>CM057450.1:495985526-496585526 GCA_016271365.2 Neoceratodus forsteri | reverse complement strand
TTGCAAAAGCTTTGTTTCTGCGGGGTCCTAGTGCCTTTGGCCCAAACCCATTAGTGGTAATTAATGGTGAAGCTAGTCTGGAAGCTCACCAGTTATGGTAAATATGTAACTTTCATTTCCTGATTGGTTGACAGCACCCAGGATCTGGGCAGGTACCAGGCAACAGAGATAACTAGTCCTTGTGTCTTGACTGTCTTTTTACCAAATGAAGCAGTGTGCTTGACAGAATTTTCAGCTTTGGGTTGGTAGCCATTTTCTTAACTCACTTAGCAAGTTTGCATCAAGCTACCCCGACTTGTTCATCACTTCCCCAGTCTGTAACATCAAAAAAACTAAAATAAATGTGAATTAACTGTTAATGCTGGTGTAATTTTTAACAAGAAACTTTGCTACAAACTGACAACTCTCTAAGCAGCCACATTTATTATACCATTGCCTACCATGCTCCAATCACGCTAGATTTTTGAGCATGGTTTTAAAAAAAATGGAAAGCAAAGCATGCTTTAAAGAAATTTTGGAACCAGACTATTACTCAGGGAGGAAGAGGCCAGGGAATAGCACAAAGCAACTGAGGGATGGGGGGAGGCAGGGCATTCAACAGAATGGCCACAGTGCATGGAACACAGTCAAACACAGCAGCACCCACTACTGCCAGTAGAAACATAGAGTGTGTCAGCAGAAAAGGATTGGTAGGCCCATCAAGTCTGCCCTTTTTTCATTGCAGGACACTATTTGGTCACAGGTGTCCCTCCCTCCTCCATTTCTTCTCCATATTATACTCATGTGCCTATCCCATGCTTGTTTGAAGCTCCCCACTGTCTTCAGCACTACCACTTCTTCTTTTGGGCTGTTCCAAGTATCCACCACCCCCTCTGTGAATAAGTATTTCCTCACATTCCTCTTAAACATCCTACCCTCAAGCTTTATAGCATGTCTCTGTGTTCTGATGCTCCTCTTCCTGTGAAGGGGACTCCCTTCCTGCACCTTGATCACCCCATGAGGTACTTGCAAGTCTAAATTGTGAACCCTCACTTTCTCCTCCAGGGAGTACATGGTGAGCTTCCACAACTTGTCCTCATATGATTTCTTGTGCAACTCCCACACCATTTTGGTAGCCCTCCACTGGACCGCTTCTACTCTGTCGATATCTGTATTTATTTATTTAGTTTTTGTTGACCATGCAAGTGCACTAGAAAATTTCTGCCTATTTTCAGGCACAACCTGGGGGAAGGGGATACAGATGAATGTCAACTGACCTTGATCCGGATTAAGCTGTTGGTGGTATTTTTAGTGAATGGGGGGAAATTTGGCCAGGGCACCGTGGAAATTCCCCTACTCTTTTCGAGAAGTGCCATGGGATCTTTAACATCCAGCTGAAATACCACCAGAACAGGCAGATGGGACCTCGGTTTAACATCTCATCCGAAAGACGGCACCTCAGGAGTGCAGCCCTGGACACAGTACTCTAGGTGGGGCCTCACAAGTGCCTGATGCAGAGGCAACACCACCTCCCTTCTGCTAAAAATCCCTCTTCCTATGCACCCTAGCATCTGGCTCGCCTTGCCTATGGCCTTGTTGCGCTGCCCTGCCACCATGAGATCATCAGATATGATCACTCCAGTGTCCCTCTCTTGCTTGGTGACTGTAAGTACCCACCCATTGGTGCCAGTTCGGTGGCACTGAGTGTTGAGGTGTTGGATGCCACACCTCACGCTATGCCTGGTGACCTGGGTTCAGGAATGAGCCCGGGCTGCCGGGGGTCAGCAGGGGGGAGAGAGGATTGAATGTCCAGAGGACTGCTCTCCTCTCTGGGGGAAGGAGACTAGTCATCCCGCTCGCTGACTGCCATCTGGCAGTGGCTGAGGCAATACAGTCGGGAGGCTAGCAGCCATGTCTCTGTGTGGGCAGGGTGAAAAGGAAAAGCAGGCCTGGCAGGCCCGATGATGGTCTGCAGCCTGAACAATCCCGTTGGATTGAGTCTCGGGGGGATTGGCAACCTCTCCTGACCCCACTGCGGGGGGCAGTCTGTGGGGAACTACCAGGGGCCGCCTAGCATGGGAGCGGCGGGACTGGAGAGAGAGAGTGTCCCTCCATTCAGAGGGCCATAGCTGCCTGCCAGTGCTCTGGGGGTTAAAAATGCTTACATAAAAAAAAAAAAATACCCAGCCATCTTATACACAGCCCCCAGATTTCCCCACCCCAGGTGCATGACTTTTCACTTTTTGGCACTGAACCCCAGCTGCGACTCCCTAGACCACTCCTGTAGTTTCCCCAGATCCCTTTGCATTTTCTTCGCCCGCTCCTGGGTGGCCACCCTGTTGCAGATTTTTGTATCTTATGCAAAGAGTGTCAGACCTTCCCCTTCAGGTCCTCAGCAATGTCATTTAAAAAGACATTGAAGATGACAGGACCCAGTACCAATCCCTGTGGTACTCCATTAATTACTGTCTTGTCCTCCGAGTGACTGCCATTTACCACAGAAACATAGAGGCCGTCGGCAGAAAGGGACCTCTTGGCCCACCTAGTCTGCCCTAAAGTCCCTACCTGCTGTGCTACCGTAGACCCTATTCGATCTCCAGCCTTACCGCCCACCAGTCCTGTTACTAAGGTCCCCCTATGTCTATCCCTTGCATGTTTGATTCCTGCTACCATTTCAGTACCCACCATCTCTGCTGGGAGGCTGTTCCAGACATCCACCATCCTTTCCGTGAAGAAGTATTTCCTCATCCCCTCTGTCTCCCCCCTTCCAGCTTCATATCATGCCCCCTTGTCCTTGAGCATCTCTTTCTGTGAAAAATGCCCCCCTCCTGTACCTTATTAATACCTTTGAGGTTCTGTATTTGAACGTTTCTATCATGTCTCTCCTTTCCTCTAGGGAGTACATATTTAATTCTCTGAGTCTTTCCTCTTTGGGCTTCTGATATTGGCCATGCACTATTTTGGTTGCCCTTATCTGTACTGCCTCCACCCGATGTATGTCTTTGTTGTTCTTACTATCCTTCCTGCCTCCCTCTGTTTATCTAGCTATACCTACCTGTCCTCTGTTTGGGTCTCTTTGAACTTCCTGAAAGCTGTTTTTTTTTTTTCTGTTTCCCTTACTGCCTTGGCCACCTCCTTTCCACCACCCTCTGCCTCCTACCTTTCAACCAGTTAGATACCCAGCTCCCCACCTTCTCCCCTACCCCCAGACTGCTACGTTTCTTTATCAGCCACCTGTGTGGTACAGTGCCATAGACCTTACTGAAGTCCAGGTAGGACACATTCACTGACCTCTCCTGATGCACCTCCCTAGATAACGAGTCAAAGAAATCTTTAAGATTTGTTTGACATGACCTCGCCCCTGTGAAGCTATGCTGTTGGTTGTACTGCAGCCCATGTGTCTCCAGGTACTCCATCAGTCTCTCCTTTAGTAGGGACTCCATTAACTTACCCACCACTGACGTGGAACTGACTGGTCTTAATTGCTAGCCTCCTCCTGCTGCTGCTCTTGTGCAGAGGGACTACAGTATGTCTGCCGTGTTCCAGTCCTCTTGAACCACCCCTGTCTCTAATGGGGTGCTGAATAGTGTTTCCAAATGGGCAACTAGCACTGTGCTTACTTCCTTTAGTACCCTTGTGTGGATTCCATCAGATCTCATCGTCTCGTTTTCCCTTAGGGTTTCCAATACCCGGCAGACTCTGCCTTCCATAAATGGAGTTTTGTCCACCTCCCACCCCCATGCCAGTTAATGCATATCGGTCCGTCTTCCATTGTGAAGACCAAGCAGAAAGTTAAAATTGTAGATTTTTCTCTGGTCTTCCTCTTCACGGTCCCCGGTCTTTTAATCCTCACTATACCACCCTGCATCCCTCTTTTTCTAACATACCTGACGAAAGTTTTATCCTCATTCTTGACCTTCTGGGCAAGCCTCTCCTCAGTTTGAGCCTTTGCTGTCTTTACCCTCATTCCTGCCTCCCTTTGTTTATAGAGATATATTCCCCTCCCTGTTTCCCTCCATTTGAGTCTCTGAGTAGATGCTGAAGCAGCTTTTTTCTCCCTTACCCACCTCCTTTGAGAACCACAGTGGCCAGCAGTGGAGGGACTACTTTACTCATTTTTTTTTTTCTTTCAATTAACTTTTCTTCAAATTTTTTTTTTTTTTTTTTTAAACATTTTATCCTAATTGCATTCCCAAACCATTTTGCAAGCGCAGTAATACACTTCAGGGTGTGTGGTATGGGTTATTCCTGCCCTTCCTGGGACTATGAAGCCCTACCTCTACGGTGTTGGGCCTCATTTCGCTCTTGGATGCACAACCATAGTACAACATCACCCACCCTTTTGTGTATTATTGCTTACTTGAACTGTCTGATGTAGTTTATGTCCCTTTTAGCCACTGACTTCATTGCCGTACTCTCATTGCTTCCTTGTGAGGGTACAGTTAAGTATCCCCTTGCTTGTCGATATAGTTCATCACGCTGATGTTGACTGTTCATATCAGTAAGTGCAGGGGTTCACTCCACCACTTAAGAGACTTTCTAAGAGGGGATGTTACGAGTATCGTGTTTCAGCTGGTCCATCAGTTGGTCTCACTGCACCCGAAGAATCCATTGTGGGATTCTCACATGAATGCGTATGCAAGGGTGGTTACAGTGACAGTTGCCATAAGGCCCAGGAGATGGTGCATAATCCTGATGGACACATAGTGGCTCATGTGCATGAGATGGACCTGAGCAGTCAGGGCATCTGCTCTGTCCTGGAGCAGGAATGCAGTGCCACTGCCATGTCCAGTACCACCCCAGTGTATTGGAGGCATTAGCATGTGTAAGAACTGATTTCGGTACATTGACCATGTCCCCATGTCCTCGAACAACTGCTGAGTTCAGGATGCTGTGTTTTGGACCACTTTTATGGGTGGGCCCTGCAGGAGCCAGTTGTCCAATAGGAAAAGATATAAAGCCTTTTCCTCTGGATGGCTGCTGCTACAACTGCAAAGTGTTTGGTAAATACCCACAGTGCCGAGGATAAGCCAATGGGCAGGACTATGATAAAGGCAGTCCTCCAGAGTGAATCTGATATACTGCCTCTGACATGCTCTGATTTTGATTTGAAGGTAAGCATCCTTCATCCTTTATGTCCATAGCACAAAGCCATTCTCCTTTTTGCAGAAGGTGAATGAGAGCCTGAAGAGACACCATTGAAACTTTCTGTATTCCATTAATTTGTTCAGGGCTCTGAGGTCCAACATGGGATGCAAGTGTCCTATGGCATTTGAGACCAGATGGTACCCTGAGTAAAAAATCCTGTTCCTTTCTTTTGGAGGAAAAGGCTCTATGGCCTTTTTTCTGAAGCAGGGCCTGACTTCTTCCTTCAACAGGGGCAGGAGTCTTGGAGGGTAATGAGGATGGGGGTGGAGGATGCACCAGAGGTTTTGAGCTCAGTCCCAGCACATGCCCTCTTTCCACTAATTCCAGGACCCATTCGTCTGAGGTGAGCTCCCTCCATTTTTGCAGGTGGAGGGAAATCCTTCCCCCACACTTGTACCTCTGGTGGCAGCTGTGGAGGGAGAGGAAGTTGGGAGTTAGAAGGTGCCGGGGTGGCAGTGTCACCTCATGCAGAACATTTGGGGGCCTTGGAGTGGCCATCCTGGGCAGCAGGGCCAGCTGAGGGACCACCTCCTTTTCAGTGGTAGGTCTGATGGTGGCTACGACCTCCTCTGTTGGCAGGCCTCCGAAAAGCACACCTACCACGACCCCTGTATACATTCGGGGGGGTGGGGGGTGGAGGGTCAGGGATTTTAGACTACAGAGTCATTTTTGATGACTTTATGCCCTTCAAATCATGCTCCACATTTGGGCCGAACAGCTGAGAGTCCCTAAAGGGGGCATTGAGCATAGCCTATTGCACATACTATATGAAGCAAATCATGCCATCCTGTGAGCCAGTAGTACTTTCTGAAACATACGCCAGAGGTGGCCGATCTAGCAGCAGCATCTGAAGCATTATGTGCTGACCTTAGTAAATGTTTACCGTTATCTAGGCTAGGAGAGAGAGGCAGCTTTAAACAGTTCTGCTTTTACAGGGCTGTCCAGCAGTGTCTGTGCCATAGCTGTAACTGACTTCTAGAGGCTGTTCTGATACTTGATCATATAAGCCTGGCAGTTTGCAATACAAAGGTCCAAAGTAGAAGAGACGTTAAGTTCTTACCCATTACATCCAATTTTCTGGACTCCTTGTCAGGAGGCAGGGTGCACACCGTTCTAGGAGCCCTAGAGCTATCATGAGCAGCCATGATAACCACAGAGTCAGTTTCAGGCTGAGAAGCATAACAGGGCTTGACAGAAGGAGCAGGATACTGCTTGTCAGCCTTTCTGGGGATTGCTGGCAGAGTGCCAGGTCTCTGCCAAGCAGAAAATGTATGTTTCCACTGCAGGGTAGACAGGTCACCACAATAGTGGGAGCAGCTGCTCCCTCTAAGAACTCCATTAAGTTCCTTTCACTGGAGTACTCTTCTTCACCCTCAAATCCCGTCACATCCTGTATTTGTTTAAACAAAGCCTGGAAGAAGGGATCCACTGAACGAGACCTGGGATTATATAACATAGAGTCCTCACTGCATGATGATATGTTCGAGCTGGAAGGGAAACCTGTGTCATAGAGTTTCTCATCCACACTTTCATCTTCCAAATCCTTCTTCATTTCTAGGAGGTCAGGATTGTATTTCATCTTGTTGTCTCATGTGGCGATTGGGGGGGGTCATTGATGGAGCCAGCGACAGAAGCAGCTGCTGCACCACTGATGCATCAGGTATGCTTTTCGGACCCGACGATGATGACAGTAATGACGGGGTGACCCTGTCTATGGAACCAATATTGTATCTTGCAGCAACAAGAAAAGGCATATTAACATTTCTGAAAACAACACCAGCATAACCTGTAAATCAGCGCTGCTCAGTTGAGGGATTGGGGCTACTGATGTCATCAGAACTGAACTCATACTAGGCGGCCCGCCAGCGCAGGCTGCCGGATTTTGCTATGACGCCAGCCACCCGGGTTCGGGAACGACTCGGGTAGCTTGAGGGTCAGCCAGGGGAAGAGGACTGAGCGCCCAACGGCTGCTCTCTCTTCCAGGGAGGTGGGTGGATGCAGATCCTCGGCCACTCGCCGCCTGGGTGACTACAGGTGGAGGTGAAGCGGACTGCGAATAGGGGAGGGAAGGACGCCTGCCGGAGCCGGAGCGCTGCTACGCCATGACGGCTCCGCCCAGGCTTCCCCTAGTGCGCGACGTCCGAGGGCGGAAAGAAAACTGGAAAATGCCCCACCAGACTCCTTGTAGACGGAGCCCTGGCCACGATCCTCAACGCTTGCCGGTGCTAGTACCAGCATCCCCGACGAAACTCAAGACACGTCCGGGTGAAAAGGGCCCCACCCCATACCCGCCTGGGGGGTATAACCAAGGCTCCGTGGGGGGGATGGACTGCACTGGCTACCGGTAGCAGGAGCGAGGACGCATCAGGCCGTTGGAGACTCCAGAAGGTGCAGGAGCCTGGTGGTGAGAAGGGGGAAAAAAAAAAGAACTGAACCCGTCAACGAATGCAGCATACCATCCGTAGTATATACGGCAGCACCAGAGCCAGGTCCTGACCATGGTATCTCAGCAGTGGTTGGGGGGCTGTAGTCAACGCCACCGGAGCGGATGCCGACTTAGCCTCCTTCAGTGGAGACCTCACCAGTGAAGCTTGTTTCTCCTTATGGTGACTGGAAAAGGAGGAGGGTCTCGACAATGATTTTTTCCTTTTCTTTGGAATTTTACGTCATCCTCACCCATCTCTGCAGCGATGCAGTTGATGATCGCCAAGGTGCTTCCTTGTCCGGGGCTCGCAGTCAAGAGGGAGAAGCTGGTTTTGATCCCATGGCCTTTGCCTGTGATTCTGTGACCTTAATGACTATGAAAGTCTCCAAAGCCTTCTTCTAATATCTCCATGTGGCCTGGTTAAATCGCTGGCAGATCTTGCAGACCCTCACTTTGTGGGCAGATCCAAACAACAAACACACACTGCTTGACCTTCATCCTTGTAGATCTTGTAACTACAGGTATAAAACCTAAAAGAAGGTTCTTTTGACAGCGGCATACAGGGACAGCGTAGATACAAAAAATGTTTTGGCTAGAAAACAACAAATAGTTTACAAAGCAACACCATTGTTTCTCTGCAGGTCCGATGAGTGTGGCGACAGTGAAAGAACTGAGAAGTGAGGGGGCCGCCTGTTTTTTTAGGTGCCGACATTGTATGTCATCATGAGAGACCCCAGCTAGGCAAAAGTTTCCAGAAGGTCCTGATGCTGATGGCTTACAGTTCCAAAGGTGTGGCCCAGTGGAGGAGATACTCTTGATGAAGTTCTGTGATAGCCCAGTTTCCCAGGGTGGTACTCTAACCACTGGACCACATGTCATATAATCTGTCTGAAAGAGGCTAGTCATGAAATTCAGAAGCTGAGTGAATACAGTAAAAACAGAGATGACCTGTTAAAAAAAAAAAAAATCATTATTTTGCTTCCCTGTACATAAAGCGACATTAAAATCTGACAGTAATATCATAACTGCAGGAATGTTTTAGGCACCAGATATCCGTGCAATCACTGAATGCTTCCTGCTGATCTGAAAACTCTGATATGCGTTCCAACTGTTTTTTACTTTTTTGTTTCCTGTTGCAGCTGCTAATCTGGCCCAGCTTGCTGAAGAGCTGTATAGCTGTCGAGCTGAAGTAATCTCTGGTGGAATGATGGGAAGCAACCGCACCAGGATTATTAGCCATCTCATTGCTGGGTTTCCAGTGGTAATACCGTATCCTTTAAAAGGCAAGCCGTAGTTACCTTCAAGAAGCAATGGCTAAACTACAGATAACAATGTAAAGAAAATGCATCCATTCATGTTTTGCTCCTCTAGCTTATACAACACACAAATCGGCCTTCAGTACCACTTACACTCTATTTGTACTAAATTTCTATTCACATTAACTTCGCTTATGTACAGAAACTCTCCTCAGAGTGAAGTAACAGAACTGTAAGTTTGCAGTGGTTAGCCAGACAAGAAGAAAAGGAGTTGCAGATCCATGGGAAGTCAAGTAAAAATGGTAAGTCAAACCATAGGAATCCCTCAGATATGCTTACCAACTACTTCATTCCGCTGGAATGAGTCACCCCAGAGCTTAGCATTTTATGTTAATTAGAGAGTCTTTAGAGTGAAATTCTAAACTAAGCTGTGTGGTCATGCTGATCTTTGCATTCTAATGGCAGATTTGTTTCTCCACCTGAAGAAAGTAGTTACCCCGAAGTCTTCTCTTTGCTTCAAGCTGATTACGGTTTATTGCTTTATTTAAAGTGTCTCTATATTCTAGTTATCTGTCACTTACTCTGTTAGGATGTATTTTGTTTAATTTTGCTGATTCTCTGGTTCTGCATTAGTTCCCAGGAACTAGAGAAGGCCTTTTTGCCATTTCAGTTTTGTTTTTGTCTAACAGTTTTTACGTTCACTTGCGCGCATGCGCAAGGAACATTTTGGGAGAGTAGCACACTTTGGAGGTGTGCCTCTCCCTTGCAATCCAGTGCTCCGTTGAGCAGGCGTGGCGGTCCTGCACCAATGGGTGCGGGAGCTCTGTATGACAGCGGTGGTCTTCTCTTCAAAGAAAACCACCGCTGTCATACGGCCCGGCGTCACGCCACCTCCCCTCGGCGTCACGCCTCCCCGCGTCACGTCTCCCCCCCCAGCTTTGCTGCCACGCTGGGAGCCCACCCCAGCGTGGCAAACATTGTTTGCCGACGGGTGCCCAATCCCCGTCGGCCCACGGCCCCCTGTTATCCTTCTGCCACGCTGGGAGCCCACCCAGCATGGCAAACGCCCCGCTTTTTTGCCGACGGGTGCCCAATCCCCTGTCAGCTCCTCGCCCCGCTGTAGTTGCCGACGGGGTGCCCAATCCCCACGGCTCCTCGGCCCCCCAGCCATCTTCTGCCACGCTGGGAGCCCACCCCAGCGTGGCAAACGTCCCATGTAGTCCTTTTTTTTTTTTTAAACCTGTAAAGAAAAAACGGTCCCACGTAGTCTCCCAGTCCCCCCTCCCACAACCCGCACCCACCCACTGCGCACCCAGCCTCCCCACACCCCCTACACCCCATACTTACCTCCGGAGCTCGGCGTGACAATCTTCGTGGACCGGGAACACGCCTGCACTCTTCAAAGCCGACCGCGAACTGAGGAAATGCCGTAAGCTGTATAATGGGCTAGATGGGGAGTCAACTTATTGCATATCTCAGGCATTTTGGGATTTTGCAAATTTTCAACATGGGGTTTTGGACCCTTCTCATGAGTGATGTCAACGTTACGGAGATGATCGGTCAAGGGTGATTTCGCAAGATACCGCGCCGAAATCACCCTTCAGACCCGAATAACGCCATGAAAGTGACATCATTCATGAGAAGGGGTCCCAAAACCCCATGTTAAAAATTTGGTGCAAAAATTCCAAAAATGACTGTTTTATTTGAAGGCATGCTATGAGTTCAACAGGCCTGTAAGTTCGCGAATTTTCAATATTTTCACTCCAGATTTTCAACATTGCCATTTTACCACACCTCCTTATGAGCAGTACAGCTGTCATTTTCACATCCTGCCCAAACATGTTTCCGCCCATGTAGCATAATGGCGTATTCGCATGTAAATCAATGTATGGGATGCATTAAGAAAATCATGGTGACACTGTTCATGAGCAGAGATCTTAAATGGCTATGTTGAAAATTTGATGAACAAATTCCTTAAAATAACTGTTTTACGAGCGTGCGTTCTGCAGTTCCTACGCACGGTCGTAAGTTTGCGAATTTTCAATATTTTCACTCCAGATTTTCAACATTGCCATTTTACCACACCTCCTTATGAGCAGTACAGCTGTCATTTTTCACATCCTGCCCAAAACGTGTTTCCGCCAATGTAGCGCACAATGGGGGTAACAAAAAGGTCATGTTGAAAATTTATTGTGCAAATACCAGCAATCGCACAGGGCATTAGGGTAAAGCACCATACATGCCAAACACCACTGCAAATACCTGCAAGCTAACGTTCGGCATTGACAAATGGTTGTTTCTTATTTGTTGAAAGTGGCATTTCTCACCCCAGGAATCCCTCAGTATGCTTGACTGTTGGAGTATTGCCAGCTGGGTTCAGCTGCCCTGGAGAAAGAAGGTATGCAAATAAAGACAGAGCATTAGGCAGTCAGATTGCAGTTGAAGACTGCTGCTGTTAGATTAATTTCTCCACCTGACTGGAAAAGTTGGCCCCGGAGCTCTCTCCATATCTCCTTGCTTGAAGAGGTTTATTTCTTATAAAGTTGTTTCTTTTCTGTAGTTTCTGCTGCCTTTACGGTTTTTAGTGTTTTTTTTTTTTAAATATTTTAGTACTATTTCCTCAGTTCCCAGGAACTGAGGAACCTTCCTCTGACGGGTTTTCGTCCTAGTTCCTGGGCTTTATTCCTAACTAAATAAAAAACTACTTTCTGTGGTACAAACTTGTTTTCATTGTTTACATCTAATTTTTTTATCACTTATTGTTTGAGGAACTGTGTTTACCATTAATTTTTCTTTTATATTTTGTATTTTCAGCACCAGTTCTCACAGTTCTATAGTGCTTGGGGACCAACCGAAAAGTTTTTTAATTTTTTTAGAGAACTGGACCTACATGATTTAAAAATTGCATTAAGTGTTTTAAAATAGTGGCCAAGGCAGATGGCCACAGTCTTTGAGCTGTTTAGCTCCAAATCATTCCTCTGCTAACTGTGCACTAAATTTTCCTCTAAACAGTGAAGAAAAGAGCCAAAAGACTGGAACGAATGGCTTCTCAATCTGTCTCCCCCTCCAACAAACCTTCTGAAGGGGGATCCTTCTCTCATCATAAATCTAAAGATAAGTCCTCCAAGTACCCCCTAGAGAATGTCTGATAAAAAAAAAAAAGTATTTCAGACCAAGCCAAACAAAAGAGACATACAGGACAGGTTTCTGATACTGTGCCTGCTAAAAAGAAATAAAAAGAAAAACATATCACTGTCCCTCCCACTGAAAAGCAAATGGAGACGCCAGTGTCACAACAGAATATGCCTTCTGAGTAAATGGCAAAGGCTTGGCAACTGTATCAGACCTTTCTATATGCAATCTTCTTGGGGCCCCAGCTGGTCCTTCCATGCCCATTCCCACAGACCCTGACCCAGGCCAGGGTTTTTATTTTGAGTACGGCAGTGATGAAAAGGAGGCGGGCATTGAACCTGATGTATCCCCTGACCAGGAATTTGGCTCCCCTTCCCACGGTCAGGAGGACTTTTCCTCCAATTACACATTTGTCCAGCAGATGGTGGATACTCTTGAAAACCTCTCCATGTGGGAGACTACTGAAGAAGATGAGGAGGCAGACTTTTTGGACCAGATGGGTCTCCCTCCCCACAAAAAGCTGCTACTTCCGGTTCACAAGTCCCTCTGAAGGGCTAATTTCAAACTGCTCCAGAATCCCAACTCAGTTCCAGGCATGGATAAAAAAATAGAGAGAAAGTACCAGCTGGATAAAACAAATGCTGGGTACCTTTATATCTGTCCTGACCATGAAGGCATGTACAAGCTGCAGCTTGTGACAAGGCTAAAGAGCCCCTTTCCTCCCAGTCTCCAGATAAAGAGTTTAGGAAAGTGGACAAAATGGACAAGAAATCTTATCCCACAGCCTCTCTGCTGCTTCACCTCTCCACTCATATGGCTTACACAGTACAGTACCAGAAGGCTCTGCAGAACTCAGTCCTGGCTATTAGCCAGAACGCTCCTGATAACATTGCCCAGGACTTGGCAGAAACTGTCAAAACTGCCTTAGATGCCACAAAGTATCAGTTTCATATGGCTGTAGATGCCGGTGACACTGCCTCCAGATCCATGGCCCAAGCCATCTTACTCAGAAGGTTTGCATGGTTAAGAACCAACAACCTCTCTCAGGATACCCAGACTAAAGCTGTAGACTTCCCCTGCAAGAACAGTTCTCTTTTTGGGGACAAGACAGAGGCATGTGTGAAAAAGGTGGAGGAATACAAAACCACCTACAAGAGTAGTGCAACAAAAGAGAAAGCCTCCACTTCTTGCAGTCCCCAAGGAAGAGGAGGCAGAGGCAGTAGTTACTACCCCAGGGCCTTCTATCCAATGCCCATGGCCATGGATTACTCCTAAATGAGAGGGTACTTCAGAAGAAGAGGTAGGAGGGCTCAGAAGCATGCTGACCCTGCCCCTTCACCAAAAGCCCAGTCCAAGCAAAACTCCCGTAGGGAGTGCTCAGGTCGCCTCCCCTCTCCAAATATGAGGAAGGCTGACCCACTACCTCCACCACTGGCAGCACATCACCACAGACAAGTGGGTGCTGGAGCTGATGGGTCAAGGACTTACTCTGCAGTTCAAGAAATTCCCCACACAGCAGGGGCACAGGAGTTTCAAACCTCTGACCCCCACAGAAAAGATTCTGTTGAAGTCTTGTTAGCACACTTCCAGTGGGGAAGGGGCCTCTATTCAAGATACTTTCTCTCCCAAAAGAAAAATGGGGACTGGTGACCCATTCTAGATCTCGGGTACTTAAACAAGCACCTGCTCAACCCCAAGTTCAAAATAACCACCCTGTCAGTGGTGATTCCCTCCTTACAACAGGGAAACTGGCTAGCCTCACTAGACCTCAGAGATGCATATGTTCACATCCAAATCGGGCCCTCTCACAGAAAGTATCTCAGATTCAGACTGCCCTCTAGCCACTACCAGTTTGTAGTACTACCATTCGTCCTTTCCGCAAAGTCTTCACAAAGTGCCTGGCAGTAGTCGCAGCCCATCTCAGAAGACAGAAGGTTTCTGTCTTTCCTTATCTGGACGACTGGCTAATAGTAGGCAAGTCCCCTCAAAAGCTCATAGATTCTCTGTGGCTCACTCAACTCACTCTGGAGTCTCTAGGCTTCCTGATCAATACAGAAAAGTCTCACTTGGAGCCAGTACAACTCTTGGAATTCATTGGGGCAGAGCTGGACACCCAGCAAGGGAAAGCCCTGCTCCCACTAACAGGGTAGAGAACCTCCAGACTCTGGCAGACACCTTTGTTCTTGGCCAACTAAGGCCAGCCAAGCACATCCTCAGGCTGTTAGGCCCCATGGCCTCTACTACAGCAGTAGTTCCAGGTGCCAGGTTTCAGTTGAGGGACATTCAGTACCATCTGAGGGCTCATTGGTCTCAAAAAAGGGCCTCCCTATCAAAGCTGATCCCAGTCACAAGGACTCTTTTACAAGCCCTGGACTAGTGGTAAGACTGGCTTAACCTCAGGAAAGGAATCCCCTTCCAAAAGAAGGAGCCTTCCAGAGTGCTCAGTACAGATGCCTCCCTTCTGGGGTGGGGAGCACACCTTTACAGACCAGTCTGTAAGTGGGGTGTGGTCCCCAAGGAGTCCAACTGTCACATAAACCTCTAACTCAGAGCTGTGTATCTGGCCATAAAAGCCTTCGCCCTGCCACCCACCCAGATCAAGGGTCAGTCTATCCAAATCAGGACAGACACCACCACCACCATGTTTTACATCAACAAGCAAGGGGGCACAAGATCCTCTGCAGCTGCGGTTTTTCCCGCAGCCACATTTTTTGTTTAACTTTCAATCTTTATTCCATTTTCAGAATTAAACAATACATCAGTACTCAAAAAAAGAAAAATCATAACCACATTTACATAACCACAAACACACACACAAGGCACTTACATCAGTTGATTCAGTTCAGTTCATAATTCGTAGAATAATCCTTTAGAGGTGGGGGTCCCGGGGAGACAATAGGGTACAATAACTGAAAGAGGGGTACTGCCCATCCACAGATAGCATCAATCTCAATGCTACGGTACGAATTCGGGCTTCACTGAGGTCATGTACAGTACCCACCTTCTCCACAGTAGCTCAAATTGAGCTTGTGTCTTATTACTGGTGGCTGTAAGAGCCTCCACTCTATATATAGAAATCATGATTTCATGCCAGTGAGACAAGGTGGGTTCCTTAGAGGTAACCCACAACTTTGTGATAGCCTTCTGGCCTGCAAGAAGGGCAAGCCTCAGCAGCCTCCCCCTGTTAGGGTCCCTATAGCCTATTGGGGTATCAAACAGAAAATACTGAGATACAGTCAGTTCTAGATCAGGTTCAAAGATAGACTGCAAGGCCTGCCCCAACTCCCGAAGAAAGGGCGCCAACCTCGGACAGTCCCACATTATATGGTGTAGAGCAGCTGGGGCGAACCCATATCCCCGCCAACATACTCCATCCCTGGATTTTGGAATTTGGCTTGTATCACTGGGGTCCTAAAACACCTGATAAGCATTTTCTAGGAGAACTCTCTCTAATTAATAGTTGATAGACCCCAGTACAAATGTTTTTGTGCCCATGCCCATGTTTCAGTAGTTATCTGGGTGCCCATGTCTTTAGACCACGCCTTTCTTACTGACACTGTGTTATCTCCCTTCCAAGAGAAGAGTGCTTTATAGATGTAGGAAATCATATGGGTCATTGAAGCCCTATTCTCCACTGCCGCCTTAAGGATAAACAGTATCTGGGGGGGGGGGGGAGAGGCGGACATTCATCACCCTGTCCAAATTGCAGTGCTTTAATATAATCTTTAATTTGTAAGTATCTAAACCTGTCCCTCCAGGAAATACCAAAGCTGGACACTAAATCCTGAAAAGACCCGATTTCTTTCCCCTCAAGGAAGTGCCATATTAGGTGGAGTCCTTTCTTATCCGACCCCTGGAACCCAGTGTCCCACCGGGCAGGGCCAAACCCCACCAGGTGGGGTACTGAGCACATGAGGTGCCTCCAGCTCCCAAGGCTTCTGTCCCCACCACTCCAAACCAAAAGTCCACAGTTACCTTGGTATATGGATTCACCACCCCTTCCAGATCAGAGTGTCTTCTATCCCCAACAATGCAGAGTGCAGATTGACAAGATCCCCCTCCTCTAGTTCCAGTGTCTTCCACTTAGCCATGTAGCCTCTATTAAACCAATATAAGGATATTCTAAGTTGAGTTGCTCTATGGTATAATTTAAAATTGGGTAAAGCCAGACCCCCTTTTGCCCCTGGAATCTGGAGAACCGACAGTCGCCCTCTAGGTCTTAGCTGGCCCCAGATAAATCGAGAAACCCTCCTATTAAGGGCATTATAGAAAGTATCCGGGACTTGTATGGGGAGCGTCTGCGCTAGGTGCAGAAACGTGGGGAGAACCACCATTTTCACTGATTGAACTCTCTGCATCAGCGAAACTGGGATATTCAGCCATCTCTCTAAGTGCACACTAACGCTACCCATCAGAGGAGAGTAATCGAGTGTGAACAACTGATCATAGTCGGACCCCAGTTGCACCCCCAAATACTTCAGGTGTCTTGGGTTCCATCTGAAGGGGAACCGTTTCCTAATTACTTCAGAGGGTTCATAATTTGACTGTAATACCTCTGTTTTGGTTGTATTAATTTTATAACCTTCCAGGTGCCCAAATTCCTCCAAGGTTCCCCATAATCGGGGATAATAGAGGATGGATCTGTTGACCAGGCCTTGGAAGGATGCCACTATTCTAGATCAATGAGGTTACATAAACAGTCCCTCAAGGCTGTCCTATGATTCATGGGATCCAAGATTCACAGCTTACTAACTGACGGACTACGAGAAAAGCTCATCAACATAAGAAGATCTGTACTGGCAGAATCCCAGAATCTTGTCCTCTTGGATGAATCTTTCCCTGAAGTGCAGTCACAAATGCTGGAAACTTCTGGCGCCATGGGACAGCGGGTGACAGGCTACATTGGTGACACCAGCTCTCTTCTCGCCCAGGTCGCTGCATACAGAGACAAGAATCCGAACTTGCATTTGCAGGCTCACTGAGATATTCTACCTTTACTTTGCATTCAACCATCAAAACTATCCTCGGTATTTGACGTGGCATCATGTAGACCACATCAGTCTGGAAACCATCAAGAAGAACGCATACGATGAACTGCAGGAATATGACATTGGGGCTAGTCTGTCTGGTGAGGCATTTTCCACGATACCTGGCGACCAAGTGACTGAAGTTTCAGTCAACAGGGAGCTCAGGGTTGAGGGGTGGATCCATGAGAGGTGGTTACAGTACGTCTGATGAAGCTGCTGGCAACTTCGTTTTGAATTCCCACAAGCTCGCTAAAATTTGTTTGTCGCTGAAGGAGAAGATGCTTCTGAAAACATCGGCCAATCACAATGAATTGACATATGGTGCCATGAAGAAACATGAAGGTCAAGTGAAAGAGCTAGTGAAGAAACTTCATGCATATTCAGATCCATGTCAGGGTGTAGCATGACACATCACAACGAGCATTGAAATACCGCTGGCAATAATAGAGGGCCTTTTGAAGACAAGGGCTACAGGGGAAGTTTTGTTGAGTGCATTTATAAACGACCGCCTCCTATCAAAGAAAGTTGGTTTCTTCTAGCCCATTAAACGCAACGGAATTTCCACAGGAATGGACAAGAAGAAAAAGAAATCCAAAGCAGAATCAGTCTTGAAAGAAGACTCTCAGGCTCTCGGTATCATTGTTGCAAACTGCCCCGACAAGAAAAATGTGTTTTCCCATCCGCTCACAACATATTCTCTTGTAATAGCAGCTCCGGATGGAAGCCTCTACAAACCTAATACCAAACATGTCTTAAGAAATGATCTCATCGATGAAGCAGAAGCTCGAAGTTCGTCCCCTCCTCCATTACACTCAGTGTACATATACGATGCCATGGTGATGATCAGAGCAGTTTCTGAACAGCGTATATGGGACAGCCTTTGGAAAGCACTTTTTGTTGCATTCACACCTCCATCTACAGCAAACCCAGCGAAAGTCATCGTCATTTTTGATAATTATAAGGATGATCACAACTTCTTGGTGAAACAGGAAGAATGAGCTGAGCGAGCAGTAGGAACAGAAGGAATGCGATTTCACATGGGATCAGATTCGCAAGAGATGCTGCAGGGAAAGGTGTATCAGCAGTATCTTCACAACGACGACAACAAAACAGATCTCATACAGCGCTTCAATGAGTATGCTAGACAAGAGGATGTCAGAAGAAACTTACAATACCTGCTTACTATCAACAGTGGCAGAAGCACGTATACTGTATACCCAGATTCAGAAGAATTCCTGTTTTCCTGCAACCATGAGGAGGCATATATGAGGATAGTGCTGCATTGTGCTCTTGCGAAAGGCCCAGTTGTCGTCCAAGCCAAAGATACAGACATCCTCGTCCTTATGGTTTATGCTTTCACAAAGACATTTCCAGATTCACCATGGATGCTCCAAATCGACCCCGAGGTATTTGTAAATATAGGATCTATATACAATCACATAGGACACGCTGCAAGTCTCAGTTTGCCAGCATACCACGCTGTCTCTGGATGCGATGCAATGAGTTACTTCTACAAGGTATCAAAGAAATTAGTCTTTCAACGTTTGCACAGGGTCGAAGAAAGAATAAATCTTCTTTCAGGGCTTGGGGAAAGCACGTATGCTTCACAAGACACTGAACAAAACGTCAGGAGCTTCATTCAGCACTGCATGTAGAGTTGCACAGGAGGAGAGGATCTGGTAGACGCATGAGTAAGGCAATACAATAACCTGAAAGTGAAGACTATGCAAATGATTCTGCCAGACCCAGCGAGCCTATGTCGGCACATAAAGAGAGCAAATCTCGTAGCCTACTATTTGCACCACTGCACAGAACCAGAAACCCCAAAAGTTGACGCTTGTTTGTCAGGATGGAAACGAGAGGATGAAACACTGAAACCTGTGTGGTTCACTGGGTTTCAGTTACCTGATATCTTGCGTCATAGAAAAAAGGGCAGAAGGTTAGCAATGTGCAGCTGACTGAAATGAGGCAGACAATGAAAGTGAGTCAACACCTCAAAGACACACACAGAAGACCAAAAACCAAAACCTTCGACCACAGCGCCAATGACTGATTGCACAGGAGATGATGACACTGAAGACGATACATCGGCAGCCAATAAATAAACTTCTGTGGATGAATCTTTAAGCTTCGGGAGTGAATGTGATAGTTCAGATCCAGAATGGACTCCAATATAATGACTTCAGAACTGGACATTACAACCAAGGTGTACTGTTGATCCAAAATATTCATGGTGTTGAGTCAAATCGTTGATAAAATGACTTAATTCTAAACAACAAATCAGCGCATACAACATTTCGATTTTAAGCATTACTGTATGTACTTCAAACTATTTTATCAGTAAATTGCCTTGTGAATTCAGTTGTTTTATGTAATATTAATGTGTGCATTTGGTACTGTCTTTTAACGTGGAGCCTCAAAGCAATATATAGATGTCATAAATGTTCATGAATAAATGTTCAGTATATAGATGTTCATGAATCATTGATAATCAGTATTTTGGAAGCTAGGGATTTGGAAATTATTAGCGAATCAAGTATTTACTAGCAATATGGTGGCCATATTGGATTGTGGCTGCCATTTTGGATTTTCTAAGTTGTTCCATCCAACTTGGCATGGCAGTAAATGTAGAAAATGACACCTTGGAATTTAAATCGTGCATTCCTAGGCCGAGCTATGGGGGCCCACAACATCCAAAATCAGAAATAGGCCCCCCAAGGGGCCATCCACCAGTTTTCTCGGAGGTAACGAGCAAATTCTGAAAGGTGAGGTCTTTCTACACAGGAATCTGCAAAGATACCAACCTCTGCATCATAAATCGAAAGATTAGGCCGGTACACCTGTCTGTTGTCGAGTCATCACCAGCAGTACCCGCACCCATCTCGGGTAAAGTTCCCATTCTCCCTCCGTATTCCTTTCTGCCCCAAATAGAAGAGACAGAGGTGAAAATTCCACATCCCTTCCCCATATCCGAGCAAAGTTTAGTGCAATAACCTTCCAGTATGTTTGGAGAGCTGGGCATGCCCAGAAATAGTGAAAGTATGTGCCTCTAGCTATTACACATCTGCCACATGTGTCCAACACTCCTGGATAAAATGTGTGAACTATTCTGGGAGGATAGAATAGTCTGTGGATACATTTATACTGTGTTTCTTTGAACCTATTACACATCAACAGTCCCATATGAGAAGTAATTATTGTTTGTCAGTTATCCTCCGTTATGACCATTCCCACTTGGATTTAGTTTTCCCTAAGGAATTTGATACAAATGCCCTCTCTTGCTTGGCAGCTCTCCCTATTAAGCCCTTTCCTGTACCCTAGCCTTGTAGATTTCTTGCTATACAGCTACTAGTGTGGAGTTCTCTACTGGTATTCTAGTGAGACCATTGCTAAAGCTCTGGACTTGTGGAAACAGACAAAAATGTGACTTTGGCAGCCCCAGACTCTCCCTGATGGGTGCAAAGGGCTGCATGCCTTCTTTAGTAAAAAGGTACCCCATGCATCGTATGCCCCTCTCCTCCCACATTGCAAAGCCTGAATCCTCTAGGCCTGGTAAACATTTTGGGTTCTGCACCACCGGTACCAAGTGGGTATGGTCTTCCCCCGTCCCTCTTCTCCTTTTGATTGCCCCCCCCGCCCCAGGCTTCTAGAACCACCATAACTAGTGGGTTCGGGTTAGGTAGCTGCTTATAGGCCTTGTGCCATCCTTTGGACAGATATGAATTTATCCTGCCCCAGCACCCTTCCTCTAGGTAAATACTTATTATAAAAAAGAGCAGCAATCTTTTTGCTAGAGAGAGACTGAAACTTGGTATTAGACAAAGGACTTTGTTTTCTCTGTTTGTGTTGCCTTTGTAAATATTTATACTGAACTATTTTATTTTACTGTTATTGAAAATAATAAAACGCTACTTGTGAATTTTATAACTGCTCCTGGTTTTCCTATGCTTCCTGACCTATGCCTCGACAACAAGTAGACCTTCGAGAGAATCTCTTTAATCAGGTCATTGCCATCCCACACTCTGTCCCCCTGTTATTCAGAGCATCCCAATGCCTGTCTCTTTGTACAGGATGGTCTACCTTCTGTTTTCCACTTGTCTAGTGATGGGAACGTCTAGCTTTCCCTCAGTTTCCCTGGAAGAGGTCCTCTGCAGATGGTCTCTGGCGGGGAACTGAGGAGGGTGCTGGGCCACCCACATTTACATAGTAGGGACGTTGGCATGTGAAGTCATCATAAGCAGCCCCTAGAAGACTGCTAGCAAAAAAGTTTCCATGTGGTCCTACAGCCTGGCAGCTATAGTTCCAGAGGAGTGGCCTGATGAGAGATTCTCTCGAAGATCTACTGTTACTGTAAGTTCTTACGTAACTGTACTTGTTTGATGCAGTGTATAATGTTACAAGAGACCAGTCACAGAACTACCCATAACTAAAATACTTAAAATTGGGTTTTCAGTATTATACATAGTTCTTTAAGAGAACCTAATGTAATTTTGCTAAGTAAAAGCACGCACACAGCTTTTCAGACTTATCTTTATGACTGATTTTTCTCACATGGTGGCTAAAATTTTGGCAGTTGCTTTCACTACAGTGACAAACATTTTCAAAATGCAAGGGGGGACAGAGACTCCTTGGGAAAGGGGGTTTTCATGTGCTCGTTATAACAGAGCTGGTTTGCATTCCTGTTGAGGTTACAGAAATCAACTAGTCAAAAGAATCTTCACTGGTTTAAAATTCTCCAAGAATGGAGGCTTCTTTTCAAACAGATGTTCCAGAGGAGCTGTCAGGAAGGGTGGATTCTCTGCATGAGGATTCATGGGCCCATTTCAACCTTTGGGCCCTTGCAGAACGTCTTTTGAACCTTGTAGAAAGATGGGCTCAGACCTTAACGCACTTATGGATGCTGGAGATTGTCTAAGCTATGCAATGGAATTCTTTAACATGCCCTCAAGGGGCTAGTTCTTTCAGTCTGCAGTATCCAAAATCCCAGTTAAAAGAAAAGCAGTGGACTAGATCCCGGCTCCAGATAGAGGAGATAATGCAGTCTCCAACTCACTCCTTCGGAGAGAAGGCAGGAGTTGTTCTTGATTTACTTCATAGTCCCAAAGAAATTGGAGGGAATTTCACCCAGTTTTAGCTTTGCTTATTCTGAAGACATTTGTGAGATGAACAGAGTTCAAGATGGAGTCCCTGTCCAGTTGAATATCAGGGCAGTAAAACTAAGGGGCTATCTGGCTTCCATAGACCTGTCTGATGCCTGTCTTCCTATCCCAGTTGTGCCGCTAACAGCAGAGATTTCTGAAGTTTGCCATTTGGGATCAGCATTTTTCTTTACCAGCCTCCCTGACTTGGCTTCTGCTTCATGGGTCTTCTGGAAGGTCCCAATAATGAATGTTGCATCAGAGATAGGACAGTCATCACATTTACCCTTATCTAGACAATTTCCTGATCAGAGCTTTGTTGGAGCAGGCAACAACATACTTTATACACTGGACATTACATGTCCTGAGAGGTCAGAGTTAGTCAGCAGAGACGAGCTCCTTTACTCTGTCTCAAAGGCTGGAATATCTGGGAGCCTATTTCAAGGCAGATCAGCATTGATTCTTCCTCTCCTTGTCCAAAGTGAAAAAACTTCAGCAAGACATTTGGCACCTCAGTGCTCAGAAGGTGGTTTCATCTCACTGTTGCCTTCAAACCTTTGATCTGAACATCTCCATGATAAAACTGGTCCCATAGGCATGCCTTCGTATCAGTCCTCTCCAGTCCCACCTTCTGTCGTTTTGGTCTCCAGCATCAGAGCACTACCAAACTTCCATTTAGAGTCCCTCCTTTGAGAAATCTTTATTTATTTATTGAATTTTGGTAACCAGGTGAGCCCACTGAGACAAGACGGTCCCTTTTTCAGGGGTGAACCGGGAAGTGCAGTACATTGACAGTGCCATGCGTTGAGAACAATATTTTCACTAAACACTAAAAACATAAAAAAAAAAATTCAAGGCAGACAGCAGTCAAAATAAAACAGGCTAAACTAATAGTACTGGTGCAGAATACATTTGGATCAAATAATACAGTAATTTTAGAGTAATCAAATACAGTAATAGAAAATTCAAAACAGGCAGTAATTGGAGAACGCAAAAACCTGATACAAGGATCCCTGCTGTTCTCGCCTTTAGAACAAATTCAGACAATGGGTACCAGCCTCGTGGGATGGGGTGCTGTTCTGGACCAGATTCTGGTATGTTTAGAGTCTGCAGGAACAAGTCCTTCAGATAAGTATATTACAGTTGCAAGCACTGTTTTTCGCTCCTGCATTTTCAGGTGCAGCTCAGGTGCCAAGCAGTGAAGATTTGCTTGTACAACACAGGGATGGTCACGTACATAAACAACCAACCAAGGGACCACAAAGAGCAAAACAATGGTCCTGGAGCCCAAAAAGTGCGTCAGTGGACCGAAAAGAATCTTCTTTCTGTATCAGCCATTCATCTAGCAAGGGAACTAATCATTCAGGCAGATTGGCGTAGTTGCCTGATTATCCATCTGGGGGAGTGGCCTCTAAACCCAGAAGTACATTTAGTCTGTATTCTGTGCAGTCAGTTCAGGACACTTCAGATCAGTCTCTGCATCCAGGGGAAATTCTCACTTTCCCAGATTCTTCATTCAGTGTTGATGTCCACTATCGGAAGCAGTAGATGCTGTGTTCCAGTGGTGGGAATTCAGAAGGGCCTACCGGTTTCCTCCAATTCCTCTGATCCCTAGGGTTCTTCAAAAAATTCAGTCAAGAGGAAACTTCCTTCTCATAGCTCCAGAGGGGCCGAGAAGGCTGTGGTTCTCAGATTGGATAAGCCACACACTGATTGAAGTTTCACAAGATTTTAGAATACACACAAACATTAAATATTTGGGTGTAATCATAACACCAAACTATAATACAGATATTAAAATGAACTATGAGAACACAAAAATTAAAATACGATCTCGTCTAATAAATTGGACTAAGGTACCCTTATCCCTATGGGGGAAAACTGACACACTTAAAATGATATTACCACACTTGATATATACAAGCCAGACAATTTTAGGAGCACACTCATTTAAATGGGTTGAGGAACTAAAACGAAGTTTTAAAAAATCCGTATGGAGAGCAAGAAAACCCCGTATAGCCTTGTCATTATTAATCACCCCTAGGTTTCTAGGAGAACTTGAATGCCCAGATCCCCTAAAATATGTACAAGCACAAGTAATGTCTTTAATATGAAAATGGACTTTTATGAAGGAAGAGAAAGACGCAATTTTTCAGACCCTTCTCAATCAAACAAATAAAGTAGATATCAAAATACATTATGCTTGTCTAGATATTAAATATCTAGGGGAAATCCACCACCCACTTTCCTCGTGGTTTCTTTTGGTTAAAGCTTTGATTTAAAAAGGTAAGAAGAAGTTGGATATATCTTGGCTGTATATAGATATCGGACCAGTAGAGAAATTCGGGGGGAAAAGGAAATAAATTTCAAATAAATCCACTCCGAGAAAACAATGTTAAGATTTTGAAGGATCCCATAATGAATAGTGTTATCGCAAATATAATCCAACTGCAAAATAAATTAGTGAACCATAAGGTCCATTACCTAATATTCTTTACGCTACAAAATAAATTTCAAAAGATGGGTTAATTATACGAGGTGGACAAATCAGTTTCTGTTATACAGAAACAACAAAAAAAAATTATAAGAAAAGGAGAGGATACGCTTCTTTCCAGAATTTATAATCAAATACTCCCTTGGTAGTACAATGCATCACCGTGCAAAAACAAACATGGGAGACCTTGGCTGGCTTTGTTTACTAGCCCACCTTTCCTTGCTATCCAACATGAGTGAACCACCAAATAGTGCTGATCCAGTTATAGAAATATGCCTCTTGCCAGCAATATACCTATACAATAAGGATAGGCACTTTTCTTGCTACCTCTGCCTGTCTGTGACTCTCTCTAATTATGTTGAATCGCTTAGAAGTGGGACAGCAATCTACTCAGATATGCACGGTCCCAAACTCCAACCACCTAAACACTGCACAGCCTGGTATTACTCTGCATGGACCCTAAGCTCAGCCTATTAGGACAATGCAAGAGGACGTGCCAGTCTCTGGATCCAATCAATAGAGCCTGCAATAAACGCAAAAAGACCCGTGCCCTTATAAATCTCTTTACTAACCTGAGAAGAATTCTGCTTCTCCTACTGTTATGCTCCGGAGACATTGAACTTAACCCTGGCCCCATAAAGTTGATTTCTTCCCCATCTGAATTTGCTACTCTAAAAGGAATCAGTTTTATGCATGCTAATGTCTGCAGCCTACTGAAGAAGCTGGATTCCATCCAGGCCTGGATTATTCATACTGCCCCAGACATTCTTGTGATCTCGGAATCCTGGCTTCGGGCAACCACACCAGATAGTGAGGTCAACATCCCCGACTACCTACTCTTCAGAGCAGACAGAATGACCGGGGAGGAGTGGCCATTTATGTTAAAAACAAACTCACAGTATCCGTAATAGATGCTACTTCCATTGCTGGGGGTTTCGAATGCCTGACTCTTAGGGTTGATCTATCCCAAACTGTGGCACTACGAGTAATAGGCTGCTATAGACCACCAGCAGCAGGACCACAGCTTCTGACATACCTATCATCACAAATAGACAAAACACCTCTAGAAACAATTGTAATAGGCGACCTTAACTACGACTGGTTAGCCAAAGGATCGTTACCCCTGAAACAATTTTGTGACTCCCATGGGTTCTCCCAACTCATATCTGAGCCAGCTCGCATTAACAATAAAAACCCAGCGAGAAGCACCCTTCTGGATGTCCTCCTTGTCAATAAACCACACTATTTTTCTCATGCCGTATCCTCCCAGCGGATGTCAGTGATCACGCCTTATAGCTGGCATAAGAATGATCGTTAAGCCAACAAATAGATCAAAGTTCTCTACCAGAAAGAGCTAGGTGGACTTTGACCCTTTGGACTACTTCAACGATCTAAAAACTCTACTCTGGCAGAGCTTCTACCTGGCTAATCGGTAAATGATGCCTATAACTTGCTCCACAAAATCATAGCCAGTGCTCTAAATAAGCATGCTCCATTGACCAAAACTCGAATAAAAACCAAAACCTGCCGGTGGTTCACACCGGATCTGAAGAAAGCCTTACTCAAAAGAGACCTACTATGGAAAAAGGCCCGGAACTCGCATGCTGAAGCTGACTGGTGCCTCTTTAGGACAGCTAGAAATGCCTGCACAAAACTCGTCAGACAGGCCAAGGCCAACTTTTATCAAAATGAATTACTTTCTGCAGCCAATAGCCCTGCCAAATTTTGGTCTACCATAAAGGAACTGTCTGGACATTCTCCAAGTACTGTATTACCCTCAAAAATTACCATTGACAATGCAACTATCACTACTAAAACCGAAATTCTTCAAGCCTTCAACAACCACTTTGCCACTGCAGGCATGGCATTTGATGATGCACCAGTAAGCAGACTATGCCCACAGCTCAAAGCTCAGCTGCCTGAATCAAGTAATAAAGATATGATCTTCTCCTTTTCCCCAACTACCATTAAAGAAATTGAGAACCTTCTGCTACAGCTAGATATTAGAAAAAGTGCAGGAGCCAACTCCTTCGACCCATACTTTCTGAAAATTGCATACCATATACTTGCCCCACCTATATCACACCTATTCAACTTGTCACTAGCCCAAGGTTCTCTCCCCGGAGAATGGAAAACTGCTCATGTCATCCCACTATTTAAAGCAGGAGATCCAAGTGACCTAAACAATTATAGGCCAGTCTCTCTTTTACCAACACTTTCAAAACTGATGGAAAAAATTGTGGATACACAGTTGAGAGCATTCCTAGATGACTCCTCACTGCTTAATCCTATGCAGTCCGGCTTTAGAGCTAAGCATAGCACCATTACGGCATTGGCCAAAGTCACTAATGACTGGCAACGGGACCTTGACAATAAAAAATTTGTGCAGTGTTTCTAGATCTCAGCAAGGCCTTCGATACCGTCGACCATTGCTTACTTCTCTCCACCCTAAATTCCATAGGCATGGACTCAATCTCATTGAATTGGTTTCAGGACTACCTCACCAGCAGACAGCAACAAATCAAAGCAGAAGGTGAGCTCTCTACACTCAAGCCAATAAATAGAGAGTCCCACAAGGATCCATACTGGGCCCTCTACTGTTCGCCATCTACATTAACAATTTGGATTTGGGAATCAAGAAGCTAGTATACATCTGTTTGCTGATGATACGGTGCTCTACCTAAGCCGTGACTCACCTGGAACTGCATGCTCAGATTTACAAAGGAATTCAATACACTACAGTACCAGCTTCTACTAAAAACTACTACTAAATGCAAAAAAACAAAGGCCATGATATTTTTACACGCATAGCTCTGGGCCTATACTGCTGCAGCTGGTACATTTCCTCCGATAACTACCTTACTAGGTGAAAAGCTTGAATTTGTACCTAAATTCAAATACCTGGGCATATGGCTTGACAACAAACTCTCCTATCTGGAGCACACAGAAGCCCTGATGAAAAAACTAAGGCAGAGGCTTGGCCTCTTTTTCAGAATTAAGCACCTCCTGACCACAGATGCTAGAAGGCAGCTTGTTCAGTCTACATTCCTCTCATTAATCGATTACGCTGACATTATCTATAGCCATGCTCCATCTCATCCCTTGCAAAACTGGATGTTCTGTATCATAGAGCCTTAAGATTCATAACCGACCTCCCGTCCTCTACACATCACTGCTCCCTATATTCAGCAGTAGGGTGGCCTTCCCTGCAATACAGACGGAGTAGAAATGCAGCCCTCTGGACACTTAGAGCCCTCACCAACAAGCTCCCAGAGTACATCACTGCCTGTCTCCCCTTAAATCCAATGAGTAACTACGATCTACGAAGCCATTCACTAATTACTTTGAAAATCCCTAGGATCAGTAACCATTTTGGTAGGGCTGCCATAAGCCATGCACTGCCCACACTCTGGAATAAGATACAAAGAACACTGAGACTTAGTTCTCCGGTCAGCATTGCCCTCTTCAGGACTATTTATGATAAAGCATTCACTGAAATCTGTAAGTGTTTCCACCGTCACTAGCAGTCCTGTATACGGTTACCCCTTTGGTTCCATCACACTCAGCCATGAATCTAGCTCTATCTTTCCCCATTTAACTAGTCACTAACCAGCAGCCATTCTGGCCCTCGGCACCTTGGCATCTCTTTTTTCTACTCTCCAGTTGCCTCTGAAGCAGGAGTTATTGTCCTCACTGTGGGCTCATCGGTAAACTGGGACCTCCACCTAAGCATTTAATCAGTTAATGAGGGCTGAAATGAAAATAATTGTACCCTTCCATGTAGGCAATAATACTCATGATAACTCAACTCTGTGTACTTGAAGGTTGTAAATACTGCATAAAGGTTATGATTCTCATGTAGGATCTCTGTGAACAATTGGAATGTATATATTGCATCTAACATGTTTGCTGTATGATTGTTTTGTATCCTGATTCTCACCTTGTAGCCTGTGTTTAACTGTATGTATGTATGTATACTTGTACTTGACCACAGCAGGTCCACCTTGTAAATGAGCTTGCTCAATGGTGATCGCCTGGATAAATAAAGATTTGATTGATTGATTGATTGAAATAATTGGGAACCTTCAAATGATAGAACAAAAATTGATCACAGATGGAACACAGAAGCAAATATAAATGTAACTCACCAAGTCTGGACAAATTTAACAATTTTATCCAACAAAATCTTTGTTTCCCCTAGAAATAAAACAATACAAAGAAACTTTATAGAATGTGCATACTGTATATAACACCAGTGCGGATAGCCAAGGTAGATCCAACCAGTAACGATAGTTGTTGGCACTTATGTGGCAAGAAAGCAACACTCATACACTGTGTGTGGGAATGTCCACAAATATCGATTGGTGGGAGAAGACAAACAGTATTATTCAAAATGTTCTAGATCTCACAATACCATTACAACTAGAGTTATTTTTATTTAATAACTTTGAAAATAACATTACTGATGCTACGAAACAAAAAAAAATTTCACTAGGAACAATGGCTACAAACAGATTAATTTTAGGAAACTGGAATTCTAACAAACTGACATCTTTCCCAATCAGTATGTGGCAGAATTTATGTAGAGAAACCTTAATGTTTGAAAATCTGATGCATATACTTGATGAATCAATTGAAGACATATTTGGGAATGCCTGGAAAGAAGTAATGGACTCACTGCCCCCATGACAAGGTATAAATGTTAAATGCTTAAAATAATTATTATATATAATAGGCCGTTCTGAGGGAGGGAGAGTGGGAATTTTTCTGCAAAAAAGAACGTCATACTAATAATAAAAGCAAACATAAACTACAGAACATGGAAGTAAGAAGCCATTTTTCTTATCTGTACCTGTGTCGCTATTGTACAGTATGCATGTAAGTAATGTAATATAAATCAAGTCTTTTATTAAAAAATTAATAAAAACATTAAAAAAAAAGGATTTGATAAACCACACCGTACAGGAGCCATCCCAGCTCCTTTACCACAGGGATCTCCTAAGTCATGAACCTGTTCTACATCTGAACCCAGAGTCACTTCAGTTAGCAGTCTGGCTCCTGGGAGGAAAAGGCTTCTAAAACATGGTTTGTTTGCCATGGTCATGTGACACCGTCATGTCGTCCTAAAGACTTTGACATCTTTGTCATACAACAGGACCCAAGGTTTTTGTTTTTTTTTCTTCCTGAGCTAAGGTATAGGGAGGGCTTCAAGCCTGCTAAAACCACCATCCTACAGATTTTGAATTTCTCGCAGTCAGGAGTGAACAAGGGCTTGGGCCTTTGCAGTCTCCCTGGTCAAGTCTTTGCTGTAGGGGGCATGCTGAGTCCTTTGGATGAGTTCTCCATAGATACTAATTCTGACATCATTCGCTTTTTCGAGCAGTTAGCTGTTCCAGGCCTTCGTATTGTTCACCACCCTCTCCCATGGGACCTGAATGTGGTTTTTTCAACTCTCTGCAAACCTCCTTTTGAGCAAAGTTTGTTTCTTGATAGCTGTCTGCTTTGTCAGAACAGTTGGTGAGCTTCAGCAGAGCTGTGCCAACAACTGTAAGGACCCCCTTCAAAACATTTTTTGTGGCTCGCCTCCCGACCAATAAATGTAGAATCACCATTAGCACATATGAAATTTTAATAGGGTAAGTTTTTTTGTCTTAGTCCTGCTGAGCATACATAGTTTGTCCATGCTGCCCCTCATCCCGCTTGCTGGCACCATGATAAAAGAACTGAACAATGTAATTTTTTCCTGCTCCTCCTGTGGACATGAGCACAAGATTAGATGGTTTGAGTAATGTGCCCTATCACTTCTTTGTTCTGTCCTCTTCCCCCCCCCCAAAAAAAAAAAAACACGTGAAACTGGAGTTGGAATCTTCTGACACCACTTTCAAATACTAACATACTAACATACTATTTGCCAGCAGATTAGGCCTTACGGTCTATCGAGTCTGCTCAAACCTAGATCCTTAGTTGGGTGCCGAGACCCTCCCATCCCTTGTTCTCTAGAAACCCCTATCATCCATCCCCACCCCCCCCCGGGACAGGCCATCATCTGATACATCCACTTTCTGTGTCTGTCCCACCCTCTCTTGAAGCCCTCTACAGTGGATCTCTGAACCAGCTCACCAGGCAGTGCATTCCAGGGTCCACCACCCTCTCGGTGAAAACCTCCTCCTTTCCCCCTCACCCTTCCACCTTCCAACTTCAAACCATGCCCTCTGGTGATACCTCCCGCTTTAGTCTAAAGATCCCTCCATGTTTACCCTATTTATTCCCTTGAGGTACTTGAAGACCTCTATCATGTCCCCCTGTCTCTCCTCTCCTCCAATGAAAACAGGCAGAGCTCCTCAAGTCTGTCCTCATAAGTCAAATCCCTAGCCCTCGTATCATCTTTGTTGCCCTCCTCTGTACCCCTCTCCAGGAGCTGTATATCCCTCTTCAAATGTGGTCTCCAGTACTGTACACAGTACTCAAGGTGTGTCTAACCAGTCCATTGTACAGTGGCAGAATCACTTCCTTGCTCTAGAGGTGATCCCCTTACGATGCATCCCAACATCCTGTTTGCCTTGCTAGCTGCTCTCCTGCACTGCTCAGAGTTATTCATACATGTATCCACCATGACCCCTAGGTCTTTTTCCCTATTGAGGCCTCCAGTGCCTCCCTCCCAGTGTGTACCTGTGTTTAGGGTTCCCACCAAGATGCAACACCTTGCACTTGGTGATATTGAAATTTAATTCCATGTGTGAGCCCAGCTGTCCAGGGTGTCCGGTCCCTTGCAGGCCACCTCCCTCTTCTCCCTCAACTACTGCTCCCATCTTGGAGTCATCCGCGAAGAGACTCATTTCACACCCTATACCCTCCCTGATGTCCGATATGTATGCATTAAATAGGATCGACCCAGGACCGAGCCCTGTGGTACCCCACTACCAACCTCTCTAGGGTTCGAGAGCTCCCCACAGACCACTACTCTGAGTGCGCCCAGCTAGCCAGTTTTCAATCCATCTGACCATCAAAGGGCCTACCCTAACCCCATCAGTTTCTCCACCAGACCATTGTGGGGGACAGAGTCAAACTACTTGAAGGAAGTCGAATAATATACATCCACAGGCTTACCCTGTCCAGTTCTGATGTTACCCATTCATAGAACTCCACAAGGTTGGTTTGACATGATCTACCTGGCACAAACCTATGTTGCCGACTATCCAGACCTCCCACCTCCTCCAGTACACCCCAATCGTTCCTTTAGTATACTCTCCATTAATTTTCCCACCACCGAGGTCAAACTGATGGGTCTATAGTTACCTGGTACTTCCCCGACCCCCTTTATGGATTGGTACCACATGTGCCTCTCGCCAATCACTAGGTACCCTCCCTGTCTCAAGTGACCTGCTGAAAGCTCCGCCAGGTGCAGCCAGTATGTCCGCCATCCCCATAGTACTCGGGATGAATGCCATCCGGCCCTGGAGATTGTTTTTCTTTAGGGTCTTGAGGGCTAACCACACCCTTTTGGTGGAGATAGCATCATCCATCCCCTCCCCCTTACTGGTCTTTTTATCCTTATCCAGATGTGACACCCCTGGGGTACCTTTCCCTCCCTCTTGCTCCATTTCTGTTGCTCCCTGATCCCACTCCTGCCGCTCTATCCCTTCTCATGCCTTGCTTTGTAGATATCCCATCCTCCCTAGTGAACACAGAGGCAAAGTACTCGTTAAATACCTCTGCCTGGTCCTCGCCTCTTCACCCACCCTCCTTCTGATCTCAATCTGCTGAGATGGCCTTAGTTTTCTCCGCCTCCCCAATGTACGGAAGAACCCTTTCCCTCCATGTATCCCTGTGCCAGCCGCTGCTTTTTACTGACTTTGCTCCTCACCATAATGGTGACTTTTCTAGATGCAAGCTGGTACATTTCTATCCTTATCCCCTCTTGTTGTTTTATATTTTTGTAGGGCCTTCTTTTCTCTAACTGCTACCTATACCTCACTGGACCACCAGCATGGTTTACGTGACCTTGCTCCTTTACGCTTCAACTTAGCGCAGATCCTGACTGCCTCATGAAGTCCCGCTTTATGACCTCCCATCTCCTTTCCACACTTGTCGTTGAGGTAATCCCTTCAAGTGATCCTTGAGAATATTTCCATGCCCATAAAGTCTGCCCCCTGAAGTCCACTGCCAGTGTCCTAGATCTCACCCCACTCCCCCATGCTTATTTGAAACCAGACAGTATTGTGGTCACTCCCAGTCAGGGGTCCTGTACAACTATGTCCCTTACCAGATCCCCATCTGCCAGAACCACATCCAGGACATGCCCCTTCCTTGTGGGCTCCATCACATGCTGTGTTAAGAATCCATCCTGGAAGCCATCCAGCAGCCTCTGCTCCTTGGCCACCCTAGAGGACATGGTTCTCCAGTTTAATAATAAATAAATAATAAATAAGCAATTTTCAAAGATAAACTTGCAATTGCATCTGTTAGAAAAGGTTTTCTTAATGCTGACATCTGAGGCAGTGGGCCCTCTAACAGTGTGGGCCCTACTGCAACCGCAGCTTTTTCACCCCCCCCCCAGTCACAGCCCTGAGCTTCAGAGACCCTCTCTTGCAAGAAGCAGTGTCTCATTATGCAAAAGAACAAGGTAGTTTTATGGACAGTTTCCTCTTTTCTTCCTAGGGTTTCCACTGCTTTTTATGTGAACCAAGAGGTATGCCTTCTTTTCTTTTGTCCACAGCCAAGCAATGCAAAAGAAAAGAAGTTAAATAAGCTTTACCATCTCGGAGCATTCAAAATCTCAGGATCTGCAGAATTCCGTATTTTAGACAATCTGTTCCACTTTTTGGAGCAGCAAAAAAGGGTAAAAAAAAGCTTTCAAGGCATCCAGTTGGAAGAATTATCAAGCTTTCGGGCTCAGCTTTCTCCAGCATTGGTTTTACTATTGCAGTGCTCCCAGATTAATTTTGCACTTTTCCTTCACCTCCAGGGCAACTTTCCTATATTTCCATGTAGATTACATTATTTCCTATGGAAGCCAGATTACTCAGTTTTCCCGTATAACCAGTGCGAGCCTATGGGAACAGTTTCATTGTAAAGTCCAAGAATCCCTGTTGATATGGGAGCCCTGCTATTGATCCCTTCTTCGGAAGTTTGCCCCCCCCCCCCGATTGTTGATGTAATTTTACATTATTGCAGCCAAGAAAGCTGTCACACACCTTTGAAGGGCACCCTCAGTCCCAACAGTAAAAATGTGGTGCAAGGGAGTGGTGTGGGGAATTTGGGGTATGGCCTAGTTGGGGGACCAGGGGGAGACCTGGGAGGATAAGGGGCTGTACACTAGGGACAGGCTTCACCTTAATTTGGAGGGGAAAGAAATCCTTAAGATCAAACTAGCTGGGTTCATCAGCGAAAGGTGGGGTTTAAACTTGTGAAGGGGGGAGGGATCAAAAAAGGGGCAGTGCCAGCAGGTACGTTAAATGAGGGACATGGTCTCCACTCCTCTAGGGGGCTAGGGAGATGTGGAAATGGGTCACCAGGTAGGGTGCAGGAGCTGAGAAATGGGAGCTCAAGGAGGAGAAAGGAGAGGCAGAAAAAGGGGTGAAGAGTGGTCCTGATAAATGCCAGGAGCTTAGGAAATAAAATACCTGAGCTCCAGGCAATGCTAGTTGAGGGGGAGATAGATGTGGCAGCAGTCACTGAGACCTGGGCCACTCAAGGGCACGAGTGGGACCTAAATCTGGAGGACTATTCTATGTTTAGAATAGATAGGAGGGAGGAAGGGGGTGGTGTAGCACTGTTAGTCAGAAATGGCATGGGTATTGGAGGGGTAGAGAAGGCAGAGGGAAACATGGAGGCTATTTGGGTCACCTTACTGATGCAGGAGGGTAAGAGAGTAAAGGTCAGAGTGGTATACAGACCACCAGCACTGGCGGAGGTCCTGGAAGAAAGTTTGGTGGCAAATCTCGGGGGACACTGTGGATTGGGGAAGGGTAGTGATAATGGGAGACCTCAACATGCCAGGAACAGACTGGGGGACTATGACATCACCAGTGGCCAAAAAGCAGAGGCTGCTGAATGTCTTCCAGGATGCATTTCTGACACAACAGGTGGGTGAGCCAACTAGGGAGGCCCGGACACTGGACATGGTCCTGGCAGACAGTGATCAGATTAGGGGCCTAAAGGTGAGGGACCCATTGGCGGGGAGTGATCACACCAGTCTGGTTCTTCCTGGACGTAGAGGGGGGAGGAAAGCCAAACAAGGACAGTGGTAACCAACTTAAGGGGTGCAGACTTTAAGGAGATGGGAAAGATCCTTAAAGATCGTCTGGACAGGATAAGGCGGATATGGATGCTGACAGCAGGTGGGAGATCATTAACAGGGGAATACAGGATGCTACAAGAAACTGCGCAAGGGAAAGGCGTAAGTTCAGAAAGGCCAGAAAACTCTGCTGGTGGACCCAGGAGGTACAGGAGGTGGTGAGGGAAAAGAAGGCGGCCTATAGGCGCTTCAAGAGCTCAAGGAGTGAAAGGGATCAGGAGGAATATGAGCTGACAGCCAAGAGAGTCACCAGGGTGGTGAGAGCAGCTAAGGCAAAAAAGGAGCAGTCCTTGGCCAGTAGAATCCAGAGGGGGACAAGGGGTTCTTTAGATACATAGGGGAAAAGGAAAGTAAGGGGCAGATAAGCAAGATAAGGAAGGGGGATGGTTGGGCACAGGAGGCGGGGGAACAGGCAGAAGTCCTAAATGGGTACTTTGCCTCAGTTTTTACCCGGGGGGGGTGGAGGAGCTATGTCTCACGAGGGGAGTGGGGGCAAACCAGAGGAAGTGGTGGGACTGGTAGAGACCAGGGCCCTAACGGGTCTGGGGAAAGGGAGTGGCCACCACAGACAGGTAGGGGGCCAACAGTGCAGGGTGAAAAGGGGGAGGATGTGGAGGCTGAAATCCTGGTAGAGAGAGTAAAGGAATACCTCAGGTCCCTTCAGATGGAGAAAGCACCTGGGCCAGATGAGATGCATCCCAGGGTGCTGAGGGAACTGGTAGATGTCCTGGCAGTCCCTCTAGTGGAGCTTTTCAACATCTCTTTGAGGACTGGGTGGGTGCCCCAAGACTGGAGGGTGGCCCATGTTGTGCCGATCCACAAGGGGGGATCAAGAGCGGAGGCAGGAAATTACAGGCCCATTAGCCTGATATCTGTGGTCGGCAAAGTGATGGAGGGTATTGTCAGGGAAAGGCTAGGGGGGTTACTGGAGCAAACTGGGTACTTGGACGATAGGCAGCATGGCTTTGTCATGGGACAATCCTGCCAGACAAAGCTTGTTGGGTTCTGTGACTGGGTGACGAGGGCCCTGGACCAGGGTAGGCCAGTGGATGTCCTCTTTCTGGACTTTAGCAAGGCATTTGATTCAGTAACCCACAGTGGCCTGCTGGCTAAGCTGAAAGAAATGGGGGTAGGGAGACAGTTGTTAAGATGGATAGGAAGTTGGCTCTCTGAGCATACTCAGAAAGTGGTGGTTGGAGGGTTAGCCTCATCCCCAAGGTGGTTTACTAGTAGGGTTCCCCAGGGGTCAGTGCTGGGGCCACTCCTGTTCAATGCCTAGGTCTCGGATATCAGGAGGGGGATCAGGAGTGAGATGAGTCTCTTTGCAGACGACTCAAAGCTGGGTGCAGTGGTGGATGAGGAGGAGGGGAGGGTGGCCTTGCAGGAGGACCTGGAGGCTCTGGAAAGGTGGTCGGGAAAATGGAAACTAAAATTCAATGTGGGGAAGTGCAAGATTCTGCACCTGGGAGTCAGAAATCCACGCCAGGGGTATACCCTGGAAGGAGACATGATTCAAGTCACGAAGGGTGAGAGGGAGCTGGGGGTAGTGGTAGATGTCAAAATGAACAACTCGGAGACCTGTAGGAGGGCAGCGGCAAGGGCAAATAGGATGCTGAGATGCATCGCCAGGGGGATTACCTCCAGAAAGGTGGAAGTGATCCTTCCACTGTACAACTGCTTGGTTAGGCCACAACTCGAGTATTGTGTGCAGTTTTGGAGACCACATTTAAAAAGGGACATTACACTCCTAGAGAGGATCCAAGGAGAGCAACCAAAATGATCTGGGGCCTGGGGGAGAGGACCTATGAGGAGTGGCTCAAGGAGCTCGACATGTACACCCTGGAGGAGAGGAGGGATAGGCGAGACATGATAGAGGTGTTTAAGTACATGAAAGGGATCAATAAAGGAGGCCCAGTCAGGGTGCTCCAAAGGAAGGAGGGTGGGGCAACGAGAGGTTACGGGTGTAAGCTGGAAGGGGGCAGGCTCAGAGGTGAGAGGAGGAGATGTTATTTCACTGAAAGGGTGGTGGGACCATGGAATGCACTGCTCAGGGAGCTGGTAGAGGTGGAGACTATGGACAGGTTTAAATGGGGATGGAACAGGTACAGAGGGAGAATAAATCTGACCAGGCCCGGTACAGGTGGAACATCTGGGACTGGGGACAGTATAACCCAAGGGGGAGGGGGGACACCAAAATCAACCCTCAGTGCGGGTGCTGAAAATCGAGCAGACTTGAGAGACCGTTAGGCCTATTCTGCTGGCATTTTAGTATGTTAGTATGTAAGTCAGGGAAATCTCACACGATGGAGAGAGGATTTATGCTCATGGTCAATCTGACCAGTTCATTTCAAAGTGGTAATGCTGGGTGTGGTGTAGTTCGAAAACAGATCCGGATTTGTCCCTTAATGGGGTTTAGTGGATTATATTCACACTTATAACTCTACTATGAATGGGGCTAAGGGCCAAAGTGGCTGAGTCCTGCATTAGAGAGCACTTACTGCTGTTGGGTGTCCAACTGTACCTCGATTGTCCATTATTTGAGCCTGCAACTTGGTTGTCTGCACCTGCCTAAAACTTCTTGCTGCCTGCAAGATTCTGTCTCAGTTAATTGAACTCGGAATCACCAGGAGCAGGATTTGTCGCCATGCTGCTGGTTCCCTCTTGGAGTAATTTGGTATGCCTTCAACACGCGAGGTGGTTCCATAAGCTGGAGTAATTCACCCAGCAGGGAGCTTACATATCCTGCCGGATCAGACACCTTGCATTCTTCAGGGAGTCTAAGAAGCCGTATATCCTGTATATGGCTCAGGAGAGGTTTTCAGTATGTTCTTTATGATGTGTCAAGTGAATATTTTCTTGTGCCATGCTGAATGATGCAGTCAGTGCTATTGTGGTAGCCACCATTGCTTCTTATAAGGCCCTGTCCTGTAAATCTACATGATTTTAAAGCATAGTAAACCTGCTGTTGTAGGGTTCCATTTTTTGCTCCAGTGACTGAAATCTCAGATAGTCTTGACTGCTTTCAAAACGATCTGTGGTGTAGGTTCCCCAGGCCTTGTAGGTGTCACCGACCTCACTGTTCCTTCTGCAGTTGTGCCTCCTGTGGCCTTCTTTTCCAGCATCCACTAATGAGTCAGCTTTTGGTAAATTTATTTATTTGAATTTTGATGACCGGGTAGGCTCACTGACTCAAGATAGTCCCTTTTTGAGTGGTGACCCAGGGAATCTGAGCATTCCACAAATTATAGACATTAAATATAGTAGATGGACATTAAACATAGTACCAGTAGTGGTACAAACAGTAGTAACATTAACAAGTAGAACTATTCAACAGTTTGATGCAGTAAGTACATGAGATAGAGAAACATCATACACTTTAGGGCATAAACAACTTTCAGACTCATTGGTTACACAGGGTTCAGAGAAACCTTGAGAGTATGATATACAGTTACACGTGCCAGTGGCAAGGAATAGGTCCTTGTACTGTTTTTTATTACTTTGTATTTATTGATTTAGCCTGTAAGTCACAATTCTTTACACAATACGTCTTGGAAACATCTAAGTATGGACTCTTAATAGATTCAGGGGGGAAAACGGTCATCAAGTCCAAATAAAAGTCCAAAGTTCTGTGTAGCTGTAACCCATGAGCAGATGGATAAGAACCTCAAAGTTAATCTTAGAGCCATTTCAAAATTGTCTTGCTCTCAGGGCTTGGAATCCATCCTCGTATCTTAAAAGAATAACTATCGGGAGGAAGAGTATATCAACCTCCTAAAGGGTTTTTAAGATGCAGAAATAGCTTAACCTTACACTCAATGTAACTAAAACTGTAATAAGTGGGAACACAGCTAAATTCACCCCATTCCTCAAAAGGCCTCCTGTTAAACTAAAGACATTAATAAGGCATGAAAGCCATCTATGCAGTATATAGCAAATAGCCAGTGTCTAGGAATTGACTACTTTAAACAGTAGAAAGTCAAAGCAAAATTTTGATTTTACATTGAACCATTAACATATTCTACACGTCAGCTAGTTGGTGTAGGTATAAATCACTATATTGTCCCGTTCAGGTTTCCTTTAAGGATTCGTTGTCCGAGGGCTGCTCTCTGGCATTTTCTTGTTGGGCTTCTAGGTGAGAGACCCATTTTCCAGTGTCACTGGGATCTGTAAAAACAAACACTTTGTCCTGAAAGATGATGCGCAATTTAGCCAGCAAAAGAACTGCATGAGGAATTTTAAGATCTCTGAGCATTCGCCTGACGCCATCAAACTTCTTTTGGCACTGTCGTGTTGAAAGCGATAAGTCGGGGAATAAATAAACCGTATGATCCTGCACGCTTAACGGACTCAACTGTTTAGCCAGTCCCACTATACAGTCTTTTGTGCCCATGCTGTCTGTCACTATCATCAGCACACGGGGGGGCCTCCTCTGACTGTCTGCCACGCGAACGAATTTTGTAGGCCTTTAGAAAGCGCCACTCAGAAATATCTCAATGTCCTTCGAATTGCTCCTTTAGCCAATCCTTAAAGAAAAGTAAGGGATGATACCCTTCCATCCCTTCTGGTAGTCCGATCATTCGGATGTTAGGGCTTCTTACTTGATTTTCAAGGAGCTCTAGGCGTTTTTTCCAATGCCGTGATTCTTTCAGGCGACCCACATTAATTGCATTGCATTTTGTTGCCTGTTGCTGCAGTCCATCAACTGTATTATTTAGTTGTTCCACAGAGGTGTCCACCAGCGTAATTCTCCCTGCTAGGCCATCCAATTTAGTGTTCATTGTTGAAACAGATGCAATCAGCGTTTTTAATTTGTGGCCTAAGGATTGCAGAGTTTCATCTCCGTCATTGCTAGTTGAGGGTGTCTGCCCCGTAGTTCTTGTAATTGGCGCATCAGCTGCAGAGTGTGCTTGGTCTTTCTATTTTGGATTGCTCATTTTGATCCTGGATGCCTCAGCTATAACCGGATTCTTTTATATCTGCTTAGAACGAGATCTAAAGTTTGATTTTTGTCTTTAGAAATTTTATTGAATGTAGAGCTGTCTCTCTAGCATCTTCCTAGCTCGGGCTCCACAGCACCCCGCCCGTACTGTTTTTTAAACTGCAAGAGGGATGTGCAGGATAGAAGTCCTGTTGGAAAATTGTTCCATTTATGTGCAGCTGCATACGAGAAAGATCTCTTTCCAACTGCTAAACGAGTTTTAGGTATACGTAGTAATGGTTGGTGAGATGTTCTAAGGGACCTGGTGAATGGTTTCTGGGTCAGTAGATTAGACAGCTTGGAGGGGAAGTGAATTAATTTGAAGGTGGTACACAGCAAGTGGTAGTCCAGCTTCACCTCAAAACCTGGCCAATTTAAGGTACTGAGCACAACAGAGTGGTGAGTTTGGGCCAGGGCTGAAGCTGCAAATCTGGCAATACAGTGATATGCTTGCCTAAGTCTGTTCAGAATAGATGGCTTCACCATGGAAAGTAAGGATGCACCATAGAAGAGACCTGGGAATAGGGTTGCAGTAGAGATGGTCTTTCTGGATTGGGAAGTGAGGTAGGGGGCAGTACAGTATAGTAACCCTAGTTTCTGGTGAGTTGATTTTATCATTTTATTGGTATGGATATTGAAGGATAGGTTTTCGTCTAAGGTGACGCCCAGATATTTAAAGCTTTTGACACATTCCAGTGTCACCCTCGCTGATGTTTTAACAACCAGAGGTGGGTGATTATCAAGTTTATAGGAGGTGTGGTGGAATAACATGGTTTGAGTCTATTTAGTGTTAAGTACTAACAGGTTGGCTTTGAACCAGGCCTCCAAAGCCTGAAAATCACTCTCAAGGCTGGCGTTTATGACATTGATATCTTTAGCAGACCTGTATAGAATGGTGTCCTCAGCATATAATTGAACTGCTGCAGCCCTGCAGTTGAGTGGGAGTTCACTGACGAAAATGGAGAATAGGAGTGGTCCTAATATGGAGCCCTGTAGAACACCGTTGGTTATGGGAGCGAGGGAAGACGTGGCACCAGACCATTTTACACACTGGAGTCTGTTGGTTAAGTAGTTGACTAGCCAGGAGTGGGATATAGGGTCAAGTCCTAGTTGATGAAGTTTAGTGAGGAGACGCTGGTGGTTGACAAGGTTGAAGGCTTTGATTAGGTCCACAAAGGTGGCACCTGCAACTTCACCCTGATCCATTGCCCTGATTCTGTGCCATGTGGTTTACGAAATCTATGCTGATGGATAGTTAAAGCATTGTTGAGTCTGAGATGTGAGCAGAGTTGATTATAAAGAATTCACTCCTGGATCTGGGCTAGGGGGCAGAGGATAGATATAGACCTATAGTTTTCTACCAGGTTTATGGGGCCACGTTTAAGTACAGGGACTACAATTGCAGTTTTCCATTTGTCTGGTATTGTTTAAGAAAGGAAAGATTTGTTTATTAATAGCATTACCGGGTAGGCAACGGCAGGTGCTCCAATCCTAAGGAATTTTGGATAAAGGGTATCAAATGCAGGGGCACTATCTAGGTTGAGACCTTTGAGTAGTTTGAGGCCCTCTAGCTTTGTGGCCAGTTTTAGGTGGAAGGTGGGGAGGGTACAGTCGAGGTCAGGCGATGTTGAGTCAGCTGGGACGGGGGGCAGGTCTTTTTTGTATTAGCCCAGGTCAGTGAAAAAGAGATTTATACCAGTAGCTGTGTCTGCGGGGCTCAATAGTGTGGCACCATTTGCGACCATGAACTGCGGAATGTTTCTGTCATTTCCTTTAAAGAGGGAGTTTATTTGGATCCAGAAAGTCTTTGGGTTGGCGAAATTTCTTTCCTGCAGGGAGCGGAGGTAAATCTGTTTGACCTTTGTGGCCTGGGTTTTGCAAGCATTGCGCAATCATCGATAGGATTGCCAGTCAGACATCTGTCCTGTTTTTTAAACTCCTTCCAAGCTTTGTCACGGGAATGCATCAGTGCTCTAAAATTGTAAGACAGCCAGGGGGAGTTTATTCCCTTAGCTCTTTGAGACCTAATAGGGGCTAGGGAGTCTAAGATGCAGAGGCAGTATAGTGCAGTGGTTTAAGGCTCTGTGCTGCAAATCTGGAGACCTGGGTTTGAATCCGACAGCTCCCATTTGCATACTGTGTGACCCTGAGCAAGTCACTTAACTTTCCTGTGCTCCCAGGTTGCACCTGTAAACAAGCTTTCAGCTTAGTGTGTCTCACCTGGTTAAACAATTTGAAAAAAAAAAAAAAGATGGTAGAGAAAGAGTTTATGAAGTAGTCTAATGCCTGGTTGACATCAGGGAGGTGGTTGATGGGAGTCCAGTCTACTGACTTAAGACGCTCAAGAAAGTCCTCAGCGCTAAACCTCGTTAGGTCACACATTTTAATGAGTTTAGGAAGGGGTTTACGAATATTATTTCTCCAGGCACAGTAGGTAGGGGAGTGATCACTAAGAGCATCCGGGAATAATCCTGTGATTTTTACGTGCTGACTGTTATTTGTTAAAACCCAGTCTAGGAGACTGCGATTACCTGATTTCATGTTTAGTTTGGTGGGGTGGTGGATTAATTGTACTAGCTTTGCATCCTCTGCAATGGAGAGATAGCTTGTCCTTTTGGCACTGAGCCAGTTCAGATGATTAAAATCCTTGTTTAGGATTCAGTCACCATGGGGTAATTTGTCTAAATTGGTTAGGAATTCCGAACAGGCTGAGGAAACAAGGTCTGGGGGCAGGTAGACACACCCGACCATTAACTTGGTGACTTGATATAGGGTAATTGAGATTTTGATGTGTTCATGTTCAGATGTGTCTGAGACAGGTGGAAGTATGTCAGTCGAGAGCTCATTTTTGACGTAGATGAGTATGCCCCCACACTTTTTGGAGAGATGGTTCTCCCTAGAAGTGGTGTATCCAGTTAATGCAATTTCATGAGGAGTATGTGGGGCTTTAGCCAAGACTCAGTAATACATAGTACGTCCGGGTTGTAATGTCTAGCCTATGCTTCGAACTTGAGTATTGTACTTTGTATATTCATATGGGCTAACCACGGAAGCCAGTTTATCACATATTTGTTCACAAAATTGCCTTCAGGTAAAGCGGACAGGTTAATATTGCCAAAGAGTGTGCTGAAGTTCAGTTCTTTTTTTTTTTTTTTTTTTTTAGAAAAAATTCCATGGCTAGGCTCAAGAGTTCCTCAGATAGATATCTGGTCTTGGTGGCTGCTGGCTCAACCCATGTGAAACTTTTTGAAACTCATAGTTGTATGATTCCATCTCCTGTTTTCCACTAAAGGCTCAACCTCCTACTCGCATCTTCTGCTTGGCAGCAACAAATTATTTGGACCAGCATCTCCATGTTACAGAAAACATGAAGGCAAGTGTTAATTTTGTTCGAGAAAAGTATTATACAAAAAGGTTCTTCTCAATTATGTCATTTTTAATATGTCTCCTGTGTTGGTAGTTACCAGTGTTCTTAACGTCTGTACTGTACTCCATACCAGTTTGTGGACTGCCTGAAACGAGGCATTGGAACACTCGTAATACCAGCATTCTGTGCTGCTAGGCATATCTCTTGCAGCTATACCTCTACCAGTGAGCCCTGATGGAGGTACATAGTACCCCTGTTGTAAGTCATTCCCATTGATAATGGAGCAAACAGAAAAAGAAGTGATGTTAAGTCTGTTAGAATTTCTTCTTTGTTTCTGTCTCTCATGCCTTATTGAAACTGTGTGCAAAGGGCATTACTGGGCTGGGCAAAAGACTTAAATGGCATTGCCATACCTCAGAATTGCCTACGATGGTACAGGCCAGTCATTAAGAGGTAGAGTGTAGAATTGGTAGCCCCCTTCCCCAAGGAATAACTGCATTTCTGGGAACCCCCACAGAGTGTATACAACTGCCTGACACTGTATCAGTCATGGAATGCTTGTTCCACAAGAAACAAAATCTACCTCATAGTTGTGGGTCACCTGGTGGGCAGTCCAACAGAAATAGGTGGGATTTTGCCATGTAGGAGCTCAAAAACTGTGAATATATAACATTATTTCCATAAGCATATTAGTAGCACCATAAGTAATAAGCTAAAGGGGGGGAGTGATTGCCTACAGCCCCTACACTGTATATAGTCTGTGATAAATGATAGGATGTCTGGCACCAGTATTTACTAAGTAGCCATATGCACTGTTTGGTAGTCAAAGGGCTAGTAATTTGGTTGCCATAGCTAGCATGTACCCTGGTGGTCTAGTGGTATTGTAATAGGACCAACCTGGAGTGTGTTATGGCCGTATGCCATGATTTTTTATCTGTACACATGTAAAGTATTTTTTTTATGATAGCCAAGTGTTTATTTTATAGAGCAGTTGGTCTTTAGTATAATGCAGAGTGGCAGTACTGCTAGGCACCTGAGAATGAGAGTGCAGAGAAGCTGAGCAACTCTAGTGGAAAGTGCTAACATGCTGTATAGAGGAGGGCGGGTCCTGAGCGAGATGCCAACCCAGGGACGTAAGTACACCGCTACCATGATTAATAAACAGGCTGAGGCCTGTAGAGCAGCATTGAGAGCCAGCATCTTCAGCGGTAAGGAAAAACGCTGGTGAACACTAAGCACTGCACAGTTAGATGGCAGGCTGTAAGCACCAGGTTAATAAATATAGAGATTGGTTGCAAATATAAAATATTAACCCTGTGCAGTCTGAGAAAAGATGACTCTGCCTCAGAGAAAATGGGGATGGTCTTACTAAACAGGCACCATCTTGTACAACAGGCTGCTCCTGAGAAACAGTTGTGCATAGCAAACACTCAAGGAAAACACATTAAATAATGATTAAATAAATAAGTGCCACAGCAGGCTAGCTCTCAGTTCTATGCACAAAACTGTATGATTATTTTATCACAGAAATGTGTATTTACAATAACTGAGCTAGTTGTAGTCAGAGTGTTTGAGAATGAGACAGCAAGATTTTAAACTGCAGAAAATGTGCAACTTTTTTACTGAAGCCCAGAGATCAGCTGTGTTTTATCAGAATCTCACCAAATGTGGTATAAATGTAGATTAAATTGTGGGTTATCAGGCTAAAATAGTCATACATACCTCAGTGGCCAGAAAAAAAGGGATTCACTGATCTGTGAAGGTGGAGTGGCCACAGAAACTTGTCTGCTGTCCAGAAACCATGCTGGCAGGCAGGGGAGATTGAAGGAGAACGTCCCCTTTTGGAAAAGAATTGGTTGAAGTTTGGGGCTGGTGGTATGGCTTCCTCCATACACATATATTGTTTTTATAGCTCACTAAAATAAAGTAGAACCCCAATTATCCAAACCACTTTGGAGACATCCGATTGGTTCGGATAATCAGGAATTCGGAAGATTGAGGTTACCTAATTTGTAATGATAGTTGGCTGGAATAGTGTATTTTAATCTTGAAGCTCCCCCACCCTTTTAGATAACTACAAAACAGTACTGTAGGTTTTTTTCTTTTTTTGGGTGGGGGGTACAGTTGTATTTTCAACCAGACAGCTACTTCACAAAAACACAGTTTTAGCTAAAATCCCCAATCACAACCTTGACTCACAATGCAGACATTTTTAATATATCCCTGCTGTGCTTACTTGCTCAATCTGAGACTCCCTCCGATCTCCCTTCTTAAATCGCATGTAAACCCAAACAGTCGTGTGATTTTCAGGCAGTCACTGTGATCGGAGGCACGTTTCACGTATAAAAACAGAGCTGATTCAGTTAGACATTTTTTAACACTCTCCCTTCTCCCAGTAGTCAAACACAGGACCCAAGCACAAGTCCAAAAAGTGCCAACTTGCTGAATTTATGATTCCCTAAAATTTCCCTGCTTAAACCACATGGCATGATTGTCAGAGCAAACCAAGAGCTAAGAGCCGTAAACTGCATATTGTTTATTCCTGCAGTGGTATCGGGGTTGTACTGATTTCTAAAGGTGGCTCCTCTGTGTAGAAATAAGGACACAGTACACATGGATGATGAACTGGCAGAACGGCATAAACCACAACATAAACTGCAGCAGCACCATGTTACAGCTCTTCGCTTCTACTCCACACTGATACGCTACACAGTCGGAGCACAGTGCTGGATTCTGAAGTTGTGACACACAGCAACATAAGCAGAGAAAGCAACAAAGAAATATAGTACAGTACTGTATACCAAAGTGTGGTAATGGTGTGAAATACACAAAAAAAAGGGCAGCAAGGGTCCAGTTCATTAGAGAAGGAGTTCTGGATGATCAGGGTTCATAAGATCAGGATTGCATTCTGTGTACTAGTATTTAAAATAAATCTGAAAACACCTAACCTGGTGATCATTGAATCCTGGAGCACATCTGTCTGTTCCTGAGGTTGAAGAAGCCAGGAGAGAGTGTGTGCTCTTGGTCAGAGGTAACTAACTGGAGTCCTTGGCTCTTGGGAGTGTCCCTAGGAGGAGTTCAGACCACTCACATTAATGTACATATTTTTGCAGCCTCAGACAAAGGGAAAGTGTTTTATTTAAAGTAGAAAGTGATTATTTTTGGCATCTTTTTCTCCTTAGAAAATGTGGCTGTAAGTATACATTAAGCTGTCCATTTTTACACTGGAGAAGTTTCACTAATAGTTTCTTATGGTTCCCTTGTCACAATTTTATTACACACACTACTGGAGAGAGCCTAGAAAGTCAGCTTTCCAGCTGGGGAAATATAAAAGTAATTCCTTTTAATTTCAATCCGTTTTTGTGGTGATTTATGCAAATTATAAAAATGGTCTCAGAAATGCTACAATCGGATTAGTTGTTAGCATTCTGACAGCCTTACATTAATCTGTTAGACTGTCATATACAGCCTGATCGAGATGGAACATGAATTCTTCCTGTCTGATTCTGGACCAACATTCTAAAACAGCTGGTGGATGATTAAACTTTTTTTTTTTTTGTTAAAATGCTCCCTTTCAATGAAGAAATCATTCAAAATGTACACCTACCATTTTTTTTCCACACAAAACCAGCGCGTTAGATGGACATCCCGTGGATCCACAACCCAAGCAGGCAGGTAACTTTGTTAGGAAAGGAAACTTTGTTGCATATCCTAGTAAAATTCATTGTGATTTTGGAGCATAATGCTGCGTGTAGGGCACCCTTTTGTTGTTTCATGCACTTACCATTTTCCTTTGGAGTAATTTTTATAATAGTAATAAAGGAGTCCCAGGAGTTAGATTAGCTGGCAGTTAATCACCCCACTCTGGGGCCATATGGCATTCGTCTGTGCCTCATGCCACATTACACCTCTGGGGGGTGATTAGAAGACTGTTAATCTAACCCCTGGCCATGCCTTATTGTTTTAAATGTAGTAGAATTGAATAGAGCAGAGCAAGCTCAGAATTTTTAGGGCAATTAGAAAATTCTAAATGGGGTTATTCCATTGTGGCCCATGCTTTTTCAGAATTCCATGGTGGAATCTCAGCTGATAAGTACTGAGGAGTGGAACAGGCTACCTGTCTACTCAGGGGCCAGAACTGGGGTAAAAGATAATGTTCAACCAGCATGAAAGGAGCTGCACAGCTCAGTTTAAGGGAGATCATGCAGGGAAACAAACCTGAAGGGACCAGCTCCTGATCAGAGGGAGTCCAGCCTACAGAGGCCTACTGACAGACAGGGCCTGGAGATCTGGTTGTCATACAGTAAACATAGCCTGTAGGGATCACCTGTATCCCAGTGCCAGGGTCAGTCGGGCAATAAGTGAAAACAGGGATAGTATAGTTATTCCCTGCTGCAAATGGCATATGTTCCAGAAAGTTGGGTCAGCCTTCATTTCATTTCATTTTTATTGGTTATACTGGAAGGGCATGTGAGCATTGCTGCCCATTTACACAAGCGTCCGGTTACATACAACAATCATGAGACATGACATAGGCTTAAACATTTAACTAACAGCGAGGGTTAATAAAATGGTACATAAATTTAGGATAAAAGAGACTAAAGAGCAAACAATGAACTAGCCTTGGTGAATCAACAAATACAAGGTGACATTAAGCATTCAGTGAGGGTTTAACAATAATATAATATAACAGTGGGAAAAAAAAAAAAATGTAAGTGCAATCTCAAAACTAGCCTAGGTGGATTACCAATACTACAAGTGCTAGAAAGAGAGGGTAAGTGCCTGAGGTGGATAACCAGAGAATGAGGGGAAAAAAGTGCAGAATGGGAGCCAGATTAGGGCTGCGAGCAGATGCAGGTGGGAGAGACATGTCTCCTGATATTGTGTTTGAAGGCATTTGCGTAGCAACAGAGTTTTAGTTCTGGAGGGAGAGAGAGTTGAAGAGCTTGAGTCCCATACAAGAGAGTGTTTTCTGGTCTTGAGTGGTCTGGCTGAAAGGAACAGTGAAAGAGAGAGTGGAGGACAGTCTAGTGGTCTTGGTGTTGGTGGCTGTCTGGAAGAGAGAGAAGTGAGGCCGTCGGAGCAGTCCACAGGAGAGTTTGAAGAAGAAGGTGGTCATCTTGCAGTTGAGGTGGGCCTCAAGGGAGGGCCGACTGGTGAGCTCATAAAGGTCACAGTGGTGTGTGCGTTTAGGGAGACCAGAGGCAAAGCGGATAGCGTTGAGGTAGAAGCTTCCATGTCTGGAGAAGTCTTTGATGGAGAGGTGGGGGAGGGGGACAAGTGAACCACAGTCAATGACAGGAAGGAGGAAGCTGGAGACTGAGGGATCTGGATTCCCTGTTAAGGAAATGCTTGGTTCTGTGGAGGATACTGAGGTATTGGTGGGCTTTTTTGATTGTGAGGCTAGTGTGAGCATCAAAATTGAGGTGGCTATCCAGGAGTAAGCCAAGGTATTTGAATTCACTGACTCTTTTAGTGGCGTTACCAAGGTAGTTGTAGAGGGAGAAGTCAAAGCCAAGGTGTTTGCAGGGGCTAGAGAAAACCATGAACTTAGTTTTCTTGGAGTTGAGTACAAGGCCTTTGGACATGAACCAGGTTGCTGAAATCAAGTTGGAGTTTGTTAATGAGAGCATTGGGGTTTTTGTCCTGACAGAAAAGGGCTGCATCATCAGCATAGAGAATGAGTTCTTAGGTGGTGCAAATGTCAGGCAGGAAGTTAACGACCAGAGAGAAGAGAAGAGAAGAGGGCCCAGGATGGACCCTTGGGGGATGCCATATTTGATGGGGCAAGATATGGCTGTGGTAGGAAGGAGAGAACTCATGTAACAGGCAAAGGCTGATGAAGGGGCTCGCATGGGGAGGGGTAGGGATGGACTTGGACACACAAGTGGAGGGGATGGGAAAGGGGAAGGGAGGCGAGGTGTGGGACGAGGGGAGAGTGAGAGAAATGAGGGAGGGTGTGAGAAGGATTTGGGAGGGCAAAACTGGTGGAAGAAGGGGTGGGAGTTGAGCAGAGAGGGGCAGAGGAGAAGAACAAGGAGTGAGAGTAAGTAGGGGAGGTGGAACCGCTTAGGGCACTCCATGCTGGTGGCAAGAAAGAGGGCAGGTGACAGGACAGTAATCAATGAGGGAGTAGGGAAGTGGGGTACAGAGTTGAGTGCGGTAGAAGAATCTATTCCCAGGGGTAGAGCAGTGGTAAGGCACTGGTAGTAGGAGGTTGTAGGAAAGAGCTTGTGATTAAGATAAGGCAGTCAGCAGTGTTTGTTAAATCTGAGCACACAAGACGACCACCCCTTACATCCAGCTAGAACAGCATCAGTTATTCCAGCATCCAGGTTGCCTTCAAGAATCCACAACACCAAGATTCAACTGCAGTCTCCACAGGGTCCAGTTTTTGTCATCAATTCAAGAGGTCATTCAAGGAAAGTGGTATGGTAATTTTATTGCGGGACTAGTTCAAGAGGGGCACTCATCTGCAGTACTGGGATTTGTGATTCCTATTTGCTACATAAGGACCACTGTACAGCAGTTACAGACTTCGCTCAGAGACTGAGGAGGGATTGTATTGTAACTGTACTGTAAGTGTCAGCCAATGTGATTCAAATAGTACAGTGAATTTAGAGTGAACTGCTTTAGAGCAAAGTGATAATTTAAGTAATACAGAGTGCATGTTTAGTTTAGGTTATTTGTTTTACCAGGATAAGGCTTCATTGAGCAAGCTCATTTTCTAGGAGGTCCTGGGAAATACAGCATACAAGATAATTACAAAAACAGTAGATATACAGTAAACACAGATTGGTGGATAGATTTTGGCATAGTAATAGAGAATAAAAATACACGTGACACAGTGTAGGATTAGCAAAAAGAAAAATAACGAAAATGGTTATAGGAAAAACTAAAGTACATAAGATAAGTAGACAACATAAAATAGTACATTCAATAGTTATGAAGAAGAAATTATGAATGCTAACTGTTTGGATACCAGGGAAGGATATCTGGCTAAAAGGGGTGAGTGGATTGACTTGAGGTGGGTATAGACCTGGTAGTCACGATACACCGTCAAGGCATCTGTAACGTGAAAGTGCAGCGACTGAGGTCTGAGGGGTGGCTTAGTGCTAGTGGTATTAGTATATTGGAGGGCTGGTGGATTCAGGTTTAGCCTACAGTCTCCGGGGTTAGCAGGTGCATTCTTGCAAGATAGAAATAGAGTACAAGTATATGCATAGAGTACAAGTTACAGTCAGTTTAAGAGGTTATTGCAAAAGTGTTACTGTGATTTATATGGGATATGCAGGAGGGGGGCGCCTATGGGATAACGAAGTTATTTGTACAGTTGCCTGTGACCTCGAGTAACTGCATGAGTGGCGCAGCCACAAGTGAGGGTTACGAGTGGTCACTGGCAACTGTACAAATAACTTTGTTATCCCACAGGCTCCCCAAGCATATTTGATTTATGCAACAGGATTTTTGGGGTTCAGTTTTGTTATATTTTTTCTTACATTCCTTTCCATGTTTTTTCTCTGTGCCTGGTTGCTTTGTTTGGTTTGCAGGGTTGCTGTGCTAAGAAAGAGGGAAAATGGCATTTCTTTTCCTAAGAGGGTGGGGGTGGTTAGGTGTACATTTTGTGAGTCTTTGGGACTGTGATAGCTTGGGTTGTAAAGAGCGATGTGACAAGGTGAACGTGAAATTGGGAGGCAGTACTGCTGAGCAGGCAGCACAGGTGGTGGTATTTAGTGATGTAGTCACTGTGTGGATAAATGGGTGAAGAGGTAATCACAATGGGGTTGACTTGAAGTTATCCACATAGTGATTACATCACCATCCATTTATCCACACAGTGACTCAGATGACTGAAGTTCTGTGTCCGTTTTTATCCTGACAACTGTTGCATAAATTTATTTATTTGCAAGCTGTCTCTCTTACTCTGTCAGAACAGACCACTAAATTTACCGTTATTTCATTTGAAAACTGTCTGAGTCATACCTTGAAGTTGTCCAAGTCTCAAAATTCTAGTCTCCAGTATCCGCTCAATGCAATGCCTTCTCTCCTACACAGGTTCTCACAATTATTTGGTTAGTATGTTAGCTGTGCATACCATCCCTGTGTACGGAAACCAATGGAGTTTGGGGGGGGAGAGAAGTAAAAGAACATGAGTAACTGCTTGTTGTCATTGTTTGTGTGTGCATTAGTTTGGCATCACAACATGGGAATAGTAGCCAGCCTGCTGGTGAAGCAGTAGGGCTGCCGCTCGCGGCGCCAGCAACCTGGGTTTGGGAACGGACTCGGGAGGTTGGAGGGCTGGCGTGGGGAGGAAGATTGAGCACCCATTGGCAGCTGCAATACCGCCACCTGGGTGACCACAGGTGGAGGTGCAGTGAAGACAGCATATAGGGAGGGAGGACGTCGGCCGGGAGCCAGAGTGCTAGCATGTAGCGACGTGCTTCACCCCTGGGCTTCCCTAGTGTGCCGACGTCCAGAGGGATGGCAGCGAAAAGCAGAAAACACCCCACAAAAGATGCCTGGAGATGGGACCCGGCCTGCTGAGAAAATCTACAACCAGGCTAATGATGAGGCCTGTGCAGCACTCCCAATGAGGACTTATGAACTGGAGGGTCTACGGAGGGGGTCCCTGTCCTCCCCGCCTGGGGGGCAAACCGTGGCCAGATGGAGGATATGCAGACAGGACCTGAGAAGGAGTTACCTGGGGAGGACCTACGGGAGCACACCAGCCTAGGGATCCCTGAAGAAAGGGTCCAGAGTGGTAAGTAAGTGGGCGTAAACAGAGAATATAAAAAAACAAACCAACATGGGAATAGTGTGTGTTACACCACCACTCCAACATTTTGACCGATGAGGGCCTACTTTAAGGGAATTCAGTATTGCTTTATAAATAATTCTAACATGAATGCTGCTATGATACAGAACATTCCTCATTAAATATCAAGGACCTCAGTGCTGAACTACATTTTACAGGACTGTGTAACATGTGCTGTGTTATTGTATTTTTCTTTTCACAGTTTATTATTTACCCAGAATAGCCCAGTAGAACTGCAATATCTCATTTTCAAGGGGGTCCTGATCCTTCAAAACTCATACAGTTGAGAAGACTGAAGCATAGTTTTAAATCCTTGCTCATGGTCTCACAGTGAGCCTACGGATGTGGTGGGATTCGAACCTGGGGATCTCCTATTTCATAGTTCATTGCGCTAACTACTAGACCACACCATCTTCTGCATGTTGTACTGTGTCTCCATAATAAAGCTTTCAGCTACAGCAGAACCTGTGGCAACTTGTTTTAAACCTTAAAGAGGGACTAGGGTCACAGATTACTGGCATCAGTAAACTCAGATTCTAGGGACACAGATATGTTGTTCATCCACACTGTCTGGCAGGTTCCTTGCCGCTTTAAATCTTGCTGGAAGGTCTTCAAGCTGGCTCCTCCCACCCACCCGGGTAGTAAAACTCTCGGCTCCGCCCCATGACGCCAGATCTTCCGTACTGCTTGGAAGCTCAGGTTCCTTCCTTAGCGCTCTGCTTTTGACTGGTTCCTGATTCTTTGGTTCATCCGAATTTAGTTTTGAAGTTTTCTAAACTTGGGTCTTCTACTACCCTAAGACTCAAATGGACAGTGGTCGCCCGGCTCTGAGGCGCCCCGCGCAGAAGATATCCAGGACTGATCCGCACTCCACGTCGTATACTGCCTCGACTAGACCACGACCCACAGGTCTGCGAGTTGTGCCGCCGCTTATAGCGCCCTGGAGATCATGCTGCCCGATTGAGGCTCGGGCGCCGAGAGTTTTCCCGCCAGTAAACCCAAAGAGGCTTGTTGGGCGGTGTCCGCTGGCTGGCTCGGCTGAGCAGCTCGAGCACTCAATCGCCTCGAGGAGGAGGCGGCCCAGGCCGCTTCTCCCTCCTCCTCGGTCGCGGCATTTATCCCGCTCTCTCTGAGTTCCTCTTATTCGGCTTCGTTCAAGGAGCTTCGCCAGTCCCTTTCCACGAAGGGAGAGGGGCCATCGGGACTTTCCTCTCGGCCCAAGACGAGGGAGTCGAAGGGTAAGTCCCATCGTCGGCGTTTTTGGGAGCGGGAGAGGTTTCCTTCCTCGGACAGCCGACCGTCGACTTCAGTCGAGGTTGCGGTTCAGGCCACTGGCTTCACGGTGTCCCCGTCTGGCCAGCCTGCCGAGACTCCCGTCAACGTAGTCGAGTTATCTCTCGACCCGTCAGCCGGGTGGTCGACTGGTAGAGCCGTCAACCCATCTCCGCCGGTTCCCCGGTGGAACCGAGATCTGCCCAGGCGGCAGTCCCAGGTCAAGCGTCCGAGCCGAGGGAAGAGCGGGTGTCCCCCGCCCCTTCCCAGGCTCGCCCTCGGTTTCACCGAGGGTCTCGGTCTCGGACTTCATCTCGGTCAAGTCGCTCCCACCGACTTCGGCGGTCTCGGTCTGGGCACCGAATTAAGTGGCGACGCCGTTCCTCTTCGTCATCCTCCTCGGATGAGGAGAGGCTTTGACGCAGATTGTGTCGACGTTACGAGGAGCTTATGTGGCAGCAGTTGCTGTTGTTAAGGAGTAAATCGACTCCGATTCATTCCCCAGCTATCAAGTGGTTGCTGCGCGAACAGCCGAAGCAACCGCTCGCCGCAGTCGAGATGCCCATTTCTGGGCCGGTTGTTCGACCAAATCTAGCTGCCCCACCAATTGTAGTGGAACCTCAGTCGGGTCACGGCCTGCCCCACAGGTTGTCGGTCACCCTCACTCCCGGCCTCCCTCGGCAGGTGAAGGGTGGCTCAGGCCTGAGGCAGCTCTTTGCAGACTCTTCAGAGTCCGATGACGACTCCTCCGTGTTCCCCAGGCGGATTGGCCTGGAGTCCTCCCGGGGCCAGTCTCTGGATGATAGCCCATCGTCCTTCTTGGGTCTGCTTAGGCTCATCTCGGAGTTTACTGGGATGCAGCTCGAGCCTGTGTCCAAACGGGCCTGTTATCCCCTGACGGAGATTCTAGACCGAGGGGATTCACCCACAGAGGCCTTCCCTGTGGCTGAGGCCATTGTCGGCCCAGCCTTGGAGCTTTGGCAGCGGCCTGCTTCCTGTCCTGCGCCCTCGGCCAGGATGGCCAGAAAGTATGCTGTCCCTATCGGCTCTTTGCCCGGTTTCTCAGAGCACCCCTCTGCCGAGGGGTTAGTCACCGATAACGTCTTCCAGTGTTCCGGAAACACTCGGGACGTGGCTAGGCCCCCCGACAAGGAGTCCAAAAGGCTGGATTATGTCGGGCGCAAGGTATACGCTGCGTCCTCCCTCGGCCTCTGGCAGGCCAGCTCGGCCGCGCTGATGGCACACTTCTCCCACGCCCTCATGGGCTCCCTGGATGAGGTGATCCCTCATCTCCCGGCCAACCTGCGGACCACGGCCCGGCAGGTGCGGGACCAGGGAAGGGCGGTGGCTAAGCAGCAGCTTCAGACTGCTCTGGACATAGGTGATTCCTGTGCCAGGTCAGTAGCGGCTGCGGTGGCCATGCACCGCAGGGCATGACTGAGGATATCCACCTTCTCGGCGGATACCCAGCACAAGTTGGCGGACATCCCCTTCTTCGGCCCTGGAGTGGAGGGACACCTCCAGTGGATAGAAAAGTCCAATGCCACTCTGGACTCGGTCATCTCCACCCAGAGGGACAAGGGCCGCCGGCAACATCAGCGTAAGTCCTTTCGTCCTTCAGCCCCTGCAGCACGACCGGCCCATCAGCACCAGCACGAGGGCCAGCAGGCTCGCGGCTGGCATCCCAAACCCAAGCCAGTGGCTTCCTCTGTTGGGAAGCAAGGAGGTAAAGGCCCGGGAGCTCCCTCGGCCGGTCCCTCCTCCAAGCCTGCCCAGTGACGGGTTGAAGGGCGTCGACCCCAACCTCGCCACCCTTCCCTGGGTCCCCACTTCCCTTCCGCCTAGTCCGCTATCACCACTGACCGTTGGGTGTGGGAGGTGGTAGGTAAGGGCCTGCCTCTGGTTTTCGAGCAGGCCCTTCCCTTTCGAGCCGTTGCCCCCCGGGGGGCCACAGGGTCTGAAGCCTCGCTGTTGGCCCGCCGAGCTGATATTGCCCTGCGCCTCGAGATAGAGGTGATCAGGAAGGTGGCGGATCCTCCTCCAGACTCGGGGTCTGTGTCCAGGAAATCCTGGTCCCAAAACAGACGGGGGGCTGGCGCCCCATTCTTGACCTGCACGACTTGAGCAGGTCCCCAAGGTCTCAGACCTTCAGGATGGTCACTCTGGTTCAGATATTCCCATCCCTGGAATTAGGGCGTGTGGTTCTGTTCCCTGGACCTCCAGGATGCGTTCTTCTTGTCCTGATCCATCCGTTTCATCAGAAATTTCTCCGCTTCAGAGCGGAGGGATCTCTTACGAGTTCCGGACCATGCCCTTCGGACTCTCTAGCTCCCAGGGTCTTCACCAATGCATGGCAGTGGTGACGGCATTCCTGAGGCGCCGAAGGGTCCAGGTGTACCCCTACCCGGATGACTGGCTGTTGGCAGCCCCCTCCAGAGTGGAGGTGGAGCGGTCCAGAGATCTGGTCCACCAGGTTTGCTCTCAGATTGGCCTCCTCATCAACGAGGCCAAGCCGGAACTCATGCCGAAGCAGGTGATACCCCTCATCGGGGCAGAGCTCGACTTTCTTCAGAGCCAGAGCTCAGCTCCCGGCGGACAGGGCCGGAAATTTTCCTCCCTGCCCAATCATTCCTGGTTGGGTAACTGCACCCTGCCCGGGAATCCTGCGTCTCCTGGGCCTCACGGCAGCCTGCACCAGCATGGTCCACTGGGCCTGTTGGTACATGCATCCCCTTCATCGGGGATGGGTCAGTCAGTGGTCACAATGCTCGATCCATTGGATCAGTTGGTGACAGTGACCCAGGAAATGTGGAACGCTCTCCACTGGTGGACCGTTCCGGCACATTTGCAGGAGGGCATCCCATTCATCTGCCCCGGGCCGACGGTCTCTTTATCGACCGACACATCTCTGATGAGTTGGGGTGCCCATCGGGGGAGCACAGAGCGCACTGCCTCTGGTCCCCTCTGGAGTCCCGATGCTATATCAACCTGCTGGAGCTCCGTGCAGTCCGCCTAGCTCTCACCGACTTCACTCCGTTTCTACGGGGTCAAGTGGTTCTGGTCCAGACGAACAGTACCACGACCATGTGCTACCTAAACTGCCAGGGCCGGACGCGCTCCTTGCCGTTATGCAAGGAGGCTTTCCGCATATGGTCTCGTGCACAGCCTGGAGGCGGATCTCCTAGCCATTCAGGTGGCAGGAGCCTCCAACACCCTGGCCGATGCCCTAAGCCAGATAGGGGCTGCATCTCACGAGGGGTTCTCTCCTGCCGGAGGTAGCACAAGATCTGTTCTCCCACTGGGTCACGCCTCAGGCGGACCTTTTTGCCTCCAGGGAGAATGTGAAGCTGAGACTGTTTCATGCCCGCCCCCCGCAGCAGGGCTCACTGCAGGGGGATGCCTTTTCGAGGCCGTGGACCCCGGGCCTCTTCTACGCCTTTCCCCCATTCCCTTGATCCACAAGGTGCTTCTCAAGGCGAGGAGGAACAAGGCACAGGTGATTCTGGTAGCCCCAGACTGGCTCCACCAGCTCTGGTATCCAGTTCTCCTTAGTCTCAGCTCCAGGCTCCCGAGGCGGCTTCCATCCCGCCCCGGACCTGATCTCTGTCTTCAGGGGAAGGTATTCCATCCGGACCTTCAATCCCTGCACCTGACGGCCTGGTTCCTGAGTGGCTAGATTTCCAGGCCTTGGGTCTTCCGACGAGGGTCCTCAACGTTGTTGAGGCATCCCGTAAGGAGTCGACCAGATAATGCTGTGCCTTCAAATGGAAGAGATCTTCTATTTCGTGTCAGGGAAAAGGCCTGGACCCTTCCTCCTGTTCCTTGGCAAGCATTCCGGACTACCTGTGGTCCTTTTCTCAGCAAGGGCTTCGGTCGACGACCCTTAAGATGCACCTGGCAGCCATCTCTGCCCTCCGGGCGCAGGCTGGAAAGCAGTTGGCGCAGGAGAAGGTGGTCTGGCGCTTTTCTAAGGCCTTGATCACATTTCCCCTCCGGTGAGAGAACCTCCACCTCCGTGGGATCTACTGCTGGTATTGGCCAAGCTCACAGGCAAGCCATTCGAACCAATGCACAGGTGTGATATCTCCCACCTGTTGTGGAAGACCGCCTTCTTGGTGGCTATCGCGTCAACCAGAAGGACGGGAGAGCTCCCAAGCTCTTCCTTTGAGTCTCCCTATCTGGTCTTCCACAGGGACAAGGTTGTTCTGTGCCCCACCCGAAGTTCCTTCCGAAGGTGGTGTCGGAGCTTCACCTTAACCAGGTGTTGACTCTGCCGGTGTTCTATCCCAATCACACCTCGGAGGCCGAATATAGGCCCATATTGGACCCTAGTTGAGCGCTCACTTTCTTAAGGAGCATACGGCTGAAGTTCGGGGAGAGGTTCGCCAGCTGTTTGTCACCTACGCTGAAGCCGCACCTGGCAGACCTGCAGCCAAGCGGACGATGAGCGGGTGGGTCACCTCCTGCATAGATCTCTGCTATAGGTTGGCGGGCATGGAGCCTCCCAGAGGGATAAGAGCTCATTTTACCCGCCATACCGCTGCATCGGTGGCTGCTTCCAGGGATGTCCCTGTCCAGGATATCTGCAGGGCTGCTACCTGGAAGTCGGCAAATACCTTAATTACCCACTACCACATCGACCTTGGGTCACGCCAGGATGCTGGTTTTGGGGCCTCGGTTCTCCAGTCTTTATTCCCTAAGTAGGGGGTGTGCGCCTTGCCTCCCTCCTCCCGGAGAACTGCTAGGAGTCTGCCAGACAGTGTGGATGAACAACATATCCATGTCCCTAGAAATACAGGTTACTCACCTGTAACAGGAGTTCTAGGAATAGTATATGTTGTTCATCCACACACCCCACCGACCTCCCCGGCTTCAATGCACAACCTGGCTTCCAGCGGGCTAGATCTGGTGTCATGGGGCGGAGCCGAGAGTTTTGCCACCTGGGTGGGTGGGAGAAGCCAGCTTGAAGACCTTCCAGCAAGATTTAAAGTGGCAAGGAACCTGCCAGACAGTGTGGATGCACAACATATACCATTCCTAGAACTCCTGTTACAGGTGAGTAACCTGTATATATGGATTAACATGGCCCAAATCACCCTCATGCCAAAATTGAGATCCCTAGGTTACTTTGTTTAAAAGTTACAAATCATTTTACAACCCTAAATTCTCTGCCTGTTCAAAAAAGCCAGTTTCAGTGAAGAGGTGCTGATGATGTCATCTCCTGAACTCACAGTTTAGCCCTCCCTGTCAGCAAGTGAACCTGACCTGCTTCTCCAAAGTTTAAAAACTACGTGTAAAATGTTTTTCTCCAGTAAACAGGCAGCACCATTCAATACACATTGTTTTAAAACCTATGTGTGTTTCAGGTTTTGTAACAATGTTGACAAATTCATATTTTTGTTTTTGGTGCTTTTTTGCTGTGGTCCTTTTCTCCTGGGTTGCTGGATATTAAGTCACAGCACACTAATGTGAGATTTGCAGACTGGATATCTGTGATGTCGTGGAAGGCTGTGATCATTCACACCTAACATTCAATTGAGGTGATTTCTCAGGATGGCACTTTAAATCAATTATTCCATCACCCTGTAAATGGGGGTGGGAGAGGTAGTGCTGTTTTGAAACCCTACTAAGAGTTTTTATGCAGTAGCCAGCTCAATGTTTAATCACTTAATCAATCAATCAATCTTTTATTCATCATCAAAGTATGAATGAATGGGATACTCAGTTGAGCAGAGCTCATTTTCTGTTTTCTCATTGGCAGGTTGTTACTTGAGCTATATTCAGGCTCATCTGTGCTGTACTCCATATTACAGTGATGATTTTACCAGGGCTTACATTCCACCCCTAATAGGGATTCACACATGTAAGGCCCCTAGTCAAACTTATTATAAAGCAGACACTGACAAACAGCAATACAGTTACCAACATTGCATTTGCAACACTTGTAGCAATACAACTTCCAAACAGGCACTGCAGAGTAGCACTTCACCTGGTATCAGCAGCCTGGAGGCATGCTGACAGCATCCTGCAACTCTGGAAAATGAACCGCACAAAAAGGCATTAAAATGCAACTTTGTTACAAAATCTGAAAAACATAGATTCTATGGCACTATTTTTAGAATGGTGCTGCCTGTTTTACTTGTGAAAACCATTGCAGAATTATTTTTTAACTTTTGAGAAACAGGTCCTATATGCTTGCTGACAGGGAGGGCTAGACTGTGAGTTCAGGAGATGACATCATCAACACCTCTTCACTGAAACTGGCTTTTTTGAACAGGTAGTGAAAGCAGGGTTACAAAATAACCCATAACTTTAAAATGAAGTAACACAGAAACCTAATGTTTGGTATGAGATTTATTGGGGGTATGCTTATTCTAAGTATGCAATGTAGCACTTTTGGCCAGAGTCCCTCTTTAAGCAGTTTCAATCACACACAATACACAGGGATGAGAAGAAGAGTTATGGTGCTGTTTTCTGATGTCCGTTCTAGGATCAGCCACATCTTGCTGTAGATGGCTTTGCAGAATCTGATGCTTAACGTGGAACTTTTAACCCAGAAACAATGGTGCATGCTGTTGTCTACAAAAATACTGTAGAAACCTTAACTAGCCCCTCTCAAGCTATGATGAAGATTTTAATTATGAGCCCTGTCAGAAAGGAGGGCACAAGGCCCACTGGGCTGCCATATCAGGTTTGTAAAACAGGATTAATTGCATGATTTGCTGCCAAGCATTGTACCACACTGCCAGAGTTAGGGTTTGTTGAGCATTTTCACATAAAATCCTGTTTTTAAATATGACAGTGGAAGGAAATTGCAGTCTGCTAGTTTAGGGAAGTCTTTATTTTAGGGACATGGATATGGTTCACTGATTCGCACATAGGCAGTTTTCATTTAAGAGTTGCTCTTGTGGACAGTGTTAAAGTTAAACTTCTCCCACCACGTAGGGGGTATATCCCTCGGATCCACCCTGTGACATCAGATCTTCCTTTCTACTGGGCGAGTCAGGTCTCCTCCTCCTTCGCAGCTCTGCGCATGGTGAACATCCGAATATCTTTTTCAGGTGCACCATTAAGTTAACTTCTTTCTTCAGACTTAAAGTATATCCTTGGTTCTGTCTCCAGCGTCGGCATCATGGATCACTGGGATTCTAAGCCATTTCCCAGTTTTAAGCGGTACATCCAGTGCAACCAGAAGATGTCTTGCATTGATCTGCATGTGTCATGCATCTGCTGCCTCCGCAAACAACATGACGCTTCTGCCTGTGGCCTGTGCTAGACTATGCTTCCCTCCTCCCTGGAAGACTGCTTCTCCCGTCTTCATCTTGCTCAGCTGGCTGAACGGGACCCTTCAGTAAAGTCAAAGCAGACATGTAAGGTGGCCCAGATGGTAGCCATGGAAGAAATGGCAACTAAGGCTGTGGTGGGTACCTCACTGGTCACTGTGCTGCTGCCATTGGGGACCAGAGTGGGTCCAGTTTTTGCTGGTAACTTCAGAGAGATGTGCAAAACCCTCCAGACCTTTGTGGAGAACCTTGCACACCATGGTAAGATTAAAATCCAGAAAGTTCACTGTCAGTCGTGGGATTGGGAAAGGGCGTACTGTTTCCGCTCCCTTGACTCCCCCAACCGCTCAATAGCTGTCGAGCATTCAGCTTTAGCTGAACCTTTGGTTGAGGGCAAGGCCCCTAGTTCCACAGTGCACACATGAAGCTTGTCAGTCATGAATGACACGGGTTGAGCAGGTGTTGAGATTTTTCTCAACCCTGTCGACCCATAGTCAGAGGGGATAAATGATGACTTTATTTCCAGGACCCCAGTCCTGTCAGACCTCAACCAAAAGGTCCAGGATCAGTCGGTGACCCTGGGTGTCTCCTCTCAGGACTTGCTTCCCTCCAGGGTAGAACGGTTTAATCCTGTGAGGGCAGTGTATACTGTCTCTCTGGCTTTATGTCCTCAACATCGTTGATCTTGTCAGTGCTTGAGGTTGAGGGATTCCTCGTGCTCTCAGTCTCACTCGACTAGGAGGCAACCACTGCTGGCGCACCTCCTTCTGTTCATCCTCAGATGACAAGAGGATCCATCACCAAATGCAGCGGTGCTATGAGGAGTTCGTCTGGCAGTAGTGGGTCTTGGTTGGGCAGAGCAGGGTTCTACCCTTGTCCCCTCCTGCCACCTGGCAACTACCAGTTTTGCCTGTAGTGGTCCTGCCAAGACAGCTGTCTCCAACACAAGTCTTAACACTGACACAGGTGGAGCCACATCCACTGCCTGTGCAGGGAGCCTCCTGCAAGGTCTCCTGTCCAGCTGCCAGTTTGCTAGGCTGGTTGTCAGTGGAGAAAACACGCTAAACTGAACCTTGAGTGGTGCATGGCAGCAAACAGCTGAGGACCGTATTTAAGGGTTTCTCATCTGACTCCTAAGCGTCCTTGATGCAATCTTCGAGGGCTCGTGCCTTTGATGAGGAATCGATCGAAGAACTGACTACCAACCATGGGAAAGTGTCTTTTGGGGCTCTTCTCAGACTTCAGAGTCCATGGAGGTTTCCTTGGAGCTAGTCCAGAAAAGGGCTAAGTATTCCTTCATAGAGATACTGTACAGGGATGAATCCCCTGAAGTTGCCTTCCCGGTGACCAAGGCCATGTTATGACTGACGCTGGAGCTTTGGCAGCATCCAGCTTCCTTTCTGGCACCCTCTGCTTATATGGTCCATAAGTATGTGGTCCCTACCAGTACCTTGTCCAGATGTTCAGACCACCCTTCAGCCAAGGATCTGGTTGCCAATGTGGTCTTCCACAAATCTGGTAATACCAGGGATGTGAACAAGCCTCCTGATAAGGAGTCAAAAAAAGCTTGACCATGCAGCTAAAAAGGTTTATGCTGCATCCTCTCTTGGTCTTTGTCAGGTAAGCTACACTTTGATGTTGACCCACTTTGGTCACTCTCTGATGGGAGTCCTAGATCATATCCTCCCATACCTCTCTGCCTATAAGCAGATGGCAGTGAAAGTGATCCAAGATCAGAGTCAGGTGCTGGCTAAACATCATCTTCAGTTGGCCTTGGGTGTGGGTGATTCTTGTGCCTATGCCATGGCTGTGGCTGTTGCGATGCATTGCAGGGCCTGGCTGAGGATTTCTCCTTTATGATGGACACCCAACACAAGTTGCTGTTGTCCCCTTCTTGGGCGCTGACCTCTTTGGCCCCAGGGTGGAGGGCCACCTCACCAGGATTGAACAGTTCACTGCCACCCTAAATTCTGTGACCTCTTCACAGAAGTAGCAGAAAAGGCAGAGGTCGGAAAAAAAGGCCGTTTCTCTTTCAGCCCTTTCCATCACAGCAGCCTAGTCAGCAGCAGCCTCAGCAGGGGTTTTCACAGGGTCGGTGCCCCAAGACCAGTTTCCCTGGTCAGAGCCCCCAAAAAAGGCCAAGGTAAGGGTAGTGGTGCCCCTATGGGAGAAGGTGCTGGTGCCCCCTCCAAAGCTGCCCACTGATGGGTTGGGGGTGTCTGTCTCCCACCCACCCAGTCCCTGCCCCATCTCTCTGTGTGGGGTCAACTGACACTTCTGGCATGTTTGATTCATAATTATCTCGGACAAGTGTCTTAGAGGTGGTAAGCGGAGGGTTGCCTCTCAGTTTCAAGGCTCTTCCGCCTTACCGACCCCGTGCACCAAGGGATTCCGTGGTGTTGCAGGACACGCGGTCTGTCCTTAGGGAGGATGTTGCTTAGCTCTGGGAGAAAGCCATAGCCAATATCCCAGACTTCATGGGAGGTCAGGGCTTCATGTCCGGGTACTTCCTGGTCTTGAAATGGATGGAGTTTGGCACCCCATACTGGACCTTCATGATCTGAATCAGTACTTCTGGAAGTGCAAGTTCTGGATGGTCACTCTAAACCAGATAATACCATCTCTGGAGCAGGGCATATGGTTCTGCTCCCTGGACCTTCAGGATGCATTCTTCTACATTTCAGTCCATCTATCCCAGTGGCAGTACCTCCAGTTCTGTACAGAAGGTTTTTTTGTCAGTTCCGGATCATGCTTTCCGGATTCTCCTCCGCACCCAGGGTCTTCACCAAGTGCATCGCAGTGGTGCAGCCTTTCAGTGGTGCCAGGGGGTTAGGGTAAACCCCTACCTTGATGGCTGGCTGGTAGCTGGGACATCCAAGGAGGCAGTAGAGCAGTCTACGGACCTGGCCCTCCAGACCTACAGAGATTTGGGCCTTCTGATGAATCCAGCCAAGTCTGAACTCAACCCCTTGTAGGTGATTCACTTCATCAGAGCAGAACTAGACTCCCTCAGGGGCAAGACCAGACTCCTGTGGACCGAACACTAGATCTTACTTCCTTTGCCCGACCATTGCAAGTTGGGCACTCGCACCCTGCCCTAGACTTCCTGCAGCTGTTGGGGTGCATGGCATCCTGCATCAGCGTGGTCCCGTGGGCCCACTGGCAGACACGTCACCTGCAGTGGGAGCTGGGCCATCAATGGTCTTAGCCCCTAGGTCGCTTGTACCACCCAGTTGCAGTGACCCAGCCAGTGTGGGACGCCATCTAGTGATGGCTTGCCCCAGAACATCTAGGGGAGGGAGTCCCATTTGTCTGCCCAGAGCTGTCAGTCATTCTGACTACAGATGCATCTCTGCTGGGTGGGGAGCCCACCTGGGGGACCACAGAGCCCACGGGCTCTGGACCCCAGGGAGTCCTGTTATTGCATCAACCTGCTGGAACTCTGTGCAGTGCGCCTAACTGTGACATCATTTTCTCCTTTTGTCTGGGGTCAGGTTGTGCAAGTCCAAACAGACAACACCCACCCACAACCATGTTCTACCGGAACAAGCAGGGTGGCATGCAGTCCCTTTACTTATGTCAGGAGACCCACACCTGGACTCTCGTGCACAGCATGGATGTGGATCTTTTGGTGATTCATGTCGCAGGAGCCGACAGCTAGCTGGTGGACACCCTCAGCTGGCTGGGTAAGATGTCGCACAAGTGCCTCTGAATCAGGAGGTGGTGAACCACCTGTTCCCCTGTGGGGCACTCCACTGGTGGACCTCTTTGCCTCCAGGGAGAATGCAAAATTGAGGCTGTTTTCTGCCCACCCCCCTCAGTCTGGGATACTGTTTGGGGATGCCTTTGCCAGGCCCTTTACCCCAGACCTCCTGTATGCCTTCCCTCTTTCCCTTGATCCACAAGGTGGTGGTCAAAGTGTGGAGGCTCAAGATGCAGATTATCTTGATAGCACTGGGCTGGCCCCACCAGTTTTGATACCCAGATCTCATCAGCCTCAGCAGCAGACCTACATGGTGGTAGCCCCTGCGCTGGGAGCTGCTGTCCTGTCATCAGGGTAAGAGTAAGATCCTACACCCTGATCTTCAGTCGCTGCACCTCATGGCCTGGTTCCTGAGCAACTAAAGTTCCAGGCTTTAGGACTTTTGGACAATGTGCTCCATGTTGTGGAGGCATCCCAAAAGGAGTCGACTTGTCAATGCTGTGCTTTTAAATGGAAAAAATGTTCCATTTGATGCCAGGGCACAGAGCTTGATCCTCTTGCATGCCCCTTGGCTAGCATCCTGGACTATCTTTGGTCCCTCTCCCATCTAAAGCTGTGATTGATGACCCTCAAGGTGCACCTGGCAGCCATCTCTGCATTCTGGGAACAGGCTGGTATGCCGATGATGGCACAGGAGAAGTTGGTTGGGTGCTTCTTTAATGGGCTTGACCAATTGAACCCACAAGTGTGTGAACCACCACCACCTTGGATCTGTTGCTGGTTTTGGCAGTGATCAGGGGCAAGCCTTTCAAGCCTCTGCACAGGTGTGAGATGTCACACCTGTTGTGGAAAACAACCTTCTTGGTGGCTGTCACCTCTGCCAGAAGGATAAGTGAGCTTCAGGTGCTCTCAGTGGAGTCTCCTTACTTGGTTTTCCACAGGGACAAGGTCATCTTTCACCCCCACCCAAAGTTCCTCCCAAAGGTTGTGTCAGAGATTCATCTTACCCAGGTGATTAACTTACTGGTATACTTTACCAGCCCATCTTCAGAGGCCGGCTGTAGGCTCCATGCATTGTACCTGCAGCTAGCACTCTCTTGTTATAGAGCACATACAGCTGGAGTTTGTGAGGCTCAACAGCTCTTTGTAGCATACTCTGAAGCAGCACCTGGCAGACCAGCAGCTAAGCAAACGGTTGGCAGGTGGATTGTCTCCTGCATCGACCTACACTATAGGTCGGCTGATAGGGAGCCCTCCCGTAGGGCTTACAGCTCATTCCACCAGATATAGCGCTGCCTTGGTGGCTGCTTTCAGGGATGTCTCCATACAGGAGATCTGTAGGACAGCTACCTGGAAGTCAGCACACACCTTCATCTCCCATTATAGCATCAACCTTGAGTCACATTGGGATGCTGCTTTTGGGAACTCTGTTCTCCAGTCTTTGTTTGCCAAATAGGGGTATGTGCTTTGCCCCCTCCTTCTGAAGAACTGCTGAAAATCTGCCTATGCGTGGATAAGTGAACCATATTTATGTCCCTAGAAAAATAGGTTCTCACTTGTAACCATAGTTGTACAAATGGTATATGGTTCACAACCAGACCACCCACCGGACCTCCCCTTGCAAGTGGCACACAGATCCCTCCTTCCAGCGTGCAAGATCTGACATCACAGGTGGAGCAAAGGAGTATACCACCTAGGTGGTGGGAGGAGCTTAGCTTGAAGACTGTCCAGCAAGAACAGCTCTTAAAGGGAGACTCTTATGTGTGGGTGCGAATCATATACCACTCCTTGAACTACAGTTACAGGTGAGTAACCTATTTGTAAATCTTTCAAAAGGACACTGACAAACCCTTTTTGCATTATTTTATTTCTAATTCAGAACCCACAATTTATGATTGCATGCCTTCTCTAAAACACATTGAAGTTATTGGTTGTTTGATCTGCTTCCTTTCTTAATAGAACTGAAATGGGCAGACTGGTTGGGCCTAGCGGTCCTTATCTGCCAACAGCATCTACAGAGCGTATCTATGTAATTGCATGAGAATGGTGCAATTACACTCAACCTTGTTTTGCTTAAAATCCTTGATCTACTCTCATTGCATACATCCTCAACAGTAGGAACACCCCCAAATAGCATAGCCACTCATGATGCAATAGTTTCCGCTCCTCTTGCAACATCTTGAGTGGTAGATTGTTTTAGGAGCATTCCCAAGTCCAGGAGAAATGCAGTGGTAGTGTGGTAACACCAGTACAGTGGGCAGTCTGTTTTCTACTTTTAAAAAGAAAAAGGGAATCAAAATCAAACTAGTGTACCAGCTACATCAGCAATCTCTGCAGAATGTGAGCAATCATAACTTTTTTTTTTAATCTCGGGACAGTTTGAGGCCAGTTGGTTGACAGTATCTGTCGTAAAAGTCTGTGAAAGCAGTATATGAGGAGAGGACAATCCCAAATGCCTCAATATCCCTCCCTTTTTCTCACAAGTGCATAATGCTAAGCCCATATTCTCGACACAAACAATAACTACACAATAAAATAGAACAGAATTGAGTTTCTGTAGCAACATATATACATACACACAGGCACATAGTGCTCCAAGCAGCTTAGAAATCTTGGGCAATGCCGGCCCGACAGGGCTGAGGTGCTGAACTTACTGTGGCTTCAGTACCATCTATTGTGACACCAGATCCTGTCTCTCAATGCCCGCAGGTTCCCATGCCTCTGCCAGGACCACCATCAGGCCTTGCCCCACCGTGTCTCCCTACAAATCTTCCTCCATCGGGACACCCTTTGGGATCTCGCCCTTCTGGGCCCGTTGGTTCTTTAGGAATTTCTACGGGACCCTCAGGCTTCCCTCTACCAGGGCTGCTGTCAGACTATCCCCCATCCTGGGCCCCCTTCTGGCTACCATCCTTCAGGGCCTTCAGCTTATCCTCCACCAGGGCAGCTGTCTGGATACCCTCCGTCATACCTACTGCAAGGTATCTATCACTGTAGTCTGACATCAGTTTATCCTCCATCGGGTCACCCACCATCAGCCCCGACGCCAGATCCTTTTTCATCAGCCTGTTACTACACAAGCTAGCCTTGTTCTTACCCTTCATCAAGCTACTCACACCATTACCCCCCTCCTAGTTTTGGGGGACATGGGTCTGGATCTGGGTTTACTCATCCATGTCCTCCACAACCTCAGGTGGACTTTAGGGAAATTCAAAATTCTTTGTGGATGGCGACCAAAAGTCAGTTGGTCTCTGAACTAGAAAGCAGGCATCCTGTTCCTTTGGATGTCAGCTGCCCAACTTCTACACCTAGGTCACCTTCGCCAGTACGTACTCATCCTTTGACGTCAGGCCGTCCATCAGAACCTACAACACTCAGACATCTGAAGTCATCACCAGGGAGCCAGATCCTCCAATTACCGACATTCAGGAGGATTTGGAAGATTCCGACGTGGACTCAGGATTCCTCAGGCGCCAGTCCGGGCCTAGAAACCCCTTCCCATGAGGAACCAGTCCCTCGGGAATCCCCAAAGTCCCCACCAGAAGATCCCTCCTTCGTGGACCTCCTCAAGCAGATGGCGGAGGCCCAAGGGTGGAAGTCAGGCTCTGGACCCAAAAAGACGTCGGTTGGCAGAGTGTATGGACTTTTCTGATACAAGTCCGGTACTCACACCACCCTGGCTGGAACCCCATGAGGATTTGTCTTCAACTATATGGCAGAGACCTTCCTGTACCCTGGCCATGGCAAAAAAGGCCGACTGGGTCTACAGGACACCTGAGGATAAGGACCACCTGAGTGTACACCCTAAAGCAGACTCGGTGGTCATCACGGCAGCCCATGATAGATCTGCTAAGCGAAGCACCTTAGTACCTCCCCTCCCAACAAGGAGTCCAGATAAATGGACCAGTTCGGTAGAAAATTTTACACCTCTTGTACCCTAGCAATACGTGCTCTGAACTATGTCTCGCGCATGCTAGAGTACCAGAAGAGCTTGTTTCGCCAGCTCAAACCAGTCGCCAAGGCCTTACCAGACTCCAAGTCAAAGTCATCCTTGGCATCCACTTTGAAAATGGCCAAGGTGGCTGAACACCATTCTTTGGGGCCACCTATGATGTGGTGGATTCCTGTACTAGAGATACGGCCACTGCTGTGAGCCTTCACTGGTACTTTTGGCTAAGGATATTGGGCCTAGCCCCTGATGTTCAGTCGGCTATCCAGGATGCCCCTTTCAGGGGATCTGTCCGGTTCATTGGAGATGCCCAGAACATCATAACTAGCCTGCAGGATAAAGGCACAGCACTTCGATCGATTCATACCATGTATCGGCCTGAAACATCGACATCAAAAGCATCCTTTTCGTCAGCAAAACAGATGCCAAACAAAGAAGCAGCAAGCGCCAGTTTAAGCACAAGGCTCCCAATTCTGCCGCCGGCCCCCAAGCCAAAATCCAAAGAGCTGTGGGGGTGGCCCTCCCTAACCCTCCCTCCCACTCCTGACTTGGTGGCCACCACCCTTCCTCCTCGTCTATCGAAGGAACAGGTGGGCGGAAGATTCACAAGGCATTTGGGAGTCTATCACGACAGGTGCCTGGGTGTTTCAGTTAATGAAGCTTGGTCACATTCTAGAGTTTCAAGAAAAACCTCCAGAAAATCCACCGAGGTCTTCTCATTACCCAAAGATGCATATCCCCCTTCTAAGGGAGGAAATCACGGCTGTTCTTCACAAAGAAGCAATAGAGCCAGTGCCGGCAAACCAGATCCGGAAGGGATTCTACTCCCACTTCTTTCTGGTACCAAAAAAAGACGGGATTTTTGCCTGATATTGGATCTCAGTACCCTAAACCTCTTCATAGAATACAAGAGGTTTTGGATGCTGACATTGCAAAGCCTTTTGCCTCTCCTATCCAAGGGTCAAAGGATCTGTGCCCTGGACATGAAGGATGCGTATCTTCACATCCCAATCTTTAGTCCTCTCCACAAATTCCTCAAGTTTTACTTCCAAGGGGAGCATTACCAGTTCAGGGCTCTTTCTTTTGACCTGTCCTCTGCTGCATGAGTTTTTACCAAATACCTAGCAGTAATGGCAGGGACCTTAAGGTATCAGGGGCACACTGTTTTTTCCCTACTTCGACGATTGGCTCCTAGCAGCTCCGTCAAGGGAGGAGTTGGAAGCCTCCCTACTGGCTACTCTGCAGCTATTCCAGCTCTTGGGTATCACTGTCAATTACCCCAAGTCCCAACTTGCTCCTTCCCAATGCCTTCAATTTATCAGGGCAATGCTGGACACAGTGCAGGGCATGGTCTTTCCCTGGACAGGGTAGATACCCTGGAAAGTCCGGCCAAGCTGGTATCGTCCAACCGACATATCTTGGCCGAGCGGTTCTCCATCTTCTTGGCCTCATGGCAGCAGCTATTCCCACGGTCCTATTGGTCAGTCTCCACATGCGTATTTCACAGTGGACTCTAAGATCTCAGTGGGATCAGAGGGAAGACAACTTAAATTGCCCAATCCTCATCTCCACCCCAATGCAACAGGGTCTGTTGTGGTGGCAGGACTCCAGCAATCTGTTGCTAGGAGTCCCTTTCCAGACCCCTTCCCACTCCCAAGTACTGACTACAGATGAGTTGGGACAGGGATAGGATGCCTATCTGGGATCACATAGAACCCAGGAACTGTGGTCCCCTGCAAAAACACACCTGCACATAAATGTGCTAGAGATGAGGGCAGTGCTTTATGCTCTTCAGGCTTTTCAGCACATCCTTCTTCAGGAAGTCCTTCTGATCCAGACAGACAACATGTGTGTAGTGTGGTACATCAACAAATGGGTGGGGCACCCGCTCATATCCTCTTTGCAGAGAAGCGATGCAGGTTTGGAACTGGGCAGTTCTGCACAACATCCATCTCCGAGCAGTTTATGTCCCGGGGTGCAGAATGTTCTTGCAGTCTGTCGCACCAGAGTAAGGGCTCACGAATGGGAGCTAAAGCAAGAGATAATAGATCGCATCTTCGACCTTTGGGGTCATCCAGAGGTGACTCTATTTGCAGCCCCATCAAACACAAAACTTCCCAAGTTTTGCTCACTCGTTCTAGAGACATGGATATGTTGTTCATCCACACTGTCTGGCAGGTTCCTTGCTGCTTTAAATCTTGCTGGAAGGTCTTCAGGCTGGCTCCTCCCACCCACCCGGGTGGTAAAACTCACGGCTCCGCCTCATGACACCAGATCTTCCTTACCGCTTGGAATCTCAGGTTCCCTCCTTAACGCTCTGCTTGTAGACTGGATCCTAATTCTTCGGTTCGCCCGAAACTTATTTTAAAATTTTCAAGATTTGGTCAACTTTCTCCCTCGCGGCTGCGATGGACAAATCGACTCCCGGGTTTCTGTGGTGCCCTTGTGGGCAGAAGATGTCCAGGACGGACCCGCACTCCACGTGCGTCTACTGCCTTGGCCTAGAACATGACCCGCAGGCCTGCGAGTTATGCCGTTCGTTTTCAGCCAACATCCTGGAAGACCGCGCTGCCCGGTTACAGCTTGGGTGCCCCGAGAAGCGCGACCCACCGGTTAAGTCGTAGGAGGCCCGTTGGATGGTTACCGCAGCGGCTGGCTCGGCTGAGCAACTCGAGCAGATGATCGCCCTCGAGGAGGAGGCGGCTCAGGCCGCATCATCCTCTTCCTCGGTCACAGCATTTGTCCCGCTCTCACTGGGTACCTCGTATTCAGCTTCTTTCAAGGAGCTTTGCCAGTCCCTTTCCACGAAGGGAGAGGGGTCATCGGGACATTCCTCTCGGTCCAAAAAGAAGGACTCAAAGGGTAAGTCCCATCGTCGGCATTCGTGGGAGCGGGAGAGGTCCCCTTCCCCAGACAGTCGACATTCGACTTAGGTCGAGGTTGCGGCTAAGGCCACTGGCTTCATGGCATCCCTGTCAGGCCAACCGGCCGAGACACCCGTCAACGCGGTCGAGATTTTTCTCGACCCGTCGGACGGGCTGTCGACTGGTGAAGCCGACAACCATTCTTCACCAGTTCCCCCGGTGGAGACCGAGGACTTGCCTTCACCTCCGGTGCCGCAGTCCCCGGTTAAGGCTTCTGAGCCGAGGGAAGAGCGGGTGTCCCCCGCCCCTTCCCAGACCCGTCCTTGGAAACGCAGAGGATCTCGGTCTCTGACATCGTCTCGGTCCAGCCGATCCCACCGACATCGGAGGTCTTGGTCTCGGCACCGAGGTAAGCGGCGCCGCCGCTCGTCCTCGTCTTCCTCCTCGGAAGAGGAGAGGCTTTGGCGCAAATTGCGTCGATGCTACAAGGACCTGATGTGGCAGCAGTTACTTCTGTCTGGGAACAAGCCGACACCGTTGCCTTCCCCAGCCATCAAGTGGCTGTCACCCGAGCGGCCGAAACAACCCCTCGCTGTAGCCGAGGTGCCCAAGCCTGGGCCGGTTGTTCGGTCAAAACCAGCTGCCCCACCAATTGTGGTGGAACCTCCGTCTCCACAACCGAAATCGGGGGTGCCGACCATGGACTCTCGGTCAGGTCAGGGCCTGCCCCCACAGGTTGTCGGTCACCCTCACTCCCGACCGTCTTCGGCAGGTGGAGGGTGGCTCAGGCCCCAGGCAGCTCTTCGCGGACTCCTCGGAGTCCGACGATGACTCCTCCCTGTTCTCCAGGCCCATTGACCTGGAGTCCTCCGGGGGCCAGTCGATGGACTAAAGCCCATAGTCCTTCATGGGTTTACTTCGGCTCATCTCGGAGTCCACCAGGATGCAGCTTGAGCCCGAATCCAAGCAGGCCAAGTATCCCCTGACGGAGATACTGGACCGAGGGGATTCACCCACGGAGGCCTTTCCGGTGGCTGAAGCCATTGTTGGCCCAGCCTTGGAGCTCTGGCAGTGGCCTGCTTCCTGTCCTGTGCCTTCGGCCAGGATTGCCAGGAAGTATGCGGTCCCTACCGGCTCTTTGCCCGGTTTTTCGGAACACCCCTCTGCCGAGGGGTTGGTCACCGACAGCATTTTCCGGCATTCCGGGAACGCTAGGGATGTGGACAAGCCCCCCAAAAAGCTGCACTATGCCGGGCGCAAGGTGTATGCTGCGTCCTCCCTTGGCCTCCGCCAGGCCAGCTTGGCCGTGCTAATGGCACACTTCTCCCACGCCCTCATGGGCTCCCTGGATAAGGTGATCCCTCATCTCCTGGCCGACCTGCAGACCACGGTCCGGCAAGTACGGGACCAGGGTAGGGCAGTGGCTAAGCAGCAGCTCCAAATGGCTCTGGACATCAGAGACTCCTGTGCCAGATCGGTTACGGCCGCAGTGGCCATGCGCCGCAGAGCATGGCTGAGGATATCCACCTTCACGGCGGATACCCAGCACAAACTGGTGGATGTCCCCTTCTTGGGGACTGACCTCTTCGGCCCTGGAGTGGAAAGTCACCTCCAGCGGATCGAAAAGTCCAGTGCCACTCAGGACTCTGTCACCTCCGCCCAGAAGGACAAAGGTCCTTCTGCGCCTGCGGCACGTCCAGCCCAACAGCACCAGGGCCAGCAGGCTCGCGCTTGGCATCCCAAACCCAAGCCCGTGGCTTTCTCCAACAGTAAACAAGGAGGTAAAGGCCTAGGAGGTCCCTCGGCCGGTCCCCCCTCTAAGCCTGCCCAGTGACGGGTTGAGGGGTGTCGCCCCCAGCCTCGTCACTTCCCCCTGGGTTCCCCCCCTGGTGGGACAGCTCCGCCACTTCCTTTCCGCTTGGTCCGTTATCACCACGGACCGTTGGGTTTTGGAGGTGGTAGGAAAGGGCCTGCCCCTGGAGTTCAAGCAGGCTCCCGCATTTCAGTGGTAGCTTGAGGGGCTTCTGAGATCCTTAACCTCTTTGTCGGCTGCGAGGCGATATCGCCCTGCTCCTCGAAAAAGAGGTAATCAGGAAGGCGGCGGATCCTCCTCCAGACCCTGGGTTTGTGTCCAGGTACTTCCTGGTCCCAAAACGGACAGGGGGCTGGCACCCCATTCTCGACCTGCACGACCTGAACAGGTTCCTAAGGTCTCAGACCTTCAGGATGGTCACTCTGGCTCAGATAATCCCATCCTTGGAACGAGGTGTGTGGTTCTGTTCTCTGGACCTTCATGATGCGTTCTTTCACGTCCTAATCCGTCCGTCCCACCAGAGATTCCTCCTCTTCAGAGTGGAGGGATCCCTTTACAAGTTCTGGGCCATGCCCTTCGGCCTTTCCCTAGCTCCCAGGGTCTTCACCAAATGCATGGCAGTGCTGACAGCATTCCTGCGGCACCAAAGGGTCTGGGTGTACCCCTACCTGGACGACTGGCTGATTGCAGCCCCCTCCAGAGCGGAGGTGGAGCGGTCCAGAGTTCTGGCCCTCCAGGTTTGCTCTCAGGTTGACCTCTTCATCAATGAGGCCAAGTCAGAACTCGTGCCGAAACAGGTGATACAATTCATCGGGGCAGAGCTCGACTCTCTATGAGCCAGAGCACAGCTCCCGGCGGACAGGGCCGAGGTTCTTTCCTCCTTTGCCCAGTCATTTCAGGTTGGGCAATCGCGCCCTGCCCGGGACTTCCTGCACCTCCTGGGCCTCATGGCAGCCTGCACCAGCGTGGTCAGTTGGGCCCGCTGGTACATGCGTCCCCTTCAATGGGGGCTGGCCAACCAATGGTCACAACACTTCGATCTGCTGGATCAGCTAGTGACACTGACCCAGGGGATGTGGAATGCTCTCCAGTGGTGGACCGTTCTAGCACATCTGCAGGAGGGCATCCCATTTCTCTGCCCCGAGCCAACAGTCTCGCTATCGACCGATGCCTCTCTGATGGGTTGGGATGCCCATCTGGGGGAGCACAGAGCGCACGGCCTCTGGTCCCCTCGAGAGTCCCGATGCCATATCAACGTGCTGGAGCTTCGGGTGGTTCGTCTAGCCCTCACCGCCTTCGCTCCGTTTCTACCGGGTCAAGTGGTTCAGGTTCAGACGGACAATACCACGACCATGTACTACCTAAACCGCCAGGGTGGGACGTGCTCCATGCCTCTGTGCAGGGAAGCTCTCCACATTTGGTCACTCGTGCGCAGCCTGGAGGCGGATCTCCTCGCCTCATGTGGCAGGAGCCTCCAACACCCTGGCCAATGCCCTAAGCCGGATAGGGGCTGCGTCTCACGAGTGGTCTCTCCTGCCGGAGGTAGTACAAGATCTCTTCTCCCACTGGGGCACGCCTCAGGCGGACCTGTTTGCCTCCAGGGAGAATGCGAAGCTGAGACTGTTTCATGCCCGGCCCCCTCAGCAGGGCTCGCTGCAGGGGGATGCCTTCTCGAGGCCGTGGACCCCGGGCCTCTTCTACGCCTTTCCCCCATTTCTCTTGATCTACAAGGTGCTTTTCAAGGCGAGGAGGGACAAGGCGCAGGTGATTCTGGTAGCCTCAGACTGGCCCAGCCAGTTCTGGTATCCAGATCTCCTCAGTCTCAGCTCCAGGCTCCCAAGGCGGCTCCCAGCCTGCCCGGACCTGATCTCAGTCAATCAGGGGAAGGTATTCCATCCAGACCTTCAACCCCTGCACCTGACGGCCTGGTTCCTGAGCGGCTAGAGTTCCAGGCCTTGGGTCTTTCCGACGAGGTCCTCAACGTCGTTGAGGCATCCCGTAAGGAGTCGACCAGAAAATACTATGCCTTCAAATGGAAGAGATTCTCCATTTGGTGTCAGGACAAGGGCCTGGACCCTTCCTCCTGTTCCTTGGCAAGCATTCTGGACTACCTGTGGTCCCTTTCTCAGCAAGGGCTTCGGACGATGACCCTTAAGGTGCACCTGGCAGCCATCTCTGCTTGCCGGGCATGGGCCGGAAAGCAGTCGGTGGTGCAGGAGAAGGTGGTTGGGCACTTTTTCAAAGGCTTTGATCACATATCCTCGGGTACGAGAACCTCCACCTCCGTGGGATCTACTGCTGGTATTGGCTAAGCTCATGGGCAAGCCATTCGAACCGATGCACAGGTGTGACATCTCTCACCTGTCATGGAAGACCGCCTTCTTGGTGGCTATCACGTCAGCCAGAAGGATGGGAGAGCTCCAGGTGCTTTCCATCGAGTCTCCTTATCTGGTCTTCCACAAGGACAAGGTTGTCCTACGTCCCCTCCCGAAATTCCTTCCGAAGGTGGTGTCGGGAGTTTCACCTTAACCAGGTGTTGACTCTGCCGGTCTTCTACCCCAATGACACCTCGGAGGCCGAATATAGGCTCCATACTTTGGACCTTAGAAGAGCGCTCCCTTATTATAAGGAGCGGATGGCTGAAGTTTGGGGAGAGGTTCGCCAGCTGTTTGTCACCTACACTGAAGCCGCATCTGGCAGACCTGCAGCCAAGCGGACGATAGGCAGGTGGGTCACCTCCTGCATAGATCTCTGCTATAGGTTGGCGGGCATGGAGCCTCCCAGAGGGATAAGAGCTCATTCTACCCGCCATACCGCTGCATCGGTGGCTGCTTCCAGGGATGTCCCTATCCAGGAAATCTGCAGGGCTGCTACCTGGAAGTCAGCACACACCTTCATCACCCACTACCATATCGACCTTGAGTCATGCCGGGATGCTGGTTTTGGGGCCTCGGTTCTCCAGTCATTATTTCCTAAGTCTGGGGTGTGCACCTTGCCTCCCTCCTCCCGGAGAACTGCTAGGAGTCTGCCAGACAGTGTGGATGAACAACATATCCATGTTCCTAGAAATACAGGTTACTCACCTGTAACAGGAGTTCTAGGAATGGTATATGTTGTTCATCCACACGACTCCCTCCCGACCTCGGCTTCGACACACAACCTAGCTTCCAGCCGGCTAGATCTGTCGTCATGGTAGGGCAGAGCCGAGAGTTTTACCACCTGGGTGGGTGGGAGGAGCCAGCTTGAAGACCTTCTGGCAAGATTTAAAGCAGCAAGGAACCTGCCAGACAGTGTGGATGAACAACATATACCATTCCTAGAACTCCTGTTACAGGTGAGTAACCTGTATATCCTGGGCATGGTGCTTTCTGGCGAGACACACTGTCGCTTTCTTGGACAGGGAGATTTCTGTACACATTCCCTTCCTTTCCAGTATTACAGAGAGTGTTGACCAAGCTCCAGTTGGAAGGAACACAAATGATTTTGATAGTTCCATTTTGGCCTCGACAAATCTGGTTTCCACTGCTTCAGCAACTAGCAACGGAGCCTCCAATCCCACTACCTCTATCCTATGCTCTACTCACCAGGAAGGGGGCACAATGGTACAGCCGGGGCTAAAGTCCCTTCATCTTCATGCGTGGCACCTCAGGACATAGCTGCTTCTAGGTATGGCTTTTCCCCCAGGGTAGCTCAAATTTTGGTGGAGGCGCGAAAGCCATGCACCAGAACTACCTACGCCATGAAGTGGAAGCGTTTCTCCATTTGGGCCACTGCAAAATATCTGTATCCCTTCATCTGTCCCACTCCACAGGTTATGGAATATCTCCTCCATCTGTCGGACCTGGGCTTGAGTTGCACGTCCCTGGAGGTGCATCTAGCAGCTGTCTCTGCCTACTATGATCCAGTAGGAGGCAAGACTATGGCTCAGATAGAGGTCTCCAAAACATTTTTAAAAGGTATCCTGCATCTGAAACCCCCGGTGCGCACTCTTGCTCCACCATGGGACCTTTAATTTTCTTTTGGAAAAATTGACCTTGCCTCCCTTCGAGCCAGCGGGTTCTTGCGATATGTGCTTTTTGTCCTAGAAAGCACTCTGTTTAGTTGCAGTTACCTCAGCTTGTAGAATTTCTGAGCTTCAGGCCCTGATATGCAAGGTGCCTTTTTTGATTTTTCACAGACACAGGGTGGCTGTGTGTACAAATCATAAGTTTCTTTCTAAGGTCGTTTCGGAGACAAACCTTAAACAGTCTTTAGAATTGCTGGTTTATTACCCTGAGCATTCTAATCGAGGGGAGGCCATCCTGCATACGCTAGACGTTCACAGGATTTTACATTATTATACGAACAGGACTAAACACATCCGCAAGACAGATCAACTTTTCCTTTCTTTTGCACCCAAAAGAGAGGGTGCAGCAGTTTCCAAACAGTGCCTTTCGAAATGGCTGGCAAACTACATTACTAAAATGTTGATTGCGCGCAGCACAAGAAACGTATTGGCACAGCTTGCTGGGAAGCAGGCTGTGGAGGCACGGCACTGCTGTGGCCAATGCCCCCGCAGCCTGCAAAGGCTTGTCCCGCTTCCCCCAGTGCCGTTGCAGGCTGCTGGTGACACAAGTTTGGAACGCTCGCACCAACTTGTGACAAATCAGCCGCTGCAGTCAGGGGCCACCTCGTCATTACAGCGTAAGCCATCCACTGCAATGAGGGAGAGACCCATCGTTGCTGGGCGGGTCTAGCTCAAACCCCTCTTAAATTCCTCCACGGAAGTGCACTCCTGTAACCGGCGAGTTACAGAATTCCAAAGAGTGGGCGCAGCATAAGAAAATGCCCTACAGCCAGTTGATTTAAGTTGCACTCTTGGAATCTCCAGCAACCCCTCATCGGACAAGCAGAGCGATCGGCCAGGGCAGTAGGGAACCAGAAGTTAGATAGGCCGGACCCTGACCGTGAAGGGCTTTGAAAGTCAATAAACCAACTTTAAAGGTGATCCGCCACCATATAGGCAGCCAGTGCAGCTTGCGCAGCACCGGGGTAATATGACAAGACCTATTGGAACCAGTCAAAACCCGGGCTGCCACGTTCTGCACTAGCTTCATGCGGCGGATTTCAACCCCTGAAAGCCCATGTGTTACATCTTTACATTTCATATTTAGAGTATACGCCACAGACTAAATGACACCTGTGTTGGGGGGTGGGGGGGGCTGGACAATGGGGGCAGCAGTTTGGCAGCTCTGTGTACAAAATTGAAATCCCTGGCTACACCCCTGTTGTGTGGCACACTGGGAGCCCACCCCAGTGTGCTGCCACTCACACAAAGTCGACAGTGTTGGCATGTTCCTCCCCCATGCCCATTGTGTGGCACACTGGGAGCTCACCCCAGTGTGCCCAACATTTGTTTTATTTCACCAAAGAAGAAAGATAACAGTCCTGCAATGTTGGTTTTTTTTTTGTCCCTGAAAAAAAAACAGTTCTACGACTTGTCCAGGGTCCCCTCCCCCAACTCGCACCCACCCTCTGTTCACCCAACCTCCCCACTTCCCCCTCACGCCATACTTACCTCCGGAGGTCCGGCGCTGTGATCTTCAGTGGAGCAGGACTCTGGACTCTTCAAAGCCGAACTGCAAAATGAAGGAATGTCGATAAGCTGTATAATGGCATCAATCGGGGGAGGGGGGTTCAACTTAGTGGGATATCTTAGCCATTTTTTTAATTTTGGCTCCAAATTTTCAGCATGGAGTTCTTGGGACCCCGCCTCATGAACACATGCGCCATCATCTATCTCGTAATTCGGTCCCGAAAGGTCATTTCGCGGTCACTGCGCAGAATCACCTTTAGGGACCGGTTAATGAAACAGTGCCACTGTTCATGATGTGGGGTCCCAAAGCCTATGTTGTAAATTTGGTGAAAAAATTCCAAACAATGACTGTTTCAAGCATGCATTGCGCAGTTTCCACACATGCTCGTAACTTAAGACAGTTTGTAATATTTTCACTCCAGATTTTCACACCTCGTTATGAACAGTACAGCTATAATTTTTCACATCCTGACCAAAATGAGTTTTCGCACATCTGACGCACAATGGAGCGCTTACTGTAGGAAAGCAACATTCGGGACAGATTAACAAAATCACAGTGCCATTGTTCATGAACGGAAGTCCTAGAATGCCTATGTTGAAAATGTGGTTAACAAAATCCCCAAAATAATTGCGTTACGCAGTTTCTACGCACACTTATAACTTCACCAATTTTTAATATTTTCACTCCAGATTTTCAACATTGCCATTTTCACACCTTCTCATGAACACTACAGCTGTAATTTTTCACATCTTGCCCAAAATGTGTTTTTGCACCTGTGGCACCAAATGGCACAGTCGCTGTGCAAAATCGCCTTTCAGCTCTGGCAGTGGTGTGTGAGCCACCAGAGCTGTGTCGACTTTTCTGAGCTCTAAAATGTTTTTTAAAGTTTTTATTCTGCTTTTGATGTCCTTCATTTACTAGTCCGTTGTTTTGTCATTTTTTTGTGTATCAGTGCATTAGTTATCACTGCGGTCCCGATAAGCTGCGATCGATTTCATCGTCTTTAGTGTGTTTCTTCAGAAGACTGTCGGTACTGTAGTGCATTTGGCACTGTGGGGCAGTCCTGGATTATTGCTGATATCATTGGAGGATTTCCTCGTACTCAAACGTGGACTTCAGACTGTGAGCGAAGTCCCTTTTTGCCTACTCCTATTTTGTTTAATCTGTGCTGTAACTGACTGTGGTGGGAGCACACGAAGTCTGGCGATAGCTGTGGGTTTGTTGCAACCTGTGAATCAACTACCGGGGTGGTGAGAGCGCCCAGAGTTCAGGGGCAGCCTATGGAGGTTTCTTTTGCTCCAGTTGGACTTCCTTGAATGTGTAGGGTACTGAGGACTGGAAGAAGCATTACCTTCCCATGGATTTTCTAGGTAGTTGCTCCTCTCCTACTCAGGTGGATAACTGGCAGGGTTTGAGCTGTTTGTGGAGGAACTGCTGGGGTTATAGCCGGAGGTTTTTTTCCCTCGTGGTTCTTGGTAAGGGGATGTCAGCGGCTGGTGGGCAACTGAGGTCATTGTTTCCCTCTACAGCAGCCTGCTCTCTGTGGGTCTTTTTCACCGGGCGGGGTATTTTCTGCCTTTAGGGCATGTGGCACCTGAGTAGGGACTGTGGCTGTGTTTTAGAGGGAACTCAAGGGGTTTAGTGGTAGGTGGGAGCTATTGCTTTCCTTTTGGGGGACTTATATTCTGATTACAGCCCCAGTGTGACTGAAATCTGGTGTCTTGGCCTGAGGTTTGGGACTGCTTCTGTGAGAAAGCTTCAGCAAAGAACTGCCCATTTGGAGGAATTTCTTGGTGTGTAGACTTGGAGGGGGTGAGAGCCTCTCTTGTTCCTTTAAAGGAATTTTCTGATTGGGATAGACATCATTTGCACCTAGATTCTGATCCATTGGGATCGTTTCATGACTTGCACTGTTTGACTTTATTCTAAAATTGAGAGACTTTTTGCAGACTTTTGGACATCTGGATATTGCACATTTTATATTTTATTTTATTTTTGTTTGACCTAATTTGTTTGTGTGTTATTTTATTATTAATTTGGGGAAGTTTATATATTTTGTGTTGTTGTATTACTGAGTTAGGGTGTTAGGTTTTAATATGTGTAGAGGGCCTGCCACCACAGTTGTATGCTATTCGTCCTCCGCTCATCGCGCCCTTCGCCCTTTTTCCCCTTCACCATTACAGTGGTCAATTTACCAATGCTGCAGAGTGTTGGGTATTGTGCAGAAGGTGAGAAGGGGTTTTATGGGGTGCGAACAGTGGAGGCCGAATGAGCGGGGACACCGTATTGGGGTAGTGGGGACCAGAAGATGCCCTGAGGTGAAGTGGACTGTGGAACGAGGTTCTCCTTGTCTGGTTTCCATACCAAAGGGCACCGCTATTGATGTTGGGCAAGGTCTGTGCCGCTCCAATTGCCCGTCCACCCCGGGCGGTGTTGTGCAATGCCAGATCCATAAAGAACAAGACTGCAGTTATTGCAGATCTTGTTAAGTCTGTGGATCTGGCTTGCATTACCGAGATCTGGCTGGACAAAAATGCTGGTCCAGTTTTGGAGGCAGCCGTTCCAGCCGGGTACTCGGTGTTACACTGCCTGAGATTGGACCGTGGGGGGAGGGGGGGTTGCGGTCTGTTTCAAGACCGAACTGGGCCTCGCAGGTGTACCAGTTGAGGGAGCGGAGTCCTTCGAGTACATTGTAGTGGCAGGTGTGGGTTGTAGAATTGTTCTCATCTACCATCCACCAGGTGATGAGAAATGTTTTCTGCAGGAAGTAGCGGACTTCGTCGTCAACATGGCATTTAAGGTCACCCAGGCTGATGGTCCTGGGTGGCTTCAACCTGGGTCGACGACGAACTCTCGCAGTTTGGACAACACTTCCTCCAATTAATGACATCTTTGGGCATTACACAAATGGTTACTTCTACCACTCATAAGAGTGGTCATTCCCTGGACTTAGTTTTCCTTCTGGGGATTGAGGCCTCCGAAGTGGGGGTAGAACCTGTCAGTTGGTCCAGTCACTACACAGTGAGGTTCAGTTTTTGCACACACCCCCCCATAGACTTGCCCCATGGAGATGGTTAGGTACCGCTCTTTGCGAGATGTTAGCTCTATAGGCCTAGCAGCGGTGCTTAACCTATCGGAGTTATCTGGAGTGAGCAATGATCTTGATGCCTTGGTGCTGGCCTATAATAGGGCCATCTCCTCGGCTCTCAATTTTATTGCTCCGGTCCGTGTTTGTCCTCTTCCCCTTCGACCTTGGTCTCCATGGTTTGATGGGACTTTGAGAGAGATGCGGCGACAAGGATGAAGATTATAACGGCACTGGCGGTGAACTGCCCTTGATGCCGACCATCTTAAATTGATGGAACATCATCAACTCTATCAATCTGCAATCTCTCGTAAGACAAGGACAAGGTAGCAACAATCAACAAGTTACAGACAGGTACCATCAGGGAACAAATGTAATACAAATACAGTGTTAAGGCGAGACTGTCCCAGGAGACAGTCAAGGCAAATCAAAGAATCAGCAGGGCATTTTTGAGGAGAGCACTAAAGGAGCACTAAATCAGTCAATAGAAGGGCACTTTGCCCACCGTGGAGGGTGGGACAGCTAGGAGCAAAGGCAGGCAGAAGGCATAAGCCCACACTTGGTCATAGACGGGGCACTGGCGACCATGGAGGGTGGGACAGCTAAGAGCAAAGGCAGCCTGAAGCTTGTTTTAGGTAACCCCAGAGGGAGGAGCCAAAGCATCTGTGGGAGGGATAGCTCTAACATGAGCTGGGAGAAGGTTCCAGGCTCTAGGGATAAGGACTGCAAAGGTGCGATCCCCTGCAAGGGAATGGGTTTTAGGGATCATGAGAGCCTGGGAGTCACTGGACCTCAGCCGATAGCCAGAGGGGGTGGCTGGAGCAGCTCAGCAAGTGCTGGAGGGGTAGCTGATCAGATGATGCTGTCAGTAAAGTTGACCATAACAAAGGATCAGTGATTACTAGGGGATAGCCAGCGCAGCCTAGAGTAGAGCTGGCAGTGATGGGTGAGCCAGGGGGCTGATAGGGCGAAGCGACACATGTTGTTATACGCAGTGTCCCATTTTGTGAGCCAGGATTTTGGGGCGTTCAAGAAAGAGGTGAGCCCATAGCAGAGCGTAGGGAAAAAGACCCCTTTTGCAAGGGCGAGTCAGGCAGCAGGGGTAAGGCAGCTTTTGGCCCTGTACGCCAGGCCCAGTTTCCAGTTGGTGGCCTTGCAGGAGTTGCGTATGTGCAGGGAGAGGTCCAGCTGAGGGTCAGGGGTTACCACCAGGTACTCAAAGGAGTCGACAACCAACGCAGGGGTGCCTTCGGTGCCAGAGATTGCAAGATCAGCTTGACGCGCTCTGATCTTGGCAGAGGAGCCGAATAACATGGCCTGCGTCTTCTGTAGGTTGATGACAAGCTTATTGGCCCTGAGCCAGGATTTGATGTGGTCGAAATCAGAGTTAAGTCTAGAGTTTGACTCTGATGTCCTGGGAGCTAGCTAGAAGCACCAGGTCATCGGCATATGTGTCGGGATATGGGTCACGAGGGCTCCCTGGACTGAAGCCCAACCCTCCCCTGCAGCTTTCGATGTGGATCCCTCCCGAAGCACCCAGAATCTGATACGGGTCACAGGGCTCCGTGGATTAGCCCAGCCCTCCTCTGCAGCTTTCGATCGTGACCCCCACTCAAGCACCCAGAATCTGGGATGCGGGTCGCGAGGCTCCTGGACTGGAGCCGAGCCCTCCCTGCAGCTTTCAATCATGGACCCCACCCCCAAAGCACCCAGAATCCGGGATACGGGTCACGAGGCTCCCTGGACTGACCCAGCCCTCCCCTGCAGCTTTTCGATCGTGGACCCCCACCCCCTAAACACCCAGAATCCGGGATACAGGTGCGAGGGCTCCCTGGACTGAAGCCCAGCCCTCCTCTGCAGCTTTGTTCGTGGACCCCCAGGCACCCAGAATCCAGGATGCGGGTTGTGAGGGCTCCTGACTGAAGCCCAGCCTCCCCTGCAGCTTTTGATCGTGGACCCCACCCCCAAGCACCCGGAATCTGGGATACGGGTCGCAGGCCCCCTGGACTGAAGCCTAGCCCTCCCCTGCAGCTTTCGATCATGGACCCCCACCTGCCAAAGCACCCAGAATCCGGGATACGGGTCACGAGGGCTCCCTGGACTGAAGCCCAGCCCTCCCCTGCAGCTTTCAATCGTGGACCCCCAACCCCTGTAGGACCCAGAATCCGGGATACGGGTCGCGAGGGCTCCCTGGACAAGCCCAGCCCTCCCCTGCAGCTTTCGATCATGGATCCCCACCCCCTGAAGCACCCAGGTACGCACGATTACTCCTCGAAGAAAGGAAGCAGAGCGCAGTTCTGGCACCATTTTTAAAACGGACCAACTGCCTCAATAAGCCAGCACAGTGCTTCCCTGTGCCGGTGTCCTTCTGCCCCACCAGCGCTGCGCACTAGCTCCCACCACACCCACCACCGCCCTTGATGAGCTCCTCCTTTTATAGGCTGAAGTCACATGACTCTCAAAAACCGCTCCCACCAGCCCCACCACCGCCCTTGATGAGCTCCTCCTTTTATAGGCTGAAGTCACATGACTTTCAAAAACCTATCAGCCTATTTTCCCATTTGCAGCTTATCAGCTGCCACCACCAGAGGTCCCCAAACCTATTTTTCGGTCTACTCAACAAACCTGGCCAGGATGCTGCTTCCTACATTCCTTCTTCTCCTTTCATTGGCCACTCTATCCTCCCTGCCCCCCGCCGACCTCCCAACCAGCGACCCCCACCTTCCCTGCCCCCTCGTCTAATCCCACAGCCTTGCTATGCTGCCTCCTCAAGACTTGGCTTACAACCATTATGAGCATATTAGTGCCGCTGTCCTACCACCTTCCTTTCACCAGGGACTCTCGGTTCTACACACCCCTGCCCGCCGCTACCCCCCAATTTCCTCTACTTCTCGTACCCCTACCTCCTGCCCAAACCCCTCCAGGTCAAAAATAAAGCATCTCTCTGCTCCTGCTCCTGTCCGGGGACATAGAGGCAAACCCTGGCCCTAACACCACAAATACCCACAACCCTTTCTCTTTCCCCAAAGGCCTCCGTATCCTGCACCTTAACACCTACAGCTTATTATCTAAAATCTCTCTGCTGCAACCGGTTGCCTAACTCAGCACCCTGACATCCTGGTCATTTCTGAAACCTGGTTAAACCAACATCATACTGACGCGGAAGTCTCCATACCAGGGTACACAATCATCAGACATGAGCGGCCAGGCAAAAAGAGAGGCGGAGGCACGGCAATGTATATCGCCAATAGTCGACAGTTCACAATAGTGGATATCCCCTCACTCCTTGCCAACATCGACTCAATACTCATTAAACTCTCACTCCCATGTTCCACCCCCGTATACATGGCAGGCTCATACTGCCTCCCCCCCCATACACCCTCTGAGGACATGCTTTCCCACTTGATCACCTTACAGTCCCTAGCAGTTGGGGGCGAGCTCCACGCCACCGGTGATTTTAACACCAACTGGTTAGCTAACGATAAAGCTCACCTGAAGACCAAAATTAAGGCTCTGAACCTCACTCAACTCATTGCTGATCCCACCAGACTCAATCATAAGACACAAAACCACTCATTACTGGATTGGGCTCTCACCTTCCACCCACACAGGATTCTAAGCGCAGGCCTGCTTCCTGATTCCATAAGTGATCATCACATGATCTTCCTGATCAGGAAGGTGCATAGCCCCATGGCGCCCCCCCCCCCAAGTCGCTCCGCACCAGGTCCTATAACTCCCTTGACCTAGCATCTCTCCTATCGGACCTGAGATGTGTAAACTGGTCATTTATCCCCGAGGCATCCTCCATTGATACAGCCTTTGATGCGTTCAAAATCAGATTCCTTAAAGTCTGGGACAGACATGCCCCGCTGCGAACAAAAAGAGTTAGAGGGGCACACCTCCCCTGAATCACGGCAGACATAATCAGAAAATGCCACTCCAGGGACCACGCCTGGAAAGCACATAAGAAACTGGGCACACAGGCTTCCCTCATTACCTACAGATCCCTTCGAAATGCATGCACAAACATCATCCGCCAGGCCAAAAAGAACTATTTTCTATCGGCCTTTAGTAAAAATATTAACCACCCGACGGATTTCTGGAAATCACTCAAATCCCTGCTTTCCCCCCCTCCCCACTCAACCCCCAACCCCAACACTATCAGCTCAGGGCACCCTCATCTCCGACCCCATCTGAGTAGCTGAAGCCTTTAATACCCATTTCTCCAGCTGTGCAGACAAGCTCCTACCCTCCCTCCTGTAGACGCACCCCCCGGTCCTCCCTCACCATACATGCCCTCCTCAAACTGCCCTCCCAGTCCTGCCATTCTCATTCCGCCTAGTATCCCAAGCAGAAGTCTTCAGCTCCCTACGGGCCCTGAACCCAAACAAAGGCAAATGCCCTATGTCCCTGGACGCCAAGATGCTTTTTCTGTCAGCTCCAGCCATAGCCGCCCCTCTTGCCGCCCTCTTCAACCTCTCTTTCTCTCTGGGCAAGTTACCAATGGCCTGGAAAAAGGCCGCCGTTATACCCCTGCCAAAAGGGGGTGACCCCTCCTCCCCAGGCAACTATAGACCCATCTCCCTACTCCCTATCCTGGCCAAATTGCAGGAACGACTTGTTCTGTCCCAACTGACTCCGTACCTGGATGCCTCCTCCTTCTTCACTCCCTTCCAACCAGGCTTCCGCAAATCCCACTCAACCATCACCTCCCTACTACGAGTCACTGGTGACATTCTCACCAGTATGGACAATGGACACATCACCTCGGCCATCTTTATTGACCTAGCCAAAGCCTTAGATACCGTCTCTCACTCCCTGCTCCTTTCCAAACTCACAGACGCAGGGCTCTCCAATCCAGCCACTGCATGGTTCCATGACTACCTAGTGGGCAGGAAACAATCAGTCAAACTTGCCTCACACACCTCAAACCCCCTGCCAGTTAGTACTGGTGTCCCCCAAGGATCAGTCCTAGGACGACTGCTTATTTCCATTTTTCTAAATGACCTCCCTTCAGCATGCTCCCACTCATCCATCCAGATGTATGCGGACAACACAGTCCTGTATGCCTCTGGCCCCACAACATGCAGCGTGGCAACTCTCCTACAGGAGGATTTCTGTGCAATACAGAAGTGATTTAGGTCAAACCAGTTATTTCTAAGCCCTAAAAAAACCTTGTCACTAACATTCGGCTCCCAAAAAAGACTCTCCTGCCAAGCCCCCTGCCCCCCTTTCAAGACCATGGACGGGACTCCCCTGGAGAATTGCACAAGCTTCAGATATCTAGGCATCTGGCTAGACCAGCACCTAGATTTTACCACTCACATCGACTTTTTATACAAGAGGCTGCTCCCCAAACTTGGAGCACTATACAGAAACAAAAGCTGCCTCACCTCACCAACAAGGCACGCCATTGTCCAAAAAATGATTCTTCCCGTACTCGACTATGGCGACATAGTATACACTATTGCCCCCGCATCCGCCTTGGCTAGCCTAGACACCCTGTTCCACTCTTTGTCATTTCATCCTCGACTGCCCACAATCCACACACCATTGCACCTTATACAGCTCCCTAACCCTGCCATCCCTCCATGATCGTAGATTAATTAACTGCGCTAGGTTCGCTGTCAAATTTTGGTCCCTCTCTCTTCTCCCCTTCCTGGCCTCTACCCTCTCCCAACAACTTCCACCTGCTTACTCCCTCAGAAGCACGGACCCCAGACTGCTCCACGTCCCATTTATGCGAACAACCAAAGGCCAGGCTGATTTTAACTACCGAATTCCACAGATATGGAACGCCCTACCTGCCTCCATAAGACACGCACCAAATCCCTACCATCGCAACCTACTACTCAAAGCGCATTTCTCCTCCAGCTGCTCCTGTTTCAACTAACAATTTTACTATTACGATGACGAAGCCTAGTCGCATATTAAATATACTCTAGCCTCCAATCTTTCCCACTGTATGTATCTACCCCTGTCTGTAACTTCCTGCCAAATGTTTGCCAGGCAGTAAGCTTTTGTATTCCAATGTTTTTATTTATTTTATTTTTTATTTATTTTATTTAGCTTTTGTTGACCGGGTAAGTGCACTAGACAAATCCTGCCTATTTTCAGGCACGACCCGGGGGGAGGGGGATACAGATGAATGGCAACTGACCTTGAACCAGATTAAGCTGTTGGTGGTATTTTTAGTGAATGAGGGAAATTTGGCCAGGACACCGGGGAAAATCCCCTACTCTTTTGATAAGTGCCATGGGATCTTTAACATCCACCTGAACTACCACCAATCCAGGCAGATGGGACCTCGGTTTAACGTCTCATCTGAAAGACGTTGCCTCAGAAATGCAGCACCCCTCTCATGCTGCATTACAGTGTCAGTACTGGGATATTAACCCAAGTGCCAGATGTGGGAACTGAACCCACAGCCCTCTGATCTCCCGGCCTCAGAGGCGAGTGTGCTACCTGCTGAGCCACTGACACTGCTCATATACACTATATACACTTATAATAGTGTTGAACTGTCTGTGTATTAAATTCCATGTTATGTATGTGGGTCTCGACCCCCAGGTCGCATCTGGAATCGAGCATGTTGCTCAGTATGCTTTCCTGGTAAAACTCATAAATAAATAAATAAATACAGGGTGACATGCCCAGATGAAGGGACCGAGGGCAGCTGATTGATAAATAGGGAGAATAGCAAGGGGCCTGGGTCAGACCCCTGAGGCACCCCACAGGTTACCAGTGCCAGCCCAGAGAGAGCTTTCTGGAACTTTGTGTACTGTTGCCTAACCGTCAGATAGTTGGAAACCAGGCTAGGACTGGGGAGGAAAGGCTGAGGGACTGGAGGGCAGTACCCAGGAGAGTGTGACTGACCAGATCAAAGGCCTTTAACAGGTCAATGAAGATGGCTCCCGTGAGTTTGCCCTGGTCAGTTGCCATTCTGATTTCAGAGGTGACCTATGCCAGGGCAGTGGAGGTGCTGTGCCTTTTTCGGAACCCATGCTGCACGGGGGAGAGGAGGCCATAGGTATGGAGGAAGAGAGCAAGCTCGGCGGCCACAACTTTTTAGGCAGTTTGTTTACCGCAGACAGAATCGCTATGGGGCGATAGTTTTCAAGAATTTTGGGATCTCTACGTTTGAGTACCAGGATCACATGAGCCATCTTCCATATGGCAGGGATGGACCCAGATATGAGAGAGGAGTTGAGAATGTGGGATATAGGCTGGGCAATGGGGGGCACCCAGGTTGAGTAATTTGGGCTCAAGGTTGTCATGACCAGAGCTAGAGTGAGGGGAGACACCAGCAAGGAGCTTCCATGTCTCAGTGCAGGAAACAGCCTTGAAGTAGAAAGGAGGTGGAGGAGGAGGATGGGATGCTGTGTCAGTAGTGGGACCCAAATTATTAGTAGCTGAAGGCGTGGAGGTGAAGTCAGACAGGTCAGAGAATCTGACGTTGAAGGCATTGGCAATAGTTAGGGCATTGATGCAGCTCACTCCATCGATTTGCAGGTCAGAGACCTGGGGGCAGGCAGGACCGTTAACAGTATGCTTGATGGTGTGCCAGAAACTCCTAGGGTTCTTGGCAGACATGTCAAGGGAGGATTTGCAGAACCCATTCTTGGCCGAGCGGATTGCCTGTTTACAGGAGTTTCTGAGGTCAGATCTGGCCCCTGAGTCCTTGAATTTTAGCCAGCTTTTGTCTCTAAGCTTCATCAGGGCAAACAGGTCCCCTTGTAACCATTTGGTGACAGTGCCCCTCATTCTTCTTTTTATGTGTGGGGTATGTCTGTCTTGTAGTGAGGCAAATAAGGCTAGGAAGCCATCAATAGCAGTAGAGGGGTCATGTTCGGCGTAGACCAGGGACCAGTCTCTTCTACGGAGGTCAGTAAGGAAGTTCTTGAAGTCAAATTTTGAATAGTTCCTTATCTGAATAACTTTTGGAGGGACCCGGGGATCAGGGACCTTCCAGATACGGAAGATGGGGGAATGGTCAGAGATGGAGTCAGGGAAGAGGCCAGATACAGACATACGGTCAGGCCTATTACTCAACATCCAGTCAAGAAGAGTGCCCTGCACCCCAGAGGAGGAGGGTCTGGTGGTCTCAGTGATAAGCTGACTTAGGGCAAGACCAGACAGAAGGGGTTCATGGACTTTAGCATTGCCACTTAGCCAGTTTAGGCTGAAGTCCCCAAACACCATGAGTTCATTTGTCCCCACCTTGGGACTGAGGCAGTCAAGGAGGTGCTAGAGGCCACATATACCACCTTTGGGTGGGTTGTAGATGCAAGCCAGGTGGAGCTTCTTTATGTCACCCAATATAATAAGGGCATGCAGGAACTCACAAGAAGGGGAGGGAGGGGGAGGAATGACAGACACTCTAAGGTGAGGTTTATAGTAGAGCAGTAGTCCACCCCCCCTTTTGGTTCCCTCTCTGTCCTGTCTGATCACAAGGTAGCCTGGGAGGGCACAGACAGAATCAGGATGGGCTGGTTTGAACCAGGTTTCGGAGATCCCCAGGATGTCTGGATTGTAGAGGGCGACTCAGGCCATTAGGTCTGGGAGGTTAGCGAGAAGGCTGCGGATATTAAGGTGGGCAATCTTTAGGCCCTTTGTGTTCTGCCACTGGGGAAGAGACATGCTGAAACAAGGGGGGTTCAGATGTTAGGCTAGGCCAGTAAGTCCAGTTAGGAAGTAGGGGGGTCAAGTACAGATAGGGCATATAACAGTTGCTCAGCAGTATTGCAATGCACGGTAGCTACACCCTCCCTCCCCCGCAGATAAGCAGTGGTGGTGGATAAAATCTGTGAGTAGTAGGGACTAGTCAGTAGAAAAGAGACAATTAGCAGGTAAAGATCGATCTCAACTATCAATGCAGACAACAGTGGCAAGACATTCTGAGCTAGGGTGCAATAAGCTGTAGCACTAGTTAGCAAACAATAAACAGACCACCACGAGGGGTCAGCAAAGAGTATGATCAGGCTGGCACAAGGTTAAAAGCTAGGCATAAAATGTTACAGACTATTGTGAGGAGAGACCATTCGTAGTGATCTCCGCTAGGTATCAGCTGAGAAAAGGGGCAAGCAGGAGTTTCAACTAGCCAAGACAAATATAATAATAGACCCACCAGAAGAGTGGGAGGGGCTAGAGCACATTTAAGGGGTGGAGGGAATGGGGCAGGTGGGTGGGAATTTTCGTAAATTCACAGTCTACTTCCCAGAAATTCAAGTCGGGAGCCCCGACTGGCACAAAGTCCTTAAATAAAGTCAGGTAGAGCCCCAAGGAACTCCGGTTTCTTGCAGCTTTACACAAAAGTAGAAAAACTGCAGCTTTGTGCAGTTTCGTCCTCCTCCAGCTCCGATGAGCTAATAGCGCAGCCTGAGTCCCACAGAAACGGCCCTTACTTTTATAGCCCTTGGGGCTAGCAGCGCAGAGAGGACTTTGGCGCTCTTTTGAAAATTTAAAAATTTTAACTTGCTCCCCAGAGATTCAAGTCGGAAGCCTCATAAATTCACAGCCTACTCCCCGGAAATTCAAGTCGGGAGCCCAGACTGGCACAAAGTCCTTAAATAAAGTCAGGTGAGAGGCATTTGTTTAGTGAGAGTTAAGCAGTGAGGTAAAGCCCTTATTCATTAAAACTATTTTTTCCTTCAAGCAACAAGTGAGTAAGTGGATATGTGACATACTGTATGTACTATTTTTAACAAACAGCGTACTAATCTTAGTGCAGCTGTGTATTGTAAATTTATTCTCCTCAGTTCTGCTCAAACAAGAAATCTGGTGTTGTAGAGGAAATGGTGCAGAAGAGTGCTATGTAGTGAGGATTTATTCCATTTCAAATTTTGGATCATATCCCCAAACTCTGTTGCATTCAGAGGGGCTGGATTTAATGTAGCCTCTGCTGCCCATAATGGGGGCTCTAGGTAGAAACTGACAAATTTCCTGTTAAAGCGAAGGAGGGATGATTTGACCTGCCTTAACCCATTTCCTCGTACATTCTGATGTTTAATCCATTTTACGAGAACGTGAGACCAAAATAACAGTAATCTTTCAGTATTTCTAGGGTTTTTAAATTATTACTATTTATATACCAATAATGTTCACTCCAGTGTGCCCCACATATCATGATTTTGCTTTTATTATTATTTCTATTTAACTGAACAGACTAGCAATCAACCTCCAATATTGCCAACTTTCTCTCCTGGCCAGGTGGGGGAAAAGAAAGTTAACACCATTGCAAATTCAGAACTGAAGGAGAATGTGTATTTCTTATATTCAGAAGCAAAGGGATGTCATATATATAAAGGTTAAATAATAGGGATGCAAGCAAGAACCCCTGTGTAACTGCTGTATTCGTAAAACTTTTTCTGAAGGATGCCAGTTAAGATCATACCTCACTTGGGCCCAAGTGTTTAAATATAGTTGAATTATTGGCATCAATAATGTCTTATCAGGCTGTAAAGGTAACACCCTATTTAAGGAGTCAGATGCTTCCTGTCGATTAGTGTATGCCACAAAAATTTTTGTGTTTGTTTCTCCAGGACTGCATATTTGTCTACTAGGTGACTCAAAAGTACCACCCTGAAATAAACTGAGGATTTCCTGCTTTGACACCCAGTATTCCAGTTTTGATAAAATTATCTTGGAAAAAATCTTAGAAATACTGTGAAGAAGGCTAATAAGGCAGGTGGAACATTGCCGGGTCATTATCATCAGTATAATCTTTATCAAGTATGGGAATGATCTGTTAGCTTTTCCAACATTATTACTATAAGTCTTTCTTTTAAAGAGATACTAAAAAGATGTGTCAAAATAGGAATCTATCGCTCCAGATCTACGCGGTATAATATAACTCCAGTGGGATACTATCTGGCCCTGGGGCTTTTTTTTGACTTGAAGGATGAAACCGCATGTTCAGCATCAATATCTGAGATTACCAGACAAACAGAAAAAAAGTTGCGTAAAATATCAATAATTGCATAATTATCGATGCTGCTCTTTTATGATGTTGCTCTGACTCAGGTTTCCCTCATAAAAAAAAATAAAAAAAAATCATGTCTCAACAGTAGACCTAGCAGTTCGTAAGTTAAACATTTTTGAAGCCTCGGGCCCGATTTTCATTTCTAGTCTTATGAGGCACAAAACGGTGCAAAGAATGCCCTGTTGTGCCAGTCCTTATAATTGCTTTACACAGGATAATATGTCTGTGCTTGGGAGAGTGGAGAGCCTCCATCAGTGCTAACCTGTTGCAACCTGATGCTGTAAAACCTATCAGCCCACTTTCTAATTTGCAGTTTATAAGGTCTCACCACTAGTGGCCACTAACAACATGTCTCTTCTTCTTTCTGTATTGAGCCTTGCATCAAATAAAAAAGTTATGCTCCTGTCTACTTTTGCCCTGATATCGCTGGCCATCCCCCTTGCTTCGCTCCCACCTACCTCGCTCCCCCAAAATGATCCGGGCCTTTTATTATTTCTGAGCACTGTCTCAACCCCCCCAATCCCCTATATACCCCCCTAGAGCACTTCATGCACAATCCTCACCCTGGTTGGGCCATTTGCCCATCCATCTCCCCGCCATCGTTTGCCCTGCGCCTTGTTACCCTAAGCAGTTTTACCATGCCTACCTCTCCCGCATCCCTGTGCCGGCTCATCCCGAAGACTAAGACAAAATTCAGTTGGACCTCCGCCCTAAGATATCTGACATTGCTGCTTCTGTTGGCAGGTGATGTAGAAACCAACCCGGGACCTCAGACCCACCATGCCCATCTAAAACTGCCCAAGGGGGCTCAGCATGTTCCATCTTAATATCCACAGCCTCCTGAATAAATTGCCAGATTTGCAAGTTACCACTCATGCACTCAAGCCTGATATCGGCATTGTGTCAGAAACCTGGCTAAAACCCCAGCATAAAGACTCTGAAGTCGCTATGCCAGGCTACACTGTCCTCCGGTATGACAGAATTGGCAATAAAAAGGGTGGGGGAATTGCCATGTACATATCCGGCTCGGTTCAATTCACCCCCATCCAGCTCCCATGCCCCCACCCCCCCACCTATAGTAGCAATGATGATCAAACTCCTCCTGCTGCACACTGCCCCAGTGTTTGTGGCAGGGTTATACTCGCCCAACCCCAACCAAGTCACATCTCTGACCTCCTGGCTACCCTCAAAAACCTGGCCACAGCCGGGAGCTGTACATCTCGGGGACTTTAGCTACAATTGGCTGAGACAAAGCTGCTCTAAGCTTCACTGCAGGGTCAGGCCCTTAACCTCTCTCAGCTGATCAATGAACCCACCGCCTCAACACAAATCCCAGCACCACTCCCTCCTGGACTGGGCCTTCACTACCCACCCGCACAGAGTCTCTAAAGCAGGCCTACTCCCTTACTCCATGAGCAACCACCACCCGATATACTTAATCAGAAAAGTGCACCAACCCACCAACAACTTGCCACCCAGGTCAGTCAGCTCCCGGTCTTACAAGTCCCTATGCCACTCCTCGCTGCTAACTGACCTCGACTCGGCCGACTGGTCTTTCATCAAACTGGCGCCCAACATTAATCAAGCGTTTGACTGGTTCAGGCTGCAATTGCTCACTATTTGGGATCTCCACGCGCCCTTGAGAACCAAAAGGGTAAGGGTTGCCCACCTCCCCTGGATCTCGGCTGACATATTCTCCAGCTGCCGTGCCAGGGACCAAGCCTGGAAAAACCATAGGAAATCTGGCTCCACTGCCTTGTGGCAGCAATACCGGACCCTCCGCAATAAATGTACCAAAACCATAAGACAGGCTAAAAAGCATTTCTTCCAGGCGGCCCTCACTTCCAATCTAAACCACCCCTCCAACTTCTGGAAAACTATTAAAATGCTGCTCAATCCTCCTATACAGCCCCCTACCCCTTCCCTCAATATACAAGACAATAACGTATCCGAGCCAAGTGCAGTCGCCTCTGCTTTCAACCATTTCTTTACCAGCTGCGCCAAATCCCTATTCCCTGACACGGCTACTCTGCCACCTACCCCTGAACCCCTCACACCCCCCTGCCCCCCTCTGCACTCCTTGTTCTCTTTTAAACCGGTCTCCCCATCTGAAGTTTTTGCCATCCTCACTTCTCTAGACCCCAACAAAGGGAAATGCCCACTTGGCCTGGACGCTAAACTCTTACATCTCTCCGCCCCGGCCATTTCCACCCCCCTTGTCGACCCCGACCTCATAAACCGCTCCTTCTCGACTGGGCAAATCCCGGCAGCCTGGAAGGAAGCTCTAGTCATACCACTGCCCAAAGGAGGGAACCCAGCTGATCCAGGGAACTACCGCCCGATCTCCCTCCTCCCCACTCTGGCCAAACTTCAAGAAAAGCTAGCCCTTGTTCAAATCATGCAATTCCTTGAAGCAACCTCTTTCTTCACCCCTTTCCAGTCTGGATTTAGGAAATCTCACTCCACCACAACCGCGCTCTTTAGACTATCAAATGACATCACCTCAGGAATGGACAACGGGTTCATTACCTCAGCCATATTCATAGACCTAGCAGAAGCCTTCGATACCGTGTCCCACCCCAAGCTCACCACCAGACTGCATGCTGCTGGCCTCTCTGGTCAAGCCATCAGGTGGTTCCAGGCGTACCTCTCTGGCAGGTCTCAATCAGTCAAAATTGGCAGCCAAATATCCCCCCCACTCCCAGTCACTATGGGGGTCCCCCCAGGGCTCCGTCCTAGGCCCAGTTCTTTTCTCAATCTTCCTAAATGACCTTCCGCTATCCTGCCCTAACTCAGCTATCCAAATATATGCGGATGATACTGTCCTGTACGCTTCAAGCCCCTCAGCAGAGGCCCTGAAATCTACTCTCCAAGATTTCAACGCAGTCCAAACTTGGCTTAGTTCGAATCAACTCTTTCTAAACTCCAAAAAGACTGTATCCCTAACCTTTGGCACGCCGCACAGACTCGCCAGGATAGGTGAGCTGCCCACCTTCCAAACACTGGACGGCTCCAACTCTGGAAGCCTGCACCTCTTTTAAGTACCTGGGTGTATGGCTGATCACCACTTGGACTTCGCTATCCACATAGACCCCCAGAAAAAATTGCACCCAAAACTAGGTGCCCTCTACTGTAACAAAGGGTGCCTAACCACCCGGTCAGAAAAGAGCTTGTACTCAAAATGATTCTCCCATATTTGACTATGGAGACGTGGTCTCTGGAGCAACCCCCCATCCACCCTAGCACTCTTGGACCCCGCTTCCTCCTTCTGCCACCTGATCCAGACTGCCCCCAGCCACCCACCACTGTCACCTTTATACCGCCCCACGCCTCACCTCGCTGCAAACCAGACGTTAGCTCCACTGCGCTAATCTCGTAGCAAAACACTGGTCAAATTCCTCCTCCTACCTCAGCTCCACTCTAACATCTCAACCTCGCCAGCCACCTCGCGCAGCTCTGACCCTTATCTACTTCACATCCCATTCATGCGCACCTCGAAAGGCCAGTCAGTTTTCACATACAGAATGCCCTCCCTCTGGAATAATCTCCCCAGTGCAATCAGGCTGGCCTCCCCCTTCCCTCGGACTTTGTCCACTCTCCTCCAGGCACACTTCTCTGACACCTGCACCTGTAACACCCTGGTTAGAGAGGCCAAACCGAATTACCCACCTGGTACCTAGGGGTCACAAACCACTATCATGCAGCATTGTACTAAGTAATCATATGCATAATTATCTTTCAGTGTTAATGTCATGACTTAAATCTCCCTAGTCCCGTCACGTTTCTCACCACTGCTGTATCGTACTGTATCAAGCTATGTAATGAAGTATCTATCCTATTGTAACAAGTGACTACTGTACCAATGTTTTCTCTAAGCACACCATGTATTTTATGTTATATGCACCCAGGTCGCATCTGGAAACGAGCAGTTTATTTCCCGCTCAGTATGCCTATCTGGTTAATCTCGTTAATAAATAAATAAATAAATAAATAAATAACCTTGTGATGCAAATGAAGTATTCTAGTGGTTACTGGGCTCATCCCCACACAAGCTGGGTTTGGGCACAGTAATACGGCAGGCTAGGAACTGATGCATGTCTGTGAATGGCACAGCACCTTGCACTGACATAGATGAACTGTAATGGTACACATAAAGGCACCCCATCTGCCGGATCTGAGCCTTTGGACCACTTTTGGGACCAGCGGCAATGTCCCTCAGTGTCTCCTCTGGTAGTCCATTGGCCCCCCTCGCCCACCCCAGCTAGGTTTCTTTTCTGGTGGTCCAGCGGGTCCCCCCTCCCTAGCAGCGGTCTCTCACAAGCAACGTTAAATCAAAACAGTCCTTCACTGGTCTGGCCCGATGGCACTGAGGGTTGAGGCACTAGACGCCACACCTCGCACTACACCGGTGACCCGGATTCGGGTGCAGACTCTGATCATCGGGGGTCGGCTGGGGGGAGGAGGATTGAGAATCCCCAGGACTGCTGTCCTCCTCCCGGGAGGATGGGGTGGAACTCCTGTGAAGGTGCTGGGTCCTAGCAGTGGCTAGAGGGTAGCACAACTTGAGGCACAATGATGGGGTGGGCGCAGGCAGACGTCCGATGTGCAATGCACGGGAGCGCATGCCACAGCATCCTTGGTGTCATTGCACACCCATGCCATGGGGAGGGGGGAACTAAGGGAAAGGAAAACTGCCCAAATCCTCTAGCACTCGAGAAGGTCTGTCCATGATGCTGCACTGGACAATCCTAGGTGCTCCCTCTATCTTGACCCCTCTGTGTTCTGCACTATGGGGACGCGATGTGACCTAAGAGGGGGTGACAGAGGAGGTCAGAGCTCGGGCACAGCACCTGGTGCAGGAGCTGCTGAGACAGACTGGAAGAGGAACAATAGGGAACACCCCAGCCGAGGAGGTAAAGCACAGAAATAAAGAAACAAAAAAAATGCCCCGGCCCATTGTCGCAGGGGCAGGGTGCCGACCTATAACGCCAGCGACCCAGGTTCGGGAATGGGTCTGGGATGTCGGAAGGGCCAGCCAGGGGTAGAAGGATTGAGCATTCAAGGACTGCTTTCCTTCTCCATGGGGGGAGGGTGGGGAATGTGTCGGCGCTATAGTGACACCTGGCGGAGGCTGGGTGTGCTGCTTGCACCAACGCCAGCACGGTTGGAGGATGGGGCAGAACACCCCAAACAAGGAGGTAAAGCACAGAAATAAACAAAAAGAAAAGAAAAAAAAACAGCCCGTTGTCACAGGAGCAGGGCACCGACCTGCGATGCCGGTGACCCAGGTTCAGGAACGGATCTGGGATGTCGGAAGGGCCGGCTGGGGGTGAAGGATTGAGCATCTGAGGACTGCTCTCCTTCTCCATGGGGGAGGAGGGTGGGGAGTGTGTCGGCACTATACTGACACCCAGTGGAGGCTGGGTGCGCTGCTTGTGCGACACCAACACGTTTGGAGGGCGGGGTTGGATGCTGGTCATCATTGCAGGTCCCTGCCCTCGCAAACACCAGTGAGAAAAACCTGCCACCCTCCGCCTAGATGACACTCACCCCCAGCTGCAATTAACTCCCAGGCCGACTCCCGCCCAATCCCATCGATTGCGGCACCCTTAAGAGGGGTTCGGGTGCCCTGACCCCACCCTGGGGAGAGTAAGCCAGGGGGTATCGGGAGGATGGCTGATGTGGGAGTGGCAGCCGGGGGTCCGTGACCAAGCCGAGGGTAATGGCGGGGGTGGCACCAAAAAGACAAAAAAAAACAATTCTTCACTGATCTTCGTCCCCTGATGTCAGTGCGCACTGGGCACTGTTGTCCAATGCCCCCACCATCTGCTTTAAATGGTTCTTAGAGCAGGGGACATTGGACAACTGCACCTGGTGACACAGGATCACCATGTTTCTGAGCAAGGCCTGCATGCCCCCCTTTCATGTACCAGCGCACTTTGATGTGCGTTGGGAAGAAGCTGTGTGTGACCTCATTTGAATGTAGTATGGAGGTGCTCGTAGCCATGGGACTGGTGGAAAATAATGGCACAGCAATTTACCACCAACCCCTTGCAGATTAGAACTAGGGCCAATTTCTTTCAAAAAGGCAAACTTTGGAAGTGTTTGGGCTAGAAGTGTATATGGATACACTTTTATTATTAATAATTTAAATTATCCATAATTTAAAAAAACATGTATTTGATGTCGGCCAGACTCCAAGAATGCACTTAGAAAGATAAATCTGTAGCCCTGACAGTTCCAAAGGTAGCCTTTTCTAAAGAGAATTTCTTTGAGAAAGCCAGATTTTGGAAACATTAGGATGGGGGAAATATAGAATCAATCAACTTATTGAAATATTGTGATGAAACTGTTTTAATATTACTTTTCTCTGTATTGCTCTGACTCCATGCTTGCATTCTACTCCTACCGGTTCCAATGGGCTAAAGATAATTTCTTTGAATAAAGGCTAACTCTGGAACCAGCAAATCCCAAAGGTATTGCTACGAACTACAAAATGGGGAATGGGGGCAAGGTATGCCAAACCTGCACTCAAAAGAATCCAAGGAGAGAAGCACTCCACAGATTGATGTCCGCACACTGGCTCGATAAATTCTGATTTTAATTTACTATTAAACAGATACAATGACTGCCAGTGTTTGAACTGTCTCACTGGCCACTAAAAGTCCCGGTGTTTCGGGTCCACACTGACCCTTCGCCAGGGGGGCGTGGCTATTGGGAGCTTACATCGTGATTTTATAGTGCTCTTAACCTACAGGTGGAATATTTGATTAAATAATCAAAGTGCCCATATATAGTGTAATCTTTAAGCTAAATACAAAAGCACCAAATACAAATAAAACTTTGGAACCATTGGGGCTAGAAATCTAATTTGTTTTTAGATGAAAGCTTGGAGTCATGTGAGTTATGCTGACACGGTTTATAGTTACTGATTTTTGTATTTATAATTATTCTTTATTCCATCCATCCTTCCCTAGCTTACCATCTCTGGTGACCTGCTGTTCCAGTTACCCCTCGCATACCCTTGCTTACTGTGGCACTCCCCAAGTCAGACCTACTCCATCCTATAAGTTCCTCAATGGCTTGGCCCCAACAACCAACCCGTATGCAGCTGGCTGTCAAAAAGGAGCCATAGTACGCAAAGTCGGAGTGGGGGACCTTGTTGTTCAGCAGCATTAAGGTGGGTAGGTACTGGTGCCATAACTCACATAGGCAGACCATTTTTCTCCCTGTGTGGTCCTTCCAGCACCCTAGCATTAGCCTATGGGTGGCCATGACACCATCCTTTGGATGGGTGTGACTGATGTCATGTGGGCACCAGTGACATCAAAGTTACTACCACTCCTCCCATAGGAGGTGCTCATGCAGTGGGTTGCCCAGCTCCCTCCCTCCATGTTCACTGTAATACTGTGATATATACATCAAGTAAACAATAAGACACAACAGGGTGTGCATTAGACAGTTCTAATGCACGGCCAGAGGTGTAGTAAATGCCTTCAGCCCCTGGACGTGTGTTAGAACTGTCTAATGCATATCCCCAGAGTGTCTCATTGTGTTTGTAAAATTGATATTTTTTTCAAATGGCAATATTATTTACAAATCAAAAAGATTAAATTTCAGTAAATTAAAAGAAGTCTTAATTTTAAATAAAGTAGTCCCTCTGCCTGTACAAAGCAGTTTTTTTTTTTTTGCATTAGGACATTTGTCCTAATGTGGCCACCATGACTGTAGTTACTTTTTGTGTACTTTGACACCTACGCATACATCGAAATTTGCCAGCAGATAAAGGCCTATTGGTCTATCAAATCTGCTCAAATGTGCAGCTAGCACCCTTATTCTATAGCTGCCCTTCCTCCCACCTTCCTCCCTTGACCCTCCCCTTACCCTGTCCCAGCCCCTTTGAAGTAGTCCACTGTTCTATTGGATACAACTTCCGACGGTAACACATTCCACCCAGTTACTACCCTCTCTGTAAAAAAGTGGGTCTTCATCTCCCTCCTGAACCTCCCTCCCTCCAGTCTCATATCATGGCCCTGGGTGTCCCTACCCTCCCTTACTTTGAACAGTCCTTCTGTGCCTGCCTTGTTTATTCCTTTCATGTACTTGTAGGTTTCAATCATAACCCCCCATCCCGCCTCTCCTCCAACGAGTACATGTTCAACTTCCTCAGTCTCCTCTCGTATGGTAAGTCCCCCAGCCCCGTGATCATCTTTGTCTCTCTGTGCTGCAACCCCTCCAGTAACTTAATGTCCTTCTTCATGCAGTACAGGGGCACCACATGAGCCATCCTCCAATCCTGAGGTATACACCCAGAGTGTAGTGAGGTATTAAATAAGGCAGTCAAAGGTCCCACTAGGACCTCCACTAGCTCCTTCAGTACCCTGGGGGTGGATGCCATCTGGGACTGGTGCCTTGTCCACCCTCAGTGCTCTCAAACCCTCCAGAACCCTGCCCTCTGTGATTTCCCCATCTGTCACCCCCTCCCTCTCTGTTTCTGCCCTCCCTCCCCCCTTGGGTATCACTCCCCTCTTCTCCTTAGTAAATACCGAGCAGAAGTAATCGTTTAGTGCTTCTGCCTTATTATCCCCTGCTTCCACCCAACCCTCTCCTTTCTAATCCTTACTATATGGTCCTTACAGTTCCTTTATCCCTGATATACCTGAAGAAGTCTTTCTCCCTCTTCTTAATGTCCTGCGCCAGCCTCAGCTCCGTAGACACCTTGGCTGCCCTTACTGCCCTTGTCACCTCGTTCGATTCCTTCAGGTACTCCTCCCTGTTCTCTCCCCTCCTTGTTTTTTGTACCTCCTAAAGGTAGCTCTTTTCCTCCTTACCTTTTCCATGACCTCCTTGCTCACCCAGCTAGGTTTCTTTGCTCTAGCCTTCTTGCTCTGGGCCTTGCTGCAGGTTCTGGTTGCCTCCACTGTCCCCAGTTTTATGAGCTCCCACCTCTGGTTAATGCCCATACTAGATTGAATTCTGGCCAGGTACACTTTTACCATCTCCCCCATCCTCCGAAGTCAGCCCTTGTGCCAGATTCCACTCCTTCCTTATCCATATTCAACGTGAACCGTACTGAGTGGTGGTCGCTCCCTACCAGTGGTTCTTCCACCCTAAGTTCCCTCATAAACTCCCTTTCCTGGAAGGCATCCAGCAGTACCTGCTCACTTCTATTCCTGGTTGTTGGGGTACTCCAATCCACTTCTGACATGTTGAAGTCCCCCACAATCGCCACGCTACCCTTCTCACAGGTCCTCCTGATCTGTCCCACTAGTTCCCTGTCTAACTTTTCTGTCTGAGAGGGTGGCATGTACACCACTCTCATCCTGAGAGTCCTACTTTGGAATCCTGGATTTCTATCCATAGTGACTCTGTACTACCCTCCTCCCGTACACAGTTCAGTCCTTCCCTCACATATAGTGCCACCCCCCCCCTTTCCAAATCACTGTACGCCTACGAAATATCCTGTAACCTGGTTTCGACAGGTCTCAGTCATTCTATTGGGTGGCCCATGTTTCGGTGATGGCTAAAATGTCCACCTCCCCCTCTACCATGAAAGTCTGTAACTCTGCAGTTTTCTGCCCAAGGCTCCCAGCATTCAGGGTGACCACCTTCCACCCCTTCTCATTCTGCCCTCCTTTACTAGCATTGCCACTAGTACTTGCCCGTTGTCCTTTGTCGCTGTTATGGGGAGTAAGCTCATATGGCTTCCCAACCTGTGGCCTCTGCATGCCCCTTGCCCACTTGCCACCCCCCCCCACTCCTAGTTTAAATTCCCAGCTTCCTCTGTGTACACCTCCATCCTCTGTTTCAACACTTTCTTTCCCTCCTCGCTCAAGTGTAGTCTATCCTTGGCATAGAGACTACTGTCCTCCTAGGTCCCTCCCCATCCCCCCACCGACCCATACCCTTTAGTATGACACAAGGTTCTTAGCCATTCATTAAAATCCTTTATTCTCAGCTTTCTTGCTGTGCTTGCCCTGGACACTGGAAGTATCTCTGAGAAAGTTACTGATCTTCCTGCCCCCTCACGTAATTGACTTAGTTCCTCAAACCACCTCTGGACTATATCTACCGTCCTGTCAGCCAGGTCATTTTGTCGCCAAATGTATAATTAAATGAGGCCTCACCCTACCCCTTCTAGCATATTTTAAAACAGATTGTTCCACCCTTTTTGCTGTCATTCCTGGCATGACCTCAACCCAAATGCGACTATGCCTCTCCCTTTGCTACCCCACCTGACTCCTCTTAGTATTGAGTCCCCCAGCACTAAGATTCCATCCCTCTTACTAACTGATTGCTTCCCTTCCTCCCCCATGTCTCGCTCCTGGCTCCTCCTCTTCCTCCTACACAGTAGTTCCCCCTTCTGCCCCTTTCGTATTTCCCCAGCAGAACTTCCCCCACTCCAGTTTCATTCAGACTTCTGTCAGTTACTACTCCAATTTCATCACCTCCTTTTCCACTAGTACTGCAGAACGATTTTCTGAAAACTCTTCTCCAATGCCTGCGTCCTCTCTCCTCACAGTGGCCCATTCCCTCCTTTTGTCTCCATGACTGTTCTCACCTCTCCTCCTCCCCTCACCAGTCCCTTTTTCCTCCTTCCTGCTGTCTTCTTTCCATTGACCTGATTTCCTCCTAAGCCGTTGTCTTGGCCTGGTTCCCACTGTCTCTGCTTCCCTTCTTCTGACCCTCTCCTCCCTCCTGTTGGCCCAACTAACCCTCCCTCTTCATCTCCCCTCCTCACTCCCTCCAGTGTTGGGCTATAACCTCCTCCAGTCTGTCTTGCCTGTCTGAGCTCCTCCTGCAGACCATTGATCTCCTTTTCAAGTTTCTCTGTTTGGTTGCACACTAAACATTACCCCCACCCTCCATGCAATTTTTAGAAAGATCGGCACACAGCAGTTGTTGCAGCCTACCACCCTACCCATTGCTCTCATTGCCCACCAGCGACCCCCCCCACCCTTCCAGATGAAGGATGCCCAATGCTCCCTCAAGTCTCCCCTCACCCCCTCTATCATTGCAAGACATTCTTCTCCTTTTCTCAAGTTCCCTTACCTCCTTTGCCATGCACGTTAGATTGAGCTGCCTTTTAAGTTTCTATCCCTCCTGTCCACCCCAAGAAGAAACTGTAAGCAACTATTGCACAGCTTCCTTCTAATTCCTACCCCATCCTTCCACGGGAGCAAGAAATTTCACTCCCGCCACTCTCACTGCCGTCATTTCACTCCCACACAAATTCATCCCCATTCAAATTCACTCCCGGACATTTGTCTCCCAAATACAAAATAGTGGCAGTATTCGAAACTTTTTCCTGTGCTTCTCAAGCAGGTGCATGCCAGAGTAGGATCTTTGTTTTTTTTTTGATTCTCCTATTTTATTTTATGTGAACATACATATATGGACCATGTGTACGCCCTGAGAATTTGTGAATAATGGTCAGGTCATCCTCACTTTTTGTGTGAACGCGGGTGTTGCACCCCGTTGGCTTTCTTACTGCCCATTCACATTGCCAGTTAGCTTTCCCTTCATGACCCCTCTTATGCAGAGTGTAAATGTAATTAGACTCGTTCACACGTTTTCTCTGTGGGTGCAGCTGCAGCAGTTTATACTATACTGATTGCTTTAGGCTGCTGAACTGCTTCAGTGTAATTGTCAGCTTGCTTAAAGTACTTTGCTTAACAAGCAGACTGGAATCAATTACACTGCACACTACTTACCTAGAAGTGGGTGCAGTACCAGGAAGAAACAGCTACAGCTTTACTTAGTTTGAATCTGCATAGACAGTAGGTACAATGTTTGTTCCAGATCTTCTTGTGGCTGTGTGTAGCTGCTTTTATAGTAAACCAGAAAAAAGTTTTGAATATTGGCGCTATTTATGCATTTGGTGGCAGGCAGGAGCCAAATACCCGGGAGTGAATGTGAATGGGAGTGAATTTCTGTGGGAGTGAAATTACAGAAGTGAAATGTCATAGACCCCCTTTCCACAATGCAAACACCAGTGCAAACAGGTAAAAATGAAAGCTCCTTGTGTTGCAGTTACTTCTCTTCCATGGAGAGAGCAGTCACCTCTTCACTTGCTGCTGTTTCTTTCCTGAGCGTCAGCTTCTGCTATGACAGGTGCATGTCCTTTTCCCTTTGGGAAGTGATGTTAGAACCCCCAGTATAAAGGAAATTATGTACATGGGGTGGGTGGGTGGGGTGGGGTGGTGGGCCCATCCTGTGCCTTCTAGAAACAATCAGGTAGCTGAGGCACCAGGCCAGACAATTAGCACCCTTCCCCCACTATGCACTAAACTTCGCAGCTAGTGAAGACAGCAAAAAACAACCGCAACTCCACTAAAAGCACAAAAAATAGGCTTAAATCCAGAAGAAACAGGTCTCCAATTCAAACAGCCTCACCAACACACCAGAATAGGCTTGAAATAAGAAGATACAGGTTTCAAATTCAAAGAAACTGCCCCACCAGAACAGCCCCAATAAACGCACACAAAAATAAGTTTGAAATCAGAAGAAACATGCCTCCAATTTAAAGAAATGACAGCTCCACTTAAAGCACACCAAAATAGGTTTCAGAGTTTAAACAACTCCCAAACAGTTCCCTGCAAGCCCCTTTTAAGAAGTAAGAAAAACTTAGCCTGCTACCTAGTAAAACAAGACAAGTCATCCCACTTACAACACATCAAAATAGGTTTCAAAATTCCAACAACCCCAAAACAATGCCCTGCTAGCCCCTTAGAAGTAGTAAGAAACAAAAAATAACCTGATACCAAGTAAAAGCAACAAGAAGCTATTTTAAAGCAACAGCTACTGCACTGAAATGGACCTAATTCTTTCCCCTTCCAGTTTCTTCTGCCCCCACTACCAGCACGTGTGTGATACACAATTAAAAATCATTTACTTTGTTTTAAATATTATTCTTTAATTTCTAGTACAGTATGCTAGAAGCACTGTCTCGGCCATATGGCAGAGACATTCAAGGCATTTAAGAGCAGCAGTTTGGGTCCAGAGTAAGTTTTTTATTAGTTACATATGTTCCAGATCAGTTATGTATTTTTTTGAAGTTCTCTTAGGTTGCCGGTGTTGATTGTACTCTGAGCGAGTATGTCAAGAAGCGAGCGGGAGACATAGCCATGCGGATGGGTGTTGCCATTTCATTTTCGTTTGCAGCGGCTGTCGCAGAGTGACTGAGCAGTGGATCATCTGGCAGTGTGCAGGAGAAACAATTTAGAGCAGAGCACAGCAGATGAGAAAAGAGATGGGGCTGTAGTGTCCAGGACTGGAGAGAAACTGCTGTACTAGGCCAGATACTGTTGTTGAGCAAGTTAGTGATGGGCCGGTTTCCTATAACTCAGCAAGTGGAGCAGCTGTCCAGCTTGGGGGGGGGGCCATAAATAATTCAACTAAAATAACACAGTAAAAAGCAAATGGGGAGTTTGGTTACTTCGATATTGTTTTCACTACTGTATTTTTGGTTTATTGTATCAGAGAAATAGGAAAGTGTGGTGTGTGTGTGGGGGGGTCTTAATAAGGGGGAAAAACATGGCTGCCGCCATTTTTAAAAAAAAAATTTTTATGCTGTGGAAATTCTGTTGCTAAAGGATTTCTTTAGTGTCCTGCGTCTCTTTTTGGCAGCACTTGTTTTTAGCCGTGCATTAGACACTTCTAATGCATGGCTAATGACCTTTCAGGGTGCAGGATTTTCACTTCCCATTTTATAATGTAGAACATACTTTTAACCATACCGTTATGCTTACACGTGTATTGATATATCTTCTCTGTGTCTGTCTTCACCATTCATCACTGGTGGGTGTTAACGGGCGCAGTACCCATAGGAGCTTTTATTTTTCTTCCATTCACGAAGAAGGAGGGTAAACATCATGGTGCTGCCCACGACGCGGAAGTACGGCATAGCGCTCGCGGGTTGGCCATAACTGGCACCAGCTTCACCCCCGCCTCAGTTCTGCTTCTCCTGCTGTTGAGAGTGCAGCACCTCATCAGCTACCTCCTACTAACTGCATCATTGCGACCTAGTCCGGTCTGTTTTTCGATGAACTTCGACATCGTCGATGCCACCGTCTCAGTTCTGCCGTCCACTCAGTGCCGTTTGGATTACGGTAAGATCTTTCCTTTTTATTTAGTAAACGGCACGAGGTCTTTTCGGTGTTTAGAGTTTATTTGCCGTTGGTCATGTCGGGTCCATCCAGGGACAAGAAGAAGCGTTCCAAAGCGGGTTGGGCCCCTATGCGCCGGTGTCCCTGTGGCCGACAGATGTCCACTACAGATTGACACGACCAGTGTCTAACCTGCCTGGGTCCACAGCATGATGTGGATCAGTGCAATGCGTGTTCTTCTATGGACCAAAACGTTTTGGAATACCGCACCTTTAAAGTCAGACGCCTGACTTTGACCTTTGGAGGATGCCATTACACTAGGGATGCCAAGTGCAGGTCCCTTCACCCTTCCTCCGGGTTCCCTCCTGGCTGTATATGGGCTGAGGAGGAGGAGGAGGAGGAGGGGGCCTCCACCCTTTCTAGCCTTTATTTATTTAGTTTTTGTTGACCGAGTAAGTGCACTAGACAAATTCTGCCTATTTTCAGGCACGAACCGGGGGAGGGGGATACAGATGAATGCCAACTGTCCTTGAACCAGATTAAGCTGCTGATGGTATTTTTTGTGAATGGGAAATTTGGCCAGTGCGAAATTCCCTACTCTTCGAGAAGTGGCATGGGATCTTTAACATCCACCTGAACTACCACCAGAACAGGCAGATGGGACCTCGGTTTACCATCTCATCCGAAAGGCGGCACCTCAGGAGTGCAGCACCCCCCTCATGCTACACTACAGTGTCAGTATTGGGATATTAACCCAAGTGCCTGGTGTGGGGATAGAACCCACAGCCTTCTGAGCTCCCGGCCTCAGAGGCGAGTGTGCTACCTGCTGAACCACTGACGCTGCAATGCAATTGCCTTGCAATGGTGGAGGCTTCTTCCGCGGTGCCAGAAGGTCAGTCTGACTCTCATTCAGGGGCCAGGTCGAGAGAACCACATCAGCAGTAGTCTTCTCGGAGGCAAAGGCTTCACCAGCATTGCAGCCCATGGCTGCTTTTCCCAGCACAGGTGGCTCCTCAGCACTGCCCTCCACCACCATCTCGAATCCCGGAGCTGGTGATTGAGGTGGCACCGGGCTTGCCTGCAACACCATTTGCGGTGCTGTGGGTGAAGGGGCCTCCGGGATTGCCAAGCTGGAGTTCTACTTCATCTCCAGCTCTCCAGAGCTGGGTAATCCTGTGGTGGATCCCAACTGGCAGCCTGACTCTTCGAAGTCTGAGGGCCCTTCCGTGCTCGGTGCCTCTGTGCTCTCCCAGGTGTCCCCAGTGGCTCCGGTTGTTGCAGTTAGCTCCAGGCCCAGCACAGGGGGTAGATACCCGATCCCAGGGGGCCGTCTGCAACTCTGGGACTATAGGGGTGGTGGTCCCGGCCTTGGAGTCCGGGGTGGAGTCTGACCCTAGTGTTGGTGCTGCCCAGGATTCAGAGGTAGGGACAAGGGCGGGGATCTCCTCTCCCTCTATCCCCTTTGGGGGGCCTGAGGGGTTGGAAGTGCCTCCATCTCTGGGAGTGAGGAAGAGGTCAGCCTTGGAGTCAACAGGGTTGAGGGAACGGGGTGAAGGGCAACAGTTCCCCCATGGGGCCCTTCGGGGCTTGGGGTGGAGCCAAATTCTTGAGCTCAGTTTCTCTCCCTCATCACCTTCAGAGGAGACCTCATTGGGTGGGGCTGGGGCCAGCCCTTCTAGACCTATGCAACTCCGGTCTTCTCACAGGGGAGTGTCCCCTTCAGGGCTTGGCCCCGACCGCTTCGAGCTAGTTGAGCGGCTGTTGGCAGATCTCCTAGAGGTGTGAGACCACCTGTTAGGTCTCCTAGCCCTGGCAGAGGCCTTGTGCAGAGATGCTTTTCCCCTTGCCTCTGCATCCTCCCCCACATTGCTCCTATGGGTCCTTTAACTTGGGAACAGTTCAGGGCCACTGCTGCCTTTCCCCATTATGTGCATGCCATGGATGAGAGGATCTTCCACCTTTTTCCCTTGCAGCAGTCAGACTTTGAATCCTCAGGCTCATCTGCCTCCTTGCCTTCCTCCCCTGAGGAAAGGGAAGGGAATCTACAGTCCATCTGCCCTCTGACGCTGATCAGATGGGGTATCAACACTTCCTCATGAAGCTGGTGGACAAGCTTCACATCTCCCATCTGGGAAGACACAGTCCTGAGCGGGCAGCTGAGCAGATCACCTCATGGTCCCCCGGCCAGTGCCTTTCCGGGAAGAGTCGTTCCGTACCTGGCAGTGTCCTTCCTCCCCAGATCCTGCCCCCAGGGACTGCCAGTGCAGGTATTGTGCACCCTAGGAATCTCCATGAGCTATGTCTCATCCTGCTTCAGGGATTGAGATCCTGGATACTCCTTCTGGGCATAGATGCCCAATGCATGACTGACCCCTGGATGCAGACTCTGTGGAGTTCAACCACTGGTGATGGAGAGTTTTCTCCTCAGTGCACATTATGTTATGCATCTTCTCTCATCAGGCACACCACTCTGTCTATAACAGGCATTTGTGGTCTCTTCTTGGCCAGGTACTAGCCCAGCTGCCTGATCTGGAGGTGACCAGACAAGCCATTGCCCTCTCTGCTCAGGGTCTGGAGCTTGCAAGACACCATGCAAGGGCATCATATGACACCAATGAGGTATCCTCCAGACTTGCAGGAACAGCGATCTGCATAAGGTGGATGGCGTGGCTTTGTCTCTCATGGTTGTCAGCCTTGGCCTAGCGTAGGGTGCTTGCCTCCACTTTCCGGGGGACCCGCATGTTTTCCAGCAGGGCGAGGAGGGCACTTCAGGGGCGCCTTCCTTCTCCCAGCCATCAGGAGACCCCTCCTCACCCTGACCGGTCACAGACCTGAATGGCCTGTGAGGGTTCTCTCCCCTCTTTAGTCTTCCCTTACGGAGGCTGAGGGATTCGTGTCCCTCAGGGAACTACCAGTGATGAATGGTGAAGATTGACACGGAAGATATGAAAATGATGTACCTACTGTAATTCTTGATCTTCCAGTGTATCTTCACCATTCATCACTGAATCCTACCCTTCTACCCTTCAAGGCCTCAGTCCCTGGGCAGTCCTCCTCCCTCCACTGAGTGGGGCCTCCCTTCTCAGCCTGCACCCTTCCAGAAAGCTGAGGAGCTCATGCTAGGAGAAGGGTGAGTGAGGTCTGCACCCTGGCCTTGCAGGGGTCTCCACCTGTACCACCTCCCCCCCCTTGCTCCTGCCTCATGGCAGGGTCTTACCCTCCCCTCCAGCTTAGCCCAGATCCACTGGGTTCAGGACAACCCCTTTGGGGCGGAGCCCTGCTAGGATGGGTGGTGGGGAGGGGTGCGCAGGGAATCCCCCCTTACTATCTATCCAGCTTGCAGTTGGTGCAGAACGCTGTGGCACGGCTGTTGACAGGGGCTCCTCGTTCGAGCCACATCACATCTGTGCTGCACGAACTGCACTGGCTGCCTGTTCAGTGGTGGATTACCTTCAAGGTCGGTCTCCTGACCTTTAAAGCCCTGCATGTACAGGGTCCGGGCTACCTGCAAGAGCTCCTGAACCCTTACTGCCCCGTCCGCCCACTCCGCTCTGCTGATGAGGGGTTGTTAGAGATTCCCAGGTTACGGTTGAAAACCTCCAGTTCTTGTGCTTTTACGTTTGTAGCCCCGACCCTGTGGAATTCTCTGCCTCATCAGATTTGCGAGTGCCATACCGTGGAGAACTTCAAGACCACTCTGAAGACCTACTTGTTCTGCCAGGCCTTTGGTGATTCTATTTAATATTCTGCTCCCGTCTGTATTTATAGTTTAGTCCTGAATCAGCGGGATACTGTTTTATTGTTTTTACTGTTTTAAGGCTTGTACAGTGCTTTGGTTTTAGATATTGAGCTTATGAAGTTTATTATTATTTATTATCCTTCTTTGTCTTTTTTTTCTTTCCTCCCCGAGGGGGGGTGGATATGTGGTCCATTGGATGGGGTGCCCTACTCTCTTTTCTCCATTGAGTCTCGGTAGAGGTGGCAATGGGGGGGGGGGGAGCCCTATCCCAGGACGTCTTCTCCTTAATACCAAGGGAAGGGGACCATAGCCATGCCTTAAATTTGGTCCAGTAGCAGCTGGTTCTCCTGTCTGGAGCTGCAAGCATCTGAGGCTCACACCACAGTTATGGTGGGGCACTGTTTTCTCTGCCAAACAACTTAAACCTGGATCTCTTCGGCTTCCCTGTTCAAGGGAGCTAGGGCACCGTGCTGAGGTCCCCTTTTGGCTCCTCCCTTATTTCTTCTTTCTTTCTCTTTTTCTTCTCCTTTCAGTGCTCTGGCTAGCTGTCCAGAGGCCACTCCCTCAGGTCCTTCTCTGCCTCTGTCCTCTGGCCGGCATATTTCTTTTTCAGTTCATTCCTTTCCTTCTTCTATCCCTTGGGCTCTCTTGCCCCAGTTTCCTTTTTCTCTGTCACTCTTACTTTTCCTCTCACCGGTGTGCAGAACTCAGGTGGGAGAGGAGCCGGTGGCAGTTATGTCCAACCCGCAAGCGTGACACCGTGCAACCGCCTTGTGAGCTGTACCATGGTGCTGACTCCTTCCCCTTCAGGTGAATAAGGGGAGAAAGCTCCCACGAGGTGCTGCGCCTATGGCTGACACCCACCAGTGAAGAATGGTGAAGATACACAGGCAGGTCAAGAATTATGGTAGGTATGTAATTTTCTTTTTTTTTGCATTATGTGTTTATACCGCCTCCCACGCTTCACTGGCCCCCACTCCTTCAGGCTCCACAAGTTCCCCCTGACCCCACTGATCTTGCAGCCAGCCCTCCCCAGGTCCTCAAATTGCAGCTGATCCTCGATATCCCGGTATCCTTATCACGGGCGGTCCTCTCCGAGGGAAGAGCAACCGAGAGGAGGGAAACCCCAGCACACACTTCATTAGGGTCCGGGGATGCTGCTGAGGAACAGGAGGCCCTGGCCAGGTACTGGGGGTACTACGGGAACAGAGAGCCATCATCTTGGAGGCCAGCGAGCAGTTTTCCCATTTTCTGTGGGCAGCAGTGTGGTGATGTCATGGTAAATGCCGACGTCCGCTCCTCCCCTAGTCAACTTGGGCCGTGCGTCCTGTGATACTCCCAGCCTCCGCTAGGAGTCAGCAGGCGCCAGACTCAACCCTACCCTCCCGGGAGAAGGAGAGCTGTCCTAGGGCGCTCAGTCCTTCTCCCCAACCCGACCCTCTAGCGACCGGTCTCGCTCCCGAACCTGGAATGCTGCCGCAAGCCGGGAAATCAACTGCTGTGCCCGCGGGCTGATATATCCTCATGAAGTTGATCATGTAGCTATGCCACCTCAAGCTTTTTATGAATCTCTGCCAAAAATAGGAAAATGACAATTCCCAAAATAGCTTTGGTCAAGTATCTGGAAAATACCTCTGCTATTCCACACTGTTTTTGTAGTTTATTTATTTTTTAGGAGGCATGCACCAAGATATTGCTCACTGAGATGGTCTTATTTTCAAAACAAAATAACTACATATGTACAGAGCAGGTTCCCAATAAAAGCAGGGTCAGTGGGTGCAGCCACGTAACATGCACGCCACACTAATTCGACAGGCATCCAGATTCCCCTTCCTGAAAACAGACATTTCTACATAGTAATATCGTGACCATCTTTGGTTAGTGTGACCACATGTTCCCTAATGTAAGAGACAGCCCCCTAGTTGTCTGCTTTGTAATAATCTGTGGGATTGGAAAAGGTGTCCCTTATTTCAAGTACTGAAAGGTGGCTACCCTGTCTCTGGAAAAACTGGGCTGAAATCACTTTTCCAATTACAAGCCACCACTTTGAAAACAATATCTCAGCAGAAAACAATGAAAAACATCTGCCAGGGCACTATATTACAGAATGCAGCATTTCACAAAATCTGGAAACCAAACAAAGAGGACAGCACTCGGATGCAGGACAATTAAAATCATACCAGGAACTGTCAATAAATATTTGCTTTATTCATAAATGAATATGGTGCATACAGCACTGTGCAGAGCCCCTGCTGACTGGTTTACTGTCATCATCCGGTGTAATGTTTTGCCTCCTACGTAATGAAGCTTTGTCAAGAGGAGATCAGAATAGCCCAAACCGTGGAAAAGATGGCCAACTCTGTTAAAAAGGGGGATAAAACCTTTTATAGGTACATTAGGGAGCAAAGAAAGACTAAGGCAGGGATACTGAGGCTGAATAAAGAGGAAGGTGGTTGGGCAGAGAGCGACAGTGAAAAAGCAGGGATACTGAACGAATACTTCTGCTCAGTATTCACAGTGGAAAAGCAGGGGAGATACCTAATCCAATCAATAGAAGCACTCTGGATAGGGGTTGATATTAGTCCTTTCACAGAAGAAAGGGTTCTGAAAGAACTCTTAAAACTGAAGGTGGATAAAGCAATGGGGCTTGATGGGATTCACCCCAGAATTCTAAAAGAACTAAAGGAAGAACTAGTAACGCCACTGACTACCCTTTTTAATAAAATATGGGAGGATGGTGTGGTACCTGAGGACTGGAAGAGGGCAGATATGATTCCCCTACACAAAAGTGGAAGCAAGACAGAGGCAGGAAACTACAGACTTGTCAGTTTGACCTCCGTGGTAGGAAAATGATGGAATCACTTCTAAAGGAAAGAATTGTTGATTACCTAGAGGCCAGTGGGGCACAGAACCCAAGACAGCATGGATTCACAGCAGGGCAGTCATGTCAGATGAATCTAATTGATTTCTTTGACTGGGTGACAAAAGCAGTAGACCAGGGAGGGGCTGTGGACATGGCCTACCTAGACTTTAGCAAGGCATTTAACACAGTCCCACACAAACGATTAATAAACAAATTAGCCAGCCTGGGAGTGGGTCCCAGGGTGGTAGCCTGGGTAAAACACTGGCTGGACAACAGGACACAGTGGGTAATAGTAAATGGAGTCCACAGTGAAGAAACAGAGGTTACTAGTGGGGTACCACAAGGTTCAGTACTGGGGCTGGTCCTTTTTAATGTCTTTATAAGTGACATTGCAGAGGGACTGGAAGGAAAAGTATGTCTCTTTGCAGATGACACAAAGATCTGCAACAGGATTGATATGCAAGGTGGGGTGGAAAGGATGAAAAGGGACTGGGCAAGGTTGGAGGAATGGTTAAATGTATGGCAGGTTAGATTCAATGCAAAGAACTGCAAAGTAATGCACTTGGGAAACAAAAACCCAGGGGAAGAGTACACAATGGGGGGGTGAGATACTGACAACAACAAAAATGGAAAGGGACCTGAGGGTAGTCATATCAGACGACCTAAAGGTGGGCAAGCAATGTGAGAGGGCAGCAAGGAGGGCTGGGGGGATACAGGGTTGCATAGGGAGAGGCATCACCAGTAGAAAACAGGAAGTTGTTGGCCCTCTGTACAGATAGTTGGTAAGACCACATCTGGAGTACTGTGTACAGTTCTGGAGACCCCATCTCTGCAAAGACATAGACAGGGTGGAGGCTGTCCAGAGGAGGGCAACCAAAATGGTGCAGGGTCTGCACCAGAAGACATATGAAGAAAGACTGAAGGAGCTTAAGATGTGTAGCCTCGAGGAAAGGAGGGAGAGGGGGGACATGATAGAAACTTTCAAATACCTCAAGGGAATCAACAACATCCAAGAGGGTAGCATCTTTCAGAAAAAGAGATGTGCAAGAACAAGGGGGCACAATTTGAAGATAGAGGGGGGATGGCTCAGAGGTAATGTGAGGAAGTATTTCTTCACAGAGAGGATTGTAGATGCATGGAACGGCCTTCCTGAGGAGGTCGTAGAGTCAAAAACAGTGGGGGAATTCAAGAATGCATGGGACAGACATAGGGCAATTCTAGTGGAGGGCAGGAGGAAGTAGGCTGTTGGTTAACTAGGATCTGCAGCTTATCCTATAGGTAGGGAAGTGGGCAGACTAGGTGGGCCAAGCGGTCCTTATCAGCCATCATATTCTATGTTTCCATGTGGTTCAAACTTTCATCAAAGTGATGTAATAGCACATCATTCCCACTAGATGGAGCTAGAGATCAGGTTATTCACAGTGCAACTCTTGCAAACTGCAACAAACTTTATAAATAATACTACCAAATTCACAGTTACAAAAAAAGTATTTGAAAAAAGCGGTTTTGTTTTTTAAACTGTTGATTTCCGTGGTGACTTTGTGGCTGTCCCAATGGATAAAGTTGGTCCTTATCCTCATTTTTAAATATAAGTCGCCATCTAGAAAAAGGAAAAAAGAGAAAATGCATGGATTAATATGAACAGATGGATTTTATTAATGTATTCCTAACTTAATTGCGATCTCCCATAACAAAATTACCCATTATCATATTAATGTCAAGTTCCCCTTGCCTACTATATGTAGCACATAGGTAAGTACAGTTACGTAAGAGCTTACCATGACAGTACATGTTTGAGAGAATCTCTTGTAGCAAGTCACATCTATGGAACTACAGCCATCAGGCACTAGGACCACATAGAAACTTTTTTAGCTAGCAGGCTACTGGGGCCGCCCACGATGACATCAGCTGATGTCGCTCTTCCTATATATACATGGGTCCCTGTGCCCACTTCAGTTTCCCCGCCGGAGACCATCCCCAGAGGATATACTCTGAGGGAACAGAAGGAGGGCGGAGGTTCCCACCACTGTAGGATGAAAAACGGAAGGTTAAGCATTCTGGAGAAGGAGACAGACACAGAAGGCAAGGGGGAAGGAAGGAGGGTTGGCATGGCTTGCTGCAAGAGATTCTCTTGAAGCTCTACTGTTATGGTTAAGTTCTTACGTAACTGTACCATCTTCATTGAGGATGTCTCTTGCAGCAAGTCACATCTCTGGAACGAGTCCTAAGCAGTTCTGACATAGAAACAGTCTGGGTGGCTGGAATCAACAGGCCTAAGAAAGGAGGCTTTGGAGTACAGCTAGGCTAAAACCTGCCCTTCTTCTAGAAGCAACGTCCAAACTGAAGTGTCTAGTGAAAGTGTGGACAGTATTCCAGGTAGCAGTTACACAGATCTCAGCAGCTGAAACATTCAAAAACCAGGCTGCAGAAGTAGCCCTAACTCAAGCTGAGTGGCCATGCACAGCACCAGGAAGTTCCTTATTGTGCTTCCTGTAACAAAAGATAAAGCAGTTGGCCAACCATTTGGACAACCACTGCTTCAAAACTGGAATGTCCTCTTTCCCAGGGGCAAAAGAAACAAACAATTGTGAGTATTTCCTAATGTCCTTCGTACAGTGGACATTATACCTGACAATTCTATGCACATCTAAAGTATGGAGCAGTGCTTCCCCTGGATTGGCATGCTCTGGGAAATAAACAGGCTGGTGGATGGATTGATTTAAATTAAACTCAGACACCACCACCACCTGAGGAGGCAGTATAGCACAGGGGGTTAAGGCTCTGAGCTGCAGATCTGGAGACCTGGGTTTGAGTCCCACAGCCACCTAGGTGCAAACTGTGTGATCCTGAGCAAGTCACTTAACTTCCTTGTGCTCCCAAGTCGCATCTGGAAACAAGTTTCAGCTTAGCGTGCTACTCCTGGTTAAACAATGTTCCCTTTCCCTTAATTAGAAATTTAGGATTGGTACACATAGACACCCTGTCTTTGTGAAAATTGGAATAAGAAGGCTCACGCATGAGAGGCTGAGGCTTGGAAATCCTTTGTGCAGAAGTAATGGCAACTAAAAATAACACCTTCCATGACAGAAAGCGTATCTTGTAAGTCATGGCTGCCTTAAAGGGAGCCAAGGTAAGCTTCTCTAACACAAACTTTAGATCCCAAGGTGGGTCTGAATTGCGAATGTGCGGTATCAAATGAAGGATCCCCAAAAGAACATACTGAACACATCGAGCTATGCCACCGTATGGCCATCATTAGGTACATGAAAGGTCAAAGTGACCAATGGGTGCACCTTAATTGAAGAGTACTGCAATCTGGCATTGAACAGGGAGTGCAGGTACTCCAGAATCTGATTCACTGAACAGATCCAGATGATGAGAGGCAGCCCACAGAGCAAAGCACTTCCACTGCATGGAATACATGGCCCTGGTAGAAGATTTTCTAGTGGCCACAAAGATATCTGCCGCCTTCTGAGAAACTCAGAACCTTGCAATGGCTATGTCTTCACGAGCCATGCATGAAGGTGAAGAGACTTGAGGTCTAGATGGACTAGAGTGCCCTGCCCCTGTGACAGCAAGCCAGGGCACAGAAGTAGAGGAGGTCCCACTGCCAGCTGCTGCAGCAAGTGGAACCAGATCCGATGAGGCTAGAAGGGTGCCACGAGGATTAAAGTGGCTTCATCCCTCTGAAGCGTGATCAGAACCCTCTGAATTAGAGGAAGGGAGGAAAGGCATAGAGAAATCTCCTGTTACAGGAGAGGGACAACACGTCTCGCCAGAAGACTGTAGGCCCTGAAGCAAACAGAAATGTGGCAGTTTTGCGCTGAGTTGGGATGCAGAAAGGTCCAACTCTGCATAGCCCAACCTGTCAAACAGGTCTTCTATTACCGAGGTGAGCTGCTCCCTCTCATTCTTCCGGGATTGCAAGCAGCTGAGTCTGTCCACCAGGACATTTTGGACGCCTGGAACATGGATGGCCGACAGTTCTAGACAGTTCTAGCCCAGTTCCAGACCCTCATAACTTCCCGACACAGAGTATGAGTGGGTCCCTCCTTGTTTGTTGATGTAGTGGACTACGCTGATGTTGTCCATCTGCACCAGCAGATGGCCTGGGGACAGGAGGCTCTGGAAGGCTTGTAGAGGATAGAGAATGGCCCTCATCTCCAGGAAGCTGATGTGGAGGGTAGCCTGCACAGCAGACCATGCCCCTTGAGTCTGATGAGACCCCAGATGGCTCCGTAGCCTAACCCCAAGGCATCTGTAGTGAGAATCTGCTGAGGGGAAGGAATGAGGAAGGGAACCACTTTCAGCTGGTTGCTGGGTTCCATCCACCATAGCAATACCTTTTTGACTGGGGAGTAAACTAGAACTTGCTGCTCCAGGTCATCACGTTACTCCCACTGGACCCTCAGCATCCATTGGGGAATCCGCATGTGCAATCTGGCTAGAGGCTCCTTAACAATGGCTGCAGGCGTCAGGACAAAGAGCTTCAGAAAAAGTCCTGCCCATAACATAATGGCTGTTGTACAGCAGCTGGGCTTGGCCCACCCAGGGCAAGGGGTCAAGACTGACTTGGGCAGACTGACCATGATTCCCAGTACATGGAGCAGCTATATGGTGCACTCTCGAGTCCGGAGCTGCTGGTGCATGGATCATGCTTTGAGCAGCCAGTCGTTCAGGTAAAGGAAGATGTGCAGGGCTTCCCTCTTGAAAGCCGCAGCTATCACCGCTAAGCATGTAGTAAAGACCCATGGTGCTGAGGATAAGCCAAAGGGCAATGCTCAAAACTGATAGTGCTTCCCCTGGAACCGGAACCTGAGGTACTGTTGATGGAGGGTATACACCTTGATGTGCAGGTATACATTCTGCATGTCGAGAGAGCATATCCAGTCTCCCTGGAGCATCTGTGGCAGCAGGCCCTGTAGGGTCACCATTCTGAAACTTTTGTATTGGATGTAGAAGTTCAGGTCTCTGAGATCCAGAATGGGCCTCAAATTCCCTGTGGATCTGGGGGCTAGGAAGAAGTGGGAGTAGAAGTCCTGGTTACTCAGAGATGGGTTCTATGGTCCTTTTCTGTAGCAAAATGTGAATTTCCCCCCAACAGCACCAGAATGTGGTCTGGGGGATAATAGGATCTGTAATACCCATGCATCTGTTGTGATCTCCTGACACCTGTCTAGGTGGAGAGAGAAGCAATCTCCGACCACCACCTCTTGAGGATCTGTCGGTTGGAGGTCTAACAAGGAGTAATGCTGAGGTTAGCACCCATGGCCAGGGCTACGGACCCTCCTCGGGGTTTTTTCACAGTGATGGTGGCAGCAGAAGGCAGGGATGTTGCTGCCCAATGCTTAGCCCTGGGTCTGGTGCCCTGCTTAGGTTTGTTGTAGGCTTGATGAAAGGGGGGCCTCTGGCCGGCCCGGTAGCACTGATGGTTCAGGTGTTGGACGTCACACCTAATGCTATGCCGGCGACGGGGGTTTAGGAATGACCTTGGGTCGCCGGGGTGCTGGCGGGGGGGGGGGCAAGATTGAGTGTTGCCTCTCCTCTCCCGGGTAAGGGGTGGGGGTCGCCCACTTGTAGTCCCTCCATCACTGAAAGAAAGTTTGGGGCCAGCACAGGTGGTTAACGGCACAACTGGAAGGACGGGCGTCCCGACCGGTGTGGCATGCACTTCCACACACACATGCTACCCGGGGACATGGAAGAGATGGGGCCAGGAGAAAACCCACAAAAAAAACAGAAGTTACATATGAAAAAAAAAAGGGGGGGGCCCTCTGGGTACTTTTTGGCTGAGTGTGGTAAGGGGAATGGACTGACCGCAGGGTTTTGCCAAATGCCTGCAGATCAGCAAGAATGTCCTGTACATCAGCCCCCAAATGTTTATAGCCTTTGAAGGGGGCATTCAGGATGGACTGTTAAACGTCAGTGGCAAACCCAGAGATCATAAGCCAAGAATGCCACCTGGGACAGATGCCCTCTGCCGCTGTTCTCACTGAGACATTGGCTGCATCATAGGCTGACCTCAAGAGATGCTTGCCGACATCTGCCCCCGACTAAAGGGTCTTGAGGAGCTCTTGCCCCTGGGTACCCTCTGGGAGGACCTCTGCTGCTGCCTTGGGCTTTCTCCAGAAAGTGTTCTGGTATTTGACCATATGGGCTATGTGGTTCATGACCCTAATGGATAGAGTGGCAGAGGCAAATGTCTATGTGCCTATAAGTTCCAGCTTTCTGGATTTTTTGTTTGGTGAAAGAGAGCTGAGATGTTTAGGTCTCTAGTCCTGTCATGTGCGGCCTTGATAACCACAGAATCTGCCTCTGGCTGTTTAGTGAAAAGGGACTTCCCAGAGGTTTATGGGCTTTCCTGGTTATAGCAGGGATCAGGTTAGGCCTGTACCAGGTGGCCATGGTGGCCTCCTCAAAGGCTGGGATTGTGATCGGTGGAGAGTCTGGAAGCTCCAGGTACTCTGTAAGGTTTTTCTGGACAATGTCCTGCTCCTCTGCATTGGACCCCATGGCAGTCTGTAGCTGCTTCATGACTGCAGTGAAAGAGGGGTCATCTGGGGGGACCGCGGGGTGTATTTAGAGGAGCCCCCCCCCCGGTAGGAGATGGCAGAAGAAGGAGTGGGGCTGACGGCGCCATCCTCATAGTCCTCTTCATCCTCATTCCACGGGAGGAGATCAGGATGATACTCATCGCGTCACTGGGTTCTGAAAGAGGGCCCGACATCGTGGAAGAGTGGGGGTGAACTGGATGCGGTGCCCAGGTGGGCATCGACAGAGGGGCAGGCGCAGTAGGCCCTGGTGTCGCCAGCCTTGGTGGAGGGGCAAAATAATGCAAAAAGTCCCAGAAGGAGTACAGTATTATTGGGACATCAATGATGGGCCCTAACCTCCTACCCTCACAGGGTAATCCAGTCTTGCCTTCTGCCTGACATGTTCAGTGATCATCATATGATCTACCTGGTTAGGAAAATCCACAGAGCCAAGGCTCCCCACAAATTGCTAACTTTTCATTTCTACAGATCTCTTGACCTAGCCCCGCTTCACCAGGAGCTAACTCAGGTAAATTGGGCAAATATATCCTCAGCCCAAACCATTGCTCATGCACTAGCATACTTCAAAGATCACCTTATCTCCATCTGGAACAAACATGCCCCACTGAAGCAAGTTAGAGTGCATGGTAGTAACCTCCCCTTGGTCACCCTTGAACTTCTCACCTTTCAACAAGTACGCGATAAGGCATGGAAAACACACAAATCCTCCAAACTCCCTCACGATTCCTCTGTATATTGTTCACTCCGTAACACCTGCACCAAGGCCATTTGGCTGGCCAAAGCTGAATATTTCCAGACCACCTTTAATTCAAATGTAAACAACTCGTCAAAATTCTGGAAGGTGGTCCAGTCGCTTTTCACCCCACAAGCTAAACCCCCATCCCCCGTGCTTAATATAAATAACCAACCTATAGCTGACCATGATACGGTGGCTGCTAAATTCAACTCGTACTATACAACCTGTGCTTCCTCCCTGTTTGCATCCCTCCGTACTCAGTCTACCACCCCGTCCCTGTCAGTTACTTCCTCCCAGCATCTCTGCCTAGTGGAGAGCTTCTCTTTCTCACCCACCTCTCCTTATGTTGTGCTACTCGCACTTCTCTCTCTACACTCATCAAAAGGCAGCTCCACTGATGGTCTGGACCCCAAGCTGCTACACCTCTCCTCCCCTGCCATCTCTACCCCCCGTCTGATCTCCTCAATTTGTCTTTCCACTCTGCATCTATCCCCTACTCCTGGAAACATGCTACAGTTATCCCCTTACCTAAAGGCGGTGATCTCTCATCTCCTGGGAATTATTGCCTTGTCTCCCTACTACCCACTCTGGCTAAACTCCAGGAACACGTTGCTCTCTCTCTCAACTCTCCTCCTTTCTAAATGATGCTGCCTTTTTCACTCCTTTCCATTCTGGTTTTAGGAAGAACCATTTCACTACCACCTCCTTGCTCAGACTCACTGACTCTGTCCATTCTGCCATGGATAAAGGTCACATCACATCTGCCATCTTTGTCGACCTTGCCAAGGCTTTCAACACGGTCTCCCACTACCTCCTCGAATCCCTGTCATCTGCTGGTCTGTCTCAGGCTGCCTGCAACTGGTTTTGTGCTTACTTGGTAGGGAGAACACAATATGTTGAAATAGCTGACACCATGTCCCCTCCACTGCCTATCTCCACTGGTGTGCCTCAAGGCTCAGTAGTTGGCCCTCTCCTTTTCTCCATTTTTCTAAATGATCTTCCATCAGTTTGCTCCTCATCCGGCATCCGTATGTATGCTGATGATACAGTGCTGTTCACCTCTGGCCACACTACCTCTGATGTGACATCCAGATTACAGCTTGACTTCATTAATGTTCTACACTGGCTAAAATCACATTAACTCTTCTTTAATGCCAAGAAGACAATCTCCATGACCTTTGCCACAAGGCAGAGACTCTCTTGGCTACCCACCCTACCCTCTTTCCACACCCTTGATGGGACAGCACTCGAGCACACCTCCTCCTTTAGATATCTGGTGCCTGGCTAGACCAACACCGGAACTTTTCTGTACATATTGATGCCATCCTGAAAAAAATGTGCCCCAATCTTGGCGCCCTTTACAGGAACCATGGCTGCCTTCCCCTCATGGCCAGGCGCAGTGTTGTTCAGAAAATGATACTCCACAATTTTGACTGTTGTGATACAGTCTACAGTGCTGCTCCCAAGTCTTCCATTACCAGATTGGATCCTCTTTTCAATGCCTTCTGTCGCTTTGCTCTAGACTCTCCCTCCCGCACACATCACTGCTCCCAGTACCACTTACTAGCCTTCTCCTCCTTAGAATGCAGATGGCTCTCACACTGCACTAAATTCACCTCTAAATTCCGGTATGGGACCTCTCCTCTTCACTTACCATTCCCCCATCCAACTTAGATCCACTGACTCGAAGCACTTTAGCGATTCCCATTGATCCACCTCCATAGGGCAGGATACTTTTAACTACCGGTTCCCTAAGCTTTGGAACTCACTTCCTCCCCCTGTCAGATTCTCCTCATTCCCTGCATCTGTCTCCTCAGCCCTACATAACTACTGTTCACCTAACTGCATATGTTTGTAACCCCCCTTCTCTTCCTGTACCCCCACTGGGTTTGTCTCTCTCTCCCTGCTCTCTCCACTCACCACTCCCCTCTCCTGGGACTGGTCCACCTGCAGGGTTATCTACATCCTGAGGGGTCACTGCTCCAAGTTTCTCTTTCCCCTGCCACCTTCTGTCGCTCCACCCCATCCCACTTGCCCGTTGCTCTCCTCATGTCTACTCTTAGCACTTATCACCATTATGCTGCCTGATACCCTACCTTAGTAGCCATCCTTCATCTTCTGCCTTGACCACTTAGTTTTCCTATTCTCTACCACAGTATATTCTGTCCAAATGATTACAGCTCCGTCAACCTGGAATTCTGACCTGCGCTGCTCTGAACTAGCTTTACCTGTATGTCTTAGCTTTGAGCTTGCCCAACTCTGTTCTTATTGATATATGTAGGTGTATGTAGGACTGTGTACTAGTCAACTATGTTATTGTGTTGTTCTCATTTGCTTACATAATTGCTCGACCTCCCTATTCTTGTATTCCCCTCCCTCCCCCCCCAGGACGCTTCTGGAAATTAGCTGTTCACAACTCACGTTGCCTTCCTGGTGAAATATTTTCAATAAATAAATCAGGATGGACTCTGGCATCAGCGGTGGAAACAGAGGGCCCGGTGCTGGCGAAGCGGGCTGCGGTACCGGTGGCAGGAGCTAGGGCTCTGGCGTCAGCGGAGCAGCCTGGGACTTCGACGGGCAGGGCTGGGTACCCGTCGTTAATGAAGCAGCCTGAGGTGACAGGGGAGACTGTGCACCTGGCATTGAAGCAGAGCCCGCAGTGAAGGCCACGGGCATCATCAGGGGAGAATGGAGCATTGTGTGCGTGATGGGCCACCACCGGCCGAGGTCGAGCCAGAAGGGACACCTGGAGCAAGGGCCAAGGACATCACTGAGGGAGGGAGAACGTCTGAAGGTGACATCTGTGCCAGCCGGGAACAGTCTGCTGGAGCTTCCTAGGTGTGAGCCAGCAGAAATAAGGGGGCAGAACAGCAGGGGCTGAGAGAGCGGGAGGGTGAGAGTAACTCTGGTGCCGAAGTCTTCCCACCCATTAAGGGAAGATGGGGAGTGGGGCTGAAAACTCTGACCCTGTGGAAAAGAGGGTGTGAGTTGCAGCAGCGATCATCACCGGGCCCAATGATGACCTAGCCATGGCCAGTGCACTACATGGTTATCACGAGCGGGGGAAGACCAATCGCTGGTCTTAATAATAATAATATCATTTATTTATGAAGCACAGTTCAAACAGATATCAAAGTGCTGTACAGAAGTTAAAACATAAATAGAACAATAAAATATCTGAGATAAATCAATAAGATAAAATTACAAGTTCAGATTCAACAGTCTTCAAAAGCACAGCTAAATAAATAAGTTTTCAAAGCCGTCTTAAGGCTCTCCAAAATCAGGCACTCCCTAATCTGACGAGGTAGAGAGTTCCACAGGGTCAGGGCTGCATAACTAAATGCTCTTGCACCAGAGGTCTTCAACTGAACCCTGGGAACCTCTAGCAGTCCCTCATTAGCCGAGTGGAGGGGTCGGAGAGGGCAGTAAGGAACCAGGAGCTCTTGCAGGTAACCAGGACCCAGACCGTTTAGGGCCTTATAAGTCAGTAAACTGATCTTGAAGGTGATCCACCACTGAACAGGCAGCCAGTGCGGATTGAGCAGCACAGGGGTGATCGGACTGGTCTGGGAAACCCCTACCAGTAACCTGGCCGGAGCGTTCTGCACCAGCTGCAAGTGGTGGATATCAACCCCCGGATGCCCTAGGTGGAGGGAGTTACAGTAGTCAAGGCGAGAGGTCACAAAGGCGTGGACCAGCGTTGGAAGATCACGAGACGGAACAAGGTGCTTAATCTGGGTGATATTCCTCAGATGGTAAAAAGAGGATTTGACTACAGCCAAAACCTGCGAATGAAGTGTCGGCCCTGCATTAAATATCACGCCTAGATTCTGCACCTGAACAGAGGACACGAAACGGCTAGCCCCTGGCCAAAGCCCTAAGGCAGGCCACACTCCTATCCTCTCTATCCCGCAACCTGGCTCCACCTCCAACACCTCAGTCTTTTCAGTGTTCAGCCTTAGCCAGCTGGCCCGCATCCAGTCCTGGAGCTCCATGAGGCAGCTATTAAAGACAGAGAGTGTACTGTCCTGATCAGGGGCAAAAGACAGGTAGAGCCAGGTGTCATCTGCATAACAGTGAAACCGCAGCCCATACCGTTCTGTCCTTCTCCTAGTGTTTGTGCTTCCCAACCAATTTGTCTCTGGCATATATATATGTGTATATATATACATATATATATAGAGCAACGTTGGCTGATGTCAACCTGGGCGACCCCAGTAGATTGCTAGCTAGAAAAGGCCCTGTGTGGTCCTAGTGCCTGATGGCTATAGTTCCATAAGTGTGGCTTGCTGCAAGAGATATCCTCAATAAAGATCAGCGTTATATCAAGGAGATCATGCAATCCAGGATATTTTTTAGCCCTCCTAAGGTAGAAATCCAGTATTGTTCCCTTCTATTAAGTTGCTCTCCAGAATTTCTTCTCCTTGGCTTCCTTCAAACGTTCTCAATTTCCAGAGCCCTAACAACATGCATGTCCCTTTCCTCCACCTCGATGAGGTAGTACCATAGAGTAATCCTCACTGTTGGTGGGCATCACCCTAAAGTGTTCACTTATCTACACTGTTAGCTTCCTTTTGGTTCTCCCTATGTAGTATAACTCCATGAGAGCACATCTGCAAGTAAACAACCCCCATACTGTCACAGGTGATAAATGATCCGATATTACACCTTTTGTCCATTTTCTGGATTGGTGAAACTGTTAGCCTTAGTAAGATGTATGCATGTGTTACATTTGACACATTTATGACAACGCTATGGAGCCCTAGGTAACCAAGTCCTAAGGAGGGGGGGGGGTGCCTGTTGTAGAATACTAACAAGAGAGTCTTTTAACGTTCTGGCTGTATGATATAGCATGCATTGACGAGTAGACACATACACAGATTGTGTAAGGGCCGACTGTTCTAAACATGAAAAATGCATAATATAGGTTAGTTGAGTGGCTACTGCTCTCTTCTGCTGTTAGAATGCCAGGGGGAGTGTGTCCACACTGCAGAATTTCAACTTTAACGTTCTGAAGTTCAGCCTTCTGGGCAATACCCCTGAGCTGAGATGCTGTAATTTGTGTGACTCACTAGGACACCCTATAGGCAAAATATCATTACTACAGTGAGTAACTTTTTCTTCTCTGCCAAGAGTTACCACTAGAGAAAAAAACAAATTACGAAGCACACTTCAAGTAAGAGAGCCATCTGGCTTAGCTTCTTGTCCCTTAAAGAGCCAGTGGAGTCAAAACAGGCAGACAGGCAAATAATACAAATTTTAAGCAGTAGTCAGTTGAAACTTTTTATTTCTAAAGTATTGTTCTTTTTCCTTTTGCTCATCAGAAAGTATTCTGTGTGACAGTATTGTACTGGATATGTGGAACAGCTCTTAGCCTGGCAACTGACATATCAACTCCACTGCCCCACACGACATTATCAGCATAGTGATCTCACTGACAGTGAAATCACAGGTGAATGACCTGGCAGCCACTCGCTTGCTGTTCCTAAGTAGCAGTGATGTCACAGTGCTGATGATGTCATGTGGGGCAGTGGAGTTAGATATGTCAGCTGCCATGCTAAGAGCTGTTCCACACATCCACTCTAGTAACATCAGGTAAACAATCTTCTAATTAAACAAAGGGAAATTAAAAAGTACCTCAGATATAAAAGGTAATGGTTGGCTGCTTTTAAAGTGTAATATTAGTCTTAGGCAGTACACTAGCTCTTTAAACACACGAGACTGAGCATTGCAAGCTTACTGTCATTGTAAAAGGGGAGGAGTGAGGGTTCATAATGATGTCACAACTTTTTTGGGGGTGTCAGTCCTTATTAGGGATGCATTTGGTAGACTTAACAGTAACTTAACAGCCCAGTGACAATGTGGAATGGCCAAGATAGGTGATAGATAAATAGATAATATAGATAGATGGATAGATAGCTAGACAGACAGACAAACATGTGAACAATAACACATGACATGGTTTGAATTCAGTGGGAGATATAGCCACTCCTCCGGTGTGTGCTGGGACACGGTGTTGAAGGCTGAGTGTTCTTCTGCACACACTGGAGGAGGTGTCTGTATTTCCCAAACAATGCATCACCCTGAATTTTGTTTTTGTGCCTATACGATGACTTGGTATTAAAACGTTTGACTTGGAAAATGTAGCACCATGCATTTGTGAGCATGCTAATAGGCATGGGCAGATAACCTGGTTCGTCCAGTGAGAGAGCGGTATTTGTGGCGGCCATTGTGACCAGTTAGATAGATAGACAGACAGAACAAGTATGTTAGTGTTGAGTTGGTGGTTGTGTCAAAAACCCTAGTTTTTTAATAGAAATATAGATTTTTATCAGTAGAAAAGGACTGAAAGGCCCATCCTCCCTGCCCTAACTCTACCTACCCTATGTGGTGGCAAGGGGCCCTATGCATCCCACAACTTCCCCCACCCTCTCCAGGTGAATCTTCCTTTTATTGATGCTCATGTGCCTGTCCCACGCATGCTTGAATCCAGGCACTGTCTCTGTCCCCAGCACCTCCCTAGGCAACTTGATCCATCTATCTAACACCCCTTCCATGAAGAAATGCATCCTCGCCTCCCTCTTGAATCATCCTCCCACTAACTTTATTATGTTCCCTCTTGTAACTATATTTGTGCTCAATCTAAAAAGCTCTACACAATCCACCCTGCTTATCCCCAAAAGTTATTTAAAGGTCTCTTATCATGTCCCCCCTGCTCCGGTTCTCTAAGGAATATATGTTGAGACCCTACAGCTGTTCTTCTTAAGTCGTCCCCTGCTGCCCATGTATGATTATTGCTGTCCTCTGCAGAGCCTCCATCCTACCAGTGTCCTTTCTAAGATGAGGGCTCCAGAATGGCATACAGGACTCAAGGTAGGGATGAACCAGTGACCTGTACAAGGGCATTATAACCTCCCTACTGCTTGCTAGCCCCCTCCACATGAAGCACATCATCCTCTTTCCTCTCCCTACCACCCTTGAACACTAGGCTATTTTAAGGTTGTCCTTAATGATGAACCCAAGGTCCCTTTCCTGTGAGATACATGCCATGACCTCCCATCCCATCCTTTACTTGGCTCTGGGATTTTTGTGTCTGATGTGCATGGCTTTGCACTTTTTGGCACCAAATCCCAGCTGCCAAATTCTGAAACACTCTGCTAGCCATTTCAGGTCCCTCCTCATGGCCTCCAATTCCTCCATTGTATGCATTCACTAAAAATACCACCAACAGCTTAATCTGGTTCAAGGTCAGTTGGCATTCATCTGTATCCCCCTCCCCTGGGTCATGCCTGAAAATAGGCAGGATTTGTCTAGTGCACTTACCCGGTCAGCAAAAACTAAATAAATAAATAAATATTGTAGATATTGGTATCATCTTCAAATAAGCAAACTTCTTCTAGCCCCAACCCAATGTTCCATATGAATATATTGAAGAGTAGGGGGCCCAGTATCGACCCCCAGGGGTACTCTGCTCGTGACCCTCCATTTCCCCTATGAATTCCATATTTAGAACTACCCTCTGTGTTCTGTTCTTTAAAGAGACTCGCCACGATGATCCCCTGCACCATATATATAGGTACCTTACCGCCAGATGATGCTAAAATGCTGCATATCCCTGAAAACTGTTTTGCAGTTAAAAAGTTCTCTCCCTCGTAAAATACTTCATACCAGGTCCCAAGGACTTCCCGGTCATAGGTTTTGCCCACGCTCACCGACATGATGACGAGATGCCAGTAGAGAGCGGCTGAGTGCTGGCTTCCACAGGATCAATGGTTGAATGTTTCAGTCTGTTTTAGTAGTCTATGTCCATTGGAATGAAACGTGGCACCGGGCTCCACTAACGCAGGCCCTTGTTAGTCAACCGGTGCCCACGTTGCATTGCCAAGTGGCCATTAGATTGTTAAAAACAGATTGAATGATATCCTACCATTGATTATAATGGAGCTCGCCCCCGTGCTCTCACTGGCATCTCGTCATCAGGTAGTAAGCGTGGGGGCGGAGCATGGCCGGCAGAAAAAAAACGGGAAGTCCTTAGGACACAGTATAGAGAATTTTACGAAGGAAATAACTTTTAAATAGCAAAACAGTATTTTTCAGGGATATGCAGTATATCAGTGTCCTTGGCGGTTAGTCACCTGTACATGTGGTGCAGGGGCTTCCAGTGTTATTTTGGTGGGTCTCTTTAACCAGTTTCTCACCCACTGGGTTATTTTGTTTTCTCTCCCCTAGGCCACTAGCTTCTGTACTAATCACCCATGCAGCACTGTTAAAGGTCCTATGAAAGTCTGAGCAGGCCACATTGACAGCTCATCCTCTATCCACGTCCCTTGTCATGCAGTAAAAAAAATGTTTCTAGATTCATCTGGCACAACTTCTGGTGAACCTGTGTTGCTTAACGTCCTGTAATTCTACTATTCTTTCTTTCTTTTAACAGGCTGTTCATCAGTTTTCAAACCACAGAGGTTAGGCTTACTGGCCTTTTGATTTCTCTGGCTCTTCCCTGCCACCATTCTTATATAGGGGACAACATCCATCCTTCTACATCCATCCTTCTCCAGTCCTCTGACACCACTGCTGATTCCAGGCAGCTGTTGAACAAGTCCATCAGTGGGGCTGCCAGGACTTCCCCTGTTTCCTTAGCACCTTTGGGTGCAATTTGTCGGGGCCCATGACCTTGTAAACCCTTAACATCCTTAACTGCGAATAGTCAAGGAGCCAGTTTAGTATAGGCTTAAAGAAATTTAATGTCTTCTGCATTTACAACCCATGAAAAGTGGTCTTGATGGCCTCCAGAGGATGTTATAAACATGTTGGCTATGATTAGCCACAGGGAATCTGTTGTAATCAGGGATATAATCTTGAATTGGTTAAGCTTAAGCAATGCAGCATTATACATGAATATTCTTGTCGATTGCCAGATGAAACAGATGCTTAACTAACCCACTAGACTTTATAACCAAACAAGGAATCATTCACTCATTGATTAAGTTAAGTAGTGGCCAGAAACAAGAGTAGGATACAGATGGTAGGTCGTTTGTCTGATTTCGTCAGTGATTATTTTTTATTTCTTGAATATTTGCATTAAGCCTTTGAGCTAAGAGCTCTTTACATAGGTTCCACGTCAAAGGATTACACAAAATAGATTACAAAAATGGTAGACATACAGGCAAAATAAGCACATCCAGGGTGATACAATGCAAGGGAGTGGGTAAAAGGAACTCAGTTTAACAATAACTAGTGAAGAAACAAATGTGACAGTTATGAGTGGTTATCATGAGCAGGTGCAGATTACAGTTGTAATAAAAACATTGTTAGGCTAACAAACGACTGACAGTGCAAGTTAACAGCAAAAAGAGATCAGCCCATGGGCCTTGTCAAAGAAAGAGAGAGAAAGGGGTGGGTAGAAAAGGTGGGGGAAATGGGGAGGTGGGGAATGGTAAGGGTGGGAAAGGGAAAGGAGGAGAAGCGGAAGGATGAGGCGGGAGAGGGTGAGAGCGAAATGAGGGTAAGGAGAGGGTGGACAGGTAAGAAGGGTAGTAGGGAGGAATGTGTGCTACAGCCAACACTGCTGACTTGGGATGCAGTATTTGGCAGTTTATTGCTTAAGGCACAATGGCACAGTTCGAAACCCTGCCCCAAAGAAGATTATGTATTGCAGTTGTTCTGAGTTTAACCAATCTGCTTTTCTTCATGATCTTTCCCTGACAGACTGGTCATACATGGATTCAGTACTGGACATAAATTGTGTACTCCATTTTTTCATTGAAGAGTCTGCTGAAATATTAGCTGTACATGTGCCCTTAACAAAAAGTTCTCTAAATAGCTAACTAAAGATTTATTCAAACTTACAAAGAGTAGGAATGCAGCTTAGGGAAAACTCAAAGATATAAACTTGTACATCGATTGGCAGGATTACAGATGTTTAAGAAATAAATGCAAGGACGAGTTAAATAAGGCAACATATTTTAAAAATCAACACTGTATCAACTTGGGTAAACCCAAGAAATGTTGGCACTGTCTAAGTTCAGTCATCAATCCAAAAACAGGTCTTGCGCCACAAATACTGGAAGTGAAGGGAGAAAAATGTATAGATCCTAAAGTGATACGAAGTATCTTCAAAGGTCATGTTTGCAATCTCAAGAAGTATAGGCAACCCTTAACCAAGGGATCAAATAATATTCAAATAAATTACTCAAATAGGGAGGCCAACCGTCCAAAATTTTATTTTAAAAAGGTTAAGATGAGTGAGGTGTGTAAGCTGTTAATTACACTGGAAACTGACAAATCTGTTGGCAGTGAAACATTCCTAAAGCTTGCCACTTCTAAAATTACCCTGCCAGTGTCCAAACAGTGAACCTGCCATTTGAAATCCAGATAATCCCCAAATTGTGGAACCTTGCTTTCAATGTGCCACTGCACAAGAAATGCAAAACAACCTTGTTAGATAACTACAGGTTGATTTCAATACTTTTAACCTGAGCCAAAATCCAGGAAAGAGTTGTCCACAATCAACTAATTGCTTATCTAGATCATCATTTTTCAGGAAAAATCGTGGAACTGACACAGCGTTAATAAGATTCACAGACACAGATTACCGAGCCATGGATAACGGCATGATGACTGGAGCTGCGTTCATAGCACTGACCAAGGCTTTTGACTTACTGGATCATGATTTTTTGCTAAAAAGGGTGTGCATCAGGGGCCCCACTGACCACTGGCAGCATGCATAGAAGGGAGGCACCTGCCTTTTACAGTAGATCCCTGGCCATTCACTCAACTACATGCACGGACGGTCCAGGGTCTGTCAGGGGGCGTGCCCGCACACCACACCATTCACAGAGGCTTGGAGTGCCTGGTGAGGAGGGTGCAGGGTACAGCAGCAGGGACCCTGCTGTATCCATTGTGCACCTCCCCTAGAAAAACTCTGTAGGCTGCGGGATATCAACCCCCACACAGTGCTGCAATAGCCCTCTGGTTAAAAAGAAAGGGTTAGGGGTAGCCAGTCAGGCATTTGCATGTCTTTAGAAACTTTATCTTCCTACACCTTCCTAGAATCCCCTGCTCTCTGTGTGTGTGCATGTGTGTGTGTGTGTGTGTGTGTGTGTGTGTGTGTGTAGCATTGGACAGGTGGGGAGAGGGGGCACTGGTGCACTGGAAGGGCAAGGGGCCCAGTAACTCCAGTCCTGCTTCGGGATGTACATAGAGTTAGGTAAAGAATAAAGAGACTGGCTAGACTGATGAGTCTTTATTTTTTATCAGAATCTATAACTCTGTAGGGAAAACATCATTTATACATTTTAAACATATAACAGTATATATAGTAGTGGAAGTGAGAGAACATACAATTAAACTGAAATGGGAGGATATCTGAAATCTAGCTCAGTAAAACAAACAATAGATAAGGTCAGATTTGTTTCCCTGTTGCTTCTTCTTTAAAAATATTGCATGTATCTGTTTCCCATTTCAGCTAACAAATACAGCTGTTTCCAAGTGACCTCTTTAAAAATGAGAATCAGCAAGATTCTGGAAACTGATGGCTCAAGCATGGCTGGTGGGGGAGGGTGGGATCCATAGGCCTTGCCCACTCAGTTAAGATAGTTGGTCAAACTTAAATCCAAATGAAGGCCCAGGCCTTCACGCTATGGCCTATGACTCCCCTGTTTAGTAAAGAAATGGCCCTAGTTAACCTCCACATACAGGGACAATAAAATACTGGGAAATGGATGGCTGGGGGGGGGGGCTAGAAGTGGGTTAGGGAGTTTTTACCTCTAGGTTACAAATAGATCAGACCCATCAAAGGTCAAAGTTGAAAGCTATTATCTGATGTTTGTGAGATGGTTCAAGTGAAATGAGTCATGTTGGTTCTCAGTCTAGTTTCTTATGAACATAACAAATGTGCCAGCAGAAACAGACCACCCGGTCTATCTAAGTCTGCTCGAGTGTGCACCTAACACCCCTAGTTTGCAGCTGCCCCACCCCCCTCCTCTTTGTCATCCCACTGTCGCCCCCAGCTCCTCCACCCTCACTCTCCCCTGCTCCCTGCCCTTTTAAAGCTGTTCATAGATTTACATGATACCACCCATTCTGATAGTGCGCTCCATTTTGCTACCACCCCCTATGTGAAGCAGCGTCTCCTGATTTCCCTCCTAAATATTCCCCCCTCTAGTCTTAGCCTGTGCCCCCTGGTGTCCCTCCCCCTTCTTAGCTTAAAGACCCCATCTGCCCTATCCTTATTGATTCCCCTCAGATACTTGAATGTCTCTATCATGTCCCTTCTATCCTCCAGGGTGTACATATTCAGGTCTCCCAGCCTGCTCTCATAGTCTCCCCCTCCATGCCACATATCATCTTCGTTGCCCTCCTCTGCACCCCCTGCAGTAGCCTGATATCTTGCTTCAGGTATGGCCTCCAAAACTGCATACAATACTCTTAAGTGCAGTCTTACCAGCGACCTGTAGAGGGGCAAGATCACCTCTCTTCATCTGGACAAAACCCCCGCTCGCTATGCGCTATGCACCCCAACATTTTGTTTACTTTTGCAGCTGCTCTCCTGCACTGGGCAGTGTTGTTCATTGTCCCTGTTACCATTACCTCTAGGTCCTTCTCCTCCTCAGTGGTCCCCAGCTTAACCCCCCCCCCCAGCCAGTATTCTCTCCTTTGGTTCTTCACCCCAAAGTGCATAACCTTACACTTCTTTACATTGAACTCCAGCTGTCACCTCTCTGACCACTCCTCTAGCTTGCTTAGGTCCCCCTGCAGCCGCTTCCATCCCTCCCCTCCATCCACTACTACTCTCATTTTGGTGTCGTCTGCGAACAGACTTACCTTGCTCACCACTCTGTGCGCAGTGTCTGATATGAAGAGCCCAAATAATACTGGTCCCAGCACAGAGCCCTGTGGCACCCTGCTCATCACCAACCTTGGAGTTGAGAGCTTCCCTCCCCCCACCACCCGTTGCAGCCTCCCACTCAGCCAGCTTGTAATCCATTTTGTCATTTTTGCCCCTACCCCTACACCAGTTAGTTTCCCCCCCAAGCCACCCATGAGGCACCGAATCAAAGGCCTTGCTGAAGTCCAAGTAAAAAACATCCACCGCATGACCCTTATCCAGCTTACCTGTCACCCATTCATAATATTGTATCCGGTTGGTTTGACAAGACTTCTCAGAAACAAACCCATGCTACCTCACATCCTGGACTCTGGAGGCCAGTTCCACTATGCCGCGGGGACAAGAAATTTGTTGACCATCGGCACAGTGACAGCACAACACCGCCAGTTGATGTTGTGCCGTCACTGGGGGAACAAGTGTTTCCTGTGTGGGGTTTTGCCCGCCATACCCCCTGCACTAAGGATTACTAACTCCAGTCGGGGTTAGTGTGGGGAGGGGGGCAAACACCCCAGTGGCAACAGTGTTGGAATAAATGGAGACCATCACAGTGAACTGCCGAAAATGTCGCTGTGATGGTCTTTGTGGTATTCCCGTTGCTGTGCCATCTATATACCCCAGGTACAACATCAGTCTTTCCTTTAGTATCATTTCCATGAGTTTGCACACTATGGAGGTGAGACTTAACGGACAACAATTACCCGGTTCATCCCTTGGTCTGCTCTTGTATAATGGCACTACATGTGCCATCCTCCAATCCAGTGGCTCACATCCCAACTCCAGTGAGGTGCTGTACAGATCCGCCAACACCTCTGCCATCTCCCTCGGCACCCTGGGATGGATACCGTCCGGCCCTGGTGCCTTGTCTACCTTCAGAATCCTCAGTCCCTTTAGGACTCTGCCTCCCTCAATTCTTCCATTTGTCGCCTTCATTCTCCGTCCCCACCCTCCCAGCCCATGGTGGTAGCAGTCCATCCTTTTTTGCATGAACACTGAGCAGAAGTATTCATTCAGTGCTTCCACCTGTTCCTTCTCCTTTTCCATCCACTCCTCACCCTTTTTTATCTTCACTTGTCTCCTTGCACTTCCTTTTCTCCTGATGTATCTAAAAAGTATTTCTACCGCTTCAATTAATTCCGGGTGCTAAAGTCAGCTCCCTCTGGGCCTTGGCTTCTCTCACTTGACAACGTCTCAGTGGGATTCATCAGCAAGAAGTGAGGGCTAAACTGACTAATCTACCCAGTGTCACTTTATATAGGACATTTAAAAAGGAAGGAGTCAAACTGATTGATCTACCTTGTGTCACTTTATATAGGACATTTAAAAAGGAAGGCACCAATGAATTGTATCTAAAATGGTGTGAAAATGAGAGGCGTCAAGCTTCTTACTGTACATTCAGGTTAGAAATCATGAAGGCAGGGAAGTTGTTTGGTGGGGGCAAAACTAATAAATATAACTGTACATGTAAGTGTAATAGTTATACTAGATTGACAGTTGCTTGAATGTAAAAATTATAAAAAAGGAGGAAACTGTTGATAGATCCTGTACTGTCACATCCAAATGGAAATCTCAGCAGTCCAAAGATCTAGATTATCTGCTGCTTAGTAACGCTAAACCTGTCATCTTTGCTGTGTCTTTGTTTGCTTATAACATTTTTGCGAAAGGATAGTGCTCCTTGGGACTGAATTTTGCACTTGAACTTTTAATAGGTATGTATATCATGGAATATGCTATATTTTAATAAAAGAGGACATTAACCTGCTGGAGAAGGTACACAGGAGAACTACAAAGATGATAGCTGGTCAGCAGGGCAAGGCATACGAGGAGAGGTTGAGGGCACTGAACATGTACTCCCTGGAAGATAGGAGAGAGAGAGGAGACATGATTGGGACATTCAAGTACTTGAAAGGGATAAATAAGGTTGATAAGGAGAGTCTCTTTAAGATGAGTGGCAACCATATCAGAAGGGGGCACAGTCTTAAGCTGGAGGGTGGGAGGTTTAGGAGGGAGGTCAGGAAGCATTTCTTCACAGATAGGGTGGTTGACACTTGGAATGCACTGCCAGAAGAGGTAATTTCATTGAAGACATTGGGCAGCTTTAAGAGAGGCTGGGATAGGCATAGGGGGAAGGTAAGGATCATGGGTAGGGAGGATGGGAGGAGTGGGGAGGGAGGGCAGGGACATTAGCTCAAGCTCTGGACCCTACAATACGAACAGACTTGATAGATCAAATGGCCTTCCTCTGCTGGCTTCTTCGTATGTTCGTATGTTGTGTATGTTATAAATGTGATGCATTTTATTTATAGTTTAGATAATAAACTGAACAGTTCCTTGAGGTAAGGGAATCTGCATTAAATGGTTGGCACTTATTGGCACCCTTGCTGAAAGTGTCACATGAAAGGCCAAGGACTTAGGGGCCATGGTGTCTGAATGACCCCTTTCACTTGCTGTAGATGCTCTCTCCATAACATGGTTGCAACATTTTTTTTAATGTTATTCATTTTGCGTCTTACAGTGCAATGCGAGTTGCATTAAGCAGGTAAGTCAAGAACATTAGGGTACAGCATTTTTACAGAGGAGGGCACAGTTGTATCCTTGCTATTGTTGCCACACGGGGTAAAATTTACATCTAATGCAACAGTTTTCCTAAGAGCTACCATGCTTCCATGAGCAGGGTCTAACTCTAAATAAGGGATAAACTGCTTTGTGCACCCATCATGGTGGCTTAAGAGACCACTTAAGCCTGCAAATAGGGGTTGACCCATAATTTAATGCATGTCAGTGTAAACAGCTAAACAGACTTAGTAAGGGCACGTGGTCCATTGTAACCATGAAACATGCACATTTAAAACTGAGGACCAATACAAAATGAATCAGTGTACTTTCTTAGTGAAACTAGTACTTAATTCAAGTCCCTAGTACTGTTAACTCGAATGTAATAACACTGGTACCTGATAGTGTTGGTATAAGTGATTGTGAGACTGGCAGCAAGTGAATCAGATTTGAAACAGGTACTGACGTTCTCTGGTGCACCATGGTGCACACATGAGCACAACAGTCTGAATTGTCTGAGTCGAGTGAAAAACAGAAAGGGAGATAAGATTAGTTATCTCAGTCCAGAGCTTCAAGTGATTCGCAGGCATACAGGGCAAAGCAGGTTCCATACAATGGCATCTAGTAGCGTCCATCTTGCTAGTTTGGATATTCGAGCACTTTTCCCCATGTTATCCCCCAGTCCAAACAGTAGGCAACTGCCAGTTAAACAGTCCTGAACAAGTTCAAGCACAAGAATGGAGGATATCAAGCAAAAGCACTCTGCATTGTTAAGATTCCCCTTGCTCACACTGTTGTCATCTTACTACAGTATATGAAAAGTTAACCAATACCTTTGAGAGCCTTCATCTGCAGTAGAATTTGAATCTCCCTTACAGCAGGAAAAGTCGTCTTTGATTTTTTGAAGCAAGCTTTCAGCCTCCACCGGTCCCAATATTGATACAATTTCTCCCCATGGATCAGTTTGAGACTCGCCAGCAGCATAATGTGGTGCACCCCCAACTGCCTCAGCTTCGTCTGAACCCCTTCAAAGCCTTTTCAGTGTTGTCTGATGGCAAATCTGAGGTCAGAAAACACATGGACTATAGCATCCTACTAGTGGACAGAGCCGTGTTGCTTCACCTCTTTAAGGATACTGTTCCCCCACTTCCATGGACCCCAACATGGCCAACAGTGTACAGGAACCAAGAAATCCAGAAGCTGTAGAGCCATGAGGTCCATATGGCATCACCCTATGGGACCACTGTACCATAACTGGACCCACCATTGGAAAGACCTTGGGGGCCATGTATGCAGTCTACATGCAACTTGCCTTCAACGTGTTTGGAATGCCCAGGATCCTAATGTTTGCTGCCCTTACCCGCCCCCGTCAAGGTTTTCAAGTTGATGATGCAACATCATGTTTTCCGTGACAAGGCCAGCTGACGTGGCCAAGGCCTGGTTTGCCCTCTTAGTAGCAGCCTTCATCTCTGTTTCTAGACCGGTTTCTTTTCTGTCTGGGTGCTACATTTTGTTTGTAAAGTCCTCCATTCACTTATCAAGGCTCTGTATTGCCATCAGCAAAGCTACATTTGTTGGCTGCATGGGGTTTGCTTCAGCTGCAGTTCTACATTGATCATTGCATAGGCCTGCTTTCCTCTTTTTCTATCTTGCACCATCCCAAGCCATCGGAGCCATGTTACCTGCACCATCTTGATCTTCCCAGAATCAGTCTTCTCCACTGAGTCCCACTTATGGGGTCTGGGCTGGAGGCGCTAGGACCCTATAGGACCAAATGTTTTGGTCATGCAGCCAGCAACAGCTGCTGGCTACAGCCATTCTCCTGCCAATAACAATTGCCGGCTCACTCAGCTACCTCAGTTCTGTTCTTCCAGCCATCGAGTGCACACTGTGGGAGTGGATCGTCACTTCGGTTCACCTGTTTTGCTGATTTACTTTTGTGATGTTCGAGAAGTGGAAGAAATGGACCAAAAATATAAAAATATCCCCCAATTTTAGTTGGTGCCCTTGTGGCAAGAAAATTTTGTCTAACACCCAGCATCAACCCTGGTTTTCTTGCCTTGGACCTAGCCATGACATGTACTCCTGTGATGCCTGCTTCTCCTTGGATTTTCATACCCTAGAGATCCGCACATTGCAGTGAGGTTGAGCGACCTTCAGAGGAATGTGTTGAAACAGGACATTCAAGGTAAGGAAACTGGACCCTTTCCAAAGGTTCCTTACAGGATTTTCATGGTCCTTGGAAGCACAAGGTTCTCCTAAACCTCACTGTGCTGAGGCCACAGAGACCCTGGTGGCCAGGTATTATGAACAATCAACTCCTTCTGGATGGCTGACTGAGAACCTGCCACAGTCTATTCACCCTCCCTCGTACTTTCTGACTTAATTATAATTAATGAAGCAGACCAGGGTGTCTATTATTAAAAAAAAAACAACATTATGAATGTGCATTGACATTTTTCCATGCTCACTCATAACTGTGGTAATTATCAATATTTTGACTCCAGATTATCAGCATAGCCTTTTTTTTACATCACATCATAAACATAACAGGTATCGCTTTTCAAATCCTGGATGAGATGTGTTTTCGCAGTTGTGGTGTAAAATTACATTTTGGTCACTATTTTATAAATGCCTCATCTCATGTTTATAAAGGGGAGTCATAAAACAACTATCTTGAAACTTTGGCGTCAAAATTAAAAAAAAAAAATTTATAAGAAAACTTGAATGTAGTGCCAGCCCTTATCTCAGTGGGTAGTGCTCTGTGATCTTGTGTCCATGAGCTGAGTTCAGGAGTGGGCTTGGTAAGCCAGCTTGATGGGTCAAAGCTGGGGGGAGTGGCACAGTCATGCCACAGCACCCCCAGCCTGGGAAAAGAATTAACAGGGTTGTCCACACTGGCCCAAGTATCATATAATGAAGAGAACTCTTCTCTTGGAGTAGGGACCTGCATCTTTGCGCCCCCCCCCAACCCAGACTCTTTGCCCTGTGCATCTGTATCTGTCACCATAAGGAAGCACAGGGCCCATAAGACAGATCCACAAATTCTTGACATCCATTGCCGCACAGAAGTGCAGGGCCCATAGGCAAATGGACTCTTCCCTAAGTGTAGACCCAGAGGGCCCTGGGCGCTACATCTGTTAACACAGGTCTCAAAGGGACCTGCATGAATGAGGAAACAACTCTCTTGTCTCAAAAAGAATGGGAATTCTTTGCAAAAAAATGCATTAATGCACCAGTTAGTGTTTTAACGCCACAAAAGTAGGGAAATGTGACAACCCCAAGGCACACTCCACACCTGATTTGCGAAGACGCAGGAGAGGTCAAATAGTAATGTTTTTTTTCCTGTTGCTGCCCGCAGGGTGGGGGTGGGACATTACCCTAAGGTCACATTTCTAGGGACGTGGATAAGGTGTACAGATCCACACTTTTGGCAGTATTCCTTTCCCTTCAAGTCTTGCTGGAAGGTCTTCAAGCTGACGCCTCAAATCCACATGGGTGGTAACTCCCTCGGTACCACCCCGTGATTTCAGATCTTCCTTTCTGCTTGAAGAAGAAGGTTCCCTCCTTATTGCTCTGTGCTGAGTAGGCCCTTTGTTTTCAAAACTTCAAATTCGACCAAAGTCTTCAAGCGATTTTTGAATTAGTTCAAAACTCTCATCATGGACAACTCAAAGTTGGCGCCCGGTTTTAAAAAGTGCGACTGCAGGCATAAGATGTCCTGGACAGACCTGCACACCTCATGCATCTACTACCTAGGCCACGATCATGATCTCAAGGCTTGTGGCCTACGTTGCACCTTACATCATAGTATTCTGGAGCACTGGCATGCTTGACTCCTTCTAGGGCGTTCAGATGAACAAGACCCTCCTGTTCAATTGAAAGACACTTGTTGGGCGGTCTCCATGGCTGCAGGGTCCGCAGAACAACTTGCGGCTTTTGAAGAGGTGGAGGCTCAGGCCACGGAGTATGCCTCTTCGGCTTCGGCCTTTGTGCCACTTTCTTTTGGCACCACCTTTATGGGGACATTTAGAGATTTGTGCTAGTCCCTTTCCACCCTTGGGCAGGGTCCCTCTAAGGGCATGAAATACTCAAAATCTTCAAAAAAGAAGACTAAGAAAAAGTCAGGGATGGTCGAACCAGCTTGCTGATTCTGTCCCTAACTCTCAGGGTCCCGATACCTCAGAGAATTCTTGGCTTTCGCTGGTTCCCTCGCTTTCTCGTCGACAGGTTCCCCAATGGTCGAGGTCGAAATCCTGTAATCCACAGTCGAGCAGCCCTAGTTGACATTGGCATTCCTACTCTTGGCACTCGGGCAAGTGGCACCTCCGCTATTCTAGCTCTTCTTCCTCCTTGAATAAGGTGAGGCTCATATGTAAGATGCGCCAGCACTATGAAGAGCTAATGTGGCAGCAGTTCATGCTTTCTGGGGTTAAGCTGATTCTGACCCTCACCCTGGCTCTTCTGTGGCTCCCGCCACCGAGGCCCCAGCCTGCTTTGGCTCGGCCTATTTTGGCCTTTATGCCCATTCAGGTGGAGCCACCTCCTCAGCAGCTGAAGGACGGTTCCTCTCCTAAGGATGCACATACCGCTTCCAAGCTTTCTCATCGGCTGTCAGTCACTATGACTCCAGATAGACCCCACGCGGTCAGCGGTCGATGGCTTTTTGGTGAATCCTCAGTGTCTGAGGACTCCTCCCTGCATTCCTTTTTGTCGGACACTGAACCAGGTGAGTATTTGTCTCCGGAGCATGGTCCCATTTCCTCGGGGGGGGGGGCTTGCTCCATTTGATTTAGGAATCTATCTGGATCCAGCTGGAGCGCATCCAAAAACTAGCTAAGTATGCCTTGACTGAAATTCTTGACCGAGGGGACTCCCCTTGGGTTGCCCACCCAGTCGCAGAGGCTATTCTTGGTCCTACTCTGTATCTTTGGCAGCACCCTGCCTCCTGCCCTGCACCATCAGGCTCTATGGTCTGAACGTACGCAGTCCCTTTGGGTTCCCTGTCGAGTTTCACCGAGCACCCATTGGCTGAGGATCTGGTGGTCTTCCTCCTCGGATAAGGTGAGGATCCTACACAAGATGTGCTGGCACTGTGAAGAGCTAATGTGGCAGCAGTTCATGTTTTCTGGGGTTAAACCAGTTCTGGCCCCCACCCTGGCTGTTCCATGGCTCCCACCACTGAGGCCCCAGCCTGTTCTGGCTCGGCCAGTTCTGGCTCGGTCTATTCCGGCCTCTCCACCCATTCAGGTGGAGCCACCTCCTAAGCAGCCAAAGGATGGCTCCCCTCCTAAGGATACATGTACCGCTTCTGGGCTTTCTCATTGGCTGTCGGTCACCGTGACTCCTGATAGACCCCGCAGGGTCGGGGGGACTCGTGCGGTCGACCACTTTTTGGCCAGTCCTCAGTGTCTGAGGACTCCTCCTGGCATTCTCTTCTGTCGGACACTGAATCTGGGGAGGATTTGCCTATGGAGCAAAGTCCCATTTCCTTGGGGGGGGGGGGTGCTCCATTTGATTTCGGAATCTATCCAGATCTAGATGGAGCTCATCCAAAAACATACCAAGTATCCCTTGATCAAATTCTTGACTGAGGGGACTCCCCTGGGGTTGCCCTCCTGGTCGCTGAGGCCATCCTTGGTCCCGCTCTGTATCATTGGCAGCACCCTGCCTCCTGCCCTGCACCATCGGACTCTATGGCCCAAATGTATGCAGTCCCTTCGGGTTCCCTGTTGGGTTTCACCAAGCACCCCTCGGACAAGGGTCTTGTGGCTGACTCGGTCTTTCGGCGTACCAGCAACATCTGGGATGTGGACAAGCCTCCCAACAAAAAATCCAAGAAATTGGATCACATAGCCAAAAAGTTCTGTGCAGCCTCTTTGCTCAGCCTTTAGCAGGTGAGTTCAACCCTTTTGTGGCCCATTTCACTCATACCCTTCTAGGCACTCTCGGTGAGGTGCTTCCTGAGATCCTGGCTGACTTACAGACCATGGTCAAGCAAGTTCAGAACCAGGGCAGAGCAGTGGAAAAACAGCAGCTGCAGACAGCCATGGACATCAGCGAGTCCGTGGCTGCTGCAGTGGCCATGTGCCTTTATGCCTGGCTGTGGATTTCTACCTTTATGGCAGATACCCAGCACAAGTTGGCGGATGGCCCTTTCTTGGGCACCAACCTCTTCGGGCTGGGTGTGAAAGGCCACATCAATCGCACTGAGAAGTCCAGTGCCACCCTGGACTCTGTCACCTCCACCCAGATGGATCCCAAGTGCTCCAAGCTTCAGAGTAAGAAGCCCTTTTGGCCACTCTCTGCCCCTGCAGCCAAGTTGTCCCAGCCCCCAGCTGGGCAGCAGGTACAGGCTTGGCGTCCTTGACCAAAGTCAGTGGCTTCAGTCATCTGCAAACCAGGTGGTCGAGGTTCTGCTGCTTCCTCAGCCGGTCCCCCCCTCTGCCCAGTGACAGGATGGGGGATACCTCCCCCATACCTGTCTTATCTCCCCTGGATCCTTCTGTGGGGAGCTGGATCTGGCACTTATTTTCCGCCTGGTCCACTGTCACCATGGACAGGTGGTTCCTCAAAGTGGTTGGCCAGGGTCTGCCACTAATGTTCAAGGCTTCACCACCTTAAAGAGCCCGTGCCCAACAGGAGGTCATGGTGTCTGTAGACATGCTGTCAGTCCTTTGTGAGGACATTGCCCAGCTCATCCAGAAAGAGGTAGTGACTCAAGTCCCAGACCCTCCAGTAAGCCCAGGGTTTGTTTCCAGGTGCTTCCTGGTCCCAAAGCAGACGGGGGGCTTGTGCTCCATCTTACATCTGCACAACCTAAACAGATTCCTTCGGTTGCGCACCTTCAGGATAGTAACTCTGTCTCAGATCATTTCTTCCCTGGAACAGAACATGTGGTTCTGCTCTCTGAATCTTCAGGACGCATTCTTCCATGTTCCCATCCATCCACCCCACCATCAGTTCCTTCAGTTCTGTGCAAAGGGGAATCTCTAAGAGTTCCAAGCCATACCCTTCAGCCTTTCCTCAGCTCCCAGGGTCCCTACCAAGTGCTTTGCAGTGGTGGCAGCCTACCTGAGACATCAAGGGTTCCTGGTGTCCCCCTACCTGGATGACTGGCTGATAGTAGGTCCCTCCAGGGAGGAGGTGGAGCGGTCTAGGGACCTGGCCCTCCAGACCTGCTTGTCCCTTTGCCTCCTGTTCAACTAGGCCATGTCAGAGCTCGTGCCTTTGCAGGTGATGCATTTCATCAAGGCGGAGCTCAACTCTTGCAGAGCCAGGGCTCGGCTCCCTACGGCAGAGGTTCTCTCCTCCTTTGCCCGATTATTTCAGGTTGGGCAGTTGCACCCTGTTTAGGATTTTCTGTGCCTCCTGGGATTCATGGCAGCATGCACCAGCATGGTCCATTGGGCCCAGTGGAGAATGCATTCTCTGCCGTGGGAGCTTGCCCATCAATGGTCTCAGTGCCAGGGCCACTTCAACCAACCGGTCACTTGAACCAGCTGATGTGGGATGCCCTCCAGTTGTGGTTAGTCCCAGAACATCTGCAGGAAGGAATCCCATTTGTGCACCTGGAGCCGACAGTCACCATCATGACCGATGCCACCCTGATGGAGCACAGAGTCCATGGACTGTGGACCCATGAGGAAAATGCCATATCAACCTGCTGGAGCTTTGGCAGTTCAGCTGACACAGACAGCCCTTGCTCTGCATATTCGGGGTCAGGTCATTCAGCTCCAGACGGACAATCAGTCAATCAATAAAAACTTTATTTATAAAAAGGCACCTTTCTAAAACCAAGGCGCCTGTACATTACATAATAAAACAGTATTACTAAAAACAATAAAAATTATCCAAGCTTAATAATATTTAAAAATCATTATATGCTTGTTTAAAAAGATATGTTTTAAGTGCTCCCTTAAAAGTTTGGACGATCGGGCAATCTCGTACTTGACTAGGTAGAGAATTCCACAGGGTCGGGGCCATAAAACTAAAAGATCTGGCCGCGGAAGTCTTCAAACGAACCCTGGGAATCTCTAGCAATCCCTCATCAGTGGATGGGAGAGATCGGAGGGGACAGTAGGGACGAAGGAGATCTTCCATGATCTCAACATCATGACAACACCATGACCATGTACTGTCTCAACAAACAGGGCGGGATGCACTTCCTTCCTCTGTGCAGGGAAGCTCTCTGCATCTGGACCCTCATGCTCAGCCTGAACACCAATCTCCTGGCCATCCATGTGGCGGATATGTCCAGTCAACTGGTGGATGCCCTCAGCTGGGTGGACAAGGCATCTCACGAGTGGTCTATCCATCAGGAGGTAGTGCACAGTCTGTTCTCCCAGTGGTGCACCCCTCTGATGGACCCGTTCCCCTCCAGGGAGAATGCAAAGCAGAGGCTGTATTGTGCCCACCCCCTTCATCAGAGAACACTGAAAGAGGGGTGCCTTCTTAAGACCCTGGACCCCGGGCCTCATGTATGCCTTCCCTTCATTTCCACTGATCCACAGGGTGCTGTGCAGGGCCAGAAGGGAAAAGGCATGGATGATCCTGGTGGCTCCGGACTGGCCCCATCAGTTCTTGTACCCTGATCTCCTCAACCTCAGCTGTAGGCTCCTGTGGCATCTTCCTCTATGGCAGGACCTGCTGTCTTGCAGTCAGGGGAAGGTACAACATCCGGACCTTCTGTCCCTGCACCTTACAGCCTGGTTCCTGAACAGCTAGAGTTCCAGGCTTTGGGTCTCTTCGAAGATGTCTGCACCATGGTTGAGGCTTCTCAGAAGGTGTCGACATGAAAATGCTATGCCTTCAAATGAGAGAGATTCTCAATTTGATGCCAAGGCAAGGGGCTTGACCCCTTATCTTGCCTGGTGGCTAGCATTCTTGACTACCTTTGGTCCCTTTCTGAGTTGGGCCGTCAGTCAGTGGCCCTTAAGGTGCACTTGGCAGCCATCTCTGTATACTGAGCGTAGGCTGGCATGCCGTCAGTGCCGGAGAAGGTGGTCTGGTGCTTTTTTAAAGGCATTGACCACATTTTCCCACTGGTGCATGAATCACCACCACCACCACCTTGGGACTTGTTGCTGGTGTTGGCAAAGCTCGTGGGCAAGCCATTCAAACCAATGCACAGGTGTGACATGTCTCACCTGTTGTGGAAGACTGCCTTCTTGGTGGCTATCACATCTGCCAGAAGAATCAGCGAGCTCCAGGCACTCTCGGTGGAGTCTCCTTATTTGTTCTTCCTCAAGGACAAAGTTACCTTCTCCCCAACCCAAAGTTCCTCCCGAAGGTTGTGTCTGAGTTTCACCTTAACCGGGTGATAAATCTCCCAGTGTTCTTTACCAATCACACCTCGGAGGCCGAACACAGGCTGCATGCTTTGGACTTGCGGCGAGCGCTTACATGTTATAAGGAACGCACGGCTGAAGTTAGGGGAGAGGTTCACCAGCTATTTTGTCACCTACGCTGAAGCTGCTCCTGGCAGATCAGCAGTTAAGTGGACGATTGGCAGGTGAATTGTTTCCTGCATCGACCTCTGCTATAGGTTGGAGGGTCGGGAGCCTCCCGTAGGGCTAAGGGCTCATTCCATCCACCATACCGCTGCCTCGGTGGCTACTTCTGGGGATATCCCTACTGAGGAAATCTGCAGGGCTGCTACCTGGAAGTCAGCACACACCTTCATTTCTCATTACCACATCGACCATGAATCTCACTGGGATGCTGGTTTTGGATCCTGGGTTTTCCAGTCTCTCTTCCCTAGATAGGGGGTGTGCACCTTGCCCCCTCCCAGAGAACTGCTAGGAGTCTGCCGGAAGTGTGGATCTGTACACCATATCCATGTCCCTAGACAAACAGGTTATTCACCTGTAACAGTAGTTCTAGGAGTGGTATGTGGTGTACATCCACAGTAACCCAACCAACCTCCCCTGGCAAGTGGCACACGGATTTGTTCTTCCAGCAAGTAAGATCTGACATCATGGGGCCATGACAAGGGAGTTACCACCCAGTAGGGTTGGAGTAGCCAGCTTGAAGACCTTCCGGCAAGATTTAAAGGGAAAAGAATACTGCCAGAAGTGTGGATGCACACCATATACCACTCCTAGAACTACTGTTACAGGTGAGTAAACTGTTTACCCTACTTTTGTTGATGTATGTATGTATATACAGTGTGTGTGTGTATATATATATATATATATATATATATATATATATATATATATATAAATATCATATAAATTCTTGAAAACTTCTTATTGAAGAAGAGACCTGAAGTGTCACAGACAAACTGATATTCTCTTATTTTGCATAGGTGTTTTGTTAGGACTGTCCTGTGACTCACTGAATAGTAGATACAAGGAAGACCCTGACATTCCAGGTCTCTTTTTACCCACATCTGGAGGACACACAGTATTCCCAGTACACTGAGGAGGATCGCATCGTGGAAGTTTACCTGCTGGCTAAACAAGGGGAAAAGCCTGAGGTACCAGCTGTGGGAGTATCAGCGTGTGCATGAAAGCAACTCACAGCTGATTGAGTTTAGTCCCAAAAGGGCTTCTGATGGAACAGTGTATGTCGTCCCAGATGAAGGGGTGATGTCAGGTCTGTGTGGAAAGGTTGTGCTTTTGAAGTGAGGGCTTGCATAAAGCTGTTGAACAGAATCCCTATGTGTCCTTCACGTTTGTAAGCAGTCTTGCAGGAATGAACTGAAACCAGATGGAATATTTTCTTAATGGGACATTGTGCCCTCCCCCCCATCTCATGAGGCATATCTTTCCCTTTTAACTACAGTTGGTGGGCAGGTTAGCACTGCTTCAAACGTAGAATGCTGTTCAGTGTTTCTTGTCCAAAAATTAGCTTTTATTTATTGTTTTAAACTTTAAAGAAATAACACAAGGCTTCCTGTTGGTGTGAACATACCCAGGTAAAACATCCTGTTCAGTTGTATTGTACTGACTGTGCTCCTGGTATCTATTTAATGAAACAAAAAAAACAGATTGTATTTACAAATGAACCATAGATTTGCATTCTGGGTCTAAAGCACTGTCAGCCCCCAGTTTTAGTTGAGAATGCCCCAAATTGGTGGGGTGACAGTGCCCATTTATTTTTTTATAAGTATTTGGATTTTTATGTAAATGTTATCAATTATGGCTGACTTGTAACTGTATGAATGTGATGCTGCTTCCTGCCAGAACTAGCATGAAAACATGGGTTATAACCTGGAGTAATAGGTCAAGGGTTCAGACCAACATCATACTGAAAAACCTTCATAGATAAAATGTAGTACATTGGAAACCTCCTTTAGCCTATTTTTAGATCTCTGTCATGATACATTTAGGAGCCTTTCCGGTCCATCCAAGTCTCGCATTTTTTGCAAGCCCAAATCCCTCAATTCTGACACAAAGCTCCCAACATATAATTACCCACATCAGCCCAGCTAAGAAGCAGCATCTTATTTATAACAGGGTCCTGCTTCTGTTCAGTCTTGCAACTGGGAGGAACTGCAGGACAGAGAGGTCAAGGAACCTGCGTAGCATTAGTTTTTTGTAGTAGCTATTATGGGATTTACATTTGGGTTTTCCAGTCGCAGTTGTGTGGGCAACCTCACCGCCTTCCTATTTCTGACTATGTCCCAGAATGTTCAGTTTTACTGTAACACTGTTTGTTTTCAGTACAGCTGCCCCCTTCCCTGACAAGGAGTCTGAAAATGAAGCCCAGAGGGTTTAGTGCTGAATGAACTGCTGTTCATTGCCTGCTTGCTTTGTTTATTTCACTGACCATGAATTGTCAGTCAGAATTTTTGGTAGTGACAGGGCTGTAGTGAAAATGAGGTAGCATATCAGTTGGGCTGACTTGGGGAAATAAAAAGTATACAAATTAGTTTATTCTCTCTAGAAAAGCACTGTAAGTTGGTACAAAATACAGTACAATTTCAAGTATGGAGTATTTTGAGATTGAGCTCTTAAATATTGTTTTAAGATGTTTTAATTCATCTCTATTCTTTACAGTATTAATTGTAATTTTTGACCCGTGAAGGCACCCTGAGCTGTGACACCTCATTTCTAGGTGGACTTGGTGGGGGGGTATGTGGACCTGATTTATTGACGGTGAAAGTTGGCCATGACACTGGGGAAACTCCCCAACCCTGTTTCGATAAGTACTGTGGGATCCTTAACTCCCACTTGGACAGTGGCCATTGGTGGGCAGAAAGGACTTTGGTTTAATGTCTCATCTGAAGGACAGCACCTCAACAGTGCAGCTCCCCACTCATACTGCACTACAGTGTCAGTTGTGTGTATTTATTATTATAATTGGACTTCAGTGCTTGCATCAACGATGAGAGTTCACAGTTTGATAACAAATTCCTCCAGACGGTGTCTTCCCTGGACCTTGTGCGGGTGATTTCCTCTCCAGCCCATGTGCTTGGCCACACCTTGGACCTAGTCTTCACCCTGGGACTTGAAGTTAACCAACATCAAGACTTATCTGACAATTTGGCTGGACTATTTCATTGTCAGATTCCAGTTAGGGGGCCTATTTTCCCCTGTGAAGATGATCCAGTACCATGTTCAATGGCACTTGACTTTGGACAGGTTCCTAGCTGTACAGACTTAGTACTTTATTTTTTATTTATTTTAACATCAGTTTAAAACCTTTGAGCCAGAGGCTCATTTACAAAGGTACCTCATCGGAAGGAAAACAGAACTACATATATATACATGAGACAATCAGAAATACAGTACAGCAATAAGGCACAGGCAAGTTACTTAATGATCTTACTTCGAGGATGGCTCTTGTAGCCTAAGCAGCCAGATGCCAGGACCACACAGAAAACTTTCTAGCTAGCAGTCTACCATGGGGGAACACCCACTGCCAACATCAGCCACTGATGTCAGCCTATCATATCAAGGCAGGTGGTCCCCCACACCCTCCCAGTTCTTCTCCCACAATCGACCTGCACATTTCAGATCTTAGCAGATGCGGCAGCTACAGTCAATGCCATTACTCACCCTTGCTGCGCTTTTTTATTTTCCTTTTCATTCAGTAGTCGAACATAACATTTTCAGTGTTTCAGACGTCGAGTTTATGTCTTCACCAGCCTCATCTTCAGACCACTTCACAAAGTGTGCCTGTGGCAAACAAATTCCTGAAAAAGATGGCTACTCTGAGTGCATCCTTTGCCTAGGACCCAGCCACAACACCAAAGCCTGCCAGAAATTTAATCAGGCCACTCAGAGACGTCCTCTTAAGATTCTGGAGAGCCATCTTATTAAGTAGGAGCTGGTCGCGATGGAAAAGAAGCTGCAGGCCAGGAGCTCTTCGGCCTCGCTGACACAGTCCTCCAGGGCTTCTTCATCTTCTCAAAAATTCAGTGGGAAGCATAAACACTGGGAGAAACACTAGGACTGGTCTGCTTGCTGCTCACGGTCACCTCACAAACCCTCGGATCGCATCGGGGTCGTCCTTCCGCGGAGAGTCAGCTCCCTCAGCCTCGCCAGCCCTTTCCTCTACCAGGCTGCAGGTGGCACAGCCGCCCGCCCTCATTGCCATTACAGGCGGCAGCTCATCAGGGCATGGACTTCTTCTCCTGCCTCCCAGCCCCTGATGCTCAGACCCATTTTTTCCACAGGCTCTCAGCCAGGGGGCTTAGCCGGTGTTGGTGACTCAGACGGCAATTCCTCCACCATCGCCCCTCCAGCCAAGGCACTACCTATGTCGGTCCTCCCTGCAGGACCCTGCGTCAGTCTTCAAGGCAGTTCTGCAGAAGGCTACCACTGCATCTCCTAGCCCAGCCTCGATTCTACCTTGATCTCCTTTCCCCAAGATGCCTGTCTCTCTGGCTCGCCCAGCACCAGCAGATCCTTCTGGGTGCTCCCTGTCGATGCCCACTGGGCCACCGCTGGTCCTACCACTGCTGCAAACTGCGGGCCCAGTGTCAGCATCCCCTCGTCCCCATCCTGCGCCACTGCTGACTCCCGGCCTGGGTCCGGTCTCCCAGCCAGCGCCAGGTGGTCCTTTGCCAAGGAATATTATACCAGTCCCACTGCCGTCATACCTTTACCAGGCGCCATCCTATCCATACCCACCGGTCTTTAATTTTCCACCTCCAGTGAACTACAACGCCCTGTTGTCTGCGTGGTGGTCCTTAATTCAGAGACAAACCCCGCTCCTTGGGGCCCACCACCCTGCATAACCCTGGTGTCCCAACCTGGACCTGCCACCCCAGGATCAGGGCCGGTCTTGCACCAGTGAACCCCAGACAGTGGGGTCCTCTGGGTCTTGTCCCGACATCGGCTCTGGCTTTCTCCAGGATGAGTGCCTGCCACTGGAAAGTGACCCAGATGAGTCGAACAGAGATGACTTGGATTCCTCACAGTGTTCCTCCTCTTCACCAGGGGTGTCTTCAGGGGGTGAAGAGCCTTCCAGGGTAATTCCCAAGTCCTTTCCTGATGATCCATCTTTTACAGAGGTCATGTGTCACATCCAATCCATTATGGGCTGGGAAATGGAGGAGCAGGACCCAGAGAAGTGTTGTCTAGCCATTTATTTAAGGCAGTGGGATGCCCTCCCGGTGGTGCCACCCCTGATTGACTCCTATGATGATGTCACCAGGGCGGCTTGGAATCACCCCTGCACTACCCCCTTTGTCTAAGAAGGCAGATCGCCTTTACCATGCTCCTGCTGGTAAACCCTTTTTAGGGGGCCATCCTAAGGCTGATTCAGTGGTCAAAGGCCCAAGCACCAAAGTGCCCTTCCCCTGGACAGGAAGTCCAGGCTGTTGGACCACCTGGATAAGTACATTTTTGTGTCCACTACTCTGGCTATCTGGGCCATTAAGTACCTGGCCCATATGGTCCAATATCAGAATATCCTCTGGGATCAAGCCAGGGATCTTGTGCAGGCTTTGCCAGAGGATTCCACTAAGCTGCAACTCACAAAGTTCCTTAAGTTGGGCTCAGACTGCAGCTGGGACTGGTTCGTATCTGAACTTGTCTCCTAAGGGATAAGAAAAGAGCAGTTAAAGTTGTAATATCCATCAACCAAATATAATGTATTGAAAATGACTCTAACTGTGAAATTATATATTACCTGTAACTTAAATTAGGCTTGAAAGAGCCGAACTATGTTATATCAACTGAGAACTAAAAATAAAGTTTCAAAAAAAAGTTGGGCTCAGACGTTGGCAACCACATTCTCCGGGCTGCCTATGATGCCGTGGATGCCTCTTGCAGAGGAGTGGTTGCTGGTGTCTACCTCAGGCACCATTCATGGCTTCCGGTATCTGGCTTTGCCTGAGATGTGCAGTCCAGCATCTTGGATGCCCCCTTTCAGAGCTCTGTCCTTTTTGACAGGGATGTTCAAGACATGATCTCCATTCTCCAGGACTCTGATCGAGCCATAAGGATGGTTCATTCGCTCTGTCATACCCAGCCAAGAGGGGGTCAGTGTCCTTCCTTTCATCGGTCTTCCCATAAACAATCCTGCCAGCCGGCCAAAGGTCAGGGCAGGTGCAAGGCAGCATCGACCCACGGCCACCCTGCCAGCACCCACCCCCACCTCCTGACTCCTCAGTTGACCACCCATCCTCTAGCAAGGATTCTGAGGGAGGCTGTCGGGGGTCAGTTTTCCCTTCACCTCAATGGGTGGCGGGAAGTAACCACTGACAACTGGGTGCTACAGATCATAGAGCACAGTCACGCTCTAGAAGTCCTAGAGTGGCCACTAGAAAATCCTTTTGTAAACTCCTCATGCCCACCTGCCCCTGGTCTGGGAGAAAATTCAGGCTTTTCTCCAAAAAATCGCCATAGAGCCCATCCCTCCAGCTCAATGGGAAAGGGGGTTTTATTCCCTCTTCTTCCTGGTCCCCCAAAAGACCGGGGATCTTCAGCCCATCCTGGTCCTGAGTCCTCTGAATCTGTACATCGAGTACAAGCATTTCAGGATGGTCACTCCTCAAGGGCTGTTACCTCTCTTGCACCAGAGGGATTGGCTTTGCTCTCTAGATATGCAGGATACCTACCTACATATCCAGATTTTTCCTGCCTATCGTTGCTCCCTCTGCTTCCACTTTCAGGGGCCCCATTTTCAATTCTGGGCCCTCCCTTTTGGCCTTTCTTTGGCCCCCAGAGTCTTTACCAAGTGTGTGGCAGAGGTGGCATGCGCTCTGAGGAGGCAGGGCTTCTGCGCTTTCCCCTACCTGGACGACTGGCTGCTAGCAGCCCCCTCCAGGGACCATTTGGTCCAGAACCGGGAGTACACCTTCCATCAATTTCAGGCTTTGGGGATCAGCATCAGTCTTCCAAAGTCCTGCCTCTCCCTGTGCCAGCGACTTCAATACATAGGGGCGGTTCTGGACACCACCCTGGGTATTGCCTTTTTGCCCAAGGACAGGGCAGAGCAACTGATGGAACAGGCCCGTCTGGTTTCCCCCAGTTGCTAGGTCCCCACCAGGGTGTTCCTGCAACTCCTGGGATGCATGGCAGTGACCATTAACACAGTCCCCCTCACCCACCTGCACATGTGGGTGCCTCAGTGGACTTTAAGGGTCCAGTGGGACCAGCGCATGGATGACCTGGACCAGCTGGTCATGGTCTCCGACCTGGTCTGGAAAGTCCTGTCATGGTGGCTGGAGCCGGCCAACTTCCTTCGGGGGGGTTTTTTTTTAGCGTTTGACCCCCCCCGCCAGATTCCCACAATGGACATGTCCAGCCTGGGATGGGTTTCTCATCTGGCCAATCACCAGACCCAAGGTACCTGGACAGACATGGAGCAGGGCCTCCATATCAACGTCATAGAGATGCGAGTGGGCCTGTACGCTCTACAGGCATTTCAGACTCATCTCTTCCCCAGTCCGCTGCTGATGCAGACAGACAACATGTGTGTGGTTTATTATATCAACAAGCAGGAGGGGACTCACTCTTACCCCCTGTGTCGGGAGCCGATGAGAGTCTGGTATTGGGTCATCAAACACAGTTTGGAACTCTCGGCCGTACATGTTCCAAGTGTCCAAAGGGTCTTGGCCAACAGTCCCAGCCACTCCCAGTTGCAGGCTTATGAGTGGGAGCTTCTGACCTCAGTGGTCGAAAAGCTCTTCGACAGGTGGGGTCGTCCAGAGTTGAACATTTTTTTTGCATCCCCTCTCAATGCAAAACTGCCGCTTTTCTGCTCGCTTGATCCCAGTCCTGGAGTTTTCTGATGAAATGGATTGTCCCTCTCCTGGAAGTGGAGGTTTTTGTGTGTTTGTCTTCCCTTCCCGCTTCTACAGAGGGTCCTGCTCCAGCTGCAGCTGGAAGGGGCAGAGATGATTCTCATAACTCCCTTCTGGCTGCATCAGATTTGATTCCCCTTCTGCAACAGCTGGTGGTGGAACCTCTAGTGCTCTTGCCCCTGTGCACTGGTTTGCTGTCCCAGGACCAGGGCACCCTCGTCCATCTTGACCTCATGTTCCTGCATCTGCATGCATGGCTCCTGCGGCTCTAGCTGTCGCCTGCTTCAGAGTGTCCTCTAGGGTCGCAGATGTCCTGGTGGCTTCCAGGAAACCCTCCACCAAGGCCACTTATGCCATGAAATGGAAGTGTTTCACCATTTGGGCTGTTTCACGTCAATTGGACCCCTTCACCTGCCCAGTGAATCAGGTGTTTGAGTGTCTTCTTTCCCTTTCGGACTCAGGCTTAGGATACTCCTCACTCAAGGTGCATCTTTCCACCATCTCTGCAGACCATGCACCTATTGAGGGCAGGGCTGTGGCTCAGCTTGAGGTATCCCGAACCTTTCTGCGGGGCATTCTACATCTGAAACCACCCTCTGAAATTCAGGACCCCGTCCCTCCATGGGACCTCAAATTTATGTTGGAGAAATTCGAGTACCTCCCTTTGAACCAGCCGCGCTTTGCAAACTTCACTTTCTGTCATGGAAAGTGTTCTTTTTAGTTGCTGTTACTTCTGCCCAAAGGATTTCCAAGCTTCAGGCTCTTGTGTGTAAGGAGCCTTATTTGTTTTTTCAAAAAGACAGGGTGTCTACATACTAATCTTAAATTTCTTCCCAAGATGGTGTCAGAGTTTGTGTTGAACCAGTCCATCCACCTTCCGGTTTATTATCCTGAGTAATCAGGGTGAGGCTTTGCTCCATACTTTGGATGTACATAGAATTTTGTGGTACTACATGCACTGGACCAAGGCTTCTAGGAAGTTTGAGCAGTTGTTAGTTCTGATGCAAAATACACTGAAACAACGTGGAGACCGGCACCAAGTCAAAAAGCCAAAGAGCATATGCTGATAGTGTATAATGCTTGTGTCACATAAAGTGGATGTAAGCACTCACCGGACCGGGATGGAATCATGCAAACTGTATTTATTCAATTCATAATGTCCATAAAATCCAAGTAAAGTGCAAATTCAGCAGAAAATAGCAGCAATAAGCAGTCAGCAAATCCACGATTCCGTAAAGAAGCAAACAAAGGCCCGTTACCTCCCGCTCCATGTAACAAACAAGGTAGGACATAGAACATCAACTCTTCAGTCACCTGACATGTTTCGCTCAGAAGAGCTTTCTCAAAGGTGAACATGGATACTACCCATACCCCTTAAGTACCATAGCATTTAAAGTGACCATACAGCATATATTTAAACTCTTCAAAAACATTCATTTCCATTCTAATTTATTATTAAAAACTATCCAATGCTTAACTGTCCATATATTAATTGGGAACATAAAAGTCCTCCTCATGTTGTGTAGACAGAAATTCTTTCCCTTGTTAAAGTGCTGCCGATAATTAAATCCTGGGTACCTAAACCTACGGAGAAAAAAATTATTTAGAAATGGAAAAAAATCTTTTATTAAAACAATCATACCAAAATGACCTAATCACCAATACATATACAATAATATGAGGAAAAAACCTAACTAGCAGTTTATGTTCATTTCAGAAAGGGTTTAATCTCAAGTTTACCATTCAAACCCTTTCCTTCCATTCCTTTAAATGAGAAAATCCAGTACTGTTCACATCTGAGGAGGAGATTGTCAATAATCTTCCCTCCTCCGTGACAATACTGGTTTCTCCAGGCCCTGAAATTTAAAAGAATGTTGCTGTCTGTCCAATTGCTTCATGATATGTGTTGTGTATGGTTACTTTAAATGCTATGGTACTTAAGGGGTATGGGTAGTATCTGTGTTCACCTTTGAGAAAGTTCTTCTGAGCGAAACATGTCAGGTGTCTGAGGAGTTGATGTTCTATGTCCTACCTTGTTTGTTACACGGAGCGGGAGGTAACGGGCCTTTGTTTGCTTCTTTATGGAATCGTGGATTTGCTGACTGCTTATTGCTGCTATTTTCTGCTGAATTTGCACTTTACTTCGATTTTATGGATATTTATGGACATTATGGATTGAATAAATACAGTTTGCATGATTCCATCCTGGTCCGTTGACTGCTCACATCCACTTTATTTGAAGCAAGCATTATACACTATCAGCATATGCTGTTTGGCTTTTTGGCTTGGCGCTGGTTTCCAAGTTGTTTCAGGGTATTTTGCATCATATTCTACATTTGACCAGACATGCCATGTCCCAGGTGCAGCGGTTCTGTTTCTTTTTGCAGTTGTTTGTTTTGTTCGCCTCCAAGAAAAAGGGAGCTCCTGTTTCAAAACAGTATTTGTCTAAGTGGCTAGCCACTTGCATTGTCTATTGTTACCGTGAGTACAACAAGGACCTTCTGGGAGTGGTTAAGGGCCATTCCACCAGAGGTATGGCTGCCTCCATGGCCTGTTTCAGAAATGTGTCTGCTGTGGACATCTGTGCAGCTGCCACCTGGAGTTCTGTCCACACCTTCACCAAACATTGCAGTCTGGACATCACCTCTCAGCGCAGCACCAGTTTCAGCCTGTCAGTACTTCAGAGCTTTCTCTCCTGAGCTTTTGGTTGCTGATCTGTCCTCCTCCTGGTGCTGTTCTCGTTATGCCCGGAACTGCTTGGGACTCAGTCCTGTCAGTGTTGGCCTGCTGCAAGAGCCTTCCTCGAAATAAGATAGTACGGCTATGTAAGAACTTCCCATAATCGTAACTCTGCAAGAGATGCTGTTGCAGTAGACCCTGCTTTCCCTCCCTCCTTCTCCCTGCTGTTCCTTGTTCCTCTCGCACTACTTCTGCCTTTTTGTCCTTGACTCTCGGGAACTTCCTTGGTTCTCCATTCACTACATGCTTTGGGTCTCCGGCGGAAGAGCTGTGGAGGGTGTGGGGGACCGCCATCTTTATAGGATAGACTGACATCAGCGGCTGACGTCAGTGGTGGGTGGTCCCCCGTGGTTGACTGCGAGCTAGAAAGTTTTCTGTGTGGTCCTGGCACCTGGTGGCTTAGGACTCCCAGTGTTGGCCTGCTGCAAGAGCTTCTCTCAAAGATCTACTGTTATAGTATGTTCTTACATAAATGTACTTTCTCTAGAATGAACTTTAGAATCAAATTTTTTAGATCTAGAATGCGTAGCTTCTTGGCCTGTTTTGGCCTATTTTCTGCACAGAAGATCTGGAGCATGGGCTGTATATTTGATGATTCTGAGCATCCCACATGGTGAGGCAGAAACATTGTGGCTCTTACCAAAGGTAAACTGACTGTGTGGCTGTACATGAGTGAATTGGAGAGGCAGTCTGGTGCTGACACAATCCAGTTGATATTGTTTATCACTTAGTTCATGATCTCGGGAGGAGGCTCATTCAGAGCAGTATGACATTTTAGACTCTCTGATGGAGATCATCGATTCCTCTTTTGAATCTGATGCTTTTTCTGGGGGCTTTCAGATGGCACAAGTTACTCCTGTCCAATTAAAATTTCTAGATGTTTGTTGTCTGTAGTCTGGAAATCACCATGTGTGTATACTTCCTTTTACCTCCAAATATTGTTTGAGCATGCGCTGTAGCCTCCTCCCATATTTCATCCTGTCTTCAGGAGAGTCTAATCAGCAGTTTCTGTGTGACTTCACGGCTGTTTATTTCCAACTAAAATGGTATGACTTTTATTGAATCCTGTCTCTCACATTTGATCTGATAATTTTTCGCTCATTTATTTTCATTTTGTGTTTTAGTGCTCGTGTGCTCATCTACAGTGCTGTCCGCCAGGATCAATGCTCAGTGTGAAATCTTGCATGTTACTGCGTGACAAATCCGAGTAATTGGGTCACATTGAGGTGCCGCAGTGTCCTGCATTATATCAAAGCAAAAACTGCTGGACAGCGCTGCAGATCATTTTGGGGGGTTATCTCCTCCATAGAGCCCCATTCAGTGGACAGGTGCAGTCAGCACCAGCATCCTGCGGGAACATTAGAACTTTTGGCCACCTGTGTAATAAACATGTATTTGATGTGTGATTATGCACACATTGGAACACAGATACATAGCGTAGGCATGCTCGGTAGCCTCAGTTCTTTCTTACCTGTCTGTCTCTCTGGGAACTTTTTCTTCAGATGTTTTGTCATCAAGATTCTGACTCCATAAGTATTTAGTTATCTTTTTCTTTTTTGATGTTGTAGTTTGACTTCATCCATTTGGTCGAGTTTCTTTATTTATTTTTTTGTCAGAATGGCATTGTTTTAAAACTCATTGCCCATTTGCCACTCACCTCAAGCCGGGCATTGTAGATATAAGAGTACAATTACTAACAGATGCTCATGACAAATGTTTTGATTGTTTAGACCCTGACCGTGTTGTAGAAAACTGCAGTATTTGCCGGGACTTCACACACAAGACTAGAAAAGATAGGGCATGGACTATAGTATGCAATCTGTCCAAGAAGAAGAAATGCCAGTCAGTATGTAGTAAAATGGCCTCTTAAGTGTCTTCCAGGTTTTAGGTGAGAAGTCTTCTTCCTTAGGTTGGTGTCACTTGAGGGCCACAGGGATTTTCCTTCAGAACTACTCCAAGAAAAAGCACCTTAAGGAACAGGAACGTAGGAGTCTGAACAGATCTCAGTCTCACTTGGGGTCCATGTTGACCTTGAAAGAAAAGCAACATCATACAGTATGTCAGAGGCCCATTCTCGATCCACTGTGTGGAGGTGAGCAGTTTGTGGAGTCACTACATCGAGGTAAATCCTTCCAACTTATTCTCCAGCACCAGTCATGCTTTGCTAGCTGTCACCTGAGCCATGTTGTCAGACATTTCAGTGACCTCTTTGAGGTTATTCCTCCCATTTTCATGGCTTTAGAGTCCACAGTGAAGGCTGCTTGGCAGAGACAAAGTATGTTGCCAGCTGTGCAAAGAAATGCTGATGGTGGCACCTAGGGACAGAAAGGTGTATTTTGTGCAGCCCAAGGCTAATTCTGTAGTAGTCATGGCTACACATGACTATTCTAAAATGCTTCGGCATATGAGTGGTAGACCTTCTGACAAAGAGTACAGAAAACTGGACACCATGGGGAAAAAGGGCTTTGCCTTTGCCTCCTTGGGTCTTTAGATGGCCAGTTACCGGGCTTTTCTCAAAGTATCAGAATTCTCTTTGGCAGACTATGTCTGAGGCTCTGGAGGTCCTCCCTACAGGGACACAGAAGTCTAAAGCACTTGAGGCCTATATTGGCAATTTTTGCTTTTGTGCCTCTGACAGTATCTTAGTATGAATCTTAGTATGAAACTCTCTAAGTAAGGAGGCGGGCAGGCACATTCTTTGATCAGCACATCATGTTTCTGATGCTTCTCTCCATGCAGCAGCAGTAGTAGTCATGATTTCCATGCAGTGCCATTCCTTGGTCAGAGTAGCAGGCTTTGCTACTAATGTGCAGAAAGCACTTCTTACTTCCCCTTTGTGGGAGACTAGCTGCTTGACTCAGATAGAACAAACTGTGGTGGAACTTAAGTCTTCTTGCTAGACCATAAGAACCATTAAGTCCTCACCCCACAGCTTCTTCATGGGAGAGTCTGTGGTTCTAACATGTGGATTTTTTGTCTCTTTTGGTCTAACTGTGGTTATAGAAGAGAAGAGCAGCAGCCTGTGTGCCACCCTTACAAGATCCAGAGAGGAAAGGCACATGATGGTTAGCAGCAGCCCACCGCAACATCCACCTCCAACAGACTTGCAAATCCAAACACCCCCCTCAATGTACCACAGTCCAGGATTCAAGTTGGGTGAAAGAGATTCTTGTTCCTGTCCCAGTGACAGGTCATCAATTCAGATCGATGGTTTCTACAGATAGAAAGGGATATTTACTAGAATTCATCACACTACCTCCAGACCTACAGTTAACCTCAAGCAAGCAATCACAGGTACACCTAGCCAGTCTGCAAACAGAGGTTCAGTCACTCCTGACAGGTGAGCAGTTTGAGAAGTTCCAGTGAAGGAAAGGGGCAAAGACTTCAACTCCCAGTACTTTCTCTTGCCAAGACACACTGGAGGTTTTCGGCCAATCCCAGAATGAGTACATAGTCAATAAATAGTTCTACATGCCCTTGCTGGGGACTCTGCAACCTCTATTAGCTTGTGGAGAGTGTTATATGTTGTACTCCCTGGGTATTAGGGATGTCATGGTATCACGGTTTCACAGTATACTGCAGTCTCGGATGGTCACAGTATCGGTACTTTGGACAATTTCTGATACCATCATAACCATGGTTCATGGTATACCGTGGTTTTCAGGCCTTTCAACTCATTTTGGGGGTGTCTTTAGGAATAACTGTCCCTTCTGGCTAACTCTCCTGACACAATAATTTGAGGAAGGACTTTATTGTACAAAAAATGGCTACTTCCATAATACTGTAATATTCACGATAACTGTGGTATTACGTGTCATGGTTACCATATCTTCAGAAGGCACTTTGACATCCCTACTGAAGATACAGGATTCTTACCAACACATCAGTATTCAGATATCACATGCATTTCCTTTTTCTCCTTGGAGTGCCACTTTCAGCTCAAAGTATTGCATTTTGGGCTAGCCTTGGCACTGCATGTCTTCACAAAGTACTTTGCCAGCAGTAACAGTGCTTCCCCATAGAGAGAAATTACATGTGTTCCCATACCTACCTGAACAATTAGATGGTGAAGTTATCATCTCAGGAATCAGTCTTCCGGAGGGTCCAGAGGGCATCCTAGCTGAACAGCCCAGCTCCTCTCAGCTGGGTGTGATAGTGAACGAGAGAAAGTCCGTTCTGATCCCTTGCCAATATCTGCCGTTACATAGAGGCAGTTCTGGACACATTCCAGGCAAAGGATTGTGGCAGCACTGATAGCCCAAGCGTAGCTGATAAAGAGAAGTCAGTGTCAGCCACGGCAGTACTCGGATGAATTTAATTGCGGCAGCCATCTTGGTGTTGCCTTTAGCCAGATTGCATATGAGGTTTCCACAGTGGAAGCTGCAGAACCAGTGCACACAGGTTCATCAATGCCTCTATCACCAGATTAGAGTGAGCAGACCCAGGGCTGTACCCAGATCTTCTAAATTGAATATGTATTTTCTGCTATGGCAGTGTCACCAAGCATTGTCCCCAGGATAGTTCCAACTTAAAGCCAGTATCCTAACTATGATAATTCAAGGTATGCACTGAACTTACCTGCATATGCCTGCAGGCTGCCTTGAGCACACCTCCCAAGGTGGCAAGACCAGTCAGATATGCTGGTGGGCATGCCCTTCACGCTCTCTACATATGGCAGTGATAACTGATTCATTGAACCTTCATTGGGGAGGGTATTTTCAGTCTCTCCTGACATGGCAGTGTGGTCAGAGGCACAACAATCACTGCAAATCAACTATTAAAGATGATGGCAGTTCTGTCAACCAGCAGCAGATAGGTCAGTCCTTGCTGATTTAATGGGACAAGTAGTGTGCAATGTTTTACTTCAACAAACACTGGATATTTCACTCCTATCAATTATGTTGGGAATTACTTTGAGGAAATGGGCAATCCAGAAGAGTTCAGATAACAGTGACACATCTCGCAAGGATTCAAAATGTGTTAGCAAACACTCAGATGCCCCATGATTTGTCTCGTGAGTATTAGCTAATAGGATAGTTGGAAGAGCACCTTTTTGACCAGTAAGATCTACTAAATTTGACCTTGTTGTATCCCCACAGTAAGCAAAATTGCCTTGTTTTTTACTTGTGCACTCCAGGGCCCAGAGTTTTTGACAAGAGGCATTGTCTGTGTCCTGGAAGAGACAGTTTCTGTATACTGTTGCTTCAAAGAACTCGCCTCTAAATTTTGGGTGAGCCAGTAAAGTACAGTTACGTAAGAACTTACCGTAACAGTAGATCTTCGAGAGGAGCTCTTGCAGCAGGCTATTACAGTCAGGACTATGCCGCAGGCACTAGGACCTTTCGGTGAAAACTTCTGCCAGCAATACCAGCGGTGACCGCCCCCGACGCCGGCCAGGATACAAGAGGGGGCGGACCCAGCTCCACCTCAGTTCTCCTGCCAGAACCCAGCAGAAGGCCTGACAAGAGAAGGAGGTGAAACCTACCATGAAGAGAGTTGGAGAAGAAAGAAAATGGATCTGCACACCTTGAGGGGGAAGGCGGGAGGGAAGCAGCGCCTGCTGCAAGAGCTCCTCTCGAAGATCTACTGTTACGGTAAGTTCTTATGTAACTGTACTATCTTACTTCGAGTGGGAGCTCTTGCAGCAGGCTATTACAGTCAGGACTGAGTCCCAAGCAGTCCCACAGCAAGGAGGTAGCCGACCCCGGGAGGTGGAATATACTGACTCCAGAGGCCTTAGGACAAAAACCCTTGTAAAACTGCTAGGCCGAAGCCAGCACGGCGTCTGGAGACAACATCCAAGCTGTAATGCTTGATAAAAGTATGCACCGAGTTCCAGGTTGCAGCTGCACAAATGTCCTGTATAGCGACATTTCACAGGGCGGCGAAAGAAGCTGACACTCCTCTGGTGGAGTGACCCCTAACCGGGCCTGGCAGGGGTTTATTGTGATGCTCGCAGCAAAACAAGACACAGCAAACTATCGATTTAGAGATAGTTTGCTTGGACACCAGTTGACCCAAGCAGTCTGGTGCAAAGGCCACAAATAGCTGCTCCGATTTACGGTGCTGAACCGTCCTCTTGAGGTAATACCTCAGAGTCCTGTGGACATCCAATGTGTGGAGGAGAGTCTCCCCTCTATTGGAAGGGGAAGGAAAATAAACAGGAAGATCAACCGACTGGTTGAGGGTCAATTCTGAGACCACTTTCGGAAGAAACTTAGGATTTGTTCTGAGGGAAACCCTTTCCCTGTGGAAAACCAAATAGGGCTCTTTACACATCAGAGCCTGAAGCTCGGAAACCCTTCGAGCTGAAGTAACAGCAACCAAAAGCAAACCTTCCAAGAAAGGTAACGCAGCTCACAATCTGCTGCTGGCTCAAAAGGAGGGAGGTGAGTTTCTCCAACACAAAAAGGAGGTCCCAGGGTGGGACAGGGTCCCGAATGGGAGGTCTCATGTGCAGAATTCCCCTAAGGAAGGTGCGGGCCACCTCCAGTTGTGCTAATGCTCTCTCTCTCCCACGAGAGCATAGTAGGCGGAGATTGCCCACATGTGCACCTTGACAGAGGAGTAACTCAGGCCCTTCTCGTACAAGGAGAGGAAGTACTGTAAAGTTAAGTTCACAGGGCAGGTGACGGGATCCAAGTGCTGCAGCAACGCCCAAAGACAGAAACGCTTCCACTTCATAGCATAGGTGGAGCGAGTAGAGGGCTTTCTTGCTGACGCTAAGACCGCCGCCACGTCTGGGGAAACCCCGTATCTGTTTTGAAATATGTCTGAAGGAGCCAAGCATGTAGGTGCAAGGATCGAAGATCCGGATGGACCAGAGACCCTTGGTCCTGGGACAGCAACTGCGAGCATATGGGCAGCGGAACTGGAGGTTTCATGGATAACCGCTTCAGAAGTGGGAACCAAATCTGTCGAGGCCATTTGGGGGCCACTAGGATCATCCAGGCCCCTTCTGCCTTCAACTTGAGCAGTACCCTCTGGATGAGAGGGAAGGGCGGAAAGGCATAGCGAAACCTCCCTGCCCAGCAAAGGGATAACTCATCTGGCCAAAAAACTCCAGGCGCGTGCTCTCGCGAGCAAAACGTTGGCAGTTTGGCGTTGCGTGGTGACACAAAGAGGTCCAGCTCTGGAAGGCCCTACCTGTCGAAGAGCTGGTCCACTACGGATTGTAGCAGCTCCCACTCGTGCTCTGGCACGCGACCTGCTAAGGCTGTCGGCCAGATCGTTTAGGACACCTGGAACGTGCATCGCGGACAGTAGAATGCCCCGCTCCAGTGCCCAGTACCAGACTCTCATCGCCTCCCTGCAAAGAGGATATGAATGAGTGCCTCCTTGCTTGTTGATGTAAAAGATGACCGCCATGTTGTCCGTCTGAATCAGAAGAGAGCCTGGTACCAGATCCTGTCGAAAAGCCTGAAGAGCGTAGAGGACCGCTCGCATTTCCAGTACATTGATGTGGAGGGACTGTTCCTCGGGTGACCAAACCCCTTGTGTTCGATGTACACCCAGGTGTGCCCCCCACCCCAGGTCCGATGCGTCTGTTGTCAGAGTCTGACCTGGTGGCTCCGGACGAAAGCTGACTCCTTTCTCCAGATTGCTGGGATCCATCCACCAAAGCAATGTTCTCCTGACTGGCTCCGAGATCCTGACCAGAGAGTCTAGGTCGTTGTAGCTTTGGTCCCACTGCACCCTGAGCATCCACTGTGGGACTCTCATGTGGAGGCGGGCCAAGGGAGTAACTGGAATTGCTGCCGCCATATGCCCTAGTAAACTGAGGAAGTTCCGAGCCGGAGCTCGAGACGCTATAGAGATCCATTCTGCCAACTCTTGCAAGTGAACCCCCCCTGTCTTGTAGGAGAAAAGCCATGCCCTGGACGGAATCCAGGATTGCTCCTATGAAGGCGAGCTTTTGGCTGGGCTCCGGGGATGACTTTTGCAAGTTCAGGGTGATCCCCAGTTCTCGGAATAGAGTATAAGTGTCTCCGAGAGCGTGTAAGAGGCTGCCTCTTGACGGGGCCGTAAGTAGGCAATCGTCGAAGTAGGGAAACACATAGTGTCCCATCCACCTCAGAGCCGCAGCCACCACTGCTAGGCATTTTGTGAAGACTCGTGGAGCAGAACAGAGGCTGAACGGAAACAATCGAAACTGAAAATGCTCCCCTTGGAAGCGGAACCCCAGAAACTTCCTGTGGGAGGATAGACTCCTATATGCATGTATGCATCCTGCATGTCGAGAGAACAGAGCCAGTCTCCTTGGTGCAGCAAGGGGAGGAGTCCTTGAAGAGTCACCATTCTGAACCTTTTGTACTCGATAAAGAGTTTAGAGGACTGAGATCTAGAATGGGACGAAGGCCCCAGTCTTTTTTGGGAACAGAAAAAAGTGGGAGTAGAACCCCTGACCCCACTGTTCCAAGGGGACCCTCTCTATTGCTCTCTTCTGCAGGAGAGTCTGAATTTCTCCTTCTATCAGTGGGATGTGAGAAGGAGGATAACGGGAGAGCTTTGGTGGAGTATGCGGAGGAAACTCTGTGAACTCTAGTGTATGTCCTCTCCGTACAATATCCAAGACCCACTGGTCTGCGGTAATAGACTTCCACCCTTCGAAATGAAGGGAGAAGCGGCCCCCAACCGGCTCCCCAGAACTCTGTTGGAAGGGGGGACGGAAGGAGTCATTAGGCAGAGCCGGAGTTGGAGAGAGGTCTGGAGGACTTTGGCCCATGGGCAGGAGGTCCACCAGACTGCTGGTTTCCGGATTTCTCGGAAGCCACCTCTCCCTCCCTGCTGGTTGCCACGGGCTGAACCTTGATTGCTTGAGGGCTTGCGAAAGGGCCATCTACGGTGCTGACGTCGCTGGTCGCCACGGTACATCTGGCGGACCGACCAGATCGACTTGCCCGACTCCTGGAGGCGGGAGATCAAAGCCTCCGTCTCCTGCCCAAACAACACGGTACCCTGGAAGGGCAAATCCTAGATACCGGACTGCAGATCCTGGTGAAAGCCCGAGACTCTCAACCAGGCATGGTGCCGGAGGCACACCCCAGAGGTGGCTGCCCTGGCTGCCGTGTCTGCAGTGTCATACGAGGCTCTCAGTATGTGGGAGCCTACATCTGAGCCCGGCTGCAAAAGGGCCAGGAGCTCTGTCTTCTTGTCAGAGTCTGGCATGGCCTGTGTCAGCTCAAGTCCCCTTTCCCATAGCGCATTCTGATACTGTACCATATGCGTTAGGAAATTAAGGGAGTGGATGGAACAGGTGGAGGTCGATAAACTTTTTGCCCACCTGGTCCAGGTATCGGGACTCCGGGTCGGGAGGCTGTGAGCTGAGGTGTTTCGGTTGCCGAGATTTGTCATGGGCAGCCGTGATCACCGATGAGTCGGCCTGAGGGTGTTCCGCCAGGAAGAGTTCCACCCTCGGGGCCTTATACAGCCTATCTGACTTCTTAGGGACTGCCGGGATCGAGGCCAGATGCATCCAGGTGGTCCTAGTAAGTTCCTGGAAAGTATCCACCAAAGGAGGAATAACCAGAGGCTTTGGCTCCTTTTGCCTCAGGTACTTGGCTAATCTCCGGCATTCCGGATCCAGGTCCTCCGTGTCCCACTTGTTGGAAGCCTGGATGTGCCTCATGACGTCCATAAAAGTAGGATTATCCGGAGGCGAGCGAGGCTGGTCCTTCTCTCCCAGGGAGCGCTTGAGGCTGAGAGAGGATGAAGAGGTCGACGATGAAGAGGAGGATCGACTATCCGATTTGGAATAGTCTGACCCCGTCCTACGACCATGCCTTTGTTGACGTCGGTAACTAGGGGACCGACATCGGTCCGAAGACCGACCCGTCCCTGACCAGCGACGGAGTACGACCGACGCCGGTCAGAAGACCGACGCCGGGAGCGTCTCGCCTTAGTGCGAGAAGGGCTCCTGAGCGAGACTCCAGACCGACGCCGGTCACTAGAAATCCTGGAGCGACGTCGGTGGTCCTCGGACCTAGAGCGGGAATGAGCCCTGGAGGGGGGTGAAGGCTGGCGCTCCGGTGACTTCCGCGTGGAAGTCTCACCCCCCAGCTGTGGTTCTCCTGCAGGGTCAGGTACCGGTGTCTGGGCCGGCGACAGGGAGGACCGCTTGTGGACCTGCCCCCACCAAAAGGAGAAAAGCTCCTTGAGCGCGTCCTTGGAGAAAATTTCATCCACTCACTTCGGAAATGAAGTCTCCGGAATGTCGGGACGCAAAGGAGAGCTGTCCTGAGGGCCCAGGGGGGAGGAGGACTTGGGCGACGGGGACGTCGGTATCTCCATGACTGACCCCGTGTCCTTCGCCCCTTTGACTGGCGTCGATGTAGGGACCGACGACGGAGTGACGCCAGGGGGCGCCGGAGAGTCCTTGGTCTCCGGAGGCGCGCCTTTAGCAGGCGGCGTCGGTGACTTAGCAGGTGGGGCCAAAACAGGCACCTCTAAGGACTTGGCGATGACCCTTAGTGGAGTCACCTTTTGCTTGGCCGGCTTCTCCCCCAACGGGCTGGCCTTAGCCTGTGGAGTCTTCGGCGGTTCTCCAGACCCTGAAAGACGGGCCTTTTTGGGAGAAGGCCGTGAATGCAAACGGGACCGGGACCGGTGACGGGACCGACTACGGTCCTTGCTGTGGCACTTCTTCTCCTTTCTCTTCCCCTCCAGGGAGTGCAGATCCATCTTCTGCTCCAACAGGTAGGCCTTGAGGGCCTTCAGGCGGCGGATGCGGGTCTGACTGGTGAAGGCCTGGCAGTCTGCACAGTTGGCGGTGTCGTGGTCGGTGCCCAGGCAGAAGACGCACCACCGATGTCCATCTTTGGCAGGGATCTGCCGCCCGCAGTCGCACTTATTTAAGTGTTCGGGAGATGCCGACGCTCAGGAAGACATCGAACCTGGCCGGGTAAGAAGAGGGCTGACGTCGGTACTGGGAAGCGGCAGGAGCGAGGAAAAAACAGCGCTCCAAGCGGGGAAAAAAGCGATAAGGCGATGGCAGCGAACTGACGTCGGTATCGGCGAATGGTAAAAACCGTCGCAAAGCAGCAGGAATCTTGCTAGAAGTTCTTCTTTTTCGCTGAATCGCAGACAGAAGCAAAGGTACTTGGCTTCACGTGCGGGCACGCTGACGGGAAAGAACTGAGGTGGAGCTGGGTCCGCCCTTGTACCCCTGACCGACGCCAGGCAGGGCCAGCGCCGGGGTGGTCCTCGCTGGTATTGCTGGCAGAAGTTTTCACCGAAAGGTCTTAGTGCCTGCGGCATAGTCCTGACTGTAATATCCTGCTGCAAGAGCTCCCACTCGAAGTAAGATCCATGATTCTGGTAGCCTCATTCTGGTCTAGATATATCTGGTTTTCTGTGCTGTGGAACATGGCAATAGAGCAACTATTTAATATGCCTCATGGCTTCAACCTGTTGTCTCAGAAACAGGGGAGACTGTTAGATCCAGACATTCAGTCCCTGTAACTTAATGCCTGGTTCCTAAGTTTATAGAGCTACAAAGATACCAAGTCTTTCAGGAAGTCTTTCAGGTCCTTCTGGCAGCAAGAAAACTATTTACCAGGAAGGTGTATGGGTTAACGTGGAAAAGGTTCAGTGCTATTTATGGTCAGTCCAAAGATTTCTGTTTTCCTGCAATATTCAGTGTGTCTTGCAGTGCTTACTCAGTTGCTCCCACTTTGGATTACTGTATCCTCTTTTAAAAAATACTTTTTTTTGATGTTTCAGTTTTTCATGATCCCATCAAGGGCACATCCATTGCCCAATTCAGTATGCCTTGTAGATTCCTAAGGTATCCTTCACACTAGCCAACCGGTTCATGAATCAGTTCCAGTCTGCAAATGTAATCTGGATCTAGGAACCTGTTGAGCCATGGGCTGCTTGTGTGCTAAGGTTTTTGTCTTAGCAATTTCTTTCTGTAGTGGCTTTAACTTCAGCCTGCAGATCTTTAAGTTCCAGTTCTAGTGATTGACTCACAGTATTTGATCTTTCATAATGACAGTGTCATACTCCTGGTGCATCCCCAATTCCTTCATAAGGAGGTATCCAAGCTCATTTTCAATCAGTCTGTTGACCAGGCCTCAGCTGGGACTTGAACCCAGGTTGCCCAGAATACCGTTCCAGTCACGCTAACCAGTTGCGCCACCAAGGCAACTGGAACCTGGGCTGTGCCGGAGCACACATTACTCTTTCTCTAATGAACAGCCTGGTGCTGCACAAATAACTACTTCATTTTCAATCACATGGGTGCGGTGTGCATACTTATGGAACACATACAAACAAAGGAGAGAAAGAAGTAAGTGTCTCAGCTGGGACTTGAACCTAGGCCTCCCAGAATACTGTTCCGGTCGTGCTAACCAGCTGCGCCACCAAGGCAACTGGATCCTGGTCTGTCCCAGAGCACACATTACTCTTTCTCTAATGCACAACCTGGTGCTGCACAAATAATTGCTACATTTTCAATCACATGGGTGCAGTGTGCACCACTAAGGCAACTGGAATGGTATTCTTGGGTTCAAGTCCCAACTGAGGCACTTACTTCTTTCTCTCGTTTGTTTGTGTGTAATCCGAAATGTGTCAGGCTGATGCCTTCATGTAATAAATGTTTATTTTAAGAAACTGGTGCCCTTGTGAGTTAATGGGTTTGAGTGCTCTGCTTTTATGTGTGTAGTATCTAACATTGTATCTGGTAGTTTGCTTTAATGACTACTAGTTTGTTTGCTCTCTGACTGTGTTCACATGTTGTGTTGGTCAAGAGAGTCACAGTTTATGAGCTGTTTTGTGTTTTAGCCAGGCATGGTTTTGGAAGAGAGCAGATGTGGTCCCTCTACATAAATGCGGCAGCAGAATAGTGGCTAACAACTCTAGGCTGGCGAGCCTCACTTAACACTGTTCAAGGAAAGGTTGGTAGAGTATCTTGGATCCAGTGGGCTGCAAGACCAAAAGCAGCAAGGATTCACGGGAGGAGGTCATGCCGGATGAATCAGATTTATTTCTTTGTCTAGGTGATCAGGGAAATAGATCAGGGAGGGTAGTGGACATGGCCTTTCTCCAGTTTAGCAAGGCCTTCAACACTGTGCTGCACAGGAGACTGATTAAAGGGAAAGTCCCCTCAACCTGATTTCTATATACCCATGTCATTTTTTGGCATGAACAATGAATGATTCCCTCTCTTGCCTCCCCCTAATTTCATCCTAATTTAAACATAAGTGATGTTGCTTCACTCTGCTTTGCCCTGGTATGAAAACTTGTTTGTCTCCATTCCAAAGGTCATGACCCCACTAATGCAAGGCGTCATGGGAGTTGATGATGCGTACATGCACAAGCTGGCAGAAGTTGTATTCCTGTTCAGTTCTGTCACACGTGTTGTGAAGTCCCTGTATTCTCTGAAAACATTTTTTTCTAACTCAGATACACTTTAAACTACAGAAAATAGCAGGGCACTTAACTTTTCTTTGAAAAGTTTCATAGCCAGCATAAGACAAGAACATAGGGACTGCGTAGGACAACACACTGAGTAATACAGTGTAACAACTGCAGGCTTTAGCACCAAAACATCATGAAATTCCAGGATGCCTTACATGAGTCAGTTTATGACTTTTGCAATGGAGTTTAGCAGGCTTTCACACCAACCTATTGAAATTAGAAGGCTGCAGCAGAGGCAAGCATTGTGCATGCCTACAGAATACACAGGGAAACAAAAAAGAAGGCTGAGGGGATCTTCCCTATAAGAAATTGAGCAGCCTGTGGGTGAGAACCAAGGTGGTAAATTGGGTTAGAAACTGGGTAACAGGCAGCAGAGGGGGTAATTAATGGCACTTATTCTAATGGTGGAAGAGTGACCAGCAGAGTGCTGCAGGACTCAGTACTGGGACTGGTCTTCTTCAGTGTCTTCATAAGTGACATGCAGATGAGCTGGAAGGGGAAGATATGCCTTTTGCAGATGATACTAAAATCTGCAATAGGGTGGACAATCAGGAGGATGGAAAGAATGTGAAGAGCTCTTGGGAAACTTGTGGAGTTGTCAAGAACATACTAACATACTACAAAGCCAGCAGATTAGGCTCGATGGTCTATAGAGTCTGCTCAATGGTCAGTGCCTTCCCAGGGCACCGTTTTTAGCCCCCCCTCCTCCCAACCTCCCTACAAGGTCCCCCATTTTCCAGCGAGGCTCTGGGATGCACCCTCCCTCTATACCTATCCCAGCCTTTCTTGAACCCCTCCACAGTAGTAGCAGCCACCAACTCCCCAGGCAGCGCATTCCGGGGCTCCACCACCCTCTTAGTGAAGTAGCACCTCCTTGTTTCCCCCCTCAGTCTCCCACCGTCCAGCTTCATTAAGTGGCCCTTAGTGGCCCCCACCTCCCTCAGCTGAAAGGCCCCCTCAAGGCTTACTTTATTCATTCCTTTGAGATATTTGAAGACCTCTATCATATCCCCACTCGGGGTTCAGTGCCAAAAAATGCAAAATCATGCACCTAGAACATAGGAACCCAGGAGCTGAGTATAGGATGGAGAGGAGGTTGGTACTGTAAGTCACTAAGCAGGAAAGGGACTTTGGGGTTATATCTGATGACCTCAAAGTGGCAAGGCAGTGTGACACAGCAGTGGTTAGGAGCATTGGAGAGGTGTCTTCAGCAGGAGGAAGGAGGCAGTGTTGCCACTGTAAAACTCACTGGTGAGTCCCCCACCTGGAGTATTGTGTCCAGTTTTGGAGGCCGCACCTCAGAAAGGACATAGACAGGGTAGAGACAGTCCAGAGAAGGGCAGCTGAAATGGTGCAAGGGTTTCACCAAAAGCCTTATGACGAGAGACTGTGGGGATCTCAACATCTACACCCTGGAAGAGAGGAACGCGAGAGGGGACATGATAAAGATCTACAAGTACCTCATGGGGGTGAACAGGGTGCAAGAGGGGAGTCTCTTTCAAATTAAAATGATCACCAGGACCAGAGGGCTTGTGAAGAAACTGGAGAAGGGTGATTTTAAGAGGGATGTGAGGAAGTACTGCTTCACTGAAAGAGTGGTAGATGCCTGAAATAAACTGCCAGTGAAAGTGGTGGAAAGCAAAAAGCATGCATGAGATAGACATAGGGGACTACAGTATTATTAAATAGGCAGGGAAGAGGGTGGGTCATCAGGGACCATATAGGGTCTGTTGAGACAGACTGGCTCCACCATGCTACAGTGAAAAACATTTTGCCGACGTCAGTTATGGCACTGGCAAAATGCCGCCTGGCTTTGCGGCGCTAGGCATTTCTCTCCCGGGAGGTACAGCACCAAAGTGCTTTCCCGGGAAACAGTAGTTTTTTGAGGGGGCTTCGCCCCCTCACCCCCTATATGGGCAGGCTCTGTCCCCACACACTCCGGACTTTAAATAACTAACTCGGGGAGTGGACATAGCCATGGGGCAAAAGCCAGCAATGAGAGCAGGCAACCAGAAATTATGGTTGCCCCTTTCAGTGTCGGCAATTGGGAGTCACTGTAATTGCGGCAACAAGTTTATGTCGCCCTCCTAACGGGATACCAGACAGACTAGGAAGGGGCCTTATGGGCAGACTGGGTGGGCAAAGTGTTCCTTTTCTGCCAACAAATTCTGTGTTTCTGTATTAGACATTTTTTCCTGTAATGACTTTATCAGAATTGTTGCAATTTTATTATCCTGGCTTAGTAATATTTTCAGTAAGTTGCTGGAGACCCCCCCATGTTCTCCAGCTAGAACTGAGGCAGTTGGACATGCCTGTTTGCTCCATCTTTATGGCACAGGCAGCCAACATTTCTAATGTTTCTGCAGGGTCCTGGCACTAACAGCAACAATCCAGGGAGTGTGGCTTCATGGAGAAGATTCTTTTGATGATTTAAAGGTATTGATAAGTAACTTTCCTTTCTCTTCTTATCTGGATAATCACGTCCTCCATGTGAGGTGGGGCAATTTCTCAAGGTTATAACTGTTTCTTGGGAGTCCCTCAGTGCTCTATGTTGGGTTCTTCTTTACGTCATATCCTTAGCCCCATGGAGGAGTTTAAGGCCCGTTGACTTGGGCACGATTTAGATACAGGTGTTATTCAGATATATTTGCTCTCCCACTCCTTTAGTGACTGTTTTGACCTGTATTTGAAGATGTTTGGCTGCCTTCAGCAGCCAGATAAAATCAGACTTCCTTACATAAAATCTGGCTATAACTGAGGTGTTGTTTCTGGGCACTTGAGCAGCAGCAGTTGCTGGGTCATTCAAAGTGTTGCAGATTAGTTTTCTTCTCCCATTTAAATGACCTAGCAAAATAAGTTGTACTACTTTTGTTGCAAATACCTCAGATGCTTGCGCTGTTGTTAAGTCCTGAAGGAATAGAATAGTATAGAAAATCCATTTCAGTTCTATCCTGTCTTATTTTATTCCATAACCAAAGCATTGGTCCTTGCTGCATCTATTTTTAGGTAGACGACTGCAGTCCCCATTATCCTGGTCTTCCTTCTTCTGCCTCTCAAGCTCTGTGCTTGATTGTTAGGTTTGGTTTGAGACAGATGTGGGGCAAATGTAGAAGTTTTCATGTGACCACATCCGAAAGTCTTTGTTGGTCCACTAAAGGTTCTACTATTAGTTTGACGTGTTGAGAGCAGATGGGCCTACTACCTTCAAAGCCAATACTCGTTTATCATTCCTCCATGTACCTTAACACTCCATAACTGGGCACTTATGTATCTCAGCAAACACTTCTCAAAAGCTGAGAGCATTCTTGCACTTCACATCAGTTTGTTGGAATATGTTGCTTTTTATTTATTTATTTAGTTTTTGTTGACTGGGTAAGTGCACTAGCCATAAATGACTATTTTCAGGTACAACCCGGGAGAGTACAGAACACAGCATTGTACAACAGACCAATAGTGCATGGTGTAATAAGTACAGTCAATGATGAACAACCTAAGTTACATAAACCAGAAAAAAACAAATCATGAACAAGAGAAATTACATAAACATGACTAACCTAGCACGTATAATCATTCACCAGTCCAATAGTACATGGCATAACAAGTACAAACAATAATGAGCAAGCAAAAGTTACATAAACAGGAATAGGGAAATCATGACAAAGGGAGATTGCATAAACATGACTAACTGAGACAACGTGGAGCAGCAGAGTTGGAGGCGTACGCTGCTCGAGTAAGCAGTGTTAGGGAAAAGAGAGAGACCAAGATTAACATGCACAATTTAGAAGTAAGAAGAAAAGTCTTAACAGATGAATCAAGTAGAAATTGAGGATTTTGAGGCCTAAGTGAAATATCAGAGAGGGATTAAGGACATGACCCACCTAGAGGCTTAGCAGGATAACTAGATATTATAGCAAAACATTAGACACAGTCTTGCAAGGGGTTTGTGGGTAGCGAAGAGAGAGGGAAGAAGGGGGAAGGAGAGAAAATGGAGTGAGAAATAGGGGAAGTGAATTAAGAAGTGGAAGTAGTAGTGGACAAGTAATGAAGTTAGATAGGAGAGAGAGATAAGGAGAGGTGATTGGAGGGATGGGAGGAGGAAAGCGATATCAACTAGGGTCGAAGCAGGTGCACATGTTGGTAAGTAATAGATATCGATGGAATTCCCTTTTGAAGCAGAGGTGGGACACCGACTGTCTGAGTCCAAGAGGAAGGGCGTTCCAGAGTTGAGGGGCCACACACTGGAAGGCACTTGCACCTTTAGATGTACGGCATCTAGCCACCTTCAATGGAGATTTATCTGTGTATCGCAGCCTGTAATTGGAGGTAGCAGGAGCAAGCAAAGCCACAAGCGATGAGCGAGTATTATCTCTGATAATGGAATCAATACGTGTACCCAACGAGTATTGCCTACTTGCTAAGGGGCGGAGCCAATTAAGGTCACTGTATAGTTGGCACTGTTGCTTAAGCCAAGGCGATGAGGAGGCATAACGACATTTGTTGTATGTGATGTCCCACTTTTCATCAAATTAGACTGGGAGATGCAGCAGTGGTTGGTTGATTTGCCAAGTAATCATATTCACTGAGTCACTATTAGTAAAGTCAGCTCTCATGTGAGTGTTAGGTCGATGGGAGTGCCTCATGGTCTGTATTACTGTAAGTTAATGTGTGTTCTCAGTTTTTATTGACAGTCTGATTGTGTAATGCCAACCCTGTGTAACTGTCTGTTTTTCACTTCCGTTAGAATTATCAAGTAACTTGCAGTCTGGGTTTTGACAAAATTCAATCATGGTCTTACAAAGCATATTGGTACATAATTCTATTAGAACTAAGAAATATGGTTTCTGGATCATCTAGTATATTAAACAGCTGTATAAAAATGTTGGCAGTTAAGCCCTGTGGTAGGGGTGCTTCTAAAACAAGTCAACTGTTGCAGATATCTGGGGCAAACAAACCCTCTTTACAATACAGTATAATTGGCATATTTAATAGGCACTGGCCTTAGTTCTGTCAAACCCCAGCATGCTATACAAGATCAAATGATACTTTAATGCCAGTGCTAGAAAACCTTGTGTGCAACTGGTATTTCCCATTATTGTCTCAGGGAAATGCTGTTTTACTGCCTCAGTGTAAGAAATGCAGAAGCTTTGTGTACTATAAAGTAAGCTCTGCAGGCGTATCTTTCTACTGTTGAACACACACTCCTCTGTACTGTGCTTTGTATAAGAATGTGAACTGCTTGTATCCATGGATGCACTGAAAATAACACTGTGACACTGGTTTTCAAAAATCAGCTCATGATGGAATGCGCTTTGTAGTGACAGACCTGCCTTTGCTTCACAAGGTATGTTCTTTGTTCCTTGGATTCTTTGAAAGTTTCCTGAACTTAAAAAAGAGACTGTTAGGGGCCTGCATTTCTCTTTCTTGTCCCTTTCATATTTAGTTTTCTTTTCGCCCTTGCCGTGGATGTTATGTGCGCGTATGTTGCTGCTACTCTTATACTCTTACTATATGGATATTGTTTGTTCTGTGTATCATCACCAGAGGTGTTATTTTGCAGCATTGTCTATGTTTATTACACACATCATGTTGAAATAAAATGTGTGAATGCAAATGGAGGACTAATATTGTTTAGATTTTCAGATTTGCTGGGCTGGCAGTATAGCCTAGAGGGTAATGAGTTGTGAATAAGCTTGGTGCATCCAGCATCCAGGAGACCTGGGTTTGATTCCTACAACTTCCAGTTGCATACTTTGTGACTCTGAGCAAGTCACTTAAGCCCCACCAGTGCTCCCGGGTCGCCCCTGAAAACAGGCACTTGTGCCTAGTGGGTCTTACCCAGTTACAAAAGACTTAACAAAAAAAAAGATTCATCCATCCCATTTTAATGCACTGGAATGAACAGTAATAGGTTGAATGTCACACCGATCATTACAAAAATCCTATTTCTAGTGTAAGATTTCTAGGCCAGGAACTTCCCCTCACTTAACACCAGTTTGGTGAACTACACTTCCTTTTGATATTGCCACACAGCCACTGAGGATGTTTCTATACATTTAAAGAGCTGTTGACATGATCTGGGATAGGCAAGTACTACTGTGGTGCTGCCTGCCCCAGGATCTAAATGAATCAGTTCAAGCAAACGCTCTCAGTACCTTGGAAGACTGCAGCCCTTTTCTGTTTCATAACCTTGCACTGCCCTGAAGCCTCAAGCTATAGCACCACCCCAACAGCATTTTGATGGTACTAAATGAGGAATGGGGACACATCATGTTCACTGGATATAGCATAGCTGAATCGGGGTTGTGAGGGGCTGTGTGCATAGCTTGGCTAAAGTTAGTAGCAGACGTTTCATTGTGAGGAGTTTTATATTAAATAATACTACCCCAAAAACATTAAAGGTGGGTTGCATAGTTTAGTAAGGTAAACATCCCTTCCCTGAGCCTGCTTTACTATCTGTTAAATGTGCTGTAGCCGTGATCTTCCTGGACATAAAGTCTCCACCACTCATTCACACTAATGGGATCTACGCTGGAGGCGCTAGGACCCAGCGGGAGCAAACTTTTTCACAGGATGGCTGGTGCCAGAGATGGGGCCGCAAGGAGCGGCACCACGGGCCTCTGCTCGTGCGACAATGACTGTCTCGGCGTTGACCCTCCAACCGCCTCAGTTCCTTTTTTCCCGCCGTCGAGTGCGCTTTAGTGACAACGTTGCTCGCCTGCCGGGAGTCAAACTTCAAACTAGCAGCATAGTTTTCAGTTTTTTATTTTGTAGTATTTTTCGAATAAAGTACCACTTACAATAATTTATTCTTGTTAAAGAAAGAAGTCTCAGCCTACATTGAGGGAGTCGACCATGAGCGGGTCAGGTGACGGTAGGGAGACTTTGTATGAAAGCTGTTCAGTCAGCAAGGCTGGGTCCGGTCCGCTGCCTTCTCCTGAGGGAGGGTCTGACAACGGACGGTCCAGTGCCTGGGGGGAAGGGCTGTCTCCCCGGAAGCATAAAAGAAAATGGCTGCATTCTCGGCACTGTTCGGCCTCGAGCTCTTCTTCGGCCTGTAGGTCAAGAAAGAGAAGGTATCACTCGAGGTCGCCTTCTAATACGTCTGCGTGTCGACGGTCGGTCATTTGGGTCAGTTGCCAGTCTCCTCATTCGGAGTCACCAGTTTCTGTTTCTGGTCACAGACCTCTTTGATATCGGATTCCTTTTCTCCCTATTGGTAGGGCTTCCGATGAGCAGTTTCATCAGTGGGCCACTCTTATGGAGCAGTGGTCTCGGAGGTTGATCCAACTGCCTGGCCCAGTCGCTCCGGGGCCTTCGGGTTCTTCAGGAGATCGGGCAGGGCAATTGGGCCTTCCTGGTCGTGCAGTGCCCTCTTCGGTGCTGTCGACTCCGCGCTCAAGTGTTTTCCCACCTCACATGGCTGCGGCGCTGGGAGCCACACTGATGCCTCTATCTCCTGGTATTCTTTCTTCTTTCCCCTCAAATCCAAATTTTCATCGCCCTGGGTTGATGTCGGCAGCGTCGGCATCAGTGGGTCGCTCAGCGCTAATGCACCTGTTGGCTCCGTCCTCGGCGCCATGTGGGTTTTCGGTGCCATCTTTGGCACCGTGCGGGTTTTTGGCGCCATGTTCTTCAGCGCCCTCTGCTTTGTCGGCGTCGTGCAGCCATCCGAAGAAGAACACGGCGCCAAGGATGGCCGTTTCATCTGACAATCTTCAGGGCTTCTCCTCTCCGAATTCTTTTCCTTCCTCTTTTCCTGTTGATTTTCATTCCTTTCCTTTCCATACAGTCCCTCCTGGACTGTCAGGAGATGATGTCAAGCCTGACCCAGATCTTAGACTGGGTGATGATGTGGAAGGAGCAGGACCTAATCCTGTTACAGAGCTTGTGGTCGAGGACCTGTCTTTTAAGTCTCTGTTGAGAAATTTGCATTCCATTCTTTCTTTCCAGACTATGGACTTCGACCCTGGGAAGCTTTTAAGACTTCAATACCTTCATGTTCTGGACATCCCTGTGGATTTAACTCAACTCCCCTGGTACAACCCTCCTTTGAGACGCTGTCTCAAATGGTGTGGAATAATCCTGCTCTCATTCCTTCTGTGGCTAAGTCCATAGCTAGGAAGTAAGCTGCTCCAAAGGATCGACCTATTTTGTTCTCCCAAGCCTCTGCAGATCCTATTGTAGTCTTGGCAGAGAATGATAAGGTTGTCCTTCCTCGGGCTACTACAGCTTGATCTATAAACAAAGAATCTCGTAAGATAGATACTTTAGGTAAGAGAGTCTTTGCTGCATCCACCCTGGGTATGCGTATAGCCAGCTACCAGGGCTATTTCTCTCAATATGAGTATATTCTTTGGCATTCACTCAAACAAATGGTTGAAACTCTACTGGACTCAGACGCTAATTCAGAGCTTCTTCAAGCCATAACCAGTGGTATCGAGTCCAACAACCAGCAGGTTAAAGCAGCTATGGACACCTTCGATACAGCCTCATGAGTGGCAGCGGTGGGCATTTGTACCGCCGCCATTCCTGGCTGCGCACTTCAGGTTTCACGAATGATGCCCAGCAACAGGTCATGGTGTTGCCCTTCGATGATGTGTATCTCTTCGGCCTTCAAGTAGAACAGGCTCTAGAGGCCACACAAAAGACTAGATCAGCCATTAAATTGGCTCGACCTCCTCCCGCCCCCTCTCAAGGGGGAGTTAACAAACGGCAGTTTCATAACCGTCAGTCCTTTCAAGGCAAAGGTGGGGGTTGGTTTCAATAAAAACCAAGCCTCTCAGCCTCAAAAGAAAACGCAACAGAATGCGCAAGGGCCCAAAGTGCCCAGTGCCGCCTTCTGAGTTGTTGGCACAAGTTCCACCTCAGCTGCCCCAGGGGGACTCTTTCTCAGCAGTGGGAGGTTGTCTGACTCCATTCTACAACCGGTGGAAGTCCATAACATCGGAAAAATAGGTCCTCCAGATAATCCATGAAGGGTATTCCCTCAATCTTTTAGAGACCCCTCCGATCGTCCCCCCAGACGACAGCCCAGGCTGTCAGTACTTCAGTCAGAACTTCTCGCCTCCGAGATACAAGGCCTTCTGAACAACAGGGCAGTGGAAGTAGTTCCGCTGGATCAAGGGTTCTACTGCCATTACTTTCTGGTTCCAAAGAAAACTGGGGGCATGTGCCCCATTTTGGACCTCAGAAAATAAAACAAATTTCTTCCCAAAGAGAAATTCAGAATGATATCGCTAGGAACCCTGTTAGCTTTGCTTCATCAACATGACTGGTTAGCCTCCCTGGACATGCAGGATGCTTACCAGCATATCCCTGCTCATGCAAGACATCACAAATACCTGAGGTTCGTGGCTTTGGGCCAGCATTATCAGTTCAGATTCCTGCCCTTTGTGCTGTCCTTGGCACCGCAGGTTTTTACAAAGTGTTGTGCAATACTCGCAGCGCATCTCAGAAAAATCGAAATACAAGTGTTCCCATACCTGGACGACTGGCTTCTAGCAAGCCCTTCCGGGCAAGGAACCCTCAGTGCCGTTCCCACGGCCTCAGACTTTCTCACGTCCATGGGAGTCCTGCTAAACCTCAAGAAATCACAGTTGCAGCCCTCCCAGAGGCTCCTTTTCATAGGAACTCTTCTATACACCTCCTGTGCAAAAGCTTTTCTACCAGAGGACAGAAGGACCAATATTCTGCAGATGGCCTGATACATCAGAGAGAACAGCTCAGTAAGAACTATCTGGATGGAGCGGATGCTAGGTCTCATGGCATCCTCGGTGTTCACTGTACCCCTAGCACGCCTGCACATGAGAACCTCTCAATGGATGCTCAGTACTCAGTGGTCTCGTACCACTCACCCTCAGTCCTTTCTCATCAAGGTGACAGAACCTCTGAAGAAGTCACTTACCTGGTGGTCGCAAGAGGACAACCTTCTGAAAGGGTATCCCTGTGCTCCCCTCGAACATCAGATTTCCATTACCACGGATGAGTCCCTGATGGGGTTGGGGGCTCACTGTCAGACTCTCCACACTCAAGGTACATGGACTCAGGAAGAGTCCCAGCTTCACATAAATGTCCTAGAAATGAGGGCCATCCTTTATGCAGTCTGGGCTTTGAAGGACATTCTCTGTCACAAGAAAATTTTCCTTCAAACAGACAACAAAGCAGTGATATATTACATCAACAAGCAGGGCGGTGCTCACTCTTACCCCTTATGTCGGGAAACGATGAGAGTGTGGGAATCATGCTTGGAGCACAAGGCTCTAATTCAGGTGGTCTGCCTGCCGGGAGTGCAGAACGAACTGGCAGGCCGTCTCAGCATAACAGAGACAGATCCTCATGAATGGTCTTTCGATTCAACTGTAGTTCAGTCACTATTCACAGAGTGAGGAACTCCAAACCTGGACCTTTTTGCATCCCCACTCAACACAAAACTGCCTCTCTTCTGCTCCAGAAATCCAGGGCCTGGCATTTTCTGTCAGGATGCGTTCAGGCTGCAGTGAACAAAACGCTTTCTATACGCCTTTCCGCCTCTTCCTCTAGTTCAAAGGGTACTTCTCAAGTTCGAGTCCCAGGGGGATAAAATGATCCTCATTGCTCCCTTCTGGCCTCGACAAATATGGTTTCCATTACTCAGCAGTATGTCGGTAACCCCTCTGAAAGCGTTTCCCCTTCACATGAACCTCCTGACTCAGGGGTCTTTGGTCCATTCCAATCTGTGATCGCTTCACCTTCATGCTTGGCTCCTGAAGAGATAGAAGTGAACAGGTTAAATGTCTCTCGCAGAGTTTCAGATATTCTCCTGGCTGCGCGCAAGCCAACCACTATGAAAACTTACACAGCTAAATGGAAGCGTTTTTCGCTCTGGAGTACAAAATCCTCTTTGAATCCTTTTTCCTGCCCACCAAATAAACTTCTAGAGTACCTTTTAGACCTCTCAAATTCAGGTCTGTAATATTCTACAGTCAAGTTTCACCTTTGTGCTGTTTCAGCTTATCATGAGCCAGTACTTTCGTTGTCACTGGCTCAGTTACCTGTGGTTAAGAGGTTTCTTAAGGGTATTCTACATACCAGACCTCCTGTCAGACGTCCAGTCGCAGCCTGGGACATTAATCTTGTGCTAGACATGCTTACTCAAAAACCTTTCGAGCCTCTAGCTACCTGTGAGTTGAAAAATCTCACTTGGAAGACTGCCTTCCTGGTGGCCATTACCTTGGCCCGCAGGGTCTCTGAGATGCATGCTTTGGTCACAGACCTTCCGTATACTGTGTTTCATAAAGACAAAGTAGTTCTTAGACCCATCCTAAGTTTCTCCCTAAGGTTGTTTCAGAATTCCATCTAAACCAACCTTTGGTCCTTCCTACTTACTTTGCGAACTTCCAAAATGAAGGGGAGCATTCTCTTCATTCCTTGGACATCAAAAGAGCTTTGCGTTTCTATTTAGATAGAATAAAAGATTTTCGCAAAGCTCAACAACTGTTTGTTTCCTTCAGCGAGACCCGGCTGGGTCAACCTGTCGCTATCAGATGTATTTCAGCATGGCTGGTGGCATGCCTTCGCCACTGTTATTCCACAGCACAGGTTAAGCTGGAAGGTAGAGTGTACCCTCACTCTACTAGAGCGGTTGCGGCATCCCTGGCGGAAATCCACAACATGCCCATTGCAGATATTTGCAGTGCGGCTACCTGGAGCTCAGTGCATACTTTCGTCAAACGCTATGCCCTGGATGTCCATGCCAGACGACATGTTTTGTTTGGCAGAACCATCCTTAATGGACTTCTGTCATAAATTTGTGAGCTCTTGTCTCTCCTGCCACCCTCTCGGGGGATTATTAGCTCAGTACTCTCCCATTAGTGTGAATGAGTGGTGGAGACTTTATGTCCAGGAAGATATGGAAATTATGCACCTACTGTAATTCTTGATCTTCTTGGACGAAGTCTCCGCCACTCATTCACACGCCCACCCACCATCCCCCAAGCTCACCTCTGTTGTTGGTCTTCGCTCCCTCAATCTTTAGGCTGTGAAGACTTCTTTCTTGACCCTTCTTATACGTGTCTTCTGGACTATCTTGTATCCGGTTTTTGGTTAGGCTGTCCTTCTAGGTTAGTTACGCTGCACCTCATCGGAAAAAAAGGTACAGAGGCGGTTGGAGGGTCGATGCCGAGATAGTCATTGCCACTCGAGCAGAGGCTCGCAGCGCCGCTCCTTGCAGCCCCTACTCTGACGCCGGCCATCTTGTGAAAAAGTTTGATCCCACTGGGTCCTAGCGCCTCTGGCGTAGATCCCATTAGTGTGAATGAGTGGTGGAGACTTCATCCAAGAAGATCAAGAATTACGATAGGTACATAATTTCCAATTCCTCACTGAGCAGCACCAGGATGCTGTTTTGGGGTGGAGCTAAAACTTGAGTTTGCAAAGCAGTGCAAGGCTGTGAAACAGGAAAAGGTTGATGTCTTCTTAAATATTGTAAGCAAATATGTCTAAAGCACCAGTATTTGTAAGTAGGCATTAAATGTCTTCATATATGGTACTTTTGTTTAGCAGTAATGTATTTCTGACATCCTTAGATTCAGCATCCGTTTATTTTTAATTCTCTGAGATATTGTTAAAACTGTTTTTATTTAATGATTCAAGTCATTAAATATGGCTACCATGTGCAATATGTAAAAATCTCATCTGTTGAGGTTCCTTTTGACTCTGCAAAATAGATACCAGCAGTGGTGGTATTAAGATAATGCTAGCACCTGTTACTGATGGTATGCAGCATAGCACCATATAAAAATACTTATTTGGGGGCATGGCAAGACAACTGTCACTTTTGTAAACTTCAGAACCACATACATCAGTTCAGGAATGAAACACAATGAAAAGAAAAATTAGCATATTGATATCCTTGCCAGAAATACATTATATTTAAATACATACATATATATATTTCATATATAGATATTACTAAATAATAAATACTGCTGCATTAAAATAACTTGTAGAGACCCTGGGGGGTAGGCAGTATCTTGGTGTGAATTCCCTGCCCAGGGTAGAAAAGGAGTCAGCTGCTTTTTATGTCCTTCCTTTTTGGGAGGTGAGGAGGGAGTCTTCTGTGTACAGTACAATTCTGATTTATTGTCACAGTTCTGTTACATTGCATTGTCTGCATTACTGAGCTTCAAGATTGTTTTCTCAACCTTTTTCTGTTGCACTGAGCTGTGTCTTTTTTCTCCTCAGGCTTAACTGTATTCATTATAATAACAAAATCTAATTTATACCTTTTGTCTGAGGATGATAAATCAGAATAAAAAACTCCCACTGCTCTTGGTAGCAGTCCAAAAAATACTCATGTGTAACCTGCTGAATGAAAGAAATTCAGATGAAACAAAAAAACAGCGAATACTCAGGATTCGCGTATTTTTTGTAATGGCATTATATTGTTAAGCATGTTCAAATTGTAAAATGAATAAATGATCTTTATACAGCTCAGTCATTTGCAGTGATTATTTCTGCTTGCCTGGTGGGGGTGGGGATCACAGTGTGCCCTGAGTAGTAGAATGGGTAGGGAAATCCCTGTGGATTGCTGCATGTATGCCTAGCACCTTTGTTTATTCAGCCCTGCTGAGGAAACGTGTGTGTGTGTGTGTGTGTGTGTGTGTGTGTGTTGGGGGGAGACATAATGAATCTGTAGTCCCCTCTGACCTTAAACTACAGTACTATGTTAACGAAATTCACACATTCATTTATTGTGTTCAATCAAATAAATGAATAAGCAGAACCATTAAACAGAAGTTTGTTTTCTATGGTGTTCTTTATACACACGTAACCCCCCATGGTGCTTACCTGGTGTGCCTCCCAGCTGTCAGATCTCGCCAGTCCTGGGTCCCTTGGTGCCCTTCTATTGCTCCTTCCAGTCCCTAAGTGCCTGTACTGTTGTGGGCCGCAGTAATTGTGTGTGAATAGTTACATTTGCCACTTGCTGTTACAGTGCAGCTAGTGCTGGGCAAGCAGTGAGTTGCTGAACAGCTCAGTGTGCGCTCATTCAAGCTGGCTCCAGCTTGAACATGCGAGCTGACAGTCTGCTCGCATATCCTTTTAGCGCTACAGCGCCCCTGTTAAATCTGCAATTGTAGCATACAACAAATGTCTCCTGTGTTTTCCAACCTCAGGGATCCCAGTACACAAGTGGGGGGTTCAGAGACGCACCTTGGGGAGGAAAAAGAAAGTAACATTTCTAAAAGTGTAAGTGCCTATGTATGTACTGTTATTTTAGCAAACATCAGGACTGTTCAGTGAATGTATATCTCTGCATATCACATGTGGACTTAGTGCTACAACACTAGCAACAGACAGAGAAAGACTTTTTGAGTGTTCTTGCCACAACCGGGTAATAGGGCAGAGGGACACCTATCATGGCATGTGGTCATTAACTTTTAAAACTGTACAGAAGCCCTTAAAAAAAGACTTTAAAGTTGGGCCTAAGTATAAACTGTTTATGTGGATGCCATCTTGATAATTCCTGACCCCGTTCCATCCAATCAGTATTCGAGGAGCTCCGAGGACTGCTGCTGTGGTTCCTGGGTAGGGGGATTGAACAATGTTCTTGGTGCCTTTAGCATCGCCCAGAAAAGTGTTAAATGGGCCGTATGCATATTAATTTTACAGATGGACAGCTATACCAGCCAATAGATTCTTCCCCCCTTTTTTTATTCTCTATTGTTAAGTCTTGAAGGAATATAATAGTATAGAAAATCCATTTCAGTTCTATCCTGCCTTATTTTATTCCGTAACCAAATCATTGGTCCTTGCTGTAGCTATTTTTAGGTAGATGGCTGCATTCCCCGTTATCCTGGTCTTCCTTCTTCTGCCTCTCAAGCTCTACTCTTGATTTTCAGGTTTGGTTTGAGAATGATGTGGGGCAAATGTAGAGGTTCTCATGTGACCACATGCGAAAGTCTTTGTTGGTCCGCTAAAGGTTCTACTATTAGTTTGACATGTTGAGAGTAGATGGGCCTACTACCTTCAGAGCCAATACTCGTTTATCATTCCTCCATGTACCTTACACTCCATAACTGGGCACCTGTGTATCTCAGCAAACCCTTCTCAGAAGCTGAGACCATTCTTGCACTTCACATCAGTGTGTTGGAATATGTTGCTTTTTATTTATTTATTTAGTTTTTGTTGACTGGGTAAGTGTACTAGCCATAAAATGACTCTTTTCAGGCACGACCTGGGAGAGTACAGAACACAGCATTGTACAACAGACCAATAGTACATGGTATAATAAGTACAGTCAATGATGAACAACCTAAGTTACATAAACCAGAAAAAGCAAATCATGAACAAAAGAAATTACATAAACATGACTAACCTAGCACATATAATCATTCACCAGTCCAGCAGTACATGGCATAACAAGTACAAACAGTAATGAGCAAGCAAAAGTTACATAAGCAGGAATAGGGAAATCATGACAAAGGGAGATTGCATAAACATGACTAACTAAGACAGCGTGGAGCAGCAGAGTTGGAGGCATACGCTGCTCGAGTAAGCAGTGTTAGGGAAAAGAGAGACCAGGATAAACATGCATGAGCTAGAGGTAAGAAGGAAAGTCTTAACAAATGAATCAAGTAGAAATTGAGGATTTTGAGGCCTAAGTGAAATAGCAGAGAAGGATGAAGGACATGACCCACCTAGAGGTTTAGCAGGATAACTAGATATTATAGCAAAACATTAGACACAGTCTTGCAAGGGGTTTGTGGGTAGAGAAGAGAGAGGGAAGAAGGGGGAGGGAAAGAAAATGGAGTGAGAAATAGGGGAAGTGAATTAAGAAGTGGAAGTAGTAGTGGACAAGTAATGAAGTTAGATAGGAGAGAGATAAGGAGAGGTGATTGGAGGGATGGGAGGAGGAGGGAGGCGATATAAAGTGGGTTAGAAGCAAGTGTACTCTTTGGTAAGCAATAGATATCGATGGAATTCCCTTTTGAAGCAGAGATGGGACACCGACTGTCTGAGTCCAAGAGGAAGGGCGTCCCAGAGTTGAGGAGCCACACACTGGAAGGCACTTTCACCTTTAGATGTACGGCATCTAGCCACCTTCAATGGAGATTTATCTGCGGATCGCAGCCTGTGATTGGAGATAGCAGGAGCAAGCAAAGCCGCAAGCGACGAGGGAGTATTATCTCTGATAATGGAATCAGTACGTGTACCCAACGTGTATTGCTTACTTGCTAAGGGGGGGGGCAATTAAGGTCACTGTATAGTTGGCAGTGATGCTTGAGCCAAGGCGATGAGGAAGCATAACGACATTTGTTGTATGTGATGTCCCACTTTTCATCAAATTAGACTGGGAGATGCAGCAATAGTTGGTTGATTTGCCAAGTAATCATATTCACTGAGTCACTATTAGTAAAGTCAGCTCTCATGTGAGTGTTAATTCGATGGGAGTGCCTCATGGTCTGTATTACTGTAGGTTAACATGTGTTCTCAGTTTTTATTGACAGTCTGATTGTGTAATGCCAACCCTGTATATCTGTCTTTTTTTCACTTCCGCTAGAATTATCATGTAACTTGCAGTCTGGGTTTTGACAAAATTCAATTATGGTCCTTGCAAAGCATATTGCTACATAGTTCTAGTTGAATTAAGAAATATGGTTTCTGGATCATTCTAGTATATTAAACAGCTGTATGAAAATGTTGCCAGTTAAGCCCTGTGGTAGGGTGCTTCTAAAACAAGTCAACTGTTGCAGATATCTGGGGCAAACAAACCTTCTTTACAATACAATATAATTGGCATATTTACTAGGCACTGGCCTTAGTTCTGTCAAACCCCAGCATGCTATACAAGATCAAATGATACTGTTATGCCAATGCTAGAAAACCTTGTGTGAGATTGCTATTTCCCATTATTGCAATGCCACTGCTATTTTAAATAATTTGTATTAAATTGTTGGCCTTATATATCATGTATTTGTATTCCTGTATTAAGTGAATGTAAAAGTTATCTTTTTGTATAACATCTTGTGACTATTTTATAGTCTCGGGTCGCATATGAAAAAGGGCCTTGGCTCATATGTTTACCCGGTTAACAGAAGAAATAAATAAAAACATTTAAAAAAGAAAATTATTGTCTCGGAAATGCTGTTTTACTGCCTCAGTGTAAGAAATGCAAAAGCTTTGTGTACTATAAAATAAGCTCTGCAAGCGTATCTTTCTACTGTTGAACACACACACCTCTGTCCTGTGCTTTGTATAAGAATGTGAACTGCTTGTATCCATGGATGCACTGAAAATAACACTGTGACACTGATTTTCATAAATCAACTCATCATGGAATGCTGCTTTGTAGTGACAGACCTGCCTTTGCTTCACAAGGTATGGTCTTTGTTCCTTGGATTCTTTGAAGGTTTCCTGAATTTAAAAAAAGAGACTGTTAGGGGCCTACATTTCTCTTTCTTGTCCCTTTCATATTTAGTTTTCTTTTCGCCCTTGCCGTGGATGTTACGTGTGCGTATGTTGCTGCTACTCCTATACTCTTACTATATGGATATTGTTTGTTCTGTGTATCATCACCAGAGGTGTTATTTTGCAGCATTGTCTGTGTTTATTACACACATCATGTTGAAATAAAATGTGTGAATGCAAATGGAGGACTAATATTGTTCAGATTTTCAGATTTGCTGGGCTGGCAGTATAGCCTAGAGCAGGAGTTCTCACACTTTGTCATAGTGAGCCTCCCCCTAATACAGAAATAATTTTGGGCCTCCCCATAGATAGAACAACTATCATACTTTGCACATTACAGGAAGAATACAATGAAGTGCATTTGAGTAGTTGAGTTTATTCTCATTTTATTGACGCTATTATTCTCCCTCTCTATAACCCCCCTCCCCAGGTCAGCCTACTCGCTCCACACTTCTGAGTTTTGGCCCTATTTACCCCTCGTTGCAGTACCTCCATGGGTCATTTACCTTGCTTTTAAATACCTTCTCGGGGACCATTTTGCTCCCTCCTGGCCTTGCTCCTAGTATCTCTCTGCTTAGCCTTTGTATTTGTGCTTTTCTGCAGCCAGTATAATGGGTCAGTTGTTATCTTATTCCTGTTCATTTGCATTATTTTGCATTTTGTTTTGCGTAGTTTCCAAGAATTTTATTTACTCCATTCAGTTTTCCCCCATGTCATACCAGGAAACAAGTGTTTGTTGAGTGTGTTTTCCTGGTAACCATTTTCTACATAAATTTGCATGCCATTATTCACTTTTAGTTTGATGCATCCTTTCACACAAAGCATCCAAAACTTGACATTTAAATATAGTACATTTTAAGACTTGCTTGAGCCTCCCCTGGAATAGGTTGGGGCCTCACCTGGGAGGCTGGCCTCACCATTTGAGAAACCCTGGCCTAGAGGGTAGAGTTGTGAATAAGCTTGGTACATCCAGCTTCCAGGAGACCTGGGTTTGATTCCCACAACCTCCACTTGCATACTGTGTGACTCTGAGCAAGTCATTTAACCGCCCCCCGTGTTCCCGGGTCGCCCCTGAAAACAGGCACTTGTGCGTAGTGGGCCTTACCCAGTTACAAAAGACTTAACAAAAAAAAGATTCATCCATCCCATTTTAATGCACTGGAATGAATAGTAATAGGTTGAACGTCACACTGATCATTAAAAAAAATCCTGTTTCTAGTGTAAGATTTCTAGGCCAGGAACCTCCCCTCACTTAACACCAGTTTGGTGAACTGCACTTCCTTTTGATATTGCCACACAGCCACTGAGGATGTTTCTATATATTTAAAGAGCTGTTGACATGATCTGGGATAGGCAAGTACTACTGTGGTGCTGCCTGCCCCAGGATCTAAATGAATCAGTTCAAGCAAACGCTCTCAGTACCTTGGAAGACTGCAGCCTTTTTCTGTTTCACAACCTTGCACTGCCCTGAAGCCTCAGGTTATAGCACCACCCCAACAGCATTTTGATGGTGCTAAATGAGGAATGGGGACACATCATGTTCACTGGATATAGCATAGCTGAATCGGGGTGAGGGGCTGTGCATAGCTTGGCTAAAGGTAGTAGCAGACGTTTCATTGTGAGGAGTTTATATTAGCGAATACGCATTGGCAGGTAGCTGCTGGGATAACATCGCCTGGGGTGATTAGCACTACAGGGCCGCAGGGCCGAGGCAACTAATTACCCCAGAAGTGACGTTATCCCAGCACGACACACACCCTGGAGTGCATTATTCCTATTATATAATAGCTCTTTCTAATGCAAAAAAAGGAAAAGAAGAGAAATTACTTTTAAAATATATTGTTGTCATTTTTATGAATGAGTAGTGTTACATTATGAAAAAATAGTGCTGATTCCGCCAGTAGGTGGAGCTGCTGTGTTTTTTTTATGTGGCTGTGAGTCTGTTCTCCTCAGCACATTTGTCAGTGGTGACAGTTTTAGTTAGTGCCCTATTGTGTGGCAGTTTTAGTTCTGTTTTCACAAACTTTTGATTTTATGTTTTCCTGTCTGTGTTTTCATGATTGGCTGTAAATGTTGCTGCTGGTTGGGAATCAGTCTGCCGCCTCCCCCAGTGCCTTTATTCACCCGCCACAGCGTGTTTTGAAGATTTCTGAAGAAAGATGAGAAAAGGTAGGGAGGTTGCTGGGAGAAATTTTTTTTTAAATTTATTTTACATGCTGCCATTTGTTGGGGAAAATCAACAGAGTGACGCTAGGCGAAAGCGAGCGTTTTAAAGACACAGGCGTGTGAATGTTGACGAGTCGCATACCTGCTCACTTAATCACTGGGGTCACTCAGTGACGGCTCATAAAATAGAAATGTGAAAAGGAATATTTTGTTATTTTGAGGAGAATGTGTAAGGCATGTTGATTTTTTTTTTTTGGTTGTTTTGGGTAGTTTTTATCAGTAAATGAGCCGGAGGCTGAACACTTTTGCCGAGCAGGAATCGGGGAAACGAGCAAGCGGTATGCGAAGCTGGGCTCATGAAGTGGACTTCGTGAAGTGATTCATTTTATTAATAGTTGATGTGGTCAGTTAGTGTGCTGGGACTAGATCCGTGATGCTATGCTGGGATAACATCACGGGTCCAGTTCCAGACTGACCAATGACTCTCCATGATTCTTTTTTGCCATTGTATAATAAATAATACTACCCCAAAAACATTAAAGGTGGGTTGCATAGTTTAGTAAGGTAAACATCCCTTCCTTGAGCCTGCTTTACTGTCTGTTAAATGTGCTGTAGCCGTGTTCCTCACTGAGCGGCACCAGAATGCTGTTTTGGGGTGGAGCTAAAACTTGAGTTTCCAAAGCAGCACAAGGCTGTGAAACAGGAAAAGTTTGACATATTCTTTAAATACTGTAAGCAAATATATTTAAAGCACCAGTATTTGTAAGTAGGCAATAAATGTCTTCATATATGGTACTTTCATTTAGCAGTAATGTATTTCTGACATCCTTAGATTCAGCATCCATTTATTTTTAATTCTCTGAGATATTGTTAAAACTGTTTTTATTGCTGTTTTTAATTAATGACTCAAGTCATTAAATATGGCTACCATGTGCAATATGTAAAAATCTCCTCTGTGGAGGTTTCTTTTGACTCTGCAAAATAGATACCGGCATTAGTGGTGTTACGATAATGCTAGCACCTATTACCGATGGTATGCAGCATAGCACCATGTAAAAATACTTTTTTTGGAGTAGGGGGAGACATGGCAAGATAGCTGTCACTTTTGTAAACTTCAGAACCACATACATCAGTCAGGAATGAAACACAATGAAAAGAAAAATTAGCATATTGATGTCCTTGCCAGAAATACATTATATATAAATACATACATATATATATATTTCATATATAGATATTACTAAATAATAAATACTGCTGCATTAAAATAACTTGTAGAGACCCTGGGGGGTAGGCAGTATCTTGGTGTGAATTCCCTGCCCAGGGTAGAAAAGGAGTCAGCTGCTTTTTATGTCCTTCCTTTTTGGGAGGTGAGGAGGGAGTCTTCTGTGTACAGTACAATTCTGATTTATTGTCACAGTTCTGTTACATTGCATTGTCTGCATTACTGAGCTTCAAGAGTGTTTTCTCAACCTTTTCCTGTTGCACTGAGCGGTGTCTTTTTTCTCCTTAGGCTTAACTGTATTCATTATAATAACAAAATCTAATTTATACCTTTTGTCTGAGGATGGTAAATCAGAATAAAAAACTCCCACTGCTCTTGGTAGCAGTCCAAAAAATACTCATGTGTAACCTGCTGAATGAAAGAAATTCAGATGAAACAAAAAAACAGCGAATACTCAGGATTCGCGTATTTTTTGTAATGGCATTATATTGTTAAGCATGTTCAAATTGTAAAATGAATAAATGATCTTTATACAGCTCAGTCATTTGCAGTGATTATTTCTGCTTGCCTGGTGGGGGTGGGGATCACAGTGTGCCCTGGGTAGTAGAATGGGTAGGGAAATCCCTGTGGATTGCTGCATGTATGCCTAGCACCTTTGTTTATTCAGCCCTGCTGAGGAAACGTGTGTGTGTGTGTGTGTGTGTTGTGGGGAGACATAATGAACCTGGAGTCCGCTCTGACCTTAAACTACAGTACTATGTTAACGAAATTCACACATTCATTTATTGTGTTCAATCAAATAAATGAATAAGCAGAACCATTAAGCAGAAGTTTGTTTTCTATGGTGTTCTTTATACACACGTAACCCTCCCCCCATGGTGCTTACCTGGTGTGCCTCCCAGCTGTCAGATCTCACCAGTCCTGGGTCCCTTGGTGCCCTTCTGTTGCTCCTTCCAGTCCCTAAGTGCCTGTACTGTTGTGGGCCGCAGTAATTGTGTGTGAATAGTTACATTTGCCACTTGCTGTTACAGTGCAGCTAGTGCTGGGCAAGCAGTGAGTTGCTGAACAGCTCAGTGTGCGCTCATTCGAGCTGGCTCCGGCTTGAACACGCGAGCTGACGGTCTGCTCGCATATCCTTTTAGCGCTACAGTGCCCCTGTTAAATCTGCCATTGTGGCTTAGAACAAGTATCTCCTGTGTTTTCCGACCTCAGGGATCCCAGTACACAAGTTGGGGTTTGGAGACGCACCTTGGGGAGGAAAAAGAAAGTAACATTTCTAAAAGTGTAAGTGCTTATGTATGTACTGTTATTTTAACAAACATCAAGACTGCTCAGTGAATGTATATCTCTGTATATCACATGTGGACTTAGTGCTACAATGCTAGCAACAGACAGAGAAAGACTATTTGAGTGTTCTTTCCACAACTGGGTAACAATGCAGAGGAACACCTATCATAGTATGTGGTCATTAACTTTTAAAACTGTACAGAAGCCCTTAAAAAAGGATTTTAAAGTTGGGCCTAAGTATAAACTGTTTATGTGGATGCCATCTTGGTAACCCCTGACCCCATTCTGTCCAATCAGTATACGAGGAGCTCTGAGGACTGCCGCTGTGGCTTCTGGGTAGGGAGATTGAATAATGTTCTTGGTGCCTTTAGCATCGCCCAGTCAAGTGTTGAATGGGCCATATGCATATTAATTTTACAGATGGACAGCTATACCGGCCAATAGATGCTTCCCCCAGCAGTCAACCTTAACTTTTTTTTTTGTACTAGTCAGCTGGGCTAGTGAACCAGAGATTGCACTAGCCCACAGAAGTTTGCAGTAGCCCGCAGTCAGTATGATTAACAGTGATTTGTTAAACAAATGGCAAATAAAATTGTATTTGTCCTGCCAACAGTCTGGACACCTACCAACTGATTTTGCACTGTGCCTTAAACTGCAAACCTCACGTACTCTATCTCAGCTTCTGTGACTGAAGAGTCAGTGGTTCTGTCACTAATGACTGAAATTAACTTTGTTCCCATCATTTTTTTCTTGTAGCACCATGTTTTCAACCTCAGCTACAGAGTGGATAAAGTTGCAGGCATATTTGTCATTTTAATATGCTGAACTGCTATCTAGCCCTTTTATATCATGAAGGCTGCACAGCCACACAAAGTCTGTGAAAGGACGTCTTTTCTTAGTAGTTGCATGCGATGAGCGAAACAGTTTATCCAGACAATTAAGCATTGCTTCATTCATGTTCTTCAGCATTCCCTCCACATTACTTGTCTCTGAAGTAGCAGTGCTGGCATCCTCCTTTTCCTTTGCCCTATCATGAGCTTCACTGATATTATGGGACAAGACAGTGTCAAGCCAGCAGTTATCTGTACCGAAAGGAAAATTATTTTTATTGCCCGCCTTACCCAACTGTATTTCATGTTTGACAGACAAATGGCAGAACATCCGATCTTTTACATCATCATACCCCAACCAGTCATATTTTTCTAGTCAGCATTGCTGGAACCGACGGCTTCACTTTGTCTTTTCGTACTCATGATCTTTTATTTGTTTGTCTTTGTCAGCTTGCTTTCTATTAATGTCAGCTGGGTTACTGGCTTCTTTGATATATTTCCACATTTTCAGAATGGTAGTTAATAAAGTTGTGTCATGAAAAGTGTGTGTGTGTCTTTTTCTTCCCTTTTTCCACCCTGGCCACAGATCCCAGAAATGCGTGATTGTCCCAGTTCTATTAAAAAATGTACACCCCCAAAAAAGTAAGGATAAATTCAACAGCATCAACCCATACTGTTATTTATTTATTTTTATTCTTTGGCAACCAGGTAACTCCCATTGGGCACAAGACCCAACTTCAGGGGTGGCCCAGGAACACAGGGAGGTTAAGTGACTTGCTTAGGGTCACACAGTATGCAAGTGGAGGCTGTGAGAATTTAAACCCAGGTCTGCTGGATGTACAAAGTCCATTCACAACATGTTGCTCTCTCTGTTAAACACTCCAGTTTTCCTTTCCATGACAGCCATGTATTTTGATATGCTTGGTCCACTTTTGTGATAATTGATCTATCAGTACTTGTATCCTCAATACTACATTGTGTTCCCTTTACCTCATCAGCTACTGCTGTTTCTTTTCGAATGTCAAAGACATCACATTCCAGAATTTCAGACACACCATTCCATGTTATTTATTACAATGGCCTGTAAAGGTGTAGCTAATATCATGGAATGTCCAGGTTGGTAGTATAAAAAATTAGAGCAACAGCTGCTGAGGATGTAGAGGAGAAATAATCAACACAGTGACAAAGGCAATAAAAATGTCAAAAATAATTTGAAAAAGTGGGCTAAAACATGAGAATATAGGAAATACAAAAATTTCAGCATATAAAGGTGTAAAACTGTTTTCTATCATGGCAGTAAATGACCATACTTAAAATTCAGAGTTGAAAAGATTAGGTTGATTTACTGCTAATTATCTTAATGGCCATACTTTACACCTGCTAGACAGACTGGTTCTACAAACAAAGGCCTGTGACTAGTGATATTACAACTTTTTTTGTCATCTGGACATGCATGCAACAGTGAATGATTTGATACAGTATTAATATTATCTGAGCACTCAAAATAGCCCCAAGACTGGACTACATTTAATCAAAACAGGATAACCAGATACGGACCCTGAAAACTGGATTATCCGGTCTACAACTGGACAGGTGGCAACCCTAGAACTGTGCTGCTCCTGGACACAGTCACAAATCTGCCTGCCACAAGTACTGAGCTAAACAAGGAAAGAAAAAGGAGAAAGGATCTTTACCAACAAAAAATAAAAGCAGTAGTTAGTATAAAATGAAACAGTTTTAACTGCACGACACACAGACATCTATTTTTTTCATTTCACTAATGCCAAGGCAGCACATAGTTAAAACTCCATGAAAAGGACCTGGCTTTAAATTTAATAACAGTTATATTTATGTCTTTATTTATTTGATACCCGGGTTGAGAATGGAACTGCAGCTTTCCACAGGAGGAATTGCATTAGCCCAGCTGGGCAAGTAACAGAGATTCTGCACTAGCTCGCAACAATCTGCGCTAGTACCCGGGCTAATAGATGAATGTTAAGGTTGACCCCTGCTTCCCCCTTTTTGTTTTTTCTTCTCAGATGTTTGGGGGGGGAACACAGGTCACGGCAGTTCTGCCTGAGGCTCTCTTAGTGAGGCTGGGAAGTGCCAAGTGAGAGAGAAAAGAAAGTTTTGAAGTCAGCACAAGACTTCCACAGCTGACAGCTAGGAAACTTGCCAAAATCTTTCCATCATCTGGAAAAACCAGAGCTGAAGCATGAAGAATGTTTGGGTGTAGACCCCTGCAGTTTCCTGAGGAAAGCCCTCAGCTTGTAAAGAAGGTTGGACTGAACATGCCCGGTGGTACTGAAGGTTGAGGCACTGGACACCACACCACATACCATGCCAGCGACCCAGGGTCGGGAGTGAGCTCGGATTGCCAGGGGAGAGAGGATCGACTGTCCGGAGGACTGCTTTCCTCTCTCAGGGAGGGTGGGTTGTGACTTCCCTGCTACCAGCGACTCCTAGTGGAGACTGGGGGGAGCAACAGCAGGGACCACCAGGGAAGGGGTGGAGGCGATGGAGAACATCTGCAAGACAGGTGTGGGAGCACTCCCATCTCGTACTGAATGTCATTGCATGTCTGTGCCTCCAGGGGGGAACTGTTATGCAAAGTGAGAACACCCGATGCATGGAGGGAAGACATTGCTACACTGCCACCACTCCCACAACTGGACTCATACTACTGGGTCTCGCCCACCTCCATCAGCCCCCCCCCGACATGGTAGGTCATTGGATTGTAAGAAACCCCGAGCAGGAGGTGTGGGGTAATAACCAAGGGGGTAACCTGAGGGTGGTGGGATGGAGGAGTGAGGGTCACAGGCTGGGTTGGTTTCAGGCTGGGATGGATCAGGTGGAGAGTCGACTAATGTGGCTCCACGAGTCTGTGATTGGAGTGAAACGGTATTGGAAAGAAAAAATGAGGGTTGGACTGTAGTTTTTCAAGAACCTGAAGTGTTGCCTGGATTTCTGAAACCAGAATCAGGTGAAGCCCGCTGATCTTTCCTTTGCCTGGGGTAGCCAGAAAGCTGTTTGTGGTTTACCACCTGAAATTCAGAAAACAGCCTAAGAGACTGTTTGCCCATCCTGCTGGGGGTGAGCCAGATCTGTGTACAGAGATGTCTGTCTGCTGCCAGCAGGAAGGAAACAATGGTGTGATTCCAGAGCCCCAGAATAGGAGTCACTATCAGCTGAGGATGGTCTGGGGAATCAGCCAATTAGTGGCATATTGGGTCATTACCCATACCTGCCCTTGGAAGTTAGATGCCTGGACATGTGGGGTAATCATGTGGCCCTGGTCCCCAGTACTGACCTGATCCAACCACCTTGAGGAAGCGGCCTAGAAGGTGACAAGCTGCCAGACTGTAAACAGCTCAAAAGATGACCAGCTGCTAGAGTTCTGCTCCTGCCAAGCTAACTGTAGACCTGCTCCACTGCTCAAGGTCCTAGGTCTTCTGACTTAGCCTGCTGTGGCTGTTTAGACCCAGTGAGACTGTTTACAGAACCATGATTAAACACAAGGCCTGCCCAGACCTGGGGAGTATAAATAAAGTTTATTACAAGTTCCTGTCTGTTTCATCTAAAGTGCACCAACGTCAGCCAACCAGTTGCAGCACTCCAGGCCTGCACCTATTCTGCCACTCAGGTTCCCAGACTGACATTGGGGGACACTGGTACCAGTGGGGAGGTGGCTTGCTGTTGGGGGTGGTCACCATTACTGTTTGTTGTTTTCTTCCCCTTCCTGTTCAATAAATCTTTTGTTGTTGTTCAATACTGTCTGTGAGCATGTTATTAGCTACAGTCTTTAACTGTATGTGTTTTTAAGTATTACAGTTTAAAGTGGTATTCCATGTGTGGAGTGACTGTGAGGGGAGGTGGGGAAGTACGACATCCCAGGGGATTGTACCACGCAGCCATCTGGCCCACTATAATTTACTCTGGATGGAGGCACCGTGCTGTTTATTACACATTTGAGAAAGAGACCCCCTTTTCCATCCAAAACAGAGCCCAGGCCCCTCAACCTTCTTGAGCCCACAAGGCAGGGGTGGTCCCAAAAGTTACACAGTGACCCGATTACGTCCTGGAAGCACCGCTGGGATCTCTTGTTCACCAATCATGCCCCACATGGAAGCCATTGCTCCAGGTGACAGTGTTGTTGCCCCCAAACCTAGAACTGTTGCTGACATCATGGCTTCCCATTGTTTAATTGACTGGTGTGAGAGTGAAGGTTTGGACCCTCAAAAGGCTCTACTGCTTCTGGGCACCCCACCCTCCACCCCCGGGCAGACAGGGAAAACATTGAAGAGGCCTTTTCTGTAATTAAATGCTTTGGTTCAGTTGCTGTCCAATGGCAGATAATATGTGCTGCCACCAAGACTTATGAAGAGATTGAACTCTGAGTCTGAATTAGAGGGAGAAGCGAGTTACCAGACAGCCTACTACCCACTCCTGTTGTTGCTTGTTTCAGAGGACAGTTTCCACCAAAAATAATGTGACAGATATGCCAGTCATAGAGGCCCCTGCAGTCACAGTAGATCCTGAACTGCCAACTGAGAGTGTACCTTTGTAAGACCAGCTGACATCACAGGTAGTTCCAGATAAAGCACATGATGACCCTGCAGAATCTGAACTTGGAAAAACAGATGAGACAACTGACACACCAAAGGAAGTTGTAGTGCCCACTTTGCCCAAGGATGCATCATCGCTGGTCGATGAGCTGGGAAGCATGCTGACGAATGCAAAGGAGGATGTGCCAGTGCCATTATGTTGCTCTGAAAGGACTGTCAAGCCTCTTCTAAGGCTCACCTATGATTGGCCAGGGGCTTCAACCGAATTGCCTATTAATATAATCCACAAATGCATATATGTCACTCCCAACTTCTTTCCTAGAATTGTGTGGCCAACCCAAAAAAAAAAAAAAAAAAAAGGCCACCCAGAGCTGGTAAAGCTACAAGAAAGGTAAAAGGGGAGGTTAAAATGTGTCAGTACTGTGTTATCCATTACTGTAGTTCCCTGAAAAAAAAAATAAAGTGACGGCTGTCTATAAAATCTAAAGACCTTTAGTACTTCTATTAGTTATATCTAGATAGTGATATTTGTCCACACCTTGACATTGATTGACTATGCTAGCTAGGAATAAACTGTCTTTATAGACAGAGAATGTTTAAAAATGCCATGGCTATTGTCTATTTGGTGCCAGGTCCCTGTTATGGACTTGGCGCAGATGCCAAGTGTTTAGGCGGATGAGAGTGTAACTCCACATGGGTGGGGCTTACCTGGTCTGCCTCCCAGTCATCTGGTCTTCCCAGTCCCAGGTCCCTTGGTGCTCTTCTATTGCTCCTACCTGTCTCTAAGTGCCTGTACTGCTGTGGGTTAGAGGGTTGTGTGTAAATAGTTAAATTCACCACCTGGCGGTACAGCGCAGCTAGCACTGGGCAAGCAGTGAATTGCCGCATTGCTCCGTGTGTGCATGTTCAAACTGTCTCCTGCTTGAATGTGTCCACTGGCAGTCATCCTGAATATCCTTTTAGTGCTATGGCACCCCTCTTATATCTGCAGTTGCAGCTTAGAACAAGTGTCTCCTGTGTGTTCTGACCTTGAGGATCCCAGTACACAAGTGGGGGATTAGGTGACACATCCTGGGGAGGAAAATGAAAGTAAACTTTATAAAAGTGTGTTAGTGCTTAAGTGTGTACTGTTACTTTAAAAACAGCCAACACTGCCCAGTGAATGTGTATCTCTGCATGTCGAATGGGGACTTAGTGCTACAGCACTAGTGACAGACAGCAAAAGACTTTTTAAATGTGTTCATTCAACAAGCAGATAATGGCAGAGGGACACCTATTGTGGCATGTGGTCCTTAACTTTTAAAACTGTACAGAAGCCCTTAAAAAAGGACTTTAAAGTTGGGACTAATTATTAACTGTTTATTTGGTGCCATCTTGGTAACCCCTGACCCCATTCCTTCCAATTAGTATTCGAGGAGCTCTGAGGACTGCTGCCATGGCTCTTGTGTAGGGGGATTGGACAATGTTATTGGCACCTTTAGCACAACCCAATCAAGTGTCGAATAGACCCTATGCATATTCATACAGATGGATAGCTGCGCTAACCAATAGATGCTGTCCTTTTTTTCTCCTCAGATATTGGGGAGAACATAGCTCATGGCAGTTCTGCCTGAGGCTCCCGGAGTGAAGTAGGGAAGCACCAAATGAGCAAAAAAAAGAAAGTTTAGAAGTCAGCCCAAGGCTTCCACAGCCAGCTGCTAGGAGACTTACCTAAATCTTTTTGTCTGGAAAAAAGAGGGCTAAAATGTGCAGAACATTTGAGAGTAGACCCCTGCAGTTTCCCGAGGCAAGTCCTCAGCTTGTAAAGAGGGTTGGACTGTAGTTTTTCCAAGAGCCTGAAGTGCTGCCTGAATTTCTCAAACCAGAATCGGGAGGGGCGCACAGAGCTTCCCTTTGCCTGAGGGAGCAAGAAAGCTGTTTGTGGTTTACCACCTGAAATTCTCAAAATAGCCTGAGAGATTGTTTGCCCCTCCAGTCTGGGAGTGAGACAGATCTGCCTACAGAGGTGTCTGTGTCTTCTACCAACAGGAAGGAAAAGATTGTGTGATTCCAGAGCCCCAGAATAGGAGTCACTGTCAGCTGAGGATAGTCTGGGGAATTGGTCAAGTAGTGTCATAGCTGGGCATTACCCATTGCCATTCCCTGGGAATTAGATGCTTGGACATATGGGGTAAGCATGTGGCCCTGGTCCCCAGTGTCACAAACCCACTCAGCAGGTCAGGCCCTCTGCTTCCAAAGTGCCAACCTCCAAGCGCAGTCTTGTAAACAGTTTAACAGAACAAGGTAACTCTCTTGTCTGTTTTGTGAGTTTTGATCAACCTTTGGTCTCGTCTTGGAGGGATTCAAACTGTGAACCTCTTGCTAGCGTACACAATGCACAGGCTCAGATATTTCTGTCTTTGGGGGGCCAGATATCTTTGCCTACGGGCACCTAACCAGGTATACAAAGAATTGAACCCTTGGTTTGCTGGCCAAGGCACCTAGCTTCACCTGAGCTCTTTCCTTCTAAGACTGCTTGAAAGGCAGAGTAGAGAAACTTACCAGAGCAAGGGAAAAGGATTAAGACTTATTTTGGCTAAGCAGATTTACTGTGTGGTGTTGTTTTTATGTTTTACTCACAGGGATTGCTACTGTTTGTTGCTAACATTTCATTGTTTTATTTTTCTCTGTAGCAAAGTGTTTCTTACAGGGTATATATTCTCTGAAATTACTGTATTACAGGTGGAGCTTACATTTTTGTGACTTATCATTGGGCTACACAAAATTACTGTTTGACACTGTTTTATTTTATTCTTTTTTTTGTTTGTTTGTTGAAAAGGTTTGTTGTCTCAGAGGTGTTTCAGTCTCCGTCTCACATTGAAGGAGCTAATTGCTTTCCTCCCACAGCTCTTCCAAAGGATTAGGTGTGTATGTTGGGGGTGGAGCTGGCAAACTGTGAGTAATTTCCAACAGAAAGAAGGGTTAAAAAGTCAGGTTAGTTGATATCTTGGAGGTAGAAGACTTGGTTTGCTGGCCAAGGCACCTAGCTTCACCTGAGCTCTTTCCTTCTAAGACTGCTTGAAAGGCAGAGTAGAGAAACTTACCAGAGCAAGGTGAAAGGATTAAGACTTATTTTGGCTAAGCAGATTTACTGTGTGGTGTTGTTTTTATTTTTTACTCACAGGGATTGCTACTGTTTGTTGCTAACATTTCATTGTTTTATTTTTCTCTGTAGCAAAGTGTTTCCTACAGCGTATATCTTCTCTGAAATTATTACAGGTGGTGTTTTACAGGTTTTACAGTTTTATCTAACATTAGGATAAGCTTTCAGGGTTACTGCATTTGTTGTTGACTGATTGTTTCTGCTCTTACCTCCTTGTTCTTTCGTCCGTGGTTCTTCTATTTCGGCAGGGGAAGGGCCCAGCCACCCACCCCCATCCCCAACCACCCCACACTACACTCCTTTTATAGGGTACCACAGTTGTGACATTTCCTGTGGCAGAGCAGGAAGGGGTGGATCAGTGGGGCCTCCACAAGGTGAGCTCATTTACAGGGGCACTAGTAATTTAACTTGTATAACAAATAAACAAAACACAATCAAATCATTACTTGCATTTTTTTTCCTTTTTTTTCCTTCTAATTACTCTGACTAGGTTATAAACCCAGCAACTTATCTGGAATGGATATCATTAACTGCAGGTACTGTGGAACAATTTTCAGAAGGACAGTCTTACAGGATTTAGGACACTGTCCTACAAGCTGGGCCTTTGGAAATCTTAGGGCTCAGCTCCGGGCAGCATGGGCAGAGATTGCACGCCTCAAATTTCATATTCAAGAGGAAATACATTATAAGAACCACCCACCATTTCCCCAGCATCCAACAGAAAAACCTCAACCGCAGAGGGTCATACCTCTCAACCTCTTGCCTCATGAATCAGGGACAAGGCTTAAAAAAATCAGGGACAAAGACCCAAAATCAGGGACACATCTTAAAAATTGGTACTACTCACACAGAAAGCTATTAGAATAAAGGGATGTATGTTAATATGTATTTTCTGAAGAAGAACAAGTCTATAACTTTAATGTTTGACATTATTTTGTGATTTTAATCCCCCACTGTTCTGTCACAAAAACGCAAATTTTACGAGGGACAGAGGAAAATTTTGAGGCAAAATCAGGGATGTCCCTGAAAATCAGGGACAGTTGAGAGGTATGCAGAGGGTAGTTGGTCCAGGAGGTTGGCAGGTGGTTAGGAGGGGCAAATCGAGTGCCCCATCACTCTCTGCTCTCCAACATATTACCTCCAAAAACCATATAAACACTACAAATAGGTATCTACCTCTATCTCCGAAATCAAACAAAAGAGGCAGAAGACACTGCAGAGCAGGACACTGCAGCACAGGAGCTAGCACAACAAAACTCACCCAAATCAGGAACCAAAACAAAGAAAGCAAAAAGGAAATCCAAAAAACTTCTGATCATAGGAGACTCCATGATTCGGGGAGTTGATACCCATCTCCAGCCAGGGGTAATGGTCAGATGTCTCCCAGGTACATCAGCATGGAGAGACACTGACCACATTGCTAAAATTGTTCACAAAGCAGGAGAAAACATTGATATCCTAGTGCACATAGGGACTAATAATCTCGCCAGCCGGTCAGTTGTGGAGACCAAGGAACACCTGACCAGGCTGGGTGACAAACTATCATCTATTTCGTCCGGCATCTCCTTCTCTGAGATCCTGCCAGTCTGGGAGAGGGGAGCAGATGGACGGAAGGTCAGAGAAGGGGAGATAGGGGAGCTAAACACGTGGCTCAAGGGCTGGTGCCAGGAAAAAGGACACAGATTTGTAGGGAACTGGCAACAGTTCTGAGAGCGAAAGTTCTTTAAATCTGATGGACTGCATCTGACTAAGGAAGGAGTCAGTGCATTGGGACAGAAGTTTGACGTCTTTGCAGAATATTTAAACTAGCAAATGGGGAGAGGGGTGCAGCACCCCATACGTTGAATGGGAAGAACACCCTTTCCCCCCTCAGCTAGTGGTCAAACAGGGATTCAGCATGTTTGCAGTTCATTTGCATCACCAGGTAAGAAAAAAGGTTTGTCTCCCCATATGACGCACAGGGGTAATGCCAACCTCACCCAGCAACTAACACACCAAAATCTGGCAAATAGAAAATCATGTACACAGATGCTCACAGCCTGGGAAATAAGATCCCAGACCTGCAGGCAATAATGTCAGAGGCTAAACTGGACATAGTAGCAATTAGTGAGACATGGTTTACCAGTAACCACACTTGGGAGACTTCAGTACCTGGCTATGTATTGTTCAGAAGAGACCGAGGTGCAAAAAGGGGGGGAGAAGTGGCCCTGTATGTCAATGAAAATATCAAAGCTACAGAAATTCAGAAATACATAAGGAGCCAGAAGAACTGTGGGTCACCCTGGAAACAGGAAATGGGACAGCCATAAGAACTGGGGTTGTCTACAGGCCCCAGACCAAGGGGAGACATAGACACATTACTGTTAGAAGATATACAAAACATGACAGCTAAAGGGGAGGTTCTGATAATGGGAGACTTCAACATGCCGGATACAGATTGGTCAATACCAGCAGGAACATCTGCCAGAACTAGACACATAGTGGATTCCCTGGAGGGGGAGGGCCTCAAACAATTGGTACAGCAACCCACAAGAGACAGGGCTATCCTAGATCTAGTACTGACTAACAAGGAAGGGATCACAGATCTCCAGGTAGAAGGTCACCTGGGGGCCAGTGACCATCACATGGTATGGTTCAATTTGGCTACTACATCTAAATCATCCCATTCCAAGGCAAAATATGGGACTTCAGAGGAGCTGACTTTGATAAGATGGCCAACAGAGTTAAGCTAGCCCTGGCAAAAAGAAACACAGGTGAGGGGTACAGGCAAAGTGGGCAAGCATTAAGGATGCAATACTTGAAGCAACATCCCATTGTGTTAGACAGAAAAAGAAGTGCAAAAGAAGAAGGAAACCACTTTGGTTCTCAAATACAGTAGCAGAAAAGGTCAGAGCCAAAAGGCTGGCCTTCAGGAAATATAAGGGAACACAGCGGGATGAAGATAGGGAGGCATACCAAACTGCCGTAAGGGAAGCAGGGAAGGCAGTAAGGCAGGCAAAGTCCCAAACTAAGGAAACACTAGCACGAACAGTAAAAGAAGGTGACAAGACTTTCTATAGATACATTAGTGAAAGGAGAAAGTCCAGAGGGGTATTGCTAAGCTTAATGGAGAAAGGAGCATGGAGGAGGAGGACCCTGTAAAGGCATCTATCCTAAATAGATACTTTTGCTCAGTATTTACTGAAGAGAAGGTAGGCAGGGCCCACAGCTCAGCATCATGGACACAGGGGAGGGAGGTGAGCACTACTCCCTTCACAAAAGAAGGGTCCTACAAGAGCTTGCTAAGCTCAGGGTGGATAAGGAATGGGACCTGATGGCATACATCCCAGGGTACTTAAGGAGCTAAAGGTGGAACTAGCAGAGCCATTAGCAGAACTGTTTAGTGAGTCTCTGAGCACAGGAGAGGTCCCAGAAGACTGGAGAAGGGCTCATGTGATCCCGCTCCACAAGAGTGGTAGCAGGGAGAGGTGGGAAACTACAGACCAGTCAGTCTTACCTCAGTAGTGGGCAAGATTAAGGAGGCACCCTTAAGGAAAGGATAGTGCAACACCTGGAATCCATAGGGGAACAGGATCCAAGACAGCATGGGTTTACAAAGGAAGGTCCTGTCAAACTAATCTCATAGATTTCTTTGACTGGGTAACCAGAGTGGTGGACCAAGGGGAGCAGTTGATGTTGCCTACCTTGACTTCAGCAAAGCTTTGACACTGTTCCACATAGAAGATTGATAAATAAGCTGGGTAGGCTCGGGTGGGTCAGAAGTTAGTCAACTGGGTGGCAAACTGGTTGATGGGCAGAAAACAGAGTGGTGGTAAATGGTATACAGTCAGAAGAGATGCAAGTCACAAGTGGGGTACCTCAGGGATCAGTCCTGGGGTCAGTCCTCTTTAACATCTTCATTAGTGACCTTGCAGATGGACTAGAGGATAAGGCTTGTCTGTTTGCAGATGACACCAAGATCTGCAACAGAGTAGATGATCCAGATGGGGTGGGCAGAATGAGAAGAGATCTGGATAAACTGACAAAATGGTCAGAAGAGTGGCAACTGGGTTTTAATGCAAAGAAGTGCAAAATCATGCACATAGGGAAGAGAAACCCTGAAGCCACCTATAGGCTTTGAGGGGAGTTGCTAGCAGTCACAAAGGAAGAAAGAGACTTGGGTATCATCATCACTGATGACCTGAAATCATCCAAGCAGACCTCTAAAGCAGTAGGTGAGGCTAGGGGGGTGTTAGGGTGTATTAGTAGGGGTATCACAAGTCGTAAGAGGGAGGTAATAATCCCTCTTTACAAGACACTGGTTAGGCCCCATCTGGAGTACTGCGTGCAGTATTGGAGGTCACACCTTCACAAGGACATTAACCAAATTGAGGCAGTCCAGAGAAGGGCAACCAAAATGGTGCAGGGACTGCATCAGAAGACATATGAGGACAGATTAACAGAGCTCAATATGTATACCCTTGAGCAAAGGAGGAGAGAGGTGATGATCGAGGCATTCAAGCACCTTAAGGGCATTAACAAGGTGAAAGAGTCTAACATGTTTAAATATAAGAAAATAGCAGGACAAGAGGACTCAGCATGAGATTAGAGGGCGATTAAGGGGAATTTGAGGAAATTCTTTTTCACAGAAAGGATGGTAGATGCATGGAATGGCTTACCACAAGAAGTGGTGGCTATGAATACAGTGCAAGGCTTCAAACAGGCATGGGATAGGCATAAGGGAGCAATACAAATGACTATGAATAGATAGGCCACTGACAGAGCAAAGGCTGATGGCACATTTATAAGGTAGAAAAACAAATGGGCAAACTGGATGGGCCTTGCGGTCCTTATCTGCAGTCAGCTTCTATGTTCTATTTTTCTATATGTAAAAACTTTAATAAAGACTTCAGATTTAAAACGCTTCTCTTTCCAGTTTGGTACCACCATTCAAGCTTATGTTTAGTATCTGCAATAACCATATACTTTTCTTACAACTAAAAAGAAGTCAAAGACAGACCAACTAAGTTCTAAAAATAATTTTACTAAAATAGTTAAAAATATGTAAAACACAAAATACAGAACTCTTATATCACAAGATATACAAATCTTTGAAAAGAACAAGGTTTAAACAGTGCAAATTCCTACTTACAATACTTAGATTTTAAATCATTCTAAATACTTGTTTACAAGTGCTCCAAAGATCTTTCCTTAGTCAGAGTCTAGGTCAAAGTGTGTCTCTGTATAGTAAAACAGAATATTCCTTAAGCATCTTTATTGGCCAACCCCTATTTTGTGTGAGGTCAGCTAGCTCCTCCTCTGTCAGATTTTGTATAAAAAATATATATCTTATACAAAAAAACAGGATATCTTTTTTCCAAGTATTACATTCTGCAACTTCAACATAATTCATGTCCATCAAATGACACTTCTTTTGATCTCATGCTGTATCCTCCCTCTCACAGGCTTCACAGGGACATTTAAAACCTTGCACCACTGTGTAACAACCTAGGTTACCCTTCTAACATCATAAACCTTGTTTATGATTTCTGTCTTAACAAAATTAACTTAAACAAGTCTGTAATTAACTTGGAGAAACAGGATCCTTTATTAAAGTCTTCCATGTAACACATTGTCTCTAAAAACTAAGTGTGTGTGAACTCACATGCTGTCAGCATTTCCTCATGGCTTCCATCTCTCAGCTGAAATCGGGGGCGGGGAAGAGTGAGATCTCTCCTAGAGCATTTGATTTTCTGCAGGAGACATTCAGTAATTTATTTTATATTAAAAAGAAATGATACAACACTCAGAACTGGCTGTCTATGTCACACCCAGTACTGGCCTGATCCAGTCTCCTTGAGGAAGTGACTTAGAAGGTGACCAACTGCCAGACTGCAAACAGTTCAGGTGACCAGCTGCTAGACTTCTGCTCCTGCCAAGCTAACTGCAAAACTTCTCCACTGCTTGAGGCCCCAGCTCTTCTGACTTAGCCTGCTGTTGCTATTTAGACCCTGTGAGACTGTTTACAGAACCGTAATTAAAAGCAAAGCCTGCCCTGACCTGGGGAGTGTAAATAAATTTTATTTCAAGTTCCTGTCTGTTTCATCTAAAGTGCACCGACACTGGCCAACCAGCTGCACCCCTCCAGGCCTGCACCTGTTCTGCCACTTGGGTACCCAGACTGACATTGGGGGATCTTGGTACCAGTGGGGAGGTGGGTTTGCTTTTGGGGGTGGTCACCATTACTATTGTTGTGTATGTCATTATTACCACCCATATGGAAAAGATTTATATATTTTTTAATATCAAATATATCCATGTATCCCCACATTTCAAATGTACGTCAGATACATTTACACTTTTCAGACATATTTCGAGATATATTCTAGATATTCGCAGAATTATCCAATATGTATCAGTTTGGGATACATGTTTGATATATATATATATATATATATATATATATTATTGAAATATATTTTGCTGTACTATTTCAAAGTTTACGTTTTGTTCATTCAATGTTATATCCTTGAAGAAAATCAAAAATACTTATTTGTGCATACACATTTTTGTAGTTTCTATATATTTTGCATTTTAGGTACAAAATATTTTTAATCTAACCAACATATATATTCCGAGTTACTTATACATTTTCATTTTGCTTTCCTTGTAAAAGGCTATATATATATATATATATATATATATATATATATATATATATACATACACACAGTTTTTAATTATACCCATATGGAAAAGAATTATACTATATTTTGTTAATATCTAGACTATATCTGAATATGCCTAAGTACATCCCATATTTCTGATATCTGTGCATTTTTCCAGTTATTAGATATTTGCAGAATTCAATGAACTATGTATTATACTTCGCATTGATATACTAAATGGATATGTTTTGTTATTCTAGCAAAGAAAATATTTTTTTTTACTTTTTAATGTTTTTATGGACTCTCTAATGAAAAATCATTATAGTTTTATGCAAGCATAATTTACCCTGTCATTTCTACAATAAGTGTATGTTAGCAAACATATATTCTCAATATATTATAGATGTATATTGTGAGATATATTTCATATATGTTAAAATAGGTTTGGCCTGATATACATCTGGAACGTATCTGTAATATATGTATTATTTGTCTTATATATACTGATAATAGATTTTAAATATATGTTTTGCATAAGAAATAAATCTTTTTATAGTTTATAAATATGACTGGAATATATATTACATATACATTTAAAATATAAATAGACTGCATTCTGTAAATTTATAAAATATTGTAAAACCAAAGTCAAAAGTAGCAATAGTAAAAGTCAGACTTCCCCACAGGACTGGCATTTCATGCTTTTTCAAGAACAGTGTGAAACATTGGTACTGTAGGAATGTCTTTTTTTTTTACTATTGCAACTTTTGGCTTTAATTTCACAATGTTTCCTTTACTGTACAAATAACTGTTGTCATGTAAAATCCAAGAACTGCCTCTGGAGCTCCTGGTCCAGTGTATGTGTATGCCCAACTTCTGCTGTCAGTAAAATATGAATCTTGTTTGCTTGCAAGATACAGTATGTGTAGAATATATGCAGAATATATTTTTGTATATATGTCAAATATATTTTTGCAAATGCTTGCTATGGCACTGTGTACAGATTTGCATATTTCAAAAGCAAAGTTTGTCAACCAACATCATGGTAATTTCTATTTTTAAAATAGTTTTGAATTAACAGCATTAGCTTACAGACCAGAGGGAATGGGTAAAGAGTAAAAAACAAGTACATGTTGGACCTCACCCAGACATAAAAAGGAACCAAACAGGGGTGGTATAAATACCTATTTGAGTCTCAGAAAATAATCAGATCAAAACGTAAGTTGTATGTGTAAGTATAAATATGTACTCTGTAAATCTGTAGTAATGGTGCATCATTAAATAAGTGCACTGTAGTTATCTAAATAGTTGCTAATAAGAGGAATTCCAAATATACCGTTGAGAATATGTGACATCAAGATTAATCAATTGTTCGGGTATTTTAAAATATTTTTACAATGCATATATATTTAAAAAAAACTTTTTAGATATATGTCAGCTACATAAACAGTATATCTATTAAATATTCAAAATATATAAGCAGATATATAAAATATGTATCATGCACCTATAATAAATATATTATGGAAATATATTTGTGATACTGCATATCTTAAATATATCTGTCACATGTATTTTACAAATAAATCAAGATATTTCAAAACCAACCAATCTGAGATATATACATATACTTCAGACATATGATCAAACATATATTTGAAATACACTTATATAAATATATCCAAAATATATTTCTTTTCCATATGGAAGAATAAAAATTCACAGAATATTAAGAGGATAGTTCTATGAAATATACAGAAATAGTGTCTAAGGTATATCTGAAATATATGCATTAGATATATCTCAAATATTACAAAACCAGCCAGTTTGAGATATAATGCATATATCTGGAAACTACTATGAAAATCTATTTATGGATGAAATTCAAAAACTATTTTAAATATATTTTACAACATATATTCAAAATATATTTATTTTTCATATACATCAAACTTCATGAAAAGTTATTTACTCATGCATCCACTCTTCTTCCCCTCCCTATTTAGCAAATCTTTTGTTGTTCAGTACTGTCGGCGAGCATATTATTAGCTACAGTCTTTAATTGCATGAGTTTTAAAGTGTCACAGTTTAAAGTGGTATTCCATGTGTGGGGTGACTGCGAGGAGAGGTGGGGAGGTACGACATCCTAGGGGGTTATACCATGCAGCCATCTGGCCCACTATAATTTACTTTGAGTGAAGGCACTGTGCTATTTATTACATATTTGGGAAAGAGTGCCTCTTTTCCACTCAAAACAGAGCCCAGGTCCCTCAACTTTTTGAGCCTGCAAGGCAGTGGTAGTAACCAACAGTTACACAGTGACTTGATTACACACGTTACAGTTAGGTAAGTACATATTTATGTGTGTATGTACAGTATCTATCTATTCTTTGTTTACTGGGTAGGTACACTAGTACCAGGCACCTTTTTCAGGTATGACCTGTGTATCACAAGTTCAATGTGAGAGCAGCAAGAATATAGCAGTGTCAGTGGCTCAATAGGTAGCACACTCGCCTCTGAGGCCGGGAGATCAGAGGGCTGTGGGTTCAGTTCCCACATGTGGCACTTGAGTTAATATCCCAGTACTGACACTGTAGTGCAGTATGAGAGGGGTGATGCACTTATGAGGTGCTGTCTTTTGGATGAGACGTTAAACCGAGTTCCCATCTGGCTGGATTGATGCTAAAGATCCCATGGCACTTATCAAAAAAGAGTAGGGGAATTTCCTCGGTGTCCTGGCCAAATTTCTCCCATTCACTAAAAATACCACCAACAGCTTAATCTGGTTCAATTTCAGTTGCTTACCATCTGTGTCTCCCTCCCCCGGTCACCCCTGAAAAAGGGACTTCTAGGCCCAGTGGGCTTACCGGGTCAACAAAATTCAATAAATAAATAAATATGATACAGTATATCAGTCAGTCTGTGCCTCTTTGAATTTCTGGTGCTTTTCTCCTCATCTACCCTGACTGGCTACATTGTCTGGACTGGGTTCCTGATTGGGCCACCCGGGTGCTCAGTTTCTGCAGTCCCAAACAGAGAGATTTTCTTCTGCCTGCTACCTTTTCAACAAGGGCTGTTATCTCTGTTGATAATTTTCTGTAGTAAAAACTGTGACTTGTCTAGACAGCCTGTACTAATGAAGTTAATGTAATTTTGTAGCTAGCCACTGTCATCAGCTTTATCCTGCCTAATTATTTTTATTTGAAACTGCTGAATTGCTACTGCCTTAATTGTACTCTGCCTAATTAAAGCTGCCTAAACTTCTACTATCCTTCTTGGCGATGGCAAACCTACCCTCCTATCTTCAGCCACTGCTTCTCTCTCTCTCTCTTTCTCTCAAACCTGCTCCTCTATTGTCAGCTCCTGGTCTTCCAAGCCTACTCTCACCCTCAACCTTCTGGAAGCGGTGCTCATCTCAGCTGTGGTCTTTTTCCACCTCTTGACATGCATTCCTCCCCACCACACTCCCCAATCCTCTGTTGTTTGGTAACTTCTCTGTCTGCCACTCACCCCCTGCTGATGTGCCACCGCCAGTCTACCCCACCCACAGATTTCCAACTCTTTTTAAATATTGTTCCTTTTTCCCTTCCCCCTCTAGCTTGCACCCTGACTGGGTGCTCCTCAATGGAAGTGGTGTGGTACAACTCTCTCTTCAGCCACCGCCTGGTGCATTGATCCTGCCCGCTGCTCACCAGCAAAGGTAAGGACTCAATTTTCAATCTGTGCCTCTTTGAATTTCTGGTGCTTTTTTCCTCATCTACCCTGATTGTCTGGACCCGGTTCCTGATTGGACCACCAGGCTGCTCAGTCTCTCGGTCCCATTCCTCACCAAGGTCGATAAAGCCAACTTCTCCCTCTCTATTCTCTACCAGCAGGCCAACCCCTGGAAAATTTTCCCTCATTCAAATATGTAGGTGTTATCCTTGATCCCTCTTGTACTTTCTCTGAGCATATTTATTGATTTCAGTTCAGGATTACTACCTTAGAGATGAGGTCTCATTTACAAAGGCTCCAAGTCATGACAGACCAGTACAAAGCAGGACATAACAGTACATATAGGTGAACATAAAATGATCAGCAAGTTAAGTGTTTTCACAGCAAATAAAGTATTATAGGATTACAGTTTCAGTGCATTAGAATACAGGCTAGCCAGAGCAATATCTCAATCTAACACACTAGGAGAGAGAGAGGGCCCAATGTGTAGAAGAGTACTAGGGCAGCCAGGCTGAGGTGCATATGTTCCAGTAGTGAGCCTGTTAGCCAAGGACAAGTTGATCTGCTGACTTTTTGGATTTGTACGGGGCAAAGGTATCGCATGCCATGATGAAGATCTGACAAAAGTAGTCAAGTGCTTGGTTTCCATCCTTAGCCCTGCCCAGTGAGGACCAGTCTGCCTCCTTCAGGTATTGCTTGACAGTATCCAGCAGCCCAGTTCTCAGGATTCGATTTCTGGAGACCTGGGGTGGGCATTTAATGAACTTATTTGTCCAGGTGCACAGTACCGGGAAATGATCACTGAGAGTCAGGCAGGACCAACAACTCAGTGATGTGTTCTGGGCAGAAGGCGAGTAACCAGTCAACGAGGGAGTTAGTGCCCGTGCAGTAGTTCTGTCTAGTAACTTGACTAACCAGCTGGGTCAAGTAGAGGCCAGCTATATGGTCTCTAACTGCAGTGGCATTTTGGGAATGCCAGTTAATGTTGAAGTCAACGACAATGACTTGCTTCCAGTTTTGATTATGCTGCCCCAGATTATTTATAAACTGCTCAAAGCCAGCATGGTGTGTACTGGGGGGTAAGTATACTGTGGAGAGTGGGAGCACTTTGTTTTGTTGTCCTTTAATATCACATCTGAGATAGACCACGCAGCCGCCACCCGCCCCCCCCATTTTGACAAACGATCCTGATGGAACATATTGTAACCACCCAGGGCAACAGCGTCATCAGCGACTAAACACATCAGTGTTGCGCTCAAGTTGAGGATGGTGGGTGCCAGATAGGATAGCCAGTCCAAATATTGTAGATAAATAAAACCACCACTCCAGAAATTGCTTGTTCCACTTAAAGTGTATGGTTTATTCCATGATACAATACCAAAGTCTGGAATGTAACAGAAGGAAAGCAAACCCTTAGCGCCTCAACCGTTAGGTCTTCCAGAGGGTATGAATCAATACTAACATATTTCTCCTTATACACATACCATTTCACTCAATTAAATAATGAGTTCAGTGATTCACATCTTGCTCATAATGATACAGAGCTAACATGTACTCAGCACTTAAAGTAAAATTCAAATCCTTCTAAACAGTGCTGACGAAATAAAATAAAATAGAAAAGCAAAACACAAAATTTATATAAACAAACATAAATTGTAAACAGATGAAGGAGAAACTAGCATAAATCCATAAACTTAACCACACTACCATAGTAGGTAATATCAAACATACAGTATCTAATCAAGTAATGTTATTTTATTTACTTGAATAAGTAAGATTTATGGAGAATTGCCAGAATATTCCTTAAATGATGCATAAATACATAGAAATTAGAAAGCCACATATAATTTTTTTAAAAATGTATGCAGTTCATGATTTTTTAAGTTCACAAATAATATATAAATATATGTATAAATGTGAGGGTACCCAGAGTTGCACCGGCTGATCGTCATTATTATACAGTTTCAAAATGTGCCTGTCCAGACTATCGGAGGTCACAAGGAAATGCAAAAGGTCAAATATCCATTGTATTAAATTTAGAGACCGAAAATTCAAAATAAGGTTCTCCATTATAACCTAAAAATATATGATTAGATAAAGAAGAGAGTAATAATTGGACTGAATCTCTAGGCGATCATTAAGTGCAGATCTGAGTTACCGCACAAATACAAATCATTAAGGTGCTCAATGTTCTTATTCTGTGATTTCCACGGGACGTGCCATCGCCATGATGGAGCTGGTGACCTGTTCTTTTTGCTGAAAAATAAATGTCTTACAGCATAAAAAGGAAGAATTTGTAAATAAGTTACCCTCACATTTATACATAGATCTTTATATTATTTGTGAACTTAAAAAATCATGAACTGCATACATTTAAAAAAGTTATATGTGGCTTTCTAATTTCTATGTATTTATGCATCATTTAAGGAATATTCTGGCAATTCTCCATAAATCTTACTTATTCAAGTAAATAAAATAACATTACTTGATTAGATATGTTTGATACTATCTACTATGGTAGTATGGTTAAGTTTACGGATTTATGCTAGTTTCTCCCTCATCTGTTTATAATTTATGTTTGTTTATATAAATTCTGTGTTTTACTTTTCTATTTCATTTTATTTCGTCAGGACTGTTTAGAAGGATTTGAATTGTGCTTTAAGTGCTGAGTGCATGTTAGCTCTGTATCATTATGAGCAAGATGTGAATCATTGAACTCATTATTTAATTGAGTGAAATGATATGTATATAAGGAGAAATACATCAGTATTGATTCATACCCCCTGAAAGACCTAACAGTTGAGGCACTAGGGGTTTTCCTTCCTTCTGTTACATTCTCGACTTTGGTATTGTACCATGGAATAAACCATACACTTTAAGTGGAACAAGCAATTTCTGGAGTGCTGGTTTTATTTATCAGCCTCATCAGTGACCTTTGGGGATAGCCAGTGAGGGTGATTATGTCTGGCTTATGCTGCTTGACCCATGCCTGGAATTGTGGGATTTTAGGTAGGAGGCTACCTATGTTCAGAGAGGCAATCTTTAGGTGGCCCAGTTTTGAGGTGGGGCATGTAGATGGTGCAGGGTTGGGGTGCACGTTCCCTGATAGAAGAAGCATTACTAGAATAAACTTCCTAATGTAGTGAGACAGGGGCACCCTTATGGTCAGCTTTGGCTTTGTGACCCTGGACACTGTAGGAGTAGTTGCAAGCATGCAGCGGCACAACAAGGCAGCTACATGGAATCTCCAAGTGACTGGGGGTTCATAGGGCAGGGGCAAGTGATTCAGTGTAGGGGACTGGTAGGGATCTGAGGAGGTTCCTGTGCCTTTGTGCTGCCAGTGCTGGGTTGTACAGTTGAGGGTAGTTAGGTCCATTGTAGGTGGCATAATAGCCATGTCTGAAACTACCCTGAAGTAGAGGAAATGGGGTAGCAAGAGCGCCATATTGGTTCGAGCTTGCATTATGTTTGTATAGCTAGAGATGTTTTATATGAATAAGATCAGGGGGCAGTTGAGGATGTCCACATACTGGATCAGGAGACAAAGGAGGAGAGATCTGGGAACAAACCTGATTGTTAGGGGAGCGTCTGTGGGCTAATCCAATGAGAGCCATGCTTTGTTTTGGCCAATAAAGAGGAGGGGTAGTGAAAGTGGGAGGGGCTCAGGTGTATTTAATTAAGGCAGAAGGGGGTGACATTTTTGCGAGAATGCCAGACCCAGTGCAAGAAGGTAGCCTGCTGGACTGAGACTACCATGAGCCCCAGGCCAAAAAACCACGCTTCCTCAGCAGTAGGAGAGAGTCCCCCCACCTTGGGTAGCAATTAGCCAATAGGAGGCAGCAGGCGAGTTGAAGCAGCCAGTAACAGGGAAGCCTGAAGCACTGTCAGCCAATCGGTAGAGCGGGCTTGAAACCAGAGTGTCCGTACCTAGAGTTGCTGCTGGAAGGGCAGCAGGAAGGCACAGCCGGCCATGGCAGAGCCAGGCTGCTGCTGTGGAATGGCCCAGTTAAGGGCTGTATCTGGAAAGAGGAAGAAAATGTGGTGAGTTAGTGCTAGATATTGCTAGGCGGTCACCGTAGCAGTAGTTACCTTAACCGGTGGACGGGCAGTTAGTCGGAAGGAGAAAAGACAGCACAGTGTTTAGCTAAGCATGGAGGAGTGAGGATGGAGAGAAACAAAAGGTGCAAGAGAATAGCTTAAGTGGCACCTGGTTTAATGGCACCAGGGGTGCGAGATGGGAAAAGGAAGGGGCGGAGGGTAGTTTTCAGATCAGGAGGTGGGGGTAGAGCTGGAGGGGTGAAAGGAGAGCACAGAGAGATAATTAAATAGAGTAGAAACTTGCACTGCCCTTGCTTCTAAAGACTCGATTGCATCAAACAGTATAGAACAGGCTGGAATTTACTCTAAATAACAGACAAAAAGAAAAAAATACAGTCCAGCAGTGGTCCTTGGCAGAACAAGGTAAGCTGAGCAAGCTGCAGTTAGGAGAGTGAAACAGTAGCATACAACACTATAATGTATGGTGGAACATTGTGATAGGTAGAAATCTCCCTTTTTATAACAACGTTTTACCAGGCCGGCCCGGTGGCAGTGAGGGTTGAGGCGCTGGATGCCACACCTCGTGCCACACTGGCAACCTGGGTTTGGGAACGAGCCTAGAATGCCAGGGATCGGCAGGGGAAGGGAAGGTTTGAGCGTCCAGAGGACAGCTGTCCTTCCTCGGGGGGGGCCAGAGCTGATGCCCGGCACCGTGGCAACCTCTGGTGGAGACTGGAGGTACCGCAACATTACAGGGCCAGAGAAGAGGGTTGCAGATCCACGGCAAGACGTTCCCTGGCGTCATTGCATGTCAGGGCTCTGTCGGGGAAGGAGAGGAAGTGCTAAGAGGGGGAAAAAACCCTCCATAGCTGACAGGCATGGCGGCTTTTCCCGCAATCCACTCCATAGTTGGGCTTTGGTCCTCCGCTTCCCCGCCTCCGGCCCAGTTAGCTCAATACTGGAAGAAAGAGCGCCCTGGGCGGGGGTGACCCTCCCCCAGAGGGCAGACCCGGGGGATGCCCGGTGCCAGAGAGTAGCGTAGGACTCAGAGCCACGCATGGAGGTAGGGATGGCGGAAAGGAAGGTCGTCGGAGAGAGTTCAGCTGTGGGGGATGAAAAATAGAGTTTGGAAAAAAAAATGTTTTATCATCGATTGTTATGTCATCATGTTGTTAACCCATCGATTGTACATCACATCAATGGGTTAACAACTGGGAACAGTTTGCACATGCCTGCTACAGAAATCTATCACCTTCCTGAAAACGGCCTCAGAGGTGAGCATGACCCGAAATTAGCAGCGGTGACAAATCTAACAGCAGTTGTAAGGTTCTTGCTTATTTTTTTAATTAGTTAAGTGAACCATACACTATAAAGTATAATGTATGGTTCGCTATTGGCAACCAGCTGGTTTAACTGTCTTGAGGTTGCCATGGCTACATAAACCTCTCGAGCTTCGCTCTTGAGGTTTACAAGGTCACCATGGCAATCTCTCGATGGTTAACGAGCTGTTTACCGATAGCGACCCATACATTATCCTCTATCATTAACAGTGCAGTAGACTCATTTAGGCTCTGGATATTAGCAAAGAAAAAGCAAACTTCATCCTAGCCTATTTTAGAATACAGCAGGCACAATTATTTTCTAGACGTTAACACATTTTTTTTTTAATTTTTGCAAGAGCGCCAGACCCCGGGCAAGAAGGTAGCCTGCTGGACCGAGACTACTGCGAGCCCCAAGCCGGAAACCATATTCCCTCAGCGGTAGGAGAGAGTCCCCTCGCCTCAGGTAGCAAGTAGCCAATAGGAGGCAGCTGGCAAGTTGAAGTGGCCAGTAACGGAAGCTTGAAGCGCTGTCAGCCAATAGGTAGAGCGGGCTTGAAGCCCGAGTGTCCGTACTTTGAGTTGCTGCTGGAAGGCTGGCAGGAAGGTGCAGCCGGCCGTGGCAGAGCGGTGCTGTTGCCGTAGAATGGTCCAGATAAGGGCAGTATCTGGAAAGAGGAAGAAAATGTGGTGAGTTAGTGATCGATATTGCTAGGCGGTCGCTGTAGCAGCAATTACCTTAATCAGTGGGCGGGCGGTTGGTCGGAAGGAGAAAAGACAGTACAGTGTTTAGCTGAGCGGGGTGGTGGGGTGGAGAGAAACAAAAGGTGCAAGAGAATAGCTTAAGTGGCACCTGGTTTAATGGCGCCAGGGGTGCGAGGTGGGAAAAGGCAGGGGCAGGGGGTAGTTTTCAGATCAGGAGGAAGGGGGGTAGAGGTAGAGGGGTGAAAGGAGAACACAAAGAGAATCAAATAGAGTAGAAACTTGGGCTTCCATTGCTTCTAAAGACTCAGTTGCATCAAACAGTATAGAACAGGTTCAAAATTACTCTAAATAACGAGACAAAAAGAAAAAATACAGTCTAGCAGTGATCCTTGGCAGAATACGGTAAGCTGAACAAGCTGCAGTTAGGAGAGTGAAACAGTAGCATGCAACACTATTGCTAACCTAGCTTCATTAACAGTACAGTAGACTCATTTAGGCTCTGGATATTAGCAAAGAAAAAGCAAACTCCATCCTAGCCTATTTCACAATACAGCAGGCGCAATTATTTTCTGGAAGTTAACACAGGTTTTTTAAATGTTTGCGAGTGAGCTAGACCCAGTGCAAGAAGGTAGCCTGCTGGACCGAGCCTGCCGTGAGCCCTAGGCCAAAAAAACACACGCCCTCAGCGGTAGGAGAGAGTCCCTTCACCTTGCCTCGGGTAGCAATTAGCCATTAGGAGGCAGCTGGCAGGTTGAAGCAGCCAGTAGCAGGGTAGCTTGAAGTGCTGTTACCCAATCGGTAGAGCGGGCTTGAAACCCGAGTGTCCGTACCTTGAGTTGCTGCTGGAAGGCAGGTAGGAAGGTGCAGCTGGCCATGACAGAGCCAGGCTGCTGCTGTAGAATGGCCCGGTCGAGGGCTGTGTCAGGAAAAAGGAAGAAAATGTGGTGGATTAGTGCTAGATATTGCTAGGTGGTCGCCGTAGCAGCAGTTACCTTAACCGGTGGGCGGACAGTTGGTCGGAAGGAGGAAAGACAGCACAGTGTTTAGCTGAGCATGGAGGGGTGAAGGTGGTGCAAGAGAATAGCTTAAGTGGCACCTGGTTTAATTGCACCAGGGGGTACAAGATGGGAAAAGGCAGGGGCCGGGGTAGTTTTCAGATAAGGAGTGGGGTAGAGGTAGAGGGGTGAAAGAAGAGCACAGAGAGAGAATTAAATAGAGTAGAAATTTGCGCTGCCCTTGCTTCTAAAGACTCAATTGCATCAAACAGTAAAGAACAGGCTCAAAATTACTCTAAATAACAGAGACAAAAAAAAATGCAGTCCAGCAGTGGTCCTTGGCAGAACAGGGTAAGCTGAACAAGCTGTAGTTAGGAGAGGAAAACAGTAGCATGCAACACTATTGCTAACCTAGCTTCATTAACAATGCAGTAGATTCATTTAGGCTCTGGATATTAGCAAAGAAAAAGCTAACTCCCTCCTAGCCTATTTTATAATACAGCTGGCACAATTATTTTCTAGCAGTTAACACATTTTTTTGAAATTTTTGCGAGAGCACCAGACCCAGTGCAAGAAGGTCGCCTGCTGGACTGAGGCTGCCACGAGCCCCAGGCTGAAAACCATGCTCCCTCAGTGGTAGGAGAGAGTCCCATTGCCTCGGGTAGCAATTAGCCAATAGGAGGCAGCTTGCGGGTTGAAGCAGCCAATAACAGGGAAGCTTGAAGCGCTGTCAGCCAATCGGTAGAGCGGGCTTGAAACCTGAGTGTCCATACTTATGAATTCCTGCTGGAAAGCAGGCAGGAAGGCACAGCTGGCTGTGGCAGAGCCATGCTGCTGCCATAGAACGGCCCGGTCAAGGGCTGTATGTTGAGTTGCTACTGTAAGGCGAGCAGGAAGGTGCGCCTGGCCATGGCAGACCTGTGCTGCTGCCGTAGAATGGCCTGATCAAGGGCTGTATCTTGAGTTGCTGCTGGAAGGTGGGCGGGAAGATGCAACAACACTGCAGAGAATCATCTACCAGAAGCTAGGCACTGCCTACTGACTGAATCATCTTCTGTCTGCTGAAGCACACCTTGCCATTGCACTAGGGAACCTATTACCCCTCATCAACTACTGCTCCCCTGTCTACTGCCTCATGCCCTCTACACTACATTCATGACTAAACACAACGTACAATTCCATGTGTCGCTTTGATTTGATAAAAATGTATTTTTATACAGGAATCAGTTGTTGGGTTATAATCCCCGTTTATAACAATGTCCTGTTGTCCTACAAGCTCCCTACTCTACCCATCACTGTACACTCTACCAGTCCCCAGGGTGACTCCTGCTACAAGGTCATTTCGACTATGCCATGGGCTGCTTGGTAGACAGTTCGCTCAGGAACTACCACCTGTCCCCCTACTCATCCCTGCTAACAGATAGGGTGGCCTCAAGGAATCTTAGGATATTCTCCATCCCTCCACTGGAAATACCACACATCTCCACTGCCATGGGTAGTAAAGCTTTCTCATCTCTGCCCCCTCCCTATGGAACAAACTCCCATTATCCATTTGCTCGTCCCCCTCCCACCTGTCTTTCAGAAAGAACATAAAAGACTGGCTCCTGACTGTATTCACTTGTCACTGCTCTCATCAACAACAGTAGGGCCCACTAAACACCCACGCTGTATTACATGTCAGGTCGCTGCTTGCCCTTACCTCCCCGACCCTCCTTTCTCATCCTCTGTTGCCTTATGCCCTAGCTCCATAGTATCCTATTGCACTCTGCACACTTGCCCTCCAGTCTGGATTTGATCTCTAAGCATTCCAGGAAAGTTTGACTGTCTAGCCTGCACAGCCTTTTGTGGCTGGGCACCTGATGTTAACTTAACAAGCATTTGTCAGTGCCGAATGTTGCTTGCTTGTATGTGCTGTTTAGGTATTTGGAAGTCATTGGAGTGCAAATATTGAAAATTGAACTCATTTAGCCGCAAGGAACTGCTAAACGCATCGCCGTAAAACAGTCATTTTTTAGGAATTTTTTCACCAAATTTTCAACATAGCCATTTTAAGACCTCTGCTCATGAACAGTGTCACTGTGATTTTCTTAATGTGTCCCATACATTGATTTCGCACACCGACTGCGCCATTGTGCGCTACATGGGTGGAAACACGTTTTGGGCAAGATGTGAAAAATGACAGCTGTACTGCTCATAAGGAGGTGTGGTAAAATGGCAATGTTGAAAATCTGGAGTGAAAATATAGAAAATTTGCAAACTTATGAGCATGCATAGGAACTGCGCAACGCACGCTCATAAAACAGTCACTTTTAGGAATTTTTTGACCAAATTTTCAACATAGCCATTTTAAGACCTCTGCTCATGAACAGTGTCACTGTGATTTTCTTAATGTGTCTCATACATTGATTTCGCACACCTTTGGGCAGGATGGGAAAAATGTCAGCTGTACTGCTCATAAGGAGGTGTGGTAAAATGGCAATGTTGAAAATCTGGAGTGAAAATATTGAAAATTAGAGAACTTATGAGTGTGTGTAGGAACTGCGCAATGTATGCTTGTAAAATAATCATTTGTAGGAATTTTTTCACCAAATTTTCAACATAGGCTTTTTGAGAGCCCACCTTATGAACACTGGCAGTGTTGTTTCGTTAATCGGTCCTGAAAGGTGATTTCGCACAGTGACTGCAAAATCACCCTTCAGGCATGATTAATGCCATGACAGTGCAAGAATTCATGAGGAGGGGTCCCAAAAACCCCATGTTGAAAATTTGGGCCCAAAATTCCCCAAAATGTCTGAGATATGCAACAAAGTTGAAAAAACCCTATTTATTCCATTATACAGCTTACCGGCATTTCCTCAGTTTGCAGTCGGCTTTGAAGAGTGCAGATGTGTTCCCGGTCCACTGATGATCGTCGCACCAAGCTCTGGAGGTAAGTATGGGGTGAGGGGGGTGAAGGGAGGCAGGGTGCACAGTCGGTGGGTGCGGGTTCTGGGAGGAGCAGGGAGACGGCGAGGGAATGTTTTCTTGTTTACAGTTTTTTTTTAATTAAGACGATGTGGGACATTTGCCACGCTGGGGTGGGCTCCCAGCATGGTAGCTGGAAGAGCTGCTTGGGGGCTGGAGCTGACGGGGAGTGGGCACCCCGTCGGCTATAACTAGGTATCCATGCTGGGTGGGCTCCCAGCGTGGCACCTGAAACTTTTGAGGCGTGGCGGGAGCCAATCGGAGTTGGGCACCCCATCGGCTATAACATTTTTGCCACGCTGGGTGGGCTACCAGCATGGCACCTGGACAGCTTTGTGGGGGTAGGCGTGGAGCCGGCGAGGATTGTGCACCTCTAGCCGGCCATATGGTGTAGGTGGGGGAGGCGCATCAGCCGCATAATATGCATGCTTGCATGTGTGTGTGTGTGGGAGGGAGGCTCTGCTCACTGAAGCGGAGCTCTCCCTTTCAACTGTATGCTACTGCATTTTCGACTGCTGTCACAGACAGCTGCAGCAGTCATTGGAGAACTGCAGCTGCGTCTGCAAACTCACTGACTGAATTGGAAGACGGGTGCCACACCTCCGAAAACTCAGATGATGGCACTATGTTTCTTGCACATGCGTGCAAGCAACATAAAAATGCCTCATGTAATAACATGTAGCTACTGGTCCTGTTATTGCTTTTTTTATAATCATAGGTATTCGCACTTGGTTATAATCACATGTATTTATTTCTTGTTTTCTTATATGCTTGTTCTTGCTATTATTGTTTCTGTAACCAGCTATCACTGTACGTTCTTTTTCATCATGTATTGTTGGGTGTTTTTATCCCCTGCTCCTGTATGCACTGTTTCTGACTCATGTTAGTGCCACCCTCAGCACCCTGTAGCCTGGATCGTGGCTGAAAACAGTCCTTTGGATCAGCTCACTTACTCGGTTACCAAAGACATGAATGAATGATACAATAACAGAAAATATGAATAGGGTACATCAGAGGTACAAAAAAGTTACACAGTTGAGCACATATTAAATTCTAACCCCAGGAATCCCTCATTTAGATGTTTACACTTTAAGCAGCCATCTTGGCCAAGAGTGACGCCCTGGAGACAGAACCTATGCAAATTTTCGAATTTGGAATGTAGGTTCAAACTCTCCAACCACACTGTACTCTGTCCATTGCTCATGATCTGTTTCTCAGACTGAAGACAACAGTTGCCCTGTAATGAATACAAGTGATGGATGGTTCTCCTCTCAGGTTTTTTATTTGGAAGTTATATTTAAAAAAGTGTAGTTAGTTAGCTTCCTCACTTACCAAGTTTAGCTAAGTTTACTATTAATAAAGGTTTCTCCAGTTCCCGTTTTGATTCCCAGGATTCGAAGAATATCCTACTTGGCTACCATGACTATTTTGACTAGAAGACCACATACCTTTTGCAAAATTATCTAATTTACAGAGAATGGAGTGTTTTCACTTTCTGTGTCTGTCTGTGTCCTTTCACCTTAATTAATCGGTTTCTGTTACAGGAGGTGCCATTTGACCTTTGACACAGTTTCTTCAGTACAGGGACTATCTTTTTACTACTACACTCTTGTACTGTATCTTTTTTGGGAAGTCGCTTTGATTATTTCAAGGTTCTTTCTAATTGGTATGTCAGAGAGACCTTGTGAACCTTCACAAATTGTACAAACTGTTTTCAGCTCCTGGCAAGGGCAGACTGTCTTGAGTTTCGTTTAAAGTGTTTAGGTCCACAACATGAAATTGTAAATCCTGTCATACTTTTTTGCCCAAAAACCTAATTTAAAAGGATAAACATTTTAAAAAGAAGCATGCCTTCTCAGTCTGCCTCTCTGTCATCAAAACATAATAAAAAAGGCTGTGAGGGTGGTCTGAATGATAGTGGGAAGCACGTATCTGAAGGGTCCATTTCCTCATGTACAGCAGCAAATAATGCAAGAGTGACAAGAAAAAAGATACAGCTGCACAGCCATCAGGAAGACTTGGCAAAGATGGTTAAGATATCAAGGTGTCTGAATCCAGTGAAGGCAAAAATAAAACCACCTTAGAGCAGGCATCAAAGGTGGCATCTGACGAAAAGAAATTCGTATTGGAATTTTTAAGACAGCCAACAAGACAATAACCCATATAGGCTGTCCCCACCATTCCAGTGTAGGTAACAACTGAAATACAATAATGTCACTGCCATTCCTCCTGCATGGAGAAAGGAGCAGGTGTATGACACAGAAGAAAAATGGGTCCAGGCCATGGAAAATTTCAATAACATACCTGTCCCCCACCCCCCCGGCTCAGGATCCAACCTGTCTGCCTCTGAGGAGGTAGAAAAAGTATATTACGCGCACATGGAGGAAGATGACCCCATGGAGTTAAGAGGGCACATCGGAGCAAGATTTCAAACCTCCTCCAAGACAAACTCATCCTTTTCCTCATTCATCAAACAAATGGTCGATAACCCTCAACATCCCCCCATTAGAATCAGAGGATGCTGATTTTATGGACAAGCTAGGAGTAGCCCCACCAAGAAGAATGTTACTTCCCATACATAAATCACTTAAAAAGGCCATAGCAAAACTCATGGCTGCACCCACTTCAGCTGCAGCCACCAACAGAAAAACTTAAGAGAAATGTCAGGTAGAGAAGCAGGGAGTGAAATATTTGTATGCCTATCCTGATCATCACGGGGTGGTCCAGGCTGCTGCTTGTGGGAGAGCACAGATCCCTGTCTGCACAGACCCCTGAAAAAAGACTCTTAAAATGTTAGACACTATGGCAAAAAAGTTTATACAGCAGCTGCCCTGCTTATTAGGTCAGCATATTCAGTGTGACGCTCTGCCACCTGCTTATTGTTATATTGTATGATATTTGTATTATAAATAAATGGTATGTGTATGTGATTGTCTGCCTAGGACACAAGTCAGCCAGTGTGTGTGAGAGATAATTGACCTTTGACCTCAGAGGTGACCATGTTAAAGCAGCTGGCCGTTAGAAAAGCTGGCTAAGGGAAAACTGAATCAGAGGTTTCCTGTTTTGTTTAACAGAGGGTTCTGGCCATCTGCCAGGACCTCATAACATTTTATGATTCCTGCAGAAAGAGTTGGTCACAGAACTTTGTTATCAGTCATAAACCTAAGATCATTCTTGCAAAGCAGGAAACCAGCAGACAGATCAAAGAGAAATGTTTGGTCAAATAGACTCATATTTTGGGAAATTGCTAGTTGCTGGTTTTCACAGTAATAACATACACCCTTGTGGATATTTATGCTAAGAAGTAAAAGTTATAGGAGGGTCTAACTGTGACCTCACCAAAGGGTGGGGAGATGGATTTTGAAATGGTCAGGCATCGGAGGAAAACACTGCTTTTTAACTCTGGGCTCAAGACAAGGCACTTTATGGTAACATCTAGCTAGGCAAGAGCTTTTAAGTATATTGGTATGTGTCTTTGTGTTCTGTAATTTTCCAGTTATTTTATGTGACTATGTTATTAGTGTATTTGTTCTGTGTTTGATATTTTACCTATTTTACAATTTTTAGTAAACCATTTTTTCCTTGAAATACTGCCTGTGTCTTCTCAGTTTTCTTTTGTATGTGAATGCTGAACTAGTGTTTAATTCTGACAGCTGTTAAGGGCTTGACTGTTTTGCTAATCTTGCTAAAGGTAAGACTATACCTAGGACTCATACCGAGTCGTAAGGGAACATTTTTGGAACCTGGCTGGGTGCCGCTAGGTGAAGGATTGTATTGCGTTTCCCCAAAGAGAATATATATCCGAGCCTGTTAACTGGGTGTGCTAGCATAAGGTTCATATTTGACCCCCAGGACTCAAGGCTAGTAGGTGATTCAGACCCAAAACAGACAGGAGGGTTACCCTTTTGTCTCCTGTTCACACTATTGCACCTCAAGGTTGGCACTGTGGGAGCAGAGGGCCTGACCTGCGGAGAGCGTTTGTGACATTCAGCGTATATAGCACAGTACCAGAAAGCACCCTAGAACACAATTCTGGTAATAGCAGAAAGAGCAGAAAATGTTTTGGCACGGGACCTGATTGCTAAAGTGAGGTCAGCCCTGGATGACACAAAATATAATTTCCACACTGCGACGGACACTAATTACACTGCTGCTAAATTTTTGGTTCATACAGTGTCCATAAGAAGGCTTTCCTAATTGAGGACTAGTATCCTTTACCAGGATACTAATATCAAGGCCATGGATCTCTCCTTTGAGGGAAATTTGGGGGAAGGGTGGAAGGGAAGGGCAGCTGCAGAATAAGGGGTGCTAGCTGCACATTCGAGCAGACTTGATAGACCTCTAGGCCTTTATCTGCTGGCAAATTTCATATGTTCGTAAATTTATCATTTGGTAACAAAACAGAAGCCTGCATGAAAAAATGGATGAATACAAAGCCACATTCAAAAGTAACAATGAGAAGGAAAAGCGCTCTACCTCCTCCTACAGGTCATGCAGATGGGGAGGCAGAGGCAGGGGATATTACTTGAGAGTCTATGTCTCTTACACCTCCTATGAGTATCAGACACAAAGCGGTTACTATAGGGAAAGGGGGGAAAAAGGGCTCTGAGGCGTAATGCTGCAGCTCCAGCACCTAAGCCCTACCCAAAACAAAACCCCTGACAGTTTTGCACATATTGCCCAACCATTGCCAGTGGGAGAGAGACTGGCATACTACTTCCAGGAATGGGTAAACATTACCGCAGATAAGTGAGTACTGAAGTATTAGGCCAGGGGTTGTGTCTGCAGTTCACTTCCTAAACCTGCAGTTACATAGAAGTTTTTCATAGATATATATTTAAAGATTCAGAGAAGACCACTGAGCACATGCTCTTTTAAAAAGTTTCCATGGCAGGTTGACAGATAATAGACATATTACATCAAGCAGGTATAGAACATACATAGGTTGCAATATTACAGTGTTATCAGTAGTTATATGGAATTAGTACAGTGTCAGTAAATGATATAGAACAGCAATGGTGAGCTATATGGGGAAAGTAGGGAAGGGCCCCCTTTCGAGTTGAGGGGAGACTTAGGAAGGGTAAGCAGTCTCATGTTGGGGCTTTGTCAAAAATAGGAGGATGAAATAGTGACTGGGGGGTGCCAAGGAGGAAAGGGGAAGGTGGCACCAGAGGGGAAAAGTGCTTGACTAAATGGTCATACAGATAAAATGTGTAGGGAAGTGGTGCAGGGATGGAGATATGATGAAGGCGGTCCAGGGGAACAGCAGGGCAACATGCTGAAAGCCACAGGGGTGGGATTGGCCCAGGCATGTCAGAAGAGGTGGGAGGGGCAGGAGGGACCAAAGGGGGCAGGGGAAAAGAATGGATGTCTGAGTGTCAGTTCAGGGGCAAGTGAAGGTTAATGGAGGAAGAGCACCAAAGAGGGGAAGAGTGGCTGCTACAGAGAGCAGACACTAGCTGTACGGAGGAGCAGGGTGCAGCAGGGCTGCCATATGAGCAACTCGGGAGGCTAAGGAGGGGGAGGGACTGGCCTTCAGAGGCAGTCACACTCTGTGATTGATTTAAGGTGTTGCCTTAGTCCAGTTTTGAAATGTGATAGGCGTTTGAAGGTTTGAATGGGCACAGGGAATTTGTTAAGCCACTGGGGAGGTCCCTATAGGCAAAGGCGTGTTTTCCATGTGCAGTATGACAGAAAGGTGTTGATAGGGCCCCCCCTCATCCTACCTCTGATGTCATAGAGGGTAGCAATCGGCAAGAGGATGTTGGATAGATGGGGGGTGCCCAATAATGCCTTCTTACCCAGGAGGCAGGTTTGGAACTCGATCCTGTTCTTTAGAGGCAGCCAATTAGTCCATTCATACAGAGAGCAAGTGTGCGTATGACGATCTGCAGTCAGGGTGAGCCTACAGGCTTTATTGAGAGCAATGTGAACCTTCTTTAGTGCCGTATCCATTGCCGCTCCATAGACCACCAGGCCATAATCAGTGGTTGACAGGATGGAGCTGGACACTGAGAGGCAGAGGGCCTCAGGGGTGAGCTATTTCCAGTATCTATAGAGGACACCCAGCTTGGTGTTTACCGCCTTAACCACTGAGTCAATGTGTTGGGTGAAGGTGAGAGTATCATCTAGGGTGACCCCCAGGTACTTGAACGAGTGCTCTTGTTCCAACGGTTCGCTGACTGTGTTGGAGATGATGAGGGAGGGGAGCCTCTTTTTGTACTGGGGGCTGGATATAAGCATGGCCTTGTTTTTTTTTTTTTTATAATTTAGTAGAAGTTTATGCCTGCAGAGCCAGTCCTCTAGTTTGTTGAGAGTTCTGTAGTTCAGACTGGGGGTGTCATGGGATGTATTGCTGTTGAGAAGTACTGCATTGTTGGTGTATAGGATAAGTTTAGTATCATGTACTTTAGGAAGATTGTTTAAAAAAAGGCTGAAAAGTAGAGGCCCCAGTATTGACCCCTTGGGGACCCCAATGATACTTCTCTGGAGCTAGACACTGTTTGCCCAACTTTGATATGTTGGTTTCTGTGAGTCAGGTAGTCCTGGAACCAGCATGCAATATTGGCCACCACACCCAGGTTCTGCAGCTGTGCCAGGAGAAGGGAATGGTTAACAGTATAAAAGGCTTTGGTGAGGTCAATGAACAGTGACTCCACCAATTTGCCTTCGTCCAGTGCCTTGTGCGCTTAGTCTGTATACTCCAACAGGGCAGTGGTGGTACTATGGTTCTGTCTGAAGCAGCACTGGTTAGGGCATAATAGTTGGTATTTGTTGAGGTATTCGGTGAGTTTTGCTGCTACTATCTTTTCCAATGCCTTGGATGAGGGGAGAGGATGGAGATTGGTCTATAATTGGCTATACATGTATTGTCTCCATTTTTATGCACAGGTGTCACAAGGGCCTGCTTCCAGATCACCAGGAATTTAGCAAGAGCCAGTGACAATAGCTTTGTTATTGGTACGATGAGAACATCAAGTGTGAGGGTTAGAAGTTTCACGTCCACCCCATCACTGCCCATTCTGGTCTTGCCTAGTGCTTTTTTATATGTTTTAGAGCCTCCTTCACCATCACCCTCTTGAAGTGGAAGTATGGATGTGTGTTCTTGAGTGGCTTGCACTTGGATTGATCAGCAGAAGGGAGCAGGTAGTCAGGCGTATGAGAAGATAAGGGTAGGGATGCATCAAGGGGAGGAGGCAGGTGGAGTCTGGTAGAGAGAGGAGGTAAATCAAAGGAAAAATGGGGTAGGGAGGACAGAGCAGAGACAGGACACATTATAACAGGAGTGGAAGGGGGAAAACTGCACAGGAGGTGGAGGAGGAGTGGAGAGTGGGTGAGATAAAGGAAAGTCAAGGCAAACAGAACATGAAAACAAGGGAGGGATCCTAGTGCTGAGTGAATTAGTTCTGAAAGAGATCAGATGGGGAAGCAAGGGGGAGAGGCATATTCGCATATGGATGGAGGCCGTACCAGGTATGACAGCAGAAGGGGTGGGTCATTCAATTGTGAAGTGTATGCTAGGAGGGGTAGGGAGAAACCTCATATAGTTCTGCATTTGGGAACAAATGACCTGGCAGAAAATATGGTACATGCAGTTCAGAGGAGGTTTGAGGAACTGGGGCTGGTTTGTGAGGAGGGAGAAAGATCAGTAGCTTTCTGAGAGGTGCTTCCAGTACCCAAGGTGAGCATGGTCAGGAAGCTGAGGATAGAGGAATTTGACACGTGGCTAAGAGAATGGTGTCAGTCCAAAGGATATGGGCTGGTGGGGGGTGGGGAAGAACCTGGGAGGAAAGTGATCTCTACGCTAAGGACAGGCTACACTTAAGTGAGGAGGGAAGGAGGGTACTGAAACAAACTGGGGGGGGGTACATATCAAACAATGAGAATTTAAACTAGAAGAGGGGGCTGGCAAGTGTGCAGGAGTCAGGCAGGATCTACACCAAGGGAAGTCGTATGAGCTTACCCCACCCCCATACCAGCAACAATGATCTTAGAGATCAGGAGGGGGTGCTAGAAAGGGAGAGCAAGTAAGGAGGGGGGGATGGAAGCAGGGTGGAGGGTGGTAACCTTGAATGCTTGGAGTCTAGGGAACAAAATGGCAGAGTTACAGGTTCTCATGGCAGATGGGGAGGTGGACATGGCAACCATCACTGGAACATGAGCCACCCATTACCATGACTGGAACCTGGCAGTACCAGGGTATAGGTTATTTCGGAGGGACAGGGTAAAAGGGAAAGGAGGGGGAGTGGCGCTATATGTGAGGGAAGGATTGACGTGTGTCAGGGAGGAAGGGGAAGAGGGCAGCATGGAGTCATTATGGATGCAGCTCCAGGACTCCAAGAATAGGACTCTCAGGATGGGAGTAGTGTACAGGCCACCCTCTCAGACTGAAGAGTTAGGGAACTAGTGTGACAAATAAGGACCTGGAGGAAGGGCAGCACAGTGATTATGGGAGACTTTAACCTGCCAGAAGTGGATAGGGGGTACCCCAGCCACCACGAACAAGAGGGAGCAGGTACTTCTGGATGCCTTCCAGGACAGCTTCCTATTACAGATAGTCAATGAGTCAGCCAGGTTAGGGAACACCCTAGATCTCATGCTGACTATTGGAGAGTTTGTGAGGGAGCTGGGGGTGGAGGAACCGCTGGTGGGGAGTGATCACCATTCGGTGTGGTTCATGATAAATATGGGAAAAGAGGGAGTAGGAACAGGCACAAGGGTGTTACACTTCAGGAGGGACAACTTCTGGAGGATGAGAGAAATAGTATAGGGGGTATCTAGCCAGTATCCATCCAACTATGGACACTAACCAGAAGTGGGAGGTCATTAAACTGGGAATTGAGAAGGCAACTGAAATATGTACAAGGGTCCAGAGTAAGAGGACTGACAAGAAACTTAGCTGGGTGAGCAGGAGGGTCATGGAAAATGTAAGGAAGAAAAGGGACACCTTTAGAAGGTACAAAAAAACAGGGAGATGGGAGGACAGAGAGGAATACCTGAAGGAATCAAATGAGGTGACAAAGGCAGTCAGGGCAGCAAACGCATCCAGGGAACTTAGGTTAGCACAGGGCATTAGAGAGGGAGAGAAGGACTTCTTCAGGTACATCAGGGAGAAAAGGAGATGAAAGGACCAAATAGTAAGGGTTAAGAGGGATGGGGGTGGGGAAATGGGCAGAACAGGCAGGAGCACTAAGTGGATACTTCTGCTCAGTATTTAATAAAGAATAAAGGGGGGGGCTGTACCATAGGGGGGTGGGAGAATAGGCGGGAGGTGACAGATGGGGAAATCCCAGTGGCAGAGTACTGGAGGGCTTAAGGGCATTAAAGGTGGACAAGGCACCTGGGCCAGATGGAGTATACCCCAGGGTCCTGAAGGAGCTGCAAGAACCCTTTGCAGACCTGTTCAGTGCCTTTCTTGACTTAGGGAGTGTACTTCAGGACTGGAGGATGGCACACATGGTACCCCTTCACAAGAGCAGCCCCAAGGACGAGCCAGGAAATTACTGGCCAGTAAATCTCCCATCCATCGTGAGAAAGCTGATGGAAACAGTCCTTAAGGAGAGGCTGGTTTCCCTCCTAGAGGCTAATGGGCTTCAGGATGGTAGACGGCATGGGTTTGTCTCTGGCAGAGCCTGTCAGACCAACCTGGTGGAGTACTATGACTGGGTAACCAGGAAATTAGGCAGGGGCCATGCAGTGGATGCCACTTATTCAATGGAAGGCACCAAAGAATCCTCCTCTTTAGAAGTAAGTATCTAACCTGCTTTCGAATATATTTAGATTTTCACTGTTCACTACCTCCTTTGGTAATGAATTCCAATATTTTACCACCCTCTGTGTAAACCAATGCTTCCTTTTAGTTGTTCTAAAATGTCTGCCATTTAATTGAAACTTGTGGCACCTGGTGTCCCTAATGCTTTCTTTAGATTCTATACCTAAGTTCCTCAGATCCAAGTTTAGTACTGACTTATAGACATTTTTTTTTAATTATTATGTTTATGGTGGTTTTCCATTGGTTTTAACCCATCTGCCCGAGGCCCCGGCACACGGCCGTGCATACATATGGAGGCATGCACGCACACCGTGTTGCTAGCTCAGTGACAACCCACCCCCACCTCCCTCAGGAGAGGAGAGGAGAGCAGCCTACCAGCTCTGTTCAGTCCCCCCCCCACGCTGGCACCCCGACAACCCAAGATCATTCCTGAACCCTGATCACCAGCATAGCGCGAGATAAGGCATCCAACGCCTCAACCCACAGCACCACTGAACTGGCTCACTTTTAGACTGTTATTAAGTCACCCTTCAATCTCCTCATCTCCAAGGAAAACAAACCCACATTTTCCAGTCTTTCTGTATAGTGCATATCCTTCAGGCCATTTATTTAATTTTGTAATTCTTCTGAGTTCTTTCAAGCTTTGCAATATTATCTGCATCCTGTGGAACCCAAAATTGCTCTACATGTGGTCTCACTAGAGATCTATATATGGGCAGTATCACGTCTCTATCCCTGCGTGTAATATTTCTCCTTATACATCCCATGATTCTATTACATTTGGCAACTGTTTCATTAGTGTCTATCAGCTCTGAGATAGTTTGATACCAGCACTCCAAGATCGGTCTCGCAGTCAATCGTTTTAGAATTTGATCACAAATTTTGTAAGTTGCTATGGTATTTTTCTTCCAAAAATGCATAACAACACATTTTTCCAAGTCGAATTACATTTTGTTAACTGTAACCCACTCGTAGAGCTCATTTAATAATTCTTGTAGTCCATTTACTTTCTCACTTGCTCCAACTGTATGCCTTATTTTGCTGTTGTCAACAAATTTGCTTATCCACCCACCTTTGGTAACGTTCATTCTAGTGACATATATATTAAACAATGTGGGTTCTAGCACCAGCCACTAGGGGACTCCACTCATCACCTCCCTCCTCAACACCATTTATTCTGAAACCCGTGCTTCATCCACCCTTATCCATATTATGTTATCAGAACTGTATTTTTCAAGGTATTTAATCAACTCTCCATGTGGGACTGTATCAAATGTCTTTGCAAAGTCAAGGCATATCACATCCACTGGTTTACCTTCATCAAATGCCTTGTTCACTTTCTCAAAAAAGCTAATCAAATTAGTCTGACACGATCTACCCCTTCTAAAACCATGTTGATTTGTATCCCACAATCCCATGTGACAGGTGATTCTCTATAAATTGTCTCACAATAGCCTCCATAATTTTACCCAACACAGACATGAGGCTGACCGGCCTATAGATGTTCTTCAAGGATATCTCTTGCCTCAGGCCACACCTATGGAACTGTAGGTGTCAGGCACTAGGACCACAAGGAATCCTTTTTTTTTTTTTTCTGCAAGCAGTTCACTGGGGGCAGCCCACGATGGCATTCTATGTTGGCACTTCCGATATAAATGTGGGAGGCCTCTTCCCTTGTCAGTTCTTTTCCCAGTGTTGATCATACTTGTCAGACCTTTCATATAAACACTGTCATTGCAGTCGCCCATTTTGTGTTTTTCCTTCTTAGTAGCTAATCACTTTTTAAAAGTGATTTTTGGCAGTGTGTATGTTGACTTCAGAGCCGTTTAAACTTTTCTGCTATTGTTGTTTTAACCAGGAGTAGCACACTAAGCTGAAAGCTTTTTTACATGTGTGACCTGGGAGCAGGGTTGTAGCCAGGGACTTCAGATCTGCACACCAAGTGGACTCACTGCTACCTCCCCCCCCCCTTGTTAGGGTGAGCTACCACTCCCAGGTGTAGCCAGTCAATATACAAATGTACACCAGGACCGTGTTTGTTGCCTCATTTGGCACAATACATACAACTTTTGTATCTCATGACAGTGGTTGTTGCCATGCATGGGTAAATACAAATGCCATACATTGCTCCCTAAGACACCCACATACTAGCCCAGAGCCTGTAAAGTTGTATTGTCCTTGGGATGCAAAGAGAGTATTAGTGGCCAGTCCTTCTAGTTTCGACTTCTATGAATAAAATTACAGAACGGTTCAGTATTTTCTTTTAGTTTTCATGGAAAAAGGAAGCAGCTCAGAGCCTATTTGCTACCCCCCTTAAATAAAATTGCACACCATGGAGTGCTTGGAGTATGCCTGCCTACACCCATGCCTGGGAGCACAGGGAAGTTAAGTGACTTGCTCAGTGTCACACAGCATGCAAGTGGAAGCTGTGGGATTCAAACCCAGGTCTGGTCTGCTGGATGTCACCATATTTGCAGCTCAGAGCCTTAAACCACTGCGTTGTACTGCCTCCCAGGACTGTGCTATACTGCCTCCCAATTGTGACAAGTGGGGCGAGAAGATTTACTTAAAAAAACTCACACAACATCTGTGTGTGCCGTCTCACCCCAGACCACAACTTAAAGGGGTGCCCAATTTATAGAGGGTTTAATATGACCAATCAATGATGCAGAAAATGCACTTTAGAAAAGTACCTTTCAAAACAGTGCTTAGCCTGAATGGAGAAGGAGTTCCACCAGAAAAGCCCCGCCACATCGCCAGCCCACTCCTTGAGATCCAAGGCTTCCATGTCCCAGGAGAAGATGTCTGGGTCTCACAGGCATAAGCACCAGGAGAGGGAAAAGGCAAAGACCTCCTCGGCTCACTCTAGGTCACCTATTCATGCAGGTATGACTTTCACTGGACTGTCGACTACTGTGGCGGCGATATAGCCCACCACCCACACCGTCAGTCTGGCAGGGTCAGCTCTTGGCACCTCCAAACCACGTATGGCTGGTGTGTCGCCATCAACATCAGGGTCCTTTTCTGCTCCATCGACCTCTGTGGTGTTCCCATCGTCCACATGATCGTCAATGTTCATTCAGTTCTATCGTCCTTTATGGACATTTTAAAGTACCTGTTACCTGCTCCTCCATTGACCAGTATTCTATTGGCAGGCTCCATACATCAAATCCCAGTGACAACGCCTCCTAAACCGACACACCAGACACCCTCCAGGATGTCAACGGCTTCTCCCTCTCCATCCTTGCTTCCTCACGACCATGTCAACGAGGATCAGAAATATAACACAGAACTTATTCTGGCAGAGGTGGAAGATGAAGGAGTGGAGTTTGTGGACCCTTGTGACAGAACCAGTTCCACAGTATCCACTGGGAGTGAAGAGACTGTGGTCTATACACCCAGGTCTTCCCCTGAAGACCCCTCATTCATAACCTTGATGCAGTAACTTCAAATTGCAATGGGCTCTGACTTTGAGGAACAGGACATTACTAAGATGAATCTGGTGGACTTCTTAGAATTGCCTGTTTCCCCACCTATAGATCTTTCTTCAAGTTGGAGTTCTTGCAGCAGGCTACACAATTAGGACTATGCTGCCAGGCACTAGGACCCCATGAAAAAATTCTACTCAGCAGTACCCAGCAAGGACCGCCCTCGATATTGGCCCAGCCCTGATGTCCTCTAATGGTTTAAATGGGGCAGTCCCCTGCCCCACCTCAGTTTTTTTCCCGCCGTTGATCCATACACATCGACTCCAAGGACGTCTCATTACTGTCGACCGCCATTTTGTTCTACGCTTCACATATCCTATTCCATTCTTTTTTCAGTGTTTTACCATTTTATGTCTTTGCCTTTGACTACAGCCAAGCGGTAGAAGCCTAAGTGCGCCTATGGTAAACAGATCCCAGACAAGGATGGCCATTCGGCATGCCTCTTCTGCCTGGGGCCTACCCACGATGCAGACGCCTGCCCCCACTGCCAAAAATTTAATCCGCACCAAGATCCACTGCTTGAAGACCTTGAAGGCCTACCTCATGGAGCAACAACTCGACACTGTTCAGCAGAAACCAGCAGATTCCTCGTCTTCTTCATCCGCCCACAGGTCTCTGTCTTCCCTCAAGGACTAGAAGATCAGCGGGAAACACCACCATAGGGGGGAGGAGAAACGTAGGTCAGAATCCCATTCCCGGTCTCCTCACCAGAAGGGTAAGTCCTCCAGTTTGCAGTCTTGCAGTAGAACGGACTCTGCCCCCCCTCAGGCCTCTCTACCTCTGGGTTGCCATTGATGAAGGCCCCTGCCCTTTTCCAGATGTCTGGTGGGGCTCCTTCAGGGCATGGGCCTTTGAGTCCTTCCCTGAGCCTTCGTCCCTTCCAACAGGTAACAGGAATCAAGGCCAGAGACACAGCCGAGACTTCCACTGGCAAGAAGTCTGCCATTCAAGTGGCTGGGAAGCTGCTGTCATCGGGCATGTCCTCAGGACCTGACAACAGGCATGGGTGTCAGGAACAATCTCGCCATTCCAGAGATTGCTCTCCCAAGAAGCAGTCATCAGACTCCAAACGTCAGATTCTGACATCCGCTTCTTCCTCTGTGTCCACTCAGGCGATGCCTCCCCCAAGCCACAGACTGAGCAGTCAGAGGAGACCCTGGCACAAGGGGGTCATACACCAGCTTCGTCTACACCCTCACCTTATTCGCCAGAGGACCGTACACCAGTCAAGCTGGCTTCCCCAACCCAGACGCCGGATGGGCGGCCATCAGAGGTGCCGGACACACCAGACCTGATGATTGGCCTGATGCCCCAGAGCCATCCGTTGGGGGACCTGATGACGGGGGATCCTCAGGTGCCAGGTGAAATGCCAGGGCTCAGTACTCCCTTGGACCTGACGCCGGACCTGGCGAACGTCTCTGAGGAACCACAGCATTCGCAGCCCTCCTTAGTCTCCCTAGCTGAGGTAGGGATGCTGTTTAATGCATGGTGGGACACAATTAAAGGGGATCTTCTCCCTAAGGAAAGGCCTCCTGCACCAGTGGTGCCACTCCTGGCTCCAGTTCCAGTACTTCTACCAGTGCCATCTCCCACAAGGTGGACCCCCCTGAAGAGTCCCTCATCTCCTAAGGAGGGTTTAGATGAGGAAGTACCTCACTGACAGGATCGCAGGAGGTCTTCCTCTTTGAGATCACCTTCTAGTCATCCTAAGCCTGGGCATAGACCCAGAAGGACTGTTTCCAGATCCCCCTCCTTGGATTACTCAGGAGGAAGATCATCATCATCCTCGGAATCGTCAGACAAAGGGCTTCCCCCCTCCTCCAGAGGATCATAGGGACTCGGCAAGGTCTCCTCCAGATGACCCAACCTTTATGGATATTATACGTCATATTCAGTTTCTCCGTCAATGGAATACTGAACAGTTGGACCCAGAGAGATGCAGGCTTGCTATCTTTTTGGGTATGAGTGAATCCAAACCTGTGGTAGTCCCTCCTTTAGTCCCACCTTTCCAAGATGTGACTAAATTAGCATGGAAACACATGTCCAGAGCCACAGCTGTCCCAAAGAAAGCAGATCAGCTCTACAAATCTCCCAAGAATGAGCCTTTCTTGGGGGGAAACCCAAAGTGGACTCCTTGGTCCTTACAGCAGCTCATGGGTGAACCAAACAGCCCAAACATACAAGTTTGCAACCACCTGACAATCCAAGAAATTTGATACTTTTGGGAGGAAGGTTTTTTTGTTCCGCTACATGCACCATACGGTCTTTAGATTTTTTAGCTCATATGATGCAATACCAGAAATCTCTGTGAAAGAAGGCAGTGGAGCTCACCCAAAGACAGCTGCATTCCCACCACAAAACAGAACTCCTGGATGTTCTGCAGTCAGGACTTGATATGGGCAAACGCATTCTATGGGCTTCCTACGACATAGCCAACACAGCAGTTCACGCCACAGCAACCAGAGTCTGTCTCAGACGTTACTCTTGGTTGAGTGTGTTGGGGTTCCGACAGGACCTCCAGGATGCCATCCTGGTTGCGCCCTTCAGTGGGTCTGTCCTCTTCTGGGAGGATGCAAAGAACATTATCACAGACCTGAAGGACTCTGGTAAGGCTGTCCAGTCAGTCCACTAAATGTACAGGTCGGAGCCCTTTTCTGCCAAGAAAAGGTCCTTTTGGCATCCGGACTCCCAAAAATCTAAGGGATAGTAGCCCAGAGGTCCTTTCAAATGAAAGGCTTCCTCCCAGCCCTTTGGAGCCATGGAACCTCCAGGTGCCAAATCCTCCCAGATCTCCCTGTCCACCCCAGGGAGCCATGCCTGACTCCTTGTCCACCTCCCTTCCTCCAGTGGAGTCCATAGGGGAGACAGCGGGGGTTGGTTCTCCCTTTACCTAGAAGGATAGACCAGCATTACCTCTGATGCTTGAGTTTTGGACATCATCGAGAAGGGACACACCCCGGAATTTGTCGAGATTCCTCCCGACAAACCTCCAGTTCCTTCTCAATGCTTCCAATCCCACACTGCTCTCATCTCAGATGAGATTCAACCCTTGTTGTCCAAGAGGGACACAGAGCCTGTGCCTCCATCTCAGAGAGGGACAGGGTTCTACTTCCACTTTTCTTGGTTCCCAAGAAGATGGGGGACTTACACCCCATCTTGGATCTCAGCCTCCTGAACCACTTCATAGGATACAAGACGATCAGGATGGTGACTTGCCAGGTCTGATCCCCATGCTACATCAAGGGGACTGGCTTTATCCTCTGGACATGCAGGAAGCATATCTGCACATCCTGATCCTTCCAGCTCACTGAATATTTCTTCGGTTTGCCTTCCAGGGAGACCATTATCAATTCAGAGCCTTGCCCTTCGGCCTCTCTTCAGTGCTGCAAGTTTTCACAAAATGCCTCATTGTAGTGGCAGCAACCTTTCAATGCCAGTGCTACTTCATCTACCCTTACCTAGATGATTGGCTCCAGACTGCTCCTTCCAGAGCCCAACTCCTATCCACTCTGTCAGACACCTTTGGGATGTTTCAGACTCTAGGCATCACACTAAACATCCCCAAATCATGTCCCTAGCCATCACAGCACCTTCAGTATGTAGGGGCCATTCTGGACACAGAGAAAGGGAGAACTTTTCTCTTCCACCAGACTGGGATGCTCAGCTTTAGAACCTGGCTCATTGGGTCTTCTCCTCTACCCAGGTTCCAGCTCGAACCATGCTCCAACTGCTCGGTCACATGGTGGTCGTCATAGTGACAGTTCCCCTGGCACATCTCCCTATGCGGGTACCTCAGTGGACCGTCTGGACTCAATGGGATCAGAGGTCAGATGACCTACAGCAACCCATCCAAATCTTGAGAGCTGTGTTACAGACTCTGTCCTGGTGGCAGACATCCCCCAATCTAGCGTTGGCGGTTCCTTTTCAGACAGCTTCACCACAACAGGTTTTGACCACCGATGCCTCCAGCCTGAGATGTGGAGCCCACTTCTGAGATCGCCAGACTCAGGGCATGTGATCAGCCCTAGAGTTGGCATTACACATCAACATCCTAGAGATGGGGGTGGTCCTCTACGTCCGTCAGGCCTTTCAGATGGACCTCGCCCAGGGACTCTTGCTTGTACAGATAGACAACATGTCTGTAGTATTTTCCATAAACAAGCAAGGGGGGATGCATTCTTACCCTCTGTGCAGAGAGGCAATGAGGATGTGGTACTGGGCCATAGATCATGGTCTCACCTTAACAGCGGTCCATGTTCCAGGAGTACAAAACATCTTAGCCAATGGACTCGGCAGATCCTGGTCCAGAAACCACAAGTGGAAAATGCGTCAGGAAGTGGCAGATGACCTCTTTGAAAGGTAGAGCCATCCAGAGCTGGACCTCTTTGCGTCCCCGTGCAATGCCAAACTGCCCATTTTCTGCTCGCAAGATCCAGGATCTGGTGTTTTCTGGTAAGACACTTTGTCTCTTTATTGGACAGGGAGGTTCCGCTATGCCGTTCCTCTGCTCCAGCAGGTGCTGCTCAAGCTTCAGGAGGAGGGGGCCGAAATTATTCTAATTGTCTCGTTCTGGAGGTGCCAGATTTGGTTCCCCTTGCTCCAGCTGCTGGCAGTGGAACCTCCGATCCTTCTCCCCCCCCTGTCCTTATTGCTGTCCTAGGAGCGGGGCACCCTAGTCCACCCAGACCTCAGATCTCTACATCTTCATGCATGGCTCCAACAGACCTAGCGGTTTCCCACTATGGGGTCTCTACGAGAGTCGCTGAGGTCCTGGTAGAGACTTGTAAACCTTCCACATGCGTTGCATACGCTATGAAGTGGAAGCGTTTTTGCTTATGGGCATCAGCTCATTGTCTGGACCCATTTTCCTGTCTGGTGAATTCTGTCCTGGAATATCTGCTGTCTCTTTCTGACACAGGACTCTGATATTCCTCCATCAAGGTGCACTTTTCTGCCATCTCAGCTTATCACGCACCAGTGGAAGGAAGTGCTATCACCCAACTGGATTTTTCCGATACCTTCTTACAGGGGATACTACACATCAAATCTCCCATTCAGGACCCTGTTCCCCCATGAGACCTTTTTTTTTGTTGTTGTTTATCCCACCTACGTCCCTACTGGAGCCGCCCCATCAGGAGTTGCCAATGAAACCCATCCCTGCCACTGTCTTACCTGTTGTTTGGGTCTCTCCATCCTGCTGCAGATTGCCCCCAGGTGGGAGCGGGGTGGGGCAGAACACCCCTGTACCCTAGTGTCTCATCAGGTCCCTGAGACAGTGGCAGATAGTGGCACATCAGGACTAGGCTCAGCGCTCCATCTTCCTAGTTCCAGTGGTTAATTTTCCCTTTTTCCTGTGCAGATGCTGCATGCCCAGACATCAAGGCATGAATGCTGATATCTGCAGCATCCACCTCCACTGGTGCAACCCCTGGAGCTGATAAGTCCACAGACCTTTGCCTGTGGCCAATCAAATCCTTGAGGCGCCGACATACCGGCATGCCCCCAGTCTCCGCCAGGGGTCAGCACACGCCAGGTTGAAACCATCCCTTCCCCCAGAGAAGGCGAGCTGTCGTCAGATGCTCCAGCCTATCTCCCCCAAGCCGATCCCTGACAGCCCAAGTCCACTCCTGAACCCAGGTCACTGGCGTGGTGTGAAGTGTGGCATCCAGCACCTCGACCCTCAGCGCCACTGGGTCAGCTCCCCATGGGACCTTATGTTCATTCTAGAGAAACTCATGCTGCCTCCCTTCAAACTAGCCACAGACTGTGAGCTATGCTTTCTTTCATGGAAAGCATTATTTTTAGTCGCAGTTACTTTTACTCAGAGGATTTCCAAGCTCCAGACCCTCATGTGTAAGGAGCCTTATTTAGTTTTTCACAGGGACTGGGTGTCTCTGAGAACTAATCCTAAGTTTCCTCCAAAGGTGGTGTCAGAACATGCCCTGAACAAGGACATCAACCTTCCTGTTTACTACCCTGAGTATTTGGTTGGGGTGAGGCACTTCTTCATACTGTAGATGTTCATCAGGTGCTCAGGTATTATATAGACCGCACCTGTTCATTTTGCAAAACCGATTAGTTTGTTGCCTTTGCTCCCAGATCCCTGGGGGGTCAGTTACCAAGCAGACCTTATCCAAATGGTTGGTTAATTGCATTACATTCTGTTGCAAACAGTACAAGAAATCCTTACCGGGATCAGTGAAGGGACACTCCACCAGGTGGGTGGCCGCCTCTTTTGTGGCATTTTGAAATGTCTCGACAGCTGACATTTGCGCCACGGCAACTTGAAACTCAGTGCACACCTTTGTGAAGCACTGCAGTTTGGACATCGCTTCCAGGAAGAGAGCGTGATTCGGCCTAGCCATTCTTCAAGGCCTCCTTTCATGAGATTCTGACAGTTTCCCTTTCTCCCTACTACAAATCACCTTTTATCATGCCTGTAGCAGGAATTAGTCCTAATTGTGTAGCCTGCGCAAGGCTCCAACTCAAAGAAAATGGTACAGTTATGTAAAATCTTACCGTAACGGTAGATCTTCGAGAAGATCTCTTGCAGCAGGTGCTGCTTTCCCTCCCTCCTTCCCCCTGGTCCTGTCTTCTCTTTGTTGGGAACTCTCAGAACCTACTCAGTTCTCCTTTTTATCCATCTGCCGGGTCTCCAGTGAGAGAACTGAGGTGAGGCTGGGGGCCGCCCCCTTTATACCATTGGCAGACATCAGTGTCGGGCCGCCATCATGGGTGGTCCCCACTGGGTACTGCTGGATACAATTTTTCCATGGTGTCCTAATGCCTGGTAGCATAGTCCTAATTGTGTAGCCTGCTGCAAGAGCTCTTCTTGAAGATCTACTGTTACAGTAAGTTCTTATGTAACTGTACTTTATTCGTCCCCTTCTACTAGCCCTGGAGGATGCCACCTTGGGTGACTGGCATAGACCGAACATGATACCTGCCACACCAAGGAAGGCAGATAAGATGTACCAGGCCCCCTCAGGCAAACCCTTTTTGCAGGCAAACCTGAGGCGGACTCTGTTGTCATCAATGCAACCCATGACAGGTCTAAGGCACCAAAGCACCTAAAGTCCCTTCCTCCTGACAAGGAGTCCACAAGGTTTGATGTCTTGGGCAAAGAGGCATTTGCTTCTGCCTCTCTGGGCCTAAGGATTGCAAATTACCAGGCACACTTAGTAAAATACCAAAATACTCTTTGGAGGAATGCCAAGGCAGCCTCACAGGCCCTCCATCCAGCAGGTACTCCTAAGCAGGAGATACTAAATGCTCTCACAGCAGTTGTCAACATAGGTAAACATCTCCTACGCTCCACCTATGGCATTTCTGATGCCTCTGCCGGGGCAGCTGCCTCTGTCATGTGTCTCAGGAAGTACTTCTGGCTTAGAGTGGCTGGAATTACAAATCAGATCTGTCAGACTCCACAACTAGCTGGTTCAGCTCTTAAGTAGTGGGAAGATCTCAATTGGTTAGAATCAAGAGTCCCTATCCCCCCCTCCCCATTTGCACTGGCATCCCCAGGGCTCCGTCCCTGGCCCACTACTTTTCTCTGTTTTTCTCAATGGGCTTCCCTCTACCTGCTCCTCTGTGGCCATCCACATGTATATGGATGACACGGTCCTGTTGCCTCTGGGCCTTCCCCAGCTGAGTTAACAGCCATGCTCCAAACTGATTTTGACACTGTCCAGCACTGGTTCAGATCTAATCATCTATCCCTAAATGCAAATAAAAATAGTCTGTATGTCCTTTGGAACTTGTCACACACTTTCCAGGCTCCTATCCCTCTTCTCCTTCCATGCCCTAGATGGGGTCACAGATGACGCCATGCCCTCATTTAAGTACCTAGGAGTCTGGCTTGACTGACACATTGACTTTTCACAGCATGTAGGCACCATTCATAAAAAACTTCACCCCAGGCTCGGCCTTATATATAGGCATAAAAACTGCATCCTGCTACCTGCCCACCAAGATACAATCACTAAAATGATCCTCCCCATCATTGACTATGGCAACATTGTCTACAGTGCTGCCCCAAAGTCCACCCTGGCCAGACTGGACCCCTCTTTCACTCATTCTGCCATTTTGTCTTGGACTGCCCACCCCGCACTCACCACTGTTCCCTGTACTCATACTAAGGTTCATACTAAGGTTAGGTGCAAGAGCAAGAAGGCAGAAGCCCATGAAGCTCTTATACTGATCCAGTACATAATAGGAGAGGTCATACCCATTACACATAAGACTATCCAATCTATTTTTACTCTGTACTCTGCCCTCTCCTTCTCCTCCTTGCAAGATTATCACACTACCCACTGCACCTCCTTCATTTCTAAATTCTGGCTGGCTTCGATCCCCCCCTACCTCAGTTCTATGCTCTTCCCTCTGCCCCCTTCCTCATACTCCCTCCTTAACTCAGGCTATTGTTCTCTCTTACTTACTTCACATACATCTCTTGCTGGTCAGGCTACCTTCTCCTACCGTTTTCCTAAACTTTGGAACTCTCTCCCCCTAGCCATTCACTCTGCATCATCCAAACGCTCTCTCTCTCCTCTGTACTCTATGTCCACACTGCACTCTCCTGTAATTGCCCTCAGTCATAGCCCTACCCTGCTGCACTTTCTTCCTCCTGCCTGCTTTTTCCTACTTCTTGCTCTTCCCCACTCCAACACTTCTCCATACTTTGCAGGCCTGGACACTAAGACACAAGCTTGGTGTGCACTCAACCATGTGTGCTCTTGTGGGGTTTGCATCCCAGAGGGATGAAGGTCTGCCCTCCCTCTCTACCATACTCCCCCCCTTTTACTATTCCCCTCCACACTAGATCTCTGCTCTCCCTGGTACACCTTCTCCCTCCTACCTGTGTTTTATTACTTCTTATGTATGCTTCCCCCACTCCTACTCTTTTCCTTTGCTGGCCAGAAAACCAGAGTATGGGCTGGTCGTTGTGGGCTTTGCATCCTAGAGGGACAAAGGTTTGCCTTTCCTTTTCTACCATACTCCCCCCCCCTTTCCTATTCCCCTCCACACTAGATCTGTACTCTCCCTGCTCCACTTTTCTTCTTCCTGCCTGCTTTTAACTACTCTTTGCCCTTCTCCTTTTCAGGCCAGGAAACCAGGACACAGGCTGGGTGTGCACCCAGCCGTGTCTGACCCTTGTGGAGTTTGCATCCCAGAGAGACAACAGTTTTCCTGTCCCTCTCTACCACACTATCCCTTCTCCCTTTCCTTTTCCCTTTCACACTAGTCTCTACCCCATTCTTCTGCCCTCTGCGCACTATCCCATACTGCCCTCACTGATTTAACTGTTCTTTTCTATGTTCCTAAGGAACTTGCCTCCCACCCTAGCATTGTTATAATTATATTTATTCTCTATGCGTATGTCTAGTACACATACAGTACTCTCCTAATGTACAAAGCTTTGCACTGTTACTTAATCTCTGTATGGTGTTTTATTTTGTATTGTACTTACCCCTTGCCCCCTCCCCAAGGACGCATCTGGAAACAAGGTAATTTTAACTCAGTATGTCCTTCCTAGTGAAACTTTTCAAATAAATAAATAAATCCATCCTCAGTGTCCCCTTATGTGGAGAGGAAGGAAGGAAGGAAGGGAAAGTTGTTTAACCAGGAGAGGCACATTAAGCCAGAGCTCATTTCCAGGTGTGACCAGGGAGGGAGCACAAGGAAGTTAAGTGACTTGCTCAGGGTCACACAGTATGCAAGTGGGGGCTGTTCAAGAGTCAAACTCAGGTCTCTAGGTTTGCAGCTCAGTGCCCTTAACCACTATGCTGTGTCACAAATACACTCTGGGGGTCAGGCCCTCTGCTCCCACAGTGCCCAACCTTGAAGTGCAATATGTGAACAAGAGACAAACAGGGTAACCCTCCTGTCTGTTTTGAGTCTGAGCCATTACCAGTCTCGGGTCCTGAGGTCAAATATCAACCCTTTTTCGCTAGCACACCCAGGTAACAGGTCCAGATATCACACCCTCTTCGGGGAAATGCAGTGCAATACTTAACCCAGCAGGCACACTATCTGGTTCACAATCCCCCTTCTGACTCAATTGAGACCTTGGTATTTTTCTAACCTTGCTGCATATGGTAACACACTGTAAGCGCTTAACAGTTCTGTCAGAATTATCAACACTGTCCAAGCATTCCCACTCAAAATGAGAAAATAACTCGGGCAGGATTTCAAGGAAAACAGAGTTTACTAGAATTAAAAATAGTAAATAAAATACAAAACACAGAACATCAATGGTACAGTCAAATAAAGAAATGGAAATTACAAAAAACAAACGCCTCCTTACAGAGTAACGGATCCTACCCCAGTTTCAGTTAGTAAACAGTGGCACTGAAATTACATAACTTTGGAAGAAGTGCTTCTTAAGTGTCCGGAAGTAAAAGTGTCTCTTCAAAGTCCAAACACAATTTATGCATTGTTCCCTCTGCAGCTTGACAATTTCATGAGGGGAAAAAGGTCCCACCCAACTTGTGAGGTCCCACCCAACGTGAGGTCACAGCTCTGTGGTGATGCTGGCTGTGAGGTCACTCTCATTCCTGCCTACTGAATTAGTCACAGGCATCTACATATTGCTAAGCATCCCACTTAAAAAATACATACACTTTTTTAATTAGTGAGCCTGCTTTATGACTGGTCAGAATTACCTATTTGATCTTCAGAAGGACATCTTGGAAGCTGTTTCTCCTGTCTGAGTGAGGATTTTCACAGGTATCTGTCAGAAGTTTGTTTCCTCGTGATAGGTCATAAAATGCAGTCTGTTATGGCCAGTTTTCTAGATTCAAAGTAAATGCTGGTTTTACAACTTGTTATAACTTGGTGTCTAAAGGAAGCTCTTAATTAGATTTTCCACTGTTTCAGGAATAGTGCAGATCCCCTGTTTTCTATCTGTTCAGAAAAGTGATGTGACTTTGCTGCTTGCCCTGTGTTTCTAAGCAGAAGTCTAAACATGTATTTATCATAAATATAATACAATTAATAACAAGCTGATGGCTGTCCATCATCACACACTGTACTGCCTCAAATATATAGGGGATATAAGCTGTTTGGAGCAAATGTGCAGGACATTCTCTCCAACTTACAGGCCTCAGGCAGGACCCTGAAATCAGTACATTCCCTCTATCATTTCCAGGAAAGGACTCAACAGAGGGTGCCCTTTCATCCAGGCACTACCAGACATTGGTCTCCAACAAGACAGCAGGAGTAGAGCAGCAGCAACCCTACTCCCACCAAACTTTACCCAGTGTGTCCACTCGAAAGCCCCTAGAGGTCAAACTGCAGTAGCAGCCACAGCAGCCAGCTCTGCCTGACTCCTTCTTCAACACTTCAAGCCTCAAGAAAGCACTGGCAAGTGGTGGTGTAGAGGAACAGTGGGGGAACCTTAAAGGAGCCATACAAGAGGCAGCAAGCCTTTATATAAAATAAGTAAGTAAGGCAAAAAGAAAATAAAAAAATACTATGATTTTCTAAGGAAGTGGCAGGGAAGGTTAGCGAAAGAAACAAATTCTTGAAGTACAAGGAAACACAGAGGGAGGCAGACAGGGAACTATATTTAATAAAGTCCTCCCAAGGGTCACAGGCATTCTCCGCCTACATCACACCACTCTGGAATGAGCTCCCAGCAAATATCCAGGAATGTGCCTTCCTTCAGGGTTTTAAAAAGGGACTCAAGGCACACCTACTGGAGCTGAACCAATGCTCTTGTCACAGCTGAAGCCACAGTTTAGTCCTCCCTGTGCCAGCTAAATCTATTGTGAATGTCTGTATCCACAAATGTATTTTTTTTTTTAATTTATTTATTGTAAAGATCAGTTTTACAACCTTTGAGTCAAAGACTCATTTAGACTCGTATTAATTGTATTAACAAATGTTGCATACTGTCGGTCATTGTAATGTGAACAATTATCATATGTTGTGTGCTGTAGTGTGAACAACTGCCTTTTGTTACTCTGTAAAACTTTTTATCTATAATTAATTCTGTGCTGCCCCCGAAAAAGGAACTTTGAGGGTCTCAGTGGGCCCACCCAGTTACCAAAATTAAATAAGTAAATAAATAAATATGTCAGGCAAAGCAGAGGGAAGTGGGGAAAGCAATCAGGAGCACAAATATGCAAACAAAGCAAAAAATAGCCCAGACAGTAAAGAAGGGAACAAAACTTTTTTCAGGTATGTTAGTGAAAGAAAAATTACCAGGAGAGGGATTGTCAGGCTAAATAAAGGAGGAGAAGAGTGTGCAGAGAGGGGGACCTAAAAAAGCAGAAATCCTGAACGAATACGTCTGCTTAGTATTCACAAAAGAAGGGGAAGGGCAGGGACCACAGGTGAAAGAAACACGCATGGAAGAGAGGTGGACACCAGTCCATTCATGATGGAGAGACTCCTAAAGGAACTCACAAAACTGAAAGTGGACAAGGCAATGGGGCCAGATGGGATACATCCCAGAATATTAAAAGAATTCAGAGAGGTGCTTGCAGCACCACTGACAGCCATATTCGACAAATTGCTTCAGTAAGAAGTGGTTCTGGAGGACTAGAGGAGAGTGAATGTGACACCCCTGCACAAATGTGGGAGCAAAGAGGAGGCTGGAAATTAAAGGACCGTCAGCTTGACTGTAGTGGTGGGGAAATTAACAGAATCACTTTTACAGGAAAGGATTGTAGTATATCTTGAATACAGCAGGGCATAAGACCCAAGGCAACATGAATTCACAACACGAAGGTCTTGTCAAACAAATCTGATAGATTTCTTTGACTGGGTGAGCGGGTAGTTGATCAGGGAGGGGCGGTAGACATAGCCTACCTAGATTTTAGCAAGGCCTTTGATACTGTCCCACACAGGAGGCTAGTAAACAAGTTGGGCAGTCTAGAGGTAGGACCCAAGGTGGTAAACTGGGTCAGAAATTGGCTGAGTAATAGGACACAGAGGGTGGTGGTAAACACAGTTCAATCTGAGGAGAGGGAGGTAACCAATGGGATGCCACAGGGATCAGTGCTGGGGCCAATCCTCTTTAATGTCTTCATAAGTGACATTGTGGAAGGGCTAGAAGGGAAGGTATGCCTCTTTGCAGATGGCATTAAGATCTGCAATAGGGTTGAGAATCTGTGGGGGTGGGGGATGAGAAGAGATTTGTGCAAGCTGAAGGAGTGGTCGAGTGTGGCAGCTTAGATTCAATGCAAAGAAGTGCAGAATCATGCACTTGGGGCGCAGAAATCCAAGGGAGGACTACACTATGGGGGGGAGAGGTAATGACGATAGCCAAGATGGAAAAGGACCTGGGGGTAATCATAGCAGATGACCTAAAAGTAAGCAAGCAATGTGAGAAGGCTGTGAGGAGAGCTGGAAGGATTCTGGGGTGCACAGGGAGAGGTATCACTAGTAGAAAATAGGAAGTAGTGATGCCACTGTACAGACAATTGGTGAAGTGAGACCTCATCTGGAGTTCTGTGTCCAGTTCTGGAAGCCACATCACTGAAAGGACATAGACAGAGTGGAAATAGCCCAGAGAAAGGTAATAAAAATGGCACAACTACTGCACCAGAAATCATATGAAGAGAGACTGAAATAACTCAATATGTATTACCTGGAGGAAAGGAGGGAGAGGGGGGATATGATAGAGACATTCAAGTACCTCAAGGGGATAAACAAGGTTCAGGAGGGCAGCATCTTTCAGAAAAAAAAAAGTTGTGCGAGGGCAAGGGGTCACAATATGAGGCTAGAGGGGTGAGACTCTGCAACATGATGTATTTTTTCACTGAAAGGGTGGTAGATGCATGAAACAGCCTTCTTGTGGAGGTTTGTGAGCAAAAACGGTATAAGAATTCAAGAATGCATGTGATAGACAGAAGGCAACCCTATTGTGAGGAAGGAGAGGGTACTCTGCAGATCAATTAGAATCTAGAGTATATGCAATAGGTAGGGAAATGGACAGACTGGGTGGGCCAAGCAGTACTTATCTGCTGTCGAATTCTATGTTTCTATGCAACCCCTCACCGCCTATGCTTCCAGTAGTGGTTGTCAGGAGTCATCTTTCCCTCCACCTGGACCAGTGGAGAAAGGTAACTTCAGATGCTTGGGCCCTACAAATAGCAGCACAAGAACCTGCTTTGGAGCTTTTGGAACTACCTCCAAACCATCCACCAGTGCCTTCCCATTACCCTTCAGAACACATCCTATTGCTCCTAAAGGAAATTCACACCTTACTGCAGAAGATAGCAATAGAACCTGTCCCCTTGGAACAAAGAAACACAGAGTTCTATTCTCAGTACTTTCTAGCTACAAAACAGACCCATTCTACATTTCAGGGAGCTGAACTTTATTTTTGTAGAGTGCAGTAAGTTCAGAATGGTAACTCTGCAAGGCCTGCTTCCACTGATGCAAACAGGGCACTGGATTTGCTCCCTAGATATGCAGGATGCTTACCTGTACATCAAGATATGCACCTCACACAGTAGATATCTAAAATTCCTATTTCAGTGAGAACACTACCAGTTCAGGGTATTGCCCTTTGACTTGTCATCTGCACCACAGGTATTTATCAAATGTTTAGCAGTAGTGGCAGCAGCCCTTCGCAGGGAAGGCCTATATGTCTTCCCCTACCTGGACAACTGACTCCTCAAAGCTCACTCCAAAGAGCAGCTTTCTCACACCCTAGACAGCACCAGACGCCTGTTCGAGGCTCTAGGGATTACCATCTATGTGCCCAAGTCAGTACTGACCCCTTGCAAACTCTTGCAGTACATAGGGGCAGTGATGGACATGGCCTAAGACCTAGCCTTCCTACCACAGGACAGGGCCAAGTACCTGATTGCACAGGCCCAGATGGTTTACAACAACAGGTATGTCACGGCCAGGACAGTCCTGAAACTCCTAGGCCTGATGGCAGTGGCCATCACCACAGTGCCACTGGCCAGACTGCACATGAGAATCCCACAATGGACACTGAAAGTCCAGTAGTACCAGCGTTCAGACAACTTAGAATAGAAAGTTCTCTTGACCTCTCCTGTCCAAAAGGTTCTTCAATGGTGGATGGAACCCAGCCATCAGCTAAAGGGGGTTCCCTTTCCTGATCGTCTTCTCATCAGATCCTCACTGCAGATGCCTCGGAGATGGGCTTGGGGGTGCATCTGGGGCCCCATCAGACACAGGGTATATGGACCAAAGTGGAAAGCAACCTTCACATAAACATCCTAGAAATGAGAGCTGTCTGGCCTTCAGGCCTTCCAGACTCATCTATACCCGGATCCTTTGTCAATCCAGATGGACAACATAAGTGTGATGCATTACATCAACAAGTGGGGGGGGGACTCGTTCCTATCCACTGAGCAGGGAGGCAATGAAACTTTGGTGTTGAGCTCTGGAGCATAGTCTAGAATTGTCAGCAGTACATGTTCCAGAGATCCACAGCATCCTCGCAGACAGATTAAGCTGGTCACAATCCAAGATGCACGAGTAGGAACTGCTGACTTCGGTCGTAGAAGACGTGTTCAACAGGTAGGGGCTTCCAGAGTTGGACCTTTTTGCATCCCCACACAGTGCAAAACTGCCACTTTTCTGCTTGCTTGTTCTAGGGCCTACTGTTTTCTAGCGAGATGTGTTATCCCTCTCCTGGAAAGGGAGGTTCCTGTATGCCTTTTCTCCCTTACCTTTCATTCAGAGAGTGCTAATCAAGCTATATACATACATACGTATATACAAAGGTGCCAGCAGAACAGACCTACCAGTCTATCAAAGTCTGCTCGATTGTGCAGCTAGCTGCCCCTTCCCCAACCCTCTTAACCTCCCATTGTTGTCCTTCTCGCCTACCCTTACCTACTCCGTATCCTGTCCCAAGCGTTCTTAGAGCCAGCCACATTTTTGCATGATATCACCCCTTCTGGTAGTGCATTCCACCTCGCAACTACTTTCTCTGTGAAGTAATGCCTCATCTCCCCCCTGAATCCCCCCCCCATTCTTAGCCCATGCCCCCTAGTCTCCCTCCCACTCCTTGGTTTCAACACCCACATCTGCTCCCCCTTTGTTGACACCCTTCAGGTACTTGAATGTCTCGATCATGTCCCCCCTCTCCCACCCCTCTTCCAGTGCATACATATTCAGTTCCTTTAGCCTCATCTCATAATTCATTCCCTCCATCCCCTAAATCATCCTCGTCACCCTTCGCTGCACTCCTTCCAGCAGCTTGACATCCCAGCTCAGGTACGGCCTCCAGAACTGCACACAGTACTCCAAGTGAGGCCTAACCAGTGCCCTGTAGAGGGGCAAAATCATCTCCCTGTGCCTGAATGTGAATCTGTGTGCTATGCATCCTAGCATCCTGTTTGATTTCACCACTGTCCTCCTGCATTGTGCAGTATTGTTCATGCTTGCTGTTATCAATACCCCCAGGTCTTTTTCCTTCTCAGTCAGGGGTCGATCTTAACATTGTTTTACTAGCCCAAACACTAGCGCAAATTGACCAGGGCTAGTGCAGCTAACACTCTACTTGCATGCCTTGACTAGTGTGTGTTTTCAAGGCTGTTATGAAGTTAAAACATTTTCAACTTTAGAAGGCTCTAGTCCTCATGCTAATCTCTCTCAATGTTCCAGATGGCCTGGTGGGATTAACAGCTCATTAAGAGCTGCAATTATCTGGCAGTTTAAGAGGGGGATCCCACAAAAGACTCAGTGTGAGTCATTATCACTCCACTGTTAGGACTTTCAGCTATTGTCCAGGGTGTGATCAAGGGTAGAGTGCTGTTAAATCATTAGCTTCCAGTTTTCTGAATGTCTCTAACAATTTGACCCATATTATTAAGACTAGTGCCCCTCATTTCCCTACATTTTGTGTGTCTGTATCCAACATTTCAGTGACAAAATGTGAAGAGTCATACAGGATCAGCCCTGCAGGTGGTGGGTTTTAACCCAGCCTTACAATAACTTCCCTCTCCCAAATCTCCTAACTCTGTTCTTTCCCTGGACACCACTGCAGACCAGACTCTGAAATAACCATTCACAGATCCATAGCTGCCATTACTGGCAAGTGTAGGGGGTCCCCAGCTCTTCTAAATGGACCACGCCAGCCATCACCATCCATACAATCTCACCCTTATCCCACCCAGCATCTCCGTTCATCCTAAAAACAAAGCTTTGGATCATGTATGGTACAAAAATAAACCTTAATAAAATACATATTTTGAAACTTTGAAATAGGCATTCCTGGGGTGCATAGATAATCCTATATAGAAATAAAATTGTATTAGTGTTATGCCTGTGTGCTGTTTCCCCTGGGCTGATGAAAGGACAATGTTAAAGAAATATATGTTATTGTTGGGGCAGAGCATATTAAAATCAATGCTTTTAAATATAAAAATGTCATAGTTTTCTATTTCCCAAGCCCCTTAGGTTTGTGTATCCCCCACCCCAAATAAATCTTAGATATGCTCCTGGCTCAGTTGAGACTGTACACAAACTTCCAGAAGTGCAGGTATCCACTTGACTATAGGGTGGGCGCTGAGAGTATCTTTCATAGATACATAGACTGTATCTGCATTAAGGGCCTATGGCCCACCCAGTCTGCCCATTTGAGCTTGTAAATTCAGTTTATGTTTTCCTAGAAGTCTGTTGCCCCTTACCCCGACCTCCAGAATTCCTTTATGTCTATCCCATGCATTCTTAAATCCTGTGATTGTTTCAGCCCCCACCACTTCCTCTGGCAGGGTGTTCTACTTGTCCACCACCCGTTCTGTGAAGAAATTCTTCCTCACATTTCCTCTGAATCGTCCTCCTTCAACTTCATCCCATGCCCTCTAGTCCTGGAACATCTTTTTTGCTTAAAAATAGTGTATTCTTGCACCCTGTTCCTTCCTGTAAGATACTTGTATGTCTCTATCATATTCCCTCTCTCCCTCCTCTCCTCCAGGGAGTATGTATTCAGTTCCTTCAACCTGTCCTCATAGGACTTGTGATGCAATCCATGTACCACCTTTGTTACCCTCCTCTGAACCTTCTCTACCCTGTCTATGTCCTTACATAGGTAAGGTCTCCAGAACTGTACAATGTACTCCAGGTGGGGCCTCACTAGTGTCTTGTATAGTGGAACTATGACCTCCCTTTTCCTGCTGGTGATGCCCCTGCCTATGCATCCCAGAATCCTATTTGCTTTACCTGCTGCCTTGTCACACTGTTTCCCTACCTTGAGGTCATCAGAGATGATAACCCCAAGATCCCTTTCCTGCTTGGTGCATGCTATATCCTCACCCCCCAACTGATATATTGTGCCAGGGTTTTTGTGCCCCATATGCATTATATTACACTTCTTTGCATTGAATTTCAACTGCCAAACCCCTGACCATTCTTCAAGTTTCTGCAGGTCCCTTCTCATTCTGTCTACACCCTCTGGTGTGTCTACTCTGTTACAGAGCTTTGTGTCATCAGCGAACAGTGAAATTCTGCCTTCTAGGTCCTCGCAATGTCACTGATGAAGATGTTGAATAGGACCGGTCCCAGCACTGATCCCTGTGGTACCCCACTGGTCACTCTTCCCTATGTGGAGTGACAGCCATTTACCACCACCCTCTGTGTCCTGCCGCCCAGCCAGTTACCTACCCACCACACTACTGTCCTGCCCACACCCATATTCCCCAGTTTGTGTAATAGTCTTCTATGTGGCACAGTGTCAAAGGCCTTGCTGAAGTCCAGATAAGCCATGTCCACTGCCCTCCCGATCCACCTCCTAGTCACCCAGTCAAAATTCAATGAGGTTGGTCTGACATGACCTCCCCTGGTGAAACCATGCTGCCTTGGGTCCTGTAGTCCATTGACAACCAGATGTTCCACCAATCTCTCCTTCAGTAGTGCTCCATGATCTTCCCCACTACCGAGGTGAGGCTGACTGGTCTGTAGTTCCCTGCTTCCTCTTTGTTCCCACTTTTGTATAAGGGGACTACATCTGCTGTCCTCCAGTCTTTGGGTACCTCCCCTGTTTCCAGTGATCGGCTAAACAGGATAGCCAGAGGTTCAGCCACCACCTCTCTTAGTTCTTTAAGGACCCTGGGGTGCACCCCATCTGGCCCCATTGCTTTATCAACTCTTATTACTTCCAGTTCCTTCAGGACCCTTTCTCGTGTAAAGGGACTTGTGTCCATTTCTGCACCATTCTCACCCTTGTACTCACTTCAGACCCATTACCCTCCTCTTCCTCCGTAAAGACTGAGCATAAATACCTGTTCAATATGTCAGCTTTACTGTTGTCATTCTCCACGCGGCCCCCATCCTCCTCCTTCAGTCTCACTATCCCTCCCTTTGCCTTTCTTTTTTCACTTATGTACCTGTAAAAGGTTTTGTCCCCTCTAGCCACTAATTTTGCAATGTGTTCTTCTGTCTGAGCTTTGGCTTCCCTTACTGACCTCCCTGCCTCCCTTTGCCTCTCCTGGTACTTCTCCCTACCCCCTTCTGCCTGTGTCTTTTTGTATTGCTTTCTCTGCCTAAGTCTGTTCATTGCCCTGTGGGTGGTGGTGACAGTGTTGTGTGGTGCATGATGATTTCGGCTATTCTGTGTGCAGAGCTAGGACTGCTTGATTGAACATTTGCTGTTGTGATGTCCTCTGGTTTGGTGGGGGAGGGGGTTGGGGGCAGCAGAAAGAGGAAGGTAGGAGGTCATGGTACAAAAAATGGGAGGGGGGAAATCACTGTGTGTGATGACATTGCAGTCTTTTGTTCTTCTAGGGAGCTGGAAGTAGGATAAATGTGCAATAAATCAGAGTATGTCTTGGTTTTCATTGTTTCCTGTATAAGTGATCAAAATGTACCATTATAATTGAAGGCAAGTGCAACTATCTGTGGGCTAGTGCAATTCTGAATCAACTTGCCCTGCTGGCTAGTGCAAAAAAAAGTTCCTTGACATATAGCATAAAATATGTTTGACTGCCTAAGTACATTGAAAATGTTATACTGCGTAGTGGTTTGGTGTCTGAGAAAGCCAGATTTAGTATAAATGAAAAGTTTCCCTCGATAGGGAAAAGGCTGGAGAATGTATTTGTTTTATTTTAAATTCATAATGGTATCTGAGTTAAACAGCTTTGTTTTTCCACTCAGTCCAGAGCCAGTTGTAAACAGCCTTGTTCTTCCAGACTGCCCAGTGCCAGATGAAAACAGCCTTGGTTTTGCAGACTGCCCGGAGCCAGTTGCAAGCAGAGTCTGGGTTTTTCAGTCTGCCTGAAGCATGAGAGAGGGAAGGACATGTAAGCATTAATCCACGACGAAGGTGACATCTAATGGGGAATTAATGCATGGTTGGGACCACTGTGTACTACAACGGCCCAACCATGCATTAATTCCCCATTAGATGCCACCTTCAGAGTGGATTAATGCATTTGTTACATGACAAGTGCAAGCCTAGTACTAATGAGATTCTGTTTTACTTGGTATGGAATGCTATTGAGCAGAACGGGTTACTGTTCTTGCAGAATCATGCTTCAGATGTATTACTTTGTTAGGCTTTGTGTCATTGGAAGCGTGCGTGTGCACGTTGCACAGCAGACAGCAAGTAATGTTGTGTGCACCACTTTCTGACACGGTACAACTTTGCTGTAAGTATCAATATCGATGTCAGATAATTATGAGACATGCAAAGTAGGGAGTTTTACTCGGCTATTTTAGTGCTGTGCGGTCATTTGTATGTCGGCTTCATGCCATGCTGAATTATGGGGAGAATCTACTCCGTGCATTGCTTTCTATCCCCAACACCTGCCGGCACTTTTCTGCCGTCGTTGTACAGCGCGCACGGAACTCCTGGCACCAGTTAGGTGGCACTTTCAGGCCAGCCATGCACTTCTGTTTCCCATTCATCTGGGTTGCTACCGCCGTGCTTCTCTGCTACAAATGTGCTTACACTACAACAGTGAGTCGCGTAGCTGGGCGCCACACACCACACTTTCACCTCGCATTCCTTTTTCCTCTGGTGCCCATTCGTCTCTGGAGTCCTTCACACTTCAAAGCAGTGGGGAGCCCATTGCCTTTTCTCTCAGGCGTTCCTGATGATTTCGCCTTGTAGGTGCCACTTTCACAGACTAACACACATTTTTGTGCATTTCACCCTCATGTGTTTTTCGCTTCTACTTTGTGCTACTGTTTTACATTACGCTGCCACTTGTACAGTTTGAGGTCGGTGGCTGAGAAATCGGAGATGTGCCGCGTGTTTCTTTGACTGTTGCACTACCAGGAGAGAGACTGCTTTCTGTATCTGTGTGGGGTCTGCTGCATCCCTTTGCTGCTCTCTTTATCGCGCCACCTATGGCTCAACGTACCACTGTACCTATCGGTGAGCACTTTAGTCAGAGAGGTTTATAGGCATGTTCATGAGCTCAACACGGCATTACCATCTCATAATGCCATGTTGCTCTTGTACCAGCTGATCCCTTTACACCAATCGTCTTTCTTCCCTGCAGTCCTGATATTTTTGCCATGTTACAAGCACTCTTCATGTCCTCAAAGCAGTCTGAAGCACAGATGAGAAAAGGATCCCGGAGATGTTATGTGATCCTGACTGTTGCTTCCTGATAAATGTTATGTCATGATTTATTTTCTTGTATTTACTTGCTTGTGTTTTTCATTTTTGGAACCTTGTTGAAATAAAATCACACAGCATGCGTGTTGTACCTTATACAAATTGAATCAGTGTCTATCTGTTACACCTACACCCTGGGACCAGGGTTATAGATAGGATGGCTAGCAGGGACCTGTTGACCAGGAGTGTAAATGCAGTTATGAGAGGGAGAGGTTTTGGAGTGACATCCGGAAGTTCTTCTTTACTAAGAGGGTGGTGGAGCAGTGGAACAGGCTGTCCAAGGGAGTAGTGGAGGCAGGGATGATCAGTGGGTTCAGTGCTGGGTGGGACACACTAGTAAGAGCAAAAGGGCTAGCAGTAGGGGAGGAGAGCTAGGTGAGATGTTAGGCCTATGGGAAATCACATAATTAAAGGGGAGCAGTCAGCAATGTGGGCCCCACATTCAAGTGTGGAGTTGGTCCCAATGTGCACTTTGTGTGCCAAAACATTTTGGTTTACTATCGTATAGTAGACTGTATCAGACTAATTTTGCTTAGTTCTAGGCTGACATCTACGACAAACTACACCTTAACTGGAAAGGGAAAAGAACACTGAAAGATAGACTGGGGAGAACATGGAAGTAGAACTGGGTTTAAACTGCTAAGGGGAGGGAAGATAGAAAAGGGGAAGCCATTAAGCCCCCATATATGGCGGAAGTGTGGGGAAACAGGTAATAAACAAAAGTATGAGGAGGGAGGAGAGGGACAGACAAGGACAACCCATATAAACAAACAAAAGAAGGTATTAAAGGAACAAGGTAGACAGTGGTATCACTAAATGCACACGGTATAGGGAACAAGAAGGAGGATTTACATGTCCTCTTAATCAAAGGTAAAGTGGACATTGCGGCTATTTCTGAAACCTGGGCCACAGCCCATCACAATTGGGACCTCTCAATCCCAGGATATAAGCTTTACAGAAGGGGCAAAGAAATAGGAAAAGGGGAAGGGGTGGTGGCTTACATCAGGGAGGGGATAGTGTGTGCAAGGGAGGAGGAGATGGAAAGGAGGAAGCACTGTGGCTGCAGCTCCAGAGCAAAAGGGGAAGGAAGATTAGGTTAGGGGTGGTATGTAGACCACCTAACCAGGGTGTAGAGATGGATGGGGTGCTTTGTTTACAGTTGACAGATGCAGCAGGGAGAGGGGAAGTAGTGGTGTTAGGGGATTTTAACCTGCCCAAAATAGACTGGGAACCTCCCACCACATCCTGTGCCAGAAGTCAAGTGATTGTTAATGCAATACAGGATGGCTTCATGACACAGTAGGTGACAGATCCAACCCAGGGGAGAAGCAATCTTGGATCTGGTGCTTACTGATGGGGAGCACGTCCAGGAAATTGACATCAGAGAATCCCTAGGTGGAAGTGACCACAGCTCAGTGTGGTTCAAGAGAGACATGGGCAAGGAAGATATCCCAACATGGACTAGGGCGCTGGGCTTCAATACAGCAGACTTTAACAAAATGAGGGAAATGATTAGGGAGCAACTAGGAAGTATAGGCGAGAGAATGGAGGTGGAAACACTATGGAGAACCATTAAGGGAGCCATTCAAAGCACTACAAGCAGTTGCATAAAAACAATGGGGAATAAATAGTTGGCATGATAGCCTAGCTGGTACAGTGGGGAAGTCACTAGAACAATAAGGGAATAGAGAGCAGCTTACAGGAAAAGCAGAAGAACTGCTAAGGTAGAAAATGAAGAGGAATTTCAAATATTTGGCCAAACTAGCAAAAAAGGAGGTAAAGAGGGCCAACGTGCAGAAAGAGCTCCAGATAGCAAAAGGGATAAAAAGGGGGGAAGGGCCTTCTTTAGCTACATAAAAGAAAAAAGGAACAAGAAGGATGGCATTGTCAGACTCAAGAAGGGAGATAAATGAATGGATAGTAGAAGACAGGCCAAAAGCAGAAGTATTAAATGAATACGTCTGCTGTATCTTTACGAAAGAAAAGGATGGACCAGTGCCACAAGCAGGGATAAGAAAGGAAGGAACCAAGGCAGATCCAATAGGGACCATTTGGATCAAAAGAGTGAGGGAAGGAGGGATTGAGGGCACTAAAGGTGGATAAGTCCCCAGGCCCAAATGAGGTACACCTCAAGGTACTTGGAGAATTGGTCGAGGAAATGGCAGATCTGATGACACTCCTATTTAATAGTTCCCTGGATTCAGGAGTAGTGCCAGAGGAATGGAGGACAGCAAATGGCATGCCACTCCACAAAAGTGGTCCCAAGGAGGAGCCGGGCAACTACAGGCCAGTCAGCATGACCTCAACAGTATGAAAACTAATGGAGACCATACTGAAGGAGGGGCTGGTGAGGTACATCTAGGAGAATGGTCTGCAAGATAGTAAGCAACACGAGTTTGTGGCTGGCAGATCATGTCAAATAAATTTAGCAGTTCTTTGACTGTGTCACAAAGACAGTGGACTTAAGTAAAGCCTTCGATTCTGTGTCACACAGGAGGCTGATAAAACTGATGGAGCTAGGGGTGGGGATGGGGTAATTAAGATGGGTTGAGAACTGTTTGGGGAGCAGGACACAGAGGGTGGTGGTGGGGGTAGCCTCCAATACAAAAGAGGTTACCAGCAGCATTCCACAGGGGTCGGTTTTGAGCCCAGAACTGTTTAATATATTTATAAACGACATTGGGGAAGGCAGTCAAGGCAAACTGTGCCTATTCACTGATGATACCAAGCTTTGTGGGAGGGAGGACACCCAGGAGGGGATACAAGAATTAAGGGAGGCTCTAGCAAGACTGGAGAAATGGTCAGGGATTTGGTAGTTGAGATTCAACGCCAAAAAGTGCAAAGTGATGCACATCGGGACAAGAAACCCAATGGCAGAATACTACATAGGAAATGTACAGGTAGCTGCATCTGAAGAAGAAAAAGATCTAGGGGTATTCATCACTAGTGATTTGAAGCAATCTGCTCAATGCAAAAATGCAGTAGTAAAAGCCAACAGGATGCTGGGATGCATTGCATGGAGAATCAGTAGCAGACACAGCAAGGTTATTCTACCATTATGTAAATCACTGGCAAGGCATTACTTAGAGTATGGAGTGAGGTATTGGCACCTGTATCTGAAAAAGTACATTAAATTGCTGGAAGGGGTGCAGAGGAGGGTGACTAAAATGATCATAGGACAGCAGGACAAGTCATACAAAGAAAGGCTAGAAACTCTGAGGATATACTCCTTGAAGGTGAGGAGGTAAAGGGAGGATATGATAGAGACCTTCGAATACCTAAAGAGAGTGAACAGGGTGTAGTGGGAGGGTCTCTTCAACAAGAGAGAAAACACCACCACCAGGGGACACAGCCTAAAGCTGGTGGGGGGAAGATACAGGAGGGATCTGAGGAAGCACTTCTCGCAGAAAGGGTGGTGTCAGCATGGAACGAACTACCAGAAGAGGTGGTAGCAGCTAGGACAGTGGGATCATTCAAAAAATCCTGGGACAAACACAGAGAGAAGTCATGGAACCAAGCAATGGAGAGGGGAGAGGAGTCACAGACACTGGGATAGGGGTTAAATATAAAACCCCACAACATATCGAGCAGATAAGATAGACCAGGTGGTCTCCTTCTGCTGGCTACTTTCTAATGTTTTTATCTTCTTTTACTACAAATCCCAGAATCTCCTGTAACTGACATCAGAACAGTAGGTGGCAGTGGAAGATTCCAGGCTCCATTGGAGGAATTTTGGGCCCCGGGAAAAGTTTAGACTTGGAGTGGGTCCTATGCAGCTGCGTACAGTGGCATGGTGGGTGGCCCAGGCCCCTCTTTGGTGTTGGGCTCTGGGAATTATCCCTGGCTCTCCCACCCTCTCATGAGCCCTGGAAGATAGTCTGCGGTACATGTTAGAGTTTATACAAGCTCTGATTTTTTTTGTTTACTGGTCTCTCTGTCCTCCCGGGCTAAGTACAGTCACAGAAGACCGTACTTAGCTCACGGGAGAAAAGCATAACTGCAAAACATCTGATCGAAGACTATAAAAGCTCTAACATGCAGTGCAAGCTACTGAATCTCCCACTGCTGCCTACTGCTCTGGTGTCAGCCATCTGAGGCCACTTCCCCCCAAGAGAACATGTCCAGTAATCCCCAATGATGGAGCAGGTGTGGAATAGTGCGTGGGCTTCATTCATGCCCACCTTGCCACCATTTTTCACCAGTTTTCTTCCACCCAGTGCTGGGACGCACACATCAGCACATGTTTATGGAGGCAACCGTGCACTGCAGAGTCCCACAGCTCCCTTCCTTCTTGCTGCTCCTGCCCTACACTACCACCAGGCCTCAATCTAGTGGCAGTCATTTGGCACAGCCAGCAGTGAACCCACCCTGGCAGAGGAGAGCAGTCATTTGGTACAGCCAACAGTGAACCCGCCCTGGCAGAGGAGAGCAGTCATTTGGACACTCGATCCTTCCCCCTTCCCATGGGCTATCACCAGCAACCCAAGAATGCTCCCAATATGTGGTTACCAGTGTGGCGGGTTGTAGCACTATCCCCATGCCACTGGGCCTGCTCTTACTTTATTTAACTTGAAAATTGGTAACTGGGAGAGGGATACTGAGTCAAAGTTCATTTCCTTGTGTGACCCTGGTGGAGGGGAACAGTGGAAGAACAGCAGTACACTACATGATAACAAGTCAATCAAACAACATTCAATAAAATTGATACAAATTAGAATAAATACAAAAATTGTATGCACAGAGAATAAAGTGCAGTACAGCTCAGTAAAAAAACACTAATACAAGTGGAAATATAGAAATGGCAACTGTACATGGTGAACAAGACAACATGGACAACAGGCGACTGACCTGTAGGGCAAGAATTTCTCCGTATATCCAGTGGGTTCTACCTCATCATTTGAATGTGTGGCAGTGTGTGGGGGTCCAAGTGTGGGTTGCAGAATTCTCTTGGTCTACCACTCTCCAGAGTCAGGCAGAAAATGTCTGGTCAGCAGGAGGTTGTGGACCTCATCGCTGACAGGGTGTTGGAGCCGCCCAGATGGTTGATTCTGGGAGACTTCAATGCCTGGATCAATGAAACCTGGCTCACTGATAATAAACTAGTCCTCAACTCCAGCAAATCCTACTCAATGCTGTTTGGCTCACCGGCCAGACTCAAATCAAATCTAAATCCCCTTACTATCTCATGCGCGGACAGCTCCCCTCTACCCTCTGCCAAATCCTTTAAATATCTTGGTGTCACCCTGGACGAATCTCTTGACCTTGACCTCCATATCTCCACTATCTGTAAGTCCGTAAACGCCAAGATAGGAAGTGCCTATCGCACCAACTCACCCTCACCCTCAAGCCAGATTAGCTGTGGCTCAAGCTTCTTCTACCGGCTCTAGCATATGGCTCTGCAATCTACCTATCTGCACCTAAATCCTCCCTCCATAAATAGGATACCACTTACAATAGCATCTGCCGCTATGCCTCTGCATCACTGCGTTTCAAGCACCACTGCCAACTCTATATGGACCTAAAATGGCTTAGCCCCTCCGCCTATCGTCTCCAGTCCTTTGGATCATTAATTGACTCTGTCACCAGAACAGGCCTCCCCCTATCCCTTTCCTCTGCTCTGGAATTACAACCTCTCACCTATGAACTACACAGTCCAACTGAAAAAGCCCTTCTGCACATTCCAAGATGCAGAACAAACATGGAGTGCCGCACCTTCTCTCATACAGCTCCTAAATACTGGAACTCTATACCCTTCTCTATCCAGTCAAGCAACCACCCATGCTACCTTTAAGAAACTACACCGCGAACACTTGCACACCATAAACCCCTGCACTTGCTTTAACCCACCTTGAACCTTCACCCCTCCCTGCTCTCTTCTATATCTCCAGATAATCCACCTCCTTGATACTTCTTCCCCCTCCTCTCTTAGTCCTAGCCTGCCCACTCTCTTACCCCCTCCCTCTCCCTACTTTTCTCTCCCTCCCTCTCCACAGTCTTGGCACTTATTGTACCGTACCTGCTACCTTTTCTCCTTTGAACTATTCTCCTGTATTTACCCATTCCAATCTGTAACTTGATTTCACAGTACTTTTACTTTTACTTTCATCATTCATTTTGTCAATGCGCTTGTATCTACTATCAAAACATTGTTTTTACTCTGATTTGTACTACCTTCATGTGCTGTGTCACATGTATGTTGTATGTCTGTAAACTGTCTTCTCCCAGGTCGTGCCTGAAAATAGGCATTGTTTGCCTAGTGCACTTACCCGGTTACCAAAAGCAAAATAAAAAATAAAATAAATAAATAAATAAATAAATCCTCGCAATTTGGTTGTAACCTCCTCCAATTAATGACATCACTGGGCTTTGAACAGGCTGTTACCTCTGCGACCCATCAGCATGGCCAAACCTTGGACTTGGTATTCTCACTGGGTCTTGGGGTCACTGACCTCGAGATTGATTGGGTCACTTGGTCCAATCACTGTATGGTGAAATTCTTGTTTGGGGTTCCCCTCAATAGTCCCTTCCCTGTTGACATGATCAAGTCATCCTTTAAGGGAACTATCCCCAGAGGGACTGATCTTGGTAGCTGATTTTTCCGGTGTGAGTGCTGCTTGTGCGGTTGGCTTGGTTGAGGCGGTGGCAGCCTATAACAGGGCTGTCTCCAGGGCACTCGATGCCATCACACCAGTCCGCGTATGACCTAGGTCCTCTCATCTGAGACCTTCGTGGTTTGACGGGGCTGTCAAGGCGATGAAGACCATGGGTCAGAGATTGGCTCATTGCTGGTGGAGGACTCAGTCGGAGGAGGATAGACTGGTTTTGAGGAATCACTATGCTGATTATCAAAGGGCAGTCAATCAATAGAAGGCAGAGTTCCTGTCCAGGGATACTGCCACAGGGAGGAACAGACCAGTTCAGCTCTTTCGGACTGTGGACAGATTGCTCCATCCAGTCTGTCTACAGCAGAAAATAGTTTTTTCAGCAGCACTTTACAAAGAGTTTGCTCTGTTCCTCTCTGACAGAGTATCCTCTATACGGGCTGGGATCTCACAAGTGGGTCTAGTTCAGTTCCACAAGGTGGGGCCTGGGTGGAGCAGAGAAACACCAATTGTCTGGGCAAAGTTTCGGCCAGTGGAGGTGGCTGAGGTGTCCAAGGTAATTTCAAAACTGCAGCCCACTTTTTGTGAACTGGACCCTGGCCCGATGCATCTCCTAGTGAGTTGCATCAAGGCCATTGGTCCAGTGTTTACCAGGATAGTTGGGTGTTTGCTTTCTGAGGGGGTCTTTGCCAATGCCTTGAAGGAGGCACTGGTGAAGCCCCTTCTGAAAAAACATCTCTCAACCCCGATGTCCTGGCGAATTATATACCCATCTCTGCCTCCCATTTCTAGAGAAGGTTGTTGAGAAGACAGTGGCTCTGTCCAGCACTAGTCCAAATGCATTATGATCTGCTCAGGGCTAGAGATCGAGGGGAGTAAACAATTCTCAGTCTCCTCAATCTGTCATCAGAATTTGACACCATGGACCACATTGTGTTGTTGGATCACCTTAGAGAGTACTGTGGACTCACTGGTACTGTCATCAATGGGTTTGAGTCCTTTCTCTCAGGCAGGAGGCAGAGGTGGTGATGGGGAATTTCTCCTCCTCCTCCCCAGTGCCCCTGACCTGTTAAGTTCCTCAGGGTTCAATCCTATCACCAATGCTGTTTATGGTGTACATGCTGCCTCTGGGCAGGCTCATTAGACAGTACAGCTCAAGTTTTCACTGCTATGCCGATGACAATCAGCTGTATATGCGTTTTGGTCCTGGTACAATCGGTGCCACTGATGTGCTGAATAAATGCCTTGCCGAGGTCCAAGACTGAATGAACTCTAACTGGCTGAGACTTAACCCAGACAAGACAGAGGTACTGGTGATACAGCTGGATTGTGGGCATGGTGGGGATGCCTCTGGGATGGCAACATAGAAACATACATAGAAACATAGAATTTGATGGCAGATAAGGACCACTTGGCCCACCTAGTCCTTGCTCCTGGGGTCAGTCCTGTTGATGGCATCCTCTAGGGTGATACATTTGGGTGTTGCCCTTGATGACAAGCTGACATTTGAAGCTCAGGTGTCGGCTGTCATCAAAAGCATTTTTTACCACTTAAGGAACATCACCTGGATTAAACCTCTAATTCTGCCTGAAGACCTGCCATCACTGGTGCATGCTATTGTAACATCCAGGCTCGACTACTGCAATGCTCTCTATCTCGGGGTCAATGGAGGGAACCTCCATCAGTTGCAGCTGGTTCAGAATGCAGCAGCTAGGCTGCTGACAGGACTACCCCAGGTCCTGTCATGTGACCCCGGTCCTGCAGGGTCTGCATAGGCTGACAGTCAGGTGGAGAGTACTCTTCAAGGTGGGCTTGCTCACCTATAAGGCCCTATATGGATCGGGCCCTGGTTACCTGTCAGACCTTCTTACCCCTGTCATCCTGGCCTGCTCTCTTCGTTCCTCTACTGAGGGCCTCCAGGCAGTTCTGAGGACCAGGCTGAAACCCTCTGGTGATGGTTCATTCAGGGTGGCTGGTCTGGTCCTCTGGAACTCACTGCCAAGATCACTGAGGGAGGCCACTACAGTGGAAGAATTCAGGAGGGGCCTGAAGACTCATCTTTTTAATCTAGCATTCCCTGTTGATGCCTTTTAACTTGCTTGCTGGAATTTTAATTATTTACACTGTGATTTTATGTATGCAATCTACTATTTTAATTTGTTCATTATATCTTTTTATTGTACAGTGCCCAGAGCCTCTGGGATTGGGCGCCTAACAAATAATACATTTATTCATTGATTGAGGTCTTGTAATGGAGAGAAAAACTGAGATAGTGAGGAAATGAAACCAGAAGATAGGTAGCGAGAACCTAACCGTCTGTCTCACCAAAGACGGTTAAGGCTAAGCCAGGAGGTTTCAGGTGGAAGGGTAATAGGAACAGGTGGGGTGGGGTTGGAGTTTCAGCTCATGGCTGAGTGAGCCAGGGAATGGGGAGAGGTGAAGGTGAGTTGGTTTCAAAGTGAGGGAAGTCAGTAGAAGAAGGCAGATTGCCCAGCAGGGGTGAGGAGCAGTGAAAGTGTGATAGTTCCTGGAATGGAGAGAACAGAGAGCAGGGGGATGTTGGGAGAGGAGGGAGGAAGGTAAGGGGGAAAGAGACCAAACCAGTATTTGGTTATGAAGGAGGTAAAGTACAGTGAGTCTGGTGATGAGAAAACAGAGGGAAGATGGACAGGGAAGAACAACAGTGGCTACGGGGGGTTCAAAGTTGCAGAGGGTGTCCAGTCTGGCGAGGGAAGTGAAACGGGTGATGCCACAGACTACATCCACATAATCAAAGACAGGGAGCACCATTTGGTAACAGGCTTCCTGCGGACATGCAGATACAAGCAGTCTTTGTTACAGTACAGGGCACCAAACTGGTGACAGAGTTCTGCATGGACGGCATCAATGTGGGGTTTCTAGCCACACACCACAGTACTTAAAGGACTGAACTTCTTCAAGAGGTATGCTGTCCATAGTGGTGAAAACTGGGTGGGGTGGGGACAGTGAGTCTGGCAAGTTTCTGACTGGTGCCAAAGGTCATGGACAGTTTTTTTTTTTAGTGTTGACTCTCAGTTGGCTTGATTGGAACCTGTGCAGAATGTTACTGAAGTCCGACTGGAGGAGGCTTTCCACAGCTGTGGTGGAGGGCCCAGAGGTAAAGATGACTGCATCACTGTGACTGTGTCATCTGCATTCGTGACACCTCCAGTATTCTTTCTGTAATGGACTGTGGTATGGCCACTGGTGCTATTTTTGTCAACTTCACAAAAGCGTTCAACCTGGTAGATCATAGCCTGTCATTAACAAAGCTTCAGGACCTAGGTCTAGATGATCTTGTCTGCCTGTGATTTCATAGCTACCTGTCTGGGTGGCAGCAATGCATCAAGTGGAAAGGCAGTGTCTTCTCCCCTAGGTCAATCACCAAATGGGGTGCCCCAAGGATCAATACTTGGCCCCCTGTTCTTCTCCTTTTTTATAAATGATTTGTCCCTCAGTTGCAGTGGCACTTCAGTTCAGCTGCACGCCAATGATGCTTTAATCTACAGGTCCTCACCTGACCTAACCAGGATCATTTCCTAGCTGGTTAACAATTTCCAGGCATTAGAAAGCTGGCTGCTTAAAAGCAAACTGGTCCTTAAAGCAAAGAAAACTAAAGCAATGCTTTTCAGACACAATACTCTGGGTTCAGACAGAAAACACCTCATCAACCTCTGCACGGCAACCGGTTGTGAACCGGAGGTGGTTCAGTCTTTTAAATACCTGGGAGTGGTGCTGAACCAAACCATGTCATGTGAATCACATGTGGATTCCCTCATTAGAACCTTATATCACAAAATTGGACTACTTTATTGGCTTTTTCCCATACCTCTCAAGGGAATCTCGCCTAGCTATTTCCTGGTCCTCTCTTCTGACTCTTCTCATGTACGGCATCCTTGTTTTACAGGACACGCGTGACTCTACCCTTTTGAGACTAAGAATGTTATACCATAGGATTGGGCGCGTCACAGCTGGTACCCATTCTAGAGTCCATCACTGGGGAGTACTAGCTTCCCTGATCTGGCCTCCATTCGAAAATCGAATTCAGTATCCCTTACATTGCCTTACTTGTAAGTTACTTCAACCCGTCTCTACTCAGCCCAACCAGTATCATTCAGCAAAGACAATTTACTCACCCCCTAAGATCAGCAGCCCTACCTTTGCTTGATAAACCTATACAGTATGCATCTGAGAAAAGGTGATTTTCCTATGCTGCTCCATCTGTGAACACCTACTCCCCCCAAGTCCTCGAAAGCCTCACATATGCATTCTTTAAGCAAAGATTAAAATCCCTTCTCTGGTCCACTCTCCCTTGTACATGTTAGTGCTGTACTACGGCCCTAGTGTAATTAGCATTTCTTGTTTGTCCTGTCCTAATTTCTCCTTTTCCCTTGTTCTGCAGCAGTATACGTCATTGATTTTATATGTCCATTTAATGTTTGTAACAAGTGCTCCACAAATCATTGTAACTAATAGTGTTGTTAGTTTGGTTTTCTCAAGGTATGGTCACTGTACTTGGTTGTGTACTTCTTCTTTATGTAGCTTCAGTTGTAAATAATGTGTTGTATTTCCTGTTCATTCCTTCCACCCAATGTATGTCATCTACTGTTTGAAATATTGTATGCATAATTAATCCCAGGTCACCCCTGAAAAAGAGATCTGTAGTCTCAGTGGGCTTACCTGGTCATCAAAATAAAAAAATAAAAATAAATAAATACATACATGCGGATATGCGAGTTGGCACAGGCAGAGGGGCGGTCATTCAGGAAAATGGAGAAGAGGATGAGACCCAGAATGGAGTCCATAGGGACCTCAGCCTGGATGGGAAGTAGAGGTGACATAACATAGATGCTACCTGTACTGATTGTTGATGGCCCGTGAGGTACAAACAGAACAAATCAACAGTGGGAACTGAGAGGCCAGCAGAGCTCACCTTGTCCAGGAGGAGTGGGTGGGACACTGAATCAAAGGCGTTGGCCAAGTTGATGAAAATTGCGGCTGTTAAGTGCCCCTGATCTTTTTGTTGATGAGAAATATTTTGAATTCTATGATCAGTGCCACACACCAGTGGAAACTCACTCCAGTTAAAAGCTATACCTATGTAAACAAGCTGGGTTTTGTGGCCTTTTTATTTTTTTCAGTAGTTCTGACTCACAGAATGTAAAATTGTTCAGCAATTTTGTTGTTTAAGTGATACTAGGATTGTGGAGTCACTATTGTTTGCTTTATGTATCTTCAAACCCCAGGAATCCCTCACTGTGCTTAGACAGGTACAAATCAGCCTGCTGGTTTGAGCCACCCCAGAGAGTAAAATGTGATGCAAAGTAGAGAATCTTGGAATGAAATTCAAATCTCTGCTGTATGGTAACTCTGCCCTCTAATGTCAGATTTATTTCTCTGCCTGAGGAAGAAGTTGCCCCGAAGAGCTCTCTGTTCTCTTCAGACAGTTTGCAGTTTTGTTTTCTCACTTTCTTTCTTTTTCACAGTATGCTTTTAGTTTTCAAATCTTTGCATTAGTTAGGATCTGTTTTTGACATATTTTGTTAGTTTTATCATTGTTCTCTGGTTCCCGATCAGTTCCCTGGAACTAGAGAAAGGCTTTGGATCACGTGTTTTTTTTTCCTGTTCTGAGAACTGCAAAAAAATTGAAAAAAAGTAAAACATATATTTTACCATCTCTTTTTACCACTTTGTTGTTCCCTCCTTTATAGGAACCAAGGTGCTACTGGACTTTTGCACTGTAAGTTTTAAACTTTGTTAGTGAACGGTTTGTTTCATTTGGGGAACTGAATGGTGAATTAAACTTTTTTCTTTGTGGAACTGGACTAAATTTGGGTTTGCCTCAATTGGCATGTTTGACAGACCCAAAAAGAAAACGGGACCTACAGATTTTAAAAATTGCAAAAACTGTTTCAGCCTCCTGGCTAAGGCGGAGTGCCACGAGTTGTGTTTGAGTTGCCTGGGTCCAGATCACAATCTTTCTCATTGTGAACTTTGGATTAAGTTCTGCTCTAAAACTCTCAAAAAGGGCTAAAAAAATTGGAAAACCCTTATGGCTTATCAGTCTACCGTCACATCACCAAAATGCTCTGAAGAAGGTTTAGCCCCTCACAGTAAGCAGAAGGACAAATCTGCTAGAGATGGCTCGGAATCAAGGATGTCTGATTGGGGGAACCCTGATACCAGCTAGCATAGCAGAGCCTCTGAGCAGGTACTGGAGTCGGTGCCTGCAAAGAAAAAACAAAAAGGAAAACATATTGCTGCCCCTCATCCTGAGGAAGGAAAGGAGATGTCAGTGGACAAGAACAGAATACCCTCAGTGGAGGACATGACCTATGCATGGCAGTTTTTTCCAGGGCTTCCAGGCTGTAGGCATGCCTGTCCCCCATCCCCTGGTTCCAGTACCTACCCTGGTCCTGGAGGAGGAAGGGCTGAGTCTTATTATAATGATGAAGAGGAGGAGGGAAAACTTATCAAGCCTGATGGTTCCCCAGAGCAGGAATTTGGCTCACCTCCTTGTGCCCAGGATTTCTTCTCCTCACATTATTCTTTTGTGAGGCAAATGGTTAACACCCTCAACCTTTCTACCAAGGAGATGACTGAGGATGAGGACATGGTGGAATTCCTGGATATGATGGGGTTAATCCCAACCAAGAGGTAGCTTCTGCCTGTCCACAAATCCTTAAAGAAGGCAACCTGCAAACTAATGGAAATGCCAACATCTGTCCCAGGTACTGATAGGAAAATAGAGAAGAAACACCAGTTGGACAAACTGGGTATAGAGTACCTTTAATCTCATCCTGACCATGAGGGGGTAGTACAGGTGGCAGTTTGTGACAAAGGCTAAAGTCCCCCTTTCTACCCAGCCTCCAGACAAGAACTCCAGGAAACTGGAAAGCACAGGGAAGAAGGTTTATACCTCAGCTTCCCTGCTTCTAAGACAGGCAGCTTACATGGCTTATACTTCCCAGTACCAGAAAGCTCTGTGGAGCTCAATTCTGGCTATGAGCACGGAAGCATCTGGTGACCTGGCACAAGATTTAGCAGACACTGCTAAAACAGCCATGGATGCCACCAAATACCATTTTCATATGGCAGTGGGCATGAATGACACTGCCTCCAGAGTTATGGCTCATGCATTGTCCCTGAGGAGATTTGCTAAGCTTAGGACTACCAACCTTTCCCAGAACACTCAGACAAAGGCCATGGATTTTCACTGTGAAGGAAATTCCCTGTTTGGTGACAAGACAGAGGTGTACATGAAAAAGGTGGAGGAGCACAAAGCCACTTACAAGAGTAATACCGAGAAGGAAAAGGCCTCCACTTCCAGCAGGCCTTATGGAAGGGGAGGCAGAGGTAAGGGATATTTTCCCTGTGTTTTTTTTCACCTATGATTTCTCCCAGCTAAGGAGTTTCTTCAGAGGCAGAGGTAGAAGGGTCTGTAAGCGTACTGACTCAGTGTCAGTACCCAAGCTCCAGACTAAGCAGAACCCCTGACATGTTGGTCCAGGTCGCCAACCCATTACCAGTGGAGTGAAGACTGGCTCGCTTCCTCCAGGAGTGGAAAAACTTCTCCACAGACAAGTGGATCCTGGAAGTAGTGAGCCAGAGGCTCACCCTGCAGTTCAAAAGGTTTCTAAGACAGTAGGTTCGCAAAGATTTTGCACCTCCCACCCCAAAAAAAAAGGCTTGTTGGAGTTGGAGGTAAGAAAGTTGTTGAAAGCAAATGCAGCAGAAATGGTCCCCCAATCAGAGTGGGAAAAGGGCCTCTACTCAGGGTGCTTTCTGACCCACAAGAAAAATGGGGAGTGGCAACCCATTTTAGAGCTCTGATATCTGAACAAACACCTCAAGAAGGAAAAGTTCAAGATGATAACCCTGGCTTTAGTAATCCCATCCCTTCAGCAAGGAGACTGGCTGGGGTCTCTGGCCCTGAAAGATGCCTATTTCCATTGTCCAGTCAGGCCTTCTCACAGAAAGTACTTAAGGTTGAGCCAGCCCATATTGCTGAGGGTTGAGGCACTGGACACCACACCTCACACTACGCTGGTGACCCAGGTTCAGGAACGACCTCAGGTCATCGGGGTGCTGGCATGGGGGTGGTAGGAGTGGGATTGAGCGTGCTGTTAGGCTGCTTTCCTCTCCCGGGGTGGTGGGGATGGGTTGTCAACCCTCCCGTATTCCCATTCCCCACCCGGTGGAGGTCCAGTGGGTTAATGTAGGTGGGCAGGACAGCAGTATGGGTGGGTGGAAGGGGCTGAGCTGGATTCCAGTGTGTGCATGCATACCTCCCCGTGCATGTACAGCTGTGTGTCGGGGCTCCAGGAAGGGAATGGAAGAAAACCCAGAAAAACCTGAATTAAAAAAAAAAGAAAAAGAAAGTCCTTAAGGTTTAGGGTAGGGAATGGTTACTACCAGTTCACAGCCCTCCCTTTTGGACTCTCTTCAGCTCTCAGAATGTTCACAAAGTGCTTGGCCATGATGGCAGCATATTCAAGAAGGCAGGGTGTGGTGTCATCCCTTATTTTGACGACTGGCTAGTGTAAGGTTGCATTGCGTTTGCAAAAGAATTTCACTCGAGCCTTCAGATTTCTTCCAAGAGTTTATTGCGGTTATTCAGCTTCACATGCATGTTAATTCTGTTTATTTAATTTTGGAGCTGTTTATTTAATTTACATACAGTGCTTATATAAAGATTTCTTATCTTAAATAATACCAACACCCCATTATAAGCCAATCATATAACAAAGTAACATATTAATCTTAGGGTGTGGTGAGTTTGTGTCAAAACATAGACATGACTTCATTTTTTACACATCAAAAGGTGTTTACTACATTTCTTATACAATCTCATAAGTGTTGGCTACACTTATAGAAGGTACCTTCTGTGCACACCTTCCTTAACAGGTGTATACCATCCTAATAAGGGCACACCATCCTGACAAAGGTAATTATAGGACATTTGATGTTAAATCTTGTGAAATATATCACAAGACATTTGGTTATATATTGTTAAAGGCTGTATCACAAGACAGTTGACTAAATATTGTCAGTTGACTAAATATTATGAAAGGTTATACTTAAATAAAATTATTGATTAAAATAAAAATGTTACACTACAATCCTACAATCTCCCCTTTGTGACTCTCTATAATTACAGATCACAAGATACAATTTGCCACTGTAACATTTGTGTTTGTCGCATCATGTGTTTCATCTTACGATACAATAATACTTCTATAATAACAAGAACACAGATTACTGCAATACCGCATACTACCACTATTAGGGTTGGCCTAGTACCCAAAACAGCCAAGCCCCAATCCCACTAGGATATAATAGGGATATAAGATGACTGTCTTTTTACCTCTTTAGCAGAGACCTTCTGTGAGAAAATAAGTTCTTCTGTTTGTTGACAATACAAAAAGGCACCAAGGCCCAGATATTCAAACTGCGCCAGGCTGTGGCACAAGCTTAGGCACAGTGCAACTTGGTTGCGCAGGGGTGTGGACTGGGCAATATTCAACAGAGCTGCGCCATGGTACAGCATCGTTGAAGATCGCACCCTGACCACCTGCAGTGTGCATGGCGCAGTGGCACTGTGCTAGCACAAGTGGCCAGAGTGGAGCAGGGGGATGCACTAGTGCAAGTTCTATTGTGCTATGCGCAGCAACTGCGATATTCAAAAGTGCGCATGCAAATGGGGCCATAATGTATGCAAGGCGCAAATGGGGCCATTTGCATGTCATTATGGCCCCATTTGCATGCAGGTGCGCCCATCCCCGGCGACTCGTGCCTGGCGCCCTACCAGGCAGAAGCCATCAGGGACCAGCACCCCCTGCAGCCGGCAATGTGCTCCAAAGCCCGATCGCAGGCTGCTGTAAAAAAAAGGAAAATCAGAAATCCCTGGTGGTCTAGTGGACCGCTGCCTGCCTGATCTCGGGCTAAGTAAATATATAAAATCTCCAATATCCCTGGTGGTCCAGTGGACTGCTGCACACCCAATCGCAGGCTAAGTAAATAAGTAATGTCCCCAATATCCCTGGTGGTCCAGTGGACCTGCCACCCGATCCAGGGCTAAGTAAAAAAATAATATCCAAACATCCCTGGTGGTCCAGTAGCCCCCACCCACCACGCACTGAATCCACCTCCCACTCCCCGGTCAGTGGCGGGTGGCAGCACCCACCGCCTGCTGCCCCGCCACCCACCTGGCACGTCGGGATAGGGCTGTATGCCATTGGTCCTGGCGTGAGCCAATGGGCATGCTATACCGTACTACATTCCAGATATGGAATGGATCCCATTCACATATCTGAAATAATAATATCGGTATGGATGCATGCCCGATAGGCTCACTGTGGACCAATGGGCATACAGCCACTGACAGTGTCAGTCGGCGGTGGGACAGCAGGCGGGTGGGGTGCTGCCACCTCCACTGACGGGGGCAGCGGGCAGTGGGATTCAGTGGAGGTGGGTGGGGTCCACTGGACCACCAGGGATATTGGGGATACTATTTTTTTACTTAGCCTATGATCGGGCGGGCAGGTCCCGTGGACCACCAGGGATATTGGGGACATTATTTTTTTACTTAGCCCACGATTGAGTGGGCAGGTCCACTGGACCACCACGGATATTGGGGACATTATTTCTTTACTTTGCCCGCGATCGGGCGGGCAGGTCCACTGGACCACCAGGGATATTGGATAAATCCTTTTTACTGATGCCCGCAATCGGGCATGGGGGGGCGCCACCACGGAGGTGCAGCTGGAGCTCGGGTGGCCACCCACAGGCGGCAGCTGCCGTGTTGTGCCCTGCAATGCGTCAGCTCACCTGTGGGTGGCCATCCGTTGTTGGGTTATTTTTTGGATCAACTTTGTGCTGGCTCAGGTAGGGGTTGCGCATGCATGGTTCTGCACATCCCGGGCTGAATATCAGGCTGTGCAGGGTATGCATGGGCATGCCCCCCCCACCTACACCTGCATACATTACTGATGCGCTCCAGCGCATCAGGATTTGTGCCAGGCACTTTTCCCATTTGAATATTGTGCCAGGGTGCATCAGTGGGTTGTGCCATGCACAACCCTTTTGAATATCTGGGCCTTAATGTCATTTTATCAATTTTGGGTAATTTGAAATGAGGTGGAGTTGCCAAATCAGTGAGTAAATCCAAGGCCATACAGGAACCATCGATATGGGTAACATTTGTTCAGCTATGGGCAAGACATTCCTGGAGGATCCAGTTTGCAACCCACCAGGTTTTGTCAGTACACCACCATACATTCAAAGGTTGACCTGCGATTACACACCATGATTGGTTCCATGTCATAGCTTGGCGGTATTCATTTGCAGACGTTAGGGTAAATTTACATTGTTCAGGAAACCATGGGGCAGTTGATGTCTCTTCCCCACATATTAAGGTTTCATGTTCTTGTACACACTGTTGCTTGGGTAAGACAACATATTCATTGTGTACTGTGATAATAGTATCACCTGGTATTTGGAGTCTCATGATCTAGTCATGTATTAATACTCCCAAATTACTGATTTGCCATAATATTTTTGGTGTTCAAAACAAACAGGTATTATCACTAATATGGGCATCACGTCGCAGCATGTGTGCATATTGATTTGGTGAGTTCCATACTTTTACCATAGCTAAGGGTGGTAGGAATACAGTGGGATGATCCAATAACTTAGTCACATTGATCTCACCTATTCCTAAAGGTAACCTATTTGTTTCAATTCTATTTAATTCATTGACTAAATAAGCATGTGCTTCAGCAGCCAATTGAGAGCAAGCCAGTTCTATATAGCTTTCTCTAGACATATTAGAAAGTGAGTTATAAAAACGGACTGCTATCTGAGCAATAATTTTAAAATTCTGTAAGGTTTCTCTAAATGCAAACCAATCAATTTCTTCATTATCAGCAGCTAATTTCACAGTAGTTGATAATGGTCCAGTAGCCATATCCTTTAAAGTTGTTTCTAAAGAATGAATATGCCCCTTTAGAACCATAGCATCAATACCATTAGCAATTCCCAATCCTGAGCCTAACAGCCCCACATGTCTCTTTTATGATGAAATAAGCCTGGTGTTGCTTCTGTAGGAATTTGAAATGACCACATTTTGTGTTTATTATAGTACTAATCTAAAGTATTATTATAATACTGTTGCCACAATACTACCAAAGCCCGATCCTTACATTGAAGCGCAATCGAGGAAAAGGCAAATGTAGCAGAACATTATAATACTCAAATTTACATGGATAATATAAATGATATATATTTTGCATCAAGATAATACCATTTGATGGGGGCAAGAATTTTTGCCCTGATGTACCTTGTTTTTGGTATTGTAAATCCCATACAGCAGCATACCTCTCAACCTTCTGCCTCATAAATCAGGGACAAGGCTTAAAAGAAATCAAGGACAAAGGACCAAAATCAGGGGCACTTCTTCAAAATTGAAGATATCCACTCAGAAAGCTGGTACAATAAAGGGCTTAGTGTAAAATGTATTTTCTAAAGAAGAACAAGTCTGTAACTTTAATGTTTGACATTAATTTGTGCTTATAACCCCCACTGTTTGGTCACGGAAATACAATTTTTAAGAGGGACAGAGTAAAATTTTGAGGCAAAATCAGGGACATCCCTGAAAATCAAGGACAGTTGAGAGGTATGTACAGCAGATTTACTAGTTAAAGACACATCGCAGGCCATTCCAGGCCAACTTGGCATTGTAGTATACGTTAACAGAGAATATTTATCTGTTAAAGGCAATACTGCAAAAAATTGCTTTAACCCTACTGTATGGTTTTGTATAATAGATGTATTATATAAAAACTGCACTTATTACACTGTGCTGCATTTATACCCAATAAGATGCATTTAAAAATGTTATGTCAGATGGATATTGTAATATGTCCTTTAATTTCATTCGAAATAAATCTTGTTCTTCTCTGGTTAAATTCGTAGCATCCCCAAAGTGGAACGGATATAAATCCCTTTCTGGGCTGTTGTGTTCACTACATACATCGCCGTGCCAGGCCAGGCTTCTGGGGAGCATCCCCATGTCGCATCTTGACATTGTCTATAGCAAATAAAGTACCATTTGACAAGCAGATAACCAGTGTGTTCATGTCGTTCTCCCAATATCACTGGGAGACCCCACACGGCACAATTGGCATAGTTCTTATTGTATAAACTGTTCCAAATGTGCCCTGGGCATCCTTTGCATCTGTCGGAGGTTGCCAGGATCAATAAGGTACTACACAGTAAAAGTACAGGAAACATCATTGTACTTCACCTATTGGGAAAAACAGAGCAGTATCAGTTGTCATCATTTAAAGGCTGATACAGTTCACATTGGTCCACATGGACCCATTTGGTTTCTGTAGACCGTTGTCAAATTCGCCAGACCTGAATGACCCATGGTCCCAATACATCAATGACAGTACAGGGCCCCATCCAATTAGCATCCCATGGTCATTTTTGACCAAAATCTTTCACCATGACGTGATGACCCTGTTCAATGGGTGGTATCACTTTTTTATCATGTCTCTGTTTGTTTTTCCAATGAGTTTGTGCCATGTTTCTGGCAGCATGGGGTAAATACAGAGCTAACTGCTTCTGTATTTGTTGTAGAAATACATCAGTTTTGATGCGATCTAACACAGGTGTTGATAGATCTGGATCCGATGGATAATACAGCAGCATATCCCATCCAGTCATCAATTGGTATGGGTTATAGCCAGTACTCTTTTTTCCATACCTCTAATACCCATTAGGATTCCTGGTAAATGCGTCACTCACCCTTTACCAGTATCCAACACTGCCTTTTTCAGTGCATTTTTCAGAGTGCGATTCAACCTTTCTACCATTCCCAGAGATTGTGGATGGTAGGGTAAATGCAAACATTGAGTGATACCTAAGATACCACACAATGCTATCATTAGTTTCACTGTAAATTGAGTCCCTCTATCACTTTCAAGGACTCTGGGAAAACCCCAACGTGAGAACACTTGTTCCTATAATGCTTTTGCAGTAGCTTGTGCACTATAATTTCTAACTGGTAGTGCTTCTACCCATTTGGAAAATATGTCAACAATGACTAGTAAATATCAGAACCCCCCTTTTGCAGTAGGCAAGGGCCCCACATAATCAATTTGTAAGCTGGGCCAAGGACTGTCCACCAGGGGTATATGCCCTAATGGAACCCTCTTACCAGATACTGGAGGATTCATCTGTGCACAGATGAGACATGCCTCCAGGCATAGTTTGACATCTTTTCCCATTTTTGGTCACCAATATTTTTGTGCCAACATTTTACATTTTGTGGAGTCCACAATGACCTCCAATTCAATGATTATCCATGATAATATCTTTTTTAAATGAAGTAGGTGGTATTTGTCATAAACCCACTCAGCAGGTCAGGCACTTTACTCCCAAAGTGCCAACCTCCGAGCACAGTCTTGTGAACAGTATAACAGAACAAGGTAACCCTCTTGTCTGTTTTGTGAGTTCGGATCAACCTTTGGTCTCAAGTCTTGGAGGGATTCAAACGGTGAACCTCTTGCCAGCATACCCAATGCACAGGCTCAGATATATCTGTCTTCGGGGGGGAGGGCAGATATCTTTACCTACGGGCACCTAACCAGGTATACAGAGATGAACCCTTAAAAACTTTAATAAAGACTTCGGATTTAAAATGCTTCTCTTTCCAGTTTGGTACCACCATTCAAGCTTATGCTATTGTCTGCTATAACCATGTATACTCTTCTTGCAAGTGAAGGAAAAACAAAGACAGACCAAGTAAGCTCTAAATAGAGTTTTTACTAAAAATAGATAAAAATATGTCAAACACAAAATACAGAACTGTTATATCACAAGACATACCGCGGCAGGCACTCGGGACAAACAAGCAACACAAGCAGCTCACCTGAGGAGCTGAGGAAGCCCAATTTCCAGCCTGATTACTTTCGAGGCAGCACCCCCCCAAGCTCACTGCCAACGGCAGGGCACTCGGGACAAACAAGCAACACAAGCAGCTCACCTGAGGAGCTGAGAAGCCGAATTTCCAGCCTGATTACTTCGAGGCAGCCCCCAAGCTCACTGCCAACCGCGGCAGGCACTCAGGACAAACAAGCAACACAAACAACACAAGCAGCTCACCACAGGGAACTGAGAGCCCAATTTCCAGCCTGATTACTTTCGAGGCAGCCCCCCAAGCTCACTGCCAACGCGGCAGGCACTCGGGACAAACAAGCAACACAAGCAACACAAGCAGCTCACCTGAGGAGCTGAGGAAGCCAATTTCCAGCCTGATTACTTTGAGAGCCCCCCAAGCACACTGCCAAGCAGCGAGGCACTCAGGACAAACAAGCAACACAAGCAACATAAGCAGCTCACCTGAGGAGCTGAGGAAGCCGAATTACCAGCCTGATTACTTTCGAGGTAAAGAGAGCCTCTTCTCTTCGTCTGGACGCCTGCAGGGGGGTGCTACCTGATGAACACTTATATTTTATGAACTTTGTTCCCTGTTCACTGCTGGATGGGCTTGTTATTTGCTTTTCTTTGTGCTACTAATGCTGAAGTGTAAAGTTAGGCATTCACTGGGTGCCCTAGAGTTGCCTTGCTGATTATAGCTTAAAGCCAGATATACTAAGCAGCTAATATAGAGCAGACTTGTTTAATATTGTGGTATTGGATCTAATTGTGCTTGTAACTGAAGGTATTAGGATAGCTGGGTCCTATTGTGACCTCATTTTGGAATAGCCCTGTTTGCCTAGAGTGGAGCCCCTTTGTATAAGTCACAACATTTTCTCCCGCTACATAGTAATGAGAGGCTTTGTTTTCTCCACTACATAGGCAGCCCCCCACCCAAGCTCACTGCCAACCGCGGCAGGCACTCGGGACAAACAAGCAACACAAGCAGTTCACCTGAGGAGCTGAGGAAGCCAAATTTCCAACCTGATTACTTTTGAGGTAAAGAGAGCCTCTTCTCTTCGTCTGGACGCCTGCAGGGGGGTGCTAGCCCGACAGCGCTTCGCGCCGTCTGCCCCACCCACCCAGGGGTGGCTGTCAATTTAAGGATCCACCCCCGTGACATCACATCTGGTGACATCACATCCTGTTGCCCAGAACCTATCTCCCTACTTTCCCATTTGCAGGTTATACCTGCTGGCCACTAGAGGGACTTATGCTCCCTCGGTACTTCCTACTCCTACCTGTACAGTACTCCTTCCCTTGGATCTTGCTCACCACAATGTATTGGCCCTGCCTCACGCTCTGCCTGTGCCTACCCCCACTAGCAGTGCACTTGCCCACTTACCCATCTGCTACTCCACACTGTGCCCTGGCACCCCTCCCTTCCCTTGCTCCTGAACCTGCTCTCTTGCCTCTTGGGACCTCTGTGTGTCTCGGTCCTCCCTGCCCTCTCCCTAGCTTCCTCCTCACCTCAGGCACATCTGGGTGTCTTCTTATTCTTGCCTTCCCTTCCTGTACCACCCTGCCCACCCCCTGCTCCCTTAACGTCCCTCCCCCCTCATGTCAATCGTAGGAAAACCTCTCACCATCTCCCAGCCAGGGTGTTAGTCATGCTACTACTCCTGTCAGGGAACATTCATCCAAACCCTGGCCCGGTTCCCAGGAGCTCCCCGACTAGCACCACAGGCCTATGCATGGTCTCCATGAATATCTGTAGCCTCCTAAAAAAGTTTGACTCACTACATTGCCTGGTCACATCAATTAACCCTGATGTCATCGCTCTGGTTGAGACTTGGCTGTCGAAATCCTCCCCTGACTCCCTGTTCTCCCTTCCTGGTTTCACCCTCTTCCGGTCCGACAGTGTTGGGAGACAGGGCGGCGGCTGCACTATTTCTGTCAAGGAATCTCTCCCCGTACTAGCCCTGCCTACTCCAATCCTTGACTCCAGGGCCCAGGCACTTACGCTGAAACTAACCCCTGACCCTTTAAAGGGACCCCTTTATCTGACTACTGCATACATGCCCCCAAGGGACCAAACGCAGGCCATTGCCTCTCTTACAGAATACCTTTCCTCACTACCTCTTTCCGCTGATCAAATTCTGGTGGGTGACTTAAATGTCAACTGGCTCAGCCCCTCCTCCTCCTCTACCTGTGACTCCTTTTCTGCAATAGACCTAACACAACTAGTTACCCAACCTACCAGGACTAACCCCAAGAGAGGCTCCAGTACCCTGCTTGATGTGGTACTCACCAACCGCCCTAATCAGATCACCAATGTACAAGTCCTCCCAGACTCTCTCAGCGATCACTCCCCCATTCTGTTCCACTGGTCATCCTCAGTCCCCAAACCCATAGCACAGTCCACATGCCGGCGGCGTCTAATACCGTGGTCTGACAAAACTTAAGAGACTCTGTCCCAAATTGACTGGTCTCCTATACAGGCAACTCCTGACATTGACACAGCTCTCTCCTTCTTTACCGAACTTTTAATAATGCCTGTGATATCTTTTGCCCCAATGTCGACCACTTCCATTCTAAAGGCAGAATGCCCCTGGTAACCCCAGCTTTGATCCACCAACTCAAACATAGGGACAACCTATGGCACTGTGCCATTGAGACTGGCCGGCCCAGTGACAGGCAGTTATATGCTGCCACCCAAAACAAGTGCACTCGGGCCATCAGAAAGGCCAAGTCTGAGCACTATCGGTCCTCACTCACAGCCTCATGGGGGAACCCCAGAACCTTCTGGGATAACATTAAACAGTTAAATGGGAGTGCACACTCCCCTCCACCCACCCAGATCAACATTAATGGCGTGATCTCTTCAGACCCAGCCCTCATAGCCAACCACCTCAACACCTCATTCACTGACCTTAGCCCTATCCTCCCTACAAATTTTTTTGACCCTCCTCCCCAGCGCCTGCCGTAAATCTTTCTCGCCCTTATTTTCTCCTCCGACGTGTTTCTGCCCAAGAACTTAGGCCGCACCTTGTCACTGCCCTCAAGAGTAATAGTACGGGCGGTGACACCCTGGATCCGTGTATCCTACAGCTGGTCTTAGACACAGTCCTTACCCCAATCACGTGCCTCAGCAACCACTCTCTTTGCCTGGGGAAGGTTCCAACTGCCTGGAAAGTCGCCACTGTCACCCCTATCTTTAAAGGTGGTGATAGGACTGTGGCTGGAAACTATCGGCCAATCTCCATTCTCTCTCCTCTCTCCAAGGCCTTGGAAAAAGTGGTAGCCTCTCAAATCTCTGACTACCTCTCCACCTACAATGTCCTATGTCCTGAGCAGCATGGCTTCCGAGCGGGCCACAGTACCAACACAGCCCTCCTAGAGTTCTCCAACTTTCTCCTCCTCCTTAGGCACTGGTTCTCTGGCTGGTGCGTCTTCATTGACCTGTCTAAAGCTTTCAACACTGTCTCCACCCCCTTCTTGATGCCCTTAGTCTCTCTGGTTTTGCTGCTGGGCCTATCTCCTGGTGCACCAGTTATCTGTCTGACCGCTCACAGCATGTAAAAATTAATGGGACCTACTCAGACATCTGTCCCATCTTTTCTGGGGTTCCCCAGGCCCATTCTGGGCCCTTACTATTCTCCCTTTACCATAACACCCTTTCACGCTCTTGCTCAGGGAACATTCTATTATACGCTGATGATGCAGTCATCTTTTCCTCAAGTCAGAATCCTATTACCTCCAGGACTGGCTGCAGAAGTCCTTCGCTAGGGCTTTAGGCTGGTTCGAGGAACATAGATTGGTGATAAATCTTAAAAAACAAACCATGTTCTTCACTCATCCTCAAAACAAGTCTTGCAACTTCAAACTCCTCATTCACTCTGGGTCCTGTTTCCCACTCGAACAAGTTTGCTCCTATAAATACCTAGGGATCCATTTTGACCCCTCCCTCTCCTTCCATGGACACATCGCTGCCCTAGCCACTGCCACTAATATCCGATTGGGCATCTTACATCGGTATAAACACTGCCTCCCCCAGGAGGCTCTTTGACTTGCAGTCACCTCCTCTATCCTGTCCCTAGTGGACTATGGACTGCCGGTGTATGGTGCTGCTGATCAGACCGCACTCCATAAAATTCCTTTTCTCTGAATAAGGCCTGCAGGTTAATTACTGGGGCACCTAGGCTGCACACACCTGTCTACTGTACGCCAGAGCACTGGTACTTGATCTTGACTAAGCCCAAATATCTTCGACCTGTACTTACAAAGACCCTCCTTGGGCTATCCCCACCAGGATTGACCACCACCATCCGCTGCTCTGTCCCACTAGTTCATACTGGACCTCTGGGAAAACCTCTTGTTATCCCTAGAGCTAGGACCTCTCACGCCAAAGAGCCTTCAGCTTTAGGGCCCTCCTGGTTCAAATACACTGCACCCTCCATCTCAGAAGCTCCAACTATATTGTGCTTCAAAACGTCCTTACGGAACCACCTTGTTAACACCTGAAAGCTGTAATTGCCACTAGTGAAAGCCGTGACTCAATACTAATGGCAAAGCTTACTACTAAGCTGCTAAGGACAACATAACTCTGGTATTGTTTGCATCAATCCTACCTGTACCAGCTTGTTTGTATCTATGTCTTAAGTTACTGTTATACTGTGTTATACTGTTATACTGTGTATTTTCATTTGTCTTACTGTGACAAGGTACCTTTGTAAATGAGCCTATGGCTCAAAGGTTTTCCAAACTGCTGTCTAAATAAATAAATACAAATCTTTTAAAATAACAAGGTTTAAACCGTGCAAATTCCTACTTATGGTACTTAGATTTGACTCTCTTTCTAAATACCTGCTTAAAGGGCTCACAGATGTGTCCTTGTCAGACTCTAGATAAAAGTGTGTAAGTAAAACAGAATATTCCTTAAGCATACTGTATTGACCAACCCCTTTTGTGTGAGGTCTCTAGCTCCTCCTCTGTCAGATTATATATAAAAAACATATATCTTACACAAGAACAAGATGTCTTTGCAAAGTATCACATTTTGCAACCACAGCATTACTCGTGTTTCTTTTTTTTTTTTTAGCCCTGTATTTATGGTCCTCCTGCCCTCTTCTCTCCACTCTCTCAGACTACCTCAACCTGTGTTATCTCCCTCGTCTGGGTCTGCTCCTAGAGTACGCGGTCCACTAACCTAGGTGCCCGGATAACTCCCGAGTAGGGTGAGGAGGCACTCCCCGCTCACCTCCTCCGAACCACACTTGCTGCGACGTGGACCAGTACAACAGAGTCTGCCCGATGAACCTGAGGACACAGCGAGGAGTCGTCGCCTAGGAAAGATGAGGGTGATTTTCTCCTGTTTATTCCCCGATGCCGGCGTACAATGAGGGCAATGAGCACGGAGGCATGCCAGACATGCCTCTGTTCACTCTCCGCTGACATCTGCCCTATCCCTGTGCTACTCCTCCTACTCCATCTTCCACCCGAGCTCCCCTAGGTGGTGGTGTGCAGCAACAGCATGCAGGTAACCCGCGAGAGGAGAGCAGCGCTGGGTGCTCAATCCTTCTCCTCCCCGGCAGCCCGTGCTCGTTCCCAAACCTGGGTTGCCGGCGTGGTACAAGGGAAGGCGTCCAGCACCTCAGCCCTCAGCGCCACCGGGCCGGCCATAACTCATATGTTTCAAATGACATCTCGTTGATCCATGCTGCATCCTTCTTCACACAGGCTTCACAGGAGCATTTACAACCTTGCACCAGTTTGCTAAACCTGGTTTCCCCTTTGGACTGTCATAAAAATGGATATGCTCAACTCAAGCTTCTACCACCCTGTAATTAGGTTCAGGCCTTCCACTTAACACCTGGTATCTAAAAACTGAGAGTGTGTGATCTCACATGCTGTTTTCAGCATTTTCTCATGGTCTTCATCTTTCAGCTGAAACCTGGGGGGTGAGTGAGGTCATTCTAAGAGCACCAGATTTTCAGCAGAGACATTCAGTAATACATTCTATATATATAAAAAAATGATACAGCACTCAGAACTGGCTGTCCACATCACAGTATCCACTTTCTAAACCCAGGCTGTTGTTCCCATACTACCATATCTTCCCATATGGTAACATGTTTGGTTGCACACTGTCCAGTGTCTTTCCATTAGTTCCGACAACCCACTATCCAAGTATCTGTATTTTGGATACGCCCAAAACTAGGGACTTGTGAGATGACAGCTATCCATTTAAGACGGTGTTTGTCAAATTTGTCCATTTCCCACAATTGTGTAGAGTCACCTCCTACAGGGTCTACCCATACGTTTGTTTGTTTTGCAGCTATTTTAGCCAAGTTATCCACCAGATTATTTAATTCGTGGATATCCTTTGGATTTTTTTGATGAGCTTGAACTTTACAAATAGCAATTCTCAGTGGTGTTTGAGCTCCTATATCCCATATATGCTGTAATATGGGAGCAAAAGCCACAGGTTCACCGGTGGCTGTTTGCATTCCTCTTTTCGTCCAAATAGGAAGAAAATCTAACAAGGAATTGACAACAAAAGCACAGTAACATAGAAACATAGAATTTGACGGCAGATAAGGACTGCTTGGCCCACCCAGTCTGCCCACTTCCCTACCTAATGGATAAGCTGCAGATCCTAGTTAACCAGCAGCCTACTTCTTTCTACCCCCACCCCTTAGAATTGCCTTATGACTGTCCCATGCATGCTTGAATTCAACCACTGTTTTTGACTCCACAACCTCCTCCGGAAGGCTGTTCCATGCATCCACAACCCTCTCTGTGAAAAAATACTTCCTTACATTACCTCTGAACCACCCCCCATCTTCAAATTGTGCCCCCTTGTTCTTGCACACCTCTTTTTTTGAAAGATGCTACCCTCTTGGACTTTGAGTCTGGGTCTACAGTCCGAAAAGATATTAATGACTTCTTGTGGATATGCCATAATAGCTCTGTGGACTGCCTCCAATTCCACTTGAGGGGCAGAAACGATGACGGACATCGTACTAATATTTCCTAATTTGTTCCAGGGGTTGAAATAGTGTATCCGGTATGGAAATGGGCATCATCCCAAAAGTGGGCACTATCCACATACACATCAATACCCATAAAATTAGGTTCAGCAGCAAAAATTGGTTTATATTCAATACACATGACTTCCCAACAGTCATGCGCATCTCCCTCCCATGTCATTAGCACTACTAACATAGGGGAGGTAAATTTTTCAACAGTGATATTTTTCCCTTGTAGGGCCAATGCCCATTTTACCAGTTTCTGGGAAGATACTTCCCTTACGTCCCTTTCAAAAAGAAATTTCACAGGTGTATGTGAGGTTTGCAAAACAATGTGATTACACCCCACAATATGTTCAGTAGCTTGTATTGCCCAATATACACCTAATAAGTGCTTTACACATTCTTCATAAGTTTCCTCTACTGGAGTTAATACCCGAGAAAAATATCCCACTGGACGTAAAGTCCCTGACCACTTTTGTAACAGTACTGCGTTGATTACTTGATCAGTAGCATGTACCTGTATCACAAAATCTGATAACTCAGAAGGGCTAATGAGGGCAGGAGCCATCAGTAGTGCTTGTTTAAGAGTCATAAAAGACTGCTGATGCTCTGGTTCCCACTGAAGGATATATGTCTTTTTTCCTCCCTTTAACAAATTGTACAGTGGTTTTGCCATACTAGAAAATGCTTCTATAAAATCTCTACAGAAGCCTACCATTCCTAAAACTGTCGAAGTGCTGTTTTCGTTTTAAGTCTGGATAACTGTTGTATGACCTGATTCTTATCTGGGTCTGCAGTATGTCCATCCTGATTAATACAGATCCCTTAAAAGGTGACTTGTGATTGTCCAATTTGAGCTTTGTTCGAGTTCAGTTTTAACCCTCCTTTCTGTAGTACAGTTAATAGCTCATTTAATAAACTGACATGTTCCTGGTATGTGTCAGTCTGCAACAATATGTCATCCACATATTGAATTATGGCCTCAGGGTGAGAAAATCCTAACAGTATCTCAGCTAGACATTGATGGAATGAAGCTTGTGAAGAGTGAAAACCCTGGGGTAAACACTGGAAAGTATATTGTTTATCCTGAAAAGTAAATGCAAATTTATACTATCAAGATGGACTGGGATGGACCAAAAACCATTTGACACATCTAGTACAGTGTAAACTGTAGCTGTAGGAGACAACCGAGATATCAATTAAGGAAGCCTTGATACCACTGGGGTGACCAAGGGTGTGACCTTATTTAACACCCTATAGTCCACTGTTAAACGCGAGGTACAGTTGGGTTTGTGTACTGGCCAAAGAGGACTGTTCACTGTTGAACAAATAGGTCTAATGACCTTTTGTGATTATAACTGTCTCAGTATCACATATATTTCTTCATAAGCTTCTTTAGGAAAAGCATATTGTTTTTGTGGAGGGGGGTCTGGTACTTCAATTTGGACTACCATATTAGACACCCTGCCACACTCTGTAGCATTTTTAGCCCAAATTGTTTCATGTTGTTTAACCACAAATACGATTCATTGAGATATGTGTTTCCATAACTCCTCTAAATGGTAGATTTTCAAAGATTTTACAGTATATATACTATGTGAATCATCCACATTTGGGCCTGGGTTAGTAGTACTTCCTTTCCATAAAATCATGTTACTGAGATCTATTACCAAACCATGCTGTGCCAAAATGTCCATACCCATGATGGTACCTTCATGTGTATAACATTTCCAAAACATACATGTTAATTGTTGTTCTCCAATCTGGACCATAACTGGCTTTGTTAAGTATGCTGTTAACACCTCCCCTGAGAAGCCCTGCAAACTTATTTGCTGCTTCCCATGGGTTGTTAAGGGCATATCACTATCTGTAATGCTAACTGTAGCTCCAGTATTGACCAATATCACAGTCTGGCAGCCCCTGACCATGGTCGATACAGTAGGATAACCCTCCCAGTCCTCTATCAATTTACCTCGGACTTAGAAGGTGGGGGCTTTGCCCCATCATTGATCTAATTGTATCAATTCTTCTTCATCAGGTTCCCTTTTAATGGCTGCCACAGCCTTGGTATTGACCAAATTACTGAGCTTTTCAGTACATTTTTGCAAGTCTGCCTTACCACTTGGTTTAGTATCATTACCAAGAGCTTGTGCTCGTCTCCGTTCCATTACCTGTTTTTGTTTTTCCTCCATGTCTCCACCTTTTGCCCAACAATCTCGTTTGTAGTGTCCTTCTTTGTTACAATGGTTACAGGTATATATACTCTTTCCTTCGGTTCTGTTAATAGCAGCTACTCTCTGCTTGTCCTTTTCTGGGCTCTGATCATCCTGTTGCATCTGCCACCAGTCGGTCAACAACTCTTCTTTTTCTGCACACTCACACGCTCGCTTACACAACATGTATATTGTAAAGGGACTAAAGTAGTCTGCCGATCTATCAAGCTAAGAAATGGCTCCTTTTCTTCACTAGGTTCACCCACGCCTCCATAGGTGGAGTATGCAGCATATAATTGGTTAATAAACATAACCAGGGATTCCTCAGGAAGTAATTGTACTTCATAAATCTTTCCCCAATCTGTGTGGGACACACCATGCATTGACTGTAAAGCAGCTTGGATCTCATCTACACTTGCCCAAGTGTCGCTGTTATCAGAATTAACCTGCGTACCAACCATGTTAGCCGGAAGCCTCTGGAGTAACACGGCAGGTAGGGAGAGCGTCACTACTTTACATGCATCTTTGTTGGTCAGATTAAAATTGGCTACTAATGTTTTAAGCTTTGCACAATAGGGGACCGGATTCTGTCCAGGCTCCCATTTGCCTAACTGATCTACCAACTGCATAGACTCTTGGATAGTCAAGTCCCTCTGGGAGAATTTCTGGGTAACCTCTAGCCTTTCGCAAGCTCTATCCATAGCAGTCTCTTCCTCTCTTGCTGCTTCATCACTTTTTAGTTTATTTTCATTTTTTCTATATAATTTTCATCACCCCTATGCTAGCAGCCAGAGCTCCTTTCTAAGCATCATCCTTTTCATTCTCATATTTTTCTCTGAGATGTTCAATTTTTGTCTTACTTTTATATATATATATATACTATATATATATATATATATATATATATATATATATATATCTTCTTCTACTAGTTGTTTTGCTTTTTCTGATAATTTCTTATGTCTTTTACTAGAATGGGGTACTTTAGCACTTTCTCCTGTCATTTTTGTAGTAAAGGGGGCCATTTTCCCTTGCCTCTTTCTACTTGGTTCTTCCTCGCTCTCAGAACTACTGGAGCTCAAGGAACTATCAGTAACCATTTTGCAGCTACAACAATGTTTTGGCTGAAAGGGATGTTTAACCTGCATAGGTGCTATTTTATATTTTTGGACATCTTCATCCAATGAGGTTATTTAGTGTCTCAATTCTAAGGAGATTTGGCACTGCAGCTGTGCCTCTGCTTGTAATGTATACAAGGACTGTTCTTTACATGAGAGGTCTTGGGCATATTCGTGATTTGCCTGATCTAATCTTTCTACTACCTGCTGCAATTGTCTGGTCAGTGCATTAATTTGAGCCTGACTCTGTTTATTTATAAATGTAATATTCTCTTCTAACTGGTTATTCTTAATCTTTAACCCACAAACCTCCCCTTGTGCCACATTTAATTTACACTCCATTTCTTTGGTGTCAGTGGCACATTTTTGCATCTAACATTCTAACATACTAACATACTATGTGCCAGCAGATTAGGCCTTATGGTCTATCGAGTCTGCTCGAACCTCAGATCCCTAGTTGGGTGCCGAGGCCCTTCCCACCTCGTGTTCCAGAAACCCCTATCATCCATCCCCACCCCCCTGGGACAGGTCATCATCTGATACATCCACTTTCTGTGTCTGTCCCACCCTCTCTTAAAGCCCTCCACTGTGGATCTCTGAGCCAGCTCGCCAGGCAGTGCATTCCAAGGGTCCACCACCCTCTCGGTGAAAAACCTCCTCCTCTTTTCTCCCCTCACCCTTCTAACTTCAAACCATGCCCTCTGGTGATACCTCCCTGCTTTAGTCTAAAGATCCCCTCCATGTTTACCTTATTTATTCCCTTGAGGTACTTGAAGACCTCAATCATGTCCCCCCGTCTCTCCTTTCCTCCAATGAAAACAGGCAGAGCTCCTCAAGTCTGTCCTCATACGTCAAATCCTCTAGCCCTTGTATCGTCTTAGTTGCCCTCCTCAGTACCCTCTCCAGGAGCTGTATGTCCCTCTTCAAGTGTGGTCTCCAGTACTGTACACAGTAGTCAAGGTGTGGTCTAACCAGTCCATTGTACAGCAGCAGAATCACTTCCTTGCTCCTAGAGGTGATCCCCTTTATGATGCATCCCAGCATCCTGTTTGCCTTGCTAGCCGCTCTCCTGCACTGCTCAGAGTTATTCGTACATGCATCCACCATGACCCCTAGGTCTTTTTCCCCTATTGAGGCCTCCAGCGCCTCCCCTCCCAGGGTGTACCTGTGTTTAGGGTTTCCCTGCCCAAGATGTAACACCTTGCACTTGGTGATATTGAAATTTAATTTCATGTGTGAGCCCAGCTTCCAGGGTGTCCAGGTTCCTTGCAGGCCAACCTCCCTCTTCTCCTTCAACTACTGCTCCCATCTTGGAGTCATCAGCGAAGAGACTCATTTCACACCCTATACCCTCCTGATGTCAGATATGTATACATTAAACGGATCGGACCCAGGACCGAGCTCTCGTGTACCTCACTACCAACCTCTCTAGGGTTCAAGCGCTCCTCACGGACCACTACTCTCTGGGTGCATCCAGCTAGCCAGTTTTCAATCCATCTGACCATCAAAGGGCCCTACTCCCAACCCCATCAGTTTCTCCACCAGACCATTGTGGGGGACAGAGTCAAACGCCTTGCTGAAGTCCAAGAATAATACATCCACAGGCTTTCCCCTGTCCAGTTCTGATGTTACCCATTTGTAGAACTCCACAAGATTGGTTTGACATGAGCTACCTGGCACAAACCCATGTTGCCGACTATCCAGACCTCCCACCTCCTCCAAGTACACCTCCAATCGTCCTTTAGTATACTCTCATTAATTTTCCCACCACGAGGTCAAACTGATGGGTCTATAGTTACCTGGTACTTCCTCAACCCCCTTTATGGATTGGCAACACATGTGCCTCTCGCCAATCCTAAATTGCCCCTCCCTGTCTCAAGTGACCTGTGAAGAGCTCCGCCAGAAGTGCAGCCAGTATGCCCACCCACCCCATAGTACTCTTTGGATGAATGCCATCCGCCCAGGAGATTTGTCTTCTTTAGGGCCTTGAGGGCTAACCACACCCTTTTGGTGGAGATAGCATCATCCGTCCCTTCCACCTTACTGACCTTTTATCCTTATCCTGATGTGACACCCCTGGGGTACTCTCCCTCCTCTTTGTCCCATTTCTGTTGCTCCTGATCCCGCTCACTGCCGCTTCTATCCCTATCGTGCCTTGCTTTGTAGATATCCCATCCCCCTCCCTAGTGAACACAGAGGTAAAGTACTTGTTAAATACCTCTGCCTGGTCCCTCGCCTCTTCCACCCACCCTCCTTCTGATCTCAATCTGCTGAGGTGGCCCTTAGTTTTTCTCTGCTCCCCAATGTACCGGAAGAACCCCTTTTCCCCTCCATGTATCCCCTGTGCCAGCCGCTGATCTTTACTGGACTTTGCCCCTCACCATCTGGGTGACTTTTCTAGATGCAAGATGGTACATTTCCTTATCCCTATCCCCTCTTGTTGTTTTATATTTTTTGTAGGCCACCTTCTTTTCTCTGACCACTACCTGAACCTTACTGGACCACCAACATGGTTTATGTGACCTTGCTCCCTTACGTTTCACCTTAGCACAGGTCCTGACTGCCTCATGAAGTCCCCGTTTTATGACCTCCCATCTCCTTTCCACATTTCTCATTGCTATAATCCCCTTCAAGTGATCTTTGAGAATATTTCCCATGCCCACAAAGTCTGCCCCCCTGAAGTCCAATGCCAGTGTCCTAGATCTCCCCCCCTCCCCCCATGCTTATTTGAATCCAGACAGTATTATGGTTGCTCCCAGTCAGGGGATCCTCTACAACCAGGTCCCTTACCAGATCCCCATCTGCCAGAACCACATCCAGGACATGCCCCTCCCTTGTGGGCTCCATCACATGCTGTGTTAAGAACACATCCTGGAAGCCATCCAGCAGCCTCTGCTCCTTGGCCACCTTAGAGGACATGGTTCCCCAGTTTGTACCTGGCATATTAAGGTCCCCCATCAACACCACTCCTCCCCCTTTTGGTCCACACTGGGCAATGATGTTGTCCAGCAAACCATCCTCCAGAACATCACCCATCCTGGGGGGCCTATTTACTACACCCAGCTTGACCTTATCTCCTGCTGGGGATCGTAAGGTGACCTATTAGGCCTCCACGTTTCCTTCTGCCTCTTCTACCCTAGCAGTTGCTATGTCTAATGAACATAGACACTCCACCACCTCTGCCTTCTGTTCTGTCCTTCCTAAGCATAGTGTACCCCTGCACATTTAGGTTCCAGTCATGGTTTTTGTTGGCCCACGTCTCCGTGACTGCCGCCACATCCACCCCCGAACAGCATGGCCTGGAACTCCGGCAACTTGTTTCCCAAGCTCCTGGCATTTACTAACACCAACCCCCACCCCTTATCCCTGATCCCTTTGTGAACTCCACCCAGGTTCCTTATACTTCCATCCTCCTCTGCTCCTCCTGAAACCTCCACCCCCAGTCTGTTTCCCCTCCCCTTGGGTTTGAGGCTATTCCCTCATCTGGAGGAGAGGGCTTCTGGTCAGCCCCTCCCTTATCCCTTCCCCCCCTCACAAGTTTAAACCCCACCTTTCTTGAATGTAGTCAGCCATCCCCTGTTTAAGGACTTCCTTCCCTAATGGGGCAAGATGAAGCCTGTCCTTGGCATACAGTCCCTTATCCTCCCAAACTCCTTTCCAGTTCCCTAACACTCCCAACCCACTCTCTTCACCCCACTTCCTGAGCCAGTCGTTAACCTCTGTGATCTTCATTTTTTTCTCCACTGAGGCCTTTGGTACTGGCAATATCTCCAAAAAAATGTTGTATCCATTATCCCGACAGACTCTGGCAAGTTCTTGGAACCTTGCTTGGATTTCCAAAACGCTATTTCCCTCTAGATCATTAGTTCCCAAATGCACCAGGAAATCTGGTTTCCCTCCACAATCCCTAACCAGTTCATACACCATGAACTTTGCTCTGTGCACTGTCAGCCCAGAGATACTCACTACCTTCACCTAGCTATGGCATCCACCCCCCTGTTCCTCCCACTGGATACCCCTAATCATTGAGTTTCCCAATAACAGAACCTTAACACCGCCATCATCCTCATGGTTACCTCCACTATGCACTCTCAGCCCCCCATCTCCTCCTTTATTCATGATCTCAATTTCATGGGAGTCTTCCTGCCTTATTAGAGACCCCCTTGTCACCCTCTTCTTTCTGCCTCCCTCGTTATTTTGCCCACTTAACTCAGACCCCGTCTGAATAGGTGTCCCCTTTAACCCTCTCTTATCCGAACCATTTATTCTGGCCCTGATGGTTCCCTTCCCCACACTGCCATCCTCCCCCCAAGTTAGTACCCCTACCTCCAGAGGCTCTCTGTGGGTCCCCTAGCTAGGCCCTATCCTTGGTACTGACCCCCCTGCTGAAGGGGGGCTCCTCCCCCACCTCCTTGTCTCCCAGTTCCTCTCCAGTCATGCTGTCCTCCCTCATGTTTGCAATATGTTGCATCTCCCCCATCTGCTTAACATTTATGTTTCCTCTTCTCCCTACGGGACTATTTCTATCCTTTCCATTGCTGGTCTGTGATGCCCTATGGGTATCCGACTCCCTCCCCCCGGCCTCTGTATCAGTTTCCTCATTTCCACCAACCCCTTCCTCCCCCTCTAGGTTGCTTAGCAGCTCAAATTTATTGTGACACTCTATGTCAGCCTCCATCAAGTAACCCGAGTTTCCCCTGACTGCACCTCTAAACTGCCCCTCTTCCTCCCCTCTTGCTCTGTTCTCCTTAGGAGCTCCCTTCCCACAATCTACTGTTTTAGGCTTCCCCATAATAGCCCCTCCCTTCTCAATGTCTGCCCTACTAGGCTTCCCCATAACAGCCCCTCCTGACTCTTCCCCCTCCACTCTCTTTGTATTCGGAATGTTCACCCTGTATGCTTTCCCCTTAGCGTCAACATACCTATCTAAGGGTCCTCTGTCCCTAATATCCCCCCTTCTGCTTGCTGTAACATAACGTCCTGTAATTTCAGAGCATTGCCCCAGCCTCCCCTCAGCCCCACCCTTCTGCTGCCCATATCCACACCCCTTATCCTTGGACACCTCCCCCAACTCCCCCAGCTTACTCCTTAACCAATATACTTCACTCCTGATACAAGATAGCTGTCTACAGAGTGGGCAGCCTCCCTCACTTCAGGCCCAATTGAGAATTATTGCCATCCCACAGCCTGTGCAGCCCACAACCTCCAAAATGCCTGCCATGGTGGAATATGGCCACCTGTTTGTCCCCCTCTGTTTATAATGGCACACACCCCTTTTCTCAGTCCCTTCCCCCTGGAATACAGTTTCTCTGTATACTGACTGCAGTTATTTACAAACCCAATTTCAACCCCACCAATAAAGTTCCCAAGTCTCACAAACACATACAGTCCAGTGTGTGTGTCCAGTCCCACTAACAGTGTGTGTATGCAGACATCAGGTACCATATGATGTCACAGGCCCACCAGTTCCTGTTGCTTCAAATTTCAGTCCCAAACAGAAATACACAGCCCTTAAAATCCCAACCCCCAGTGGCTTTTCAGTATTTAAAACCAGGCAAACATCACATTTAAATTTCACTCTAATTATCACTGCCAAACAAGTGTTCCCAAGCCCCAAAAGTTACAATATCACAGCCCAAGTAACAGTTCTAACTCAAAGTAGTAATTTTTAACACACAGAACTAATTTCACGTACAAAACTATTCAAATATTTCAGTTAAAACAGAATATAAACCCAGACCTCTGTCCTTACCAGCCTCCTGCTTATGTTCCCAAGTGAACAATGAAAGACAAGGTGATTCTTGTTATTTTCCCTCCCCTAACACCAGGCAAACATCACATTTAAATTTCACTCTAATTATCACTGCCAAACAAGTGTTCCCAAGCCCCAAAAGTTACAATATCACAGCCCAAGTAACAGTTCTAACTCAAAGTAGTAATTTTTAACACACAGAACTAATTTCACATACAAAACTATTAAAATATTTCAGTTTAAACAGAATATAAACCCAGACCTCTGTTCTTACCAGCCTCCTGTTTATGTTCCCAAGTATCTGTTATTACAGTAACACATTTTTCTGACTTCTTTTCATGGAGTGCTAATCCTTCTGTACACTTCTCTTCATTTTCTAACATCTGCTTTTTTCATATTACACATTCTAGCTGTTATTTCATACTGATATTGTACATACATTTGACAGATGTTGGCTAACTTACTTCTATCCACTTTAACTTTCTCATTTCTATCCATACATTGCTTCGTAAAGCATAAGTACGCATCTTCCTGTTGTTCAGGGGAGCGGTACGGACCTTCCTTTAAATGCATTTTTAAAAATTTACGTAAAATGGTATCCATACTTACGTCTAACTTGTGGCTCGCAAATCACGGCTGACTTCACACCAGTCCTCCTGAGTCCTTTATTCAACTCCCTTCTGTACTTGTTTGATCAGATCAGGTGCAGTAAGGCATTCCCCGCAGCTTGGCCCCCTTCGGTCCATTCGATGTTGTCAGCAACCATATAGACTGTCTTCAGACATCCGAGTCATGGCACCAATTGTAAGCTTGCATTGTGTTTGCAAAAGAATTTCACTCGAGCCTTCGGATTTCTTCTAAGAGTTTATTGTGATTATTCAGCTTCACATGCGTGTTCATTCTGTTCATTTAATTTTGGAGCTGTTTATTTAATTTACATACAGTGCTTATATAAATATTTCTAATCTTAAATAATACCAACACCCCATTATAAGCCAATCATATAACAAAGTAACATATTAATCTTAAGGTGTGGTGAGTTTGTGTCAAAACATGGGTATAACTTCATTTTTTACACATCAAAAAGTATTTACTACATTTCTTATACAATCTCATAAGTGTTGACTACACTTATAGAAGGTTCTGTGTGTGCACACCTTCCTTAACAGGTGTATACCATCCTAATAAGGGCACACCATCCTGATAAAGGTAATTATAGGACATTTGATGTTAAATCTTGTGAAATATATCACAAGACATTTGGTTATATATTGTGAAAGGCTGTATGACAAGACAATTGACTATATATTGTCGGTTGACTAGATATTGTGAAAGGTTATACTAAAATAAAATTATTGATTAAAATAAAAATGTTACACTACAATCCTACAACTAGTCACAGGGAAGTCACACAAGGGGGCCAAGGCCTCTCCCCTTCTCACTCAGCACATCCTGGAGGGGCTGGTCTTCATAATAAACACTCAGAAGTCCCAGACAGAGGTGGTACAAATACTGGACTTAAAGAGCTAATGTACTGCTTGGAATTAACAGTAATTTTCAGATGTAGTCAGCTGTCGCTTCTTATATCTCAAGTTTTTTTTTCTTTTCTGTTTGCTAATTAGAAGATTTTCCACTTGGCAGTACTGGGGTGATGTGTGAGCACCACTCTGTCTGGAGGAAAAAAAAAGTCAGTTCTGTTCCTCCCACTACATCGTCAGGAATGAGACCAAACACCTTGAGGCACCACAATCCTTGCAGCCTGAGCAGTCACTCTCACAAACTACCAATCAAAATGCAGGAAATTGTGACATCTCTAGTAACCAGGGAGAGCCAGTCCCTGCTGCTTATTGTGAAAGTGAAACCTGGCAGTGAGACATGGTTCTCGTTGGTTACTAGTGATGTCATAGTCAGTGTGGTCTCAGTGTTGATGTATTGGGAGGAACAGAACTGACAGTTTTTTTTCCCCTCTAGACAGAGTGCTGCTCCACACATCACCCCAGTACTGCCAGGTGGAAAATCTTCTAATTAGCAAACAGAAAAGAGAAAATACTTGAGATGTAAGAAGTGATAGCTGACTACATCTGAAAGTTACAATTAATTGCAGGCAGTTTCCAGGCAGTACACTAGCTCTTTAATGGAGAAGAACTGGATGCCCCCCGAAGGAAGGCTTTCCTCCCTCAAGAGAGAGAGAGAGAGAGAGTGCAAAATCTAAGAGATCTAATGAAGTCTTTCAGATTAGTCCAGTCCAGGCCTGCAAGAGACCTACTCCTGCTATTAGGCCACATGGCCTCATCCACAATAGTAGTGGCTGGGGCCAGGTTTCAGATGAGACACATCCAGTACCACCTAAGGGCCCATTGGTCCCAAAGGCAAAACCCTCTTTCAAGGCCAGTGCCTGTGTCAAAGACTCTCTTAAGAGCACTGGACTGGTGGGAAGAAGAGGGCAACCCCAGGGAAGGTGTGCCCTTCCTTCAGTGGTCACCCACATTAGTGCTAACTATAGATCTCACTTCAAGGGGGCTCTTGCAGCAGGTAACATCAGAAGGACTGAAGCCAGCAGGCACCAGAACCCCACGGAAAACTTCTAGCTAGCAGTATACCACGAGGGACCCTGCCCCTTATGTCCACCTATGGTATAAAAGGGGTGGTCCCCTAGCCCAACCTTATTTCTTTTCCCGCCATCAACCCATGCAAGTCAAATCTTCACAGACACTTTCTGCTACAGTTGACAGCCATTTTCTATGCCTTACCTGCACTTTATTATTTTGCAGTTTTCTTCAGATTTTACCAGCCTTTCTTAGATGTCTTCTTTGCCATCCTCCTCTTCAGAGTGGCGGCGGAATAAGTGTGCATGTGGCAGACAGCTTCCTCATAAGGATGGCCACACTTCTTGTCTGCTGTGCCTAGGCCTGGACCACAACACTGAAGCCTGTCAGCACTGCCAGAATTTTAATCAGTGCACCAGGCTACACCGCCAGAAGACCCCAAAAGCCTTCCTGCTACAGCCAAGACTATCAGTGATGGAGAACGAGTTCCATAAAACCACCTCCCTTCCCTGGCCTCTGGGACTTCAGCCTCCTATTCTTCTCACAAGGAGAAACAATCCAGTGGAAAGTACAAACACTGGGAGAAGCATAGGGACAAACCCTGGTCAGCTTCCTGCTCCAGATCTCCATGCAAATTGGGGACAAAGCCTGGGTCTTCCTCCCACGGGAGGTTGGCCCCTTCCATTCCTGCAGCCCTCAGTCCTTCCAGGCTCCCAGTTGCCAAACCACTCACTCTCATTATTATCTCAGGCAGTGGTTCTTCAAGGCTCAGAACTTCTGCCCCAGCCTCTCAGTCCCTGATGCTCATGTCCTTGAATCAGCTGGGCTTTCAGCCAGGTAGCTTGACCGGGTCCTCTTTGTGCAGCGGGTCTTTGCCTGTCACCTTTCTGGTCCTGGCATCAGCTAAGTCGGCCCCAACTCCAGGGACCGACGTCTCCAAGCAGCACCGGGGACATGCGCTCACCTTCCCGTGAGAATGCCTCTGTCCCACTTGGGAGCTTGCTCCCCAGGACAGGCCTCTCTTTCACGGCCAGTGCTGGCAGCATCTCAAGACCAGCATTAGCCAATGTCTGTCCAGTTGATGCCAGCTACTCTGACATTGACTGTAGCAATGCCTCAGCTGTCATCCCCTAACCCTCCACTGTCACCGACTGTACCTGTCATCACTAAGCCGACACTGAGGGCCTGACACCCAGTCTCTTGACTCTGGTTAGACCAATGCCAGATGGCTCTAAGCCACAGGGACCAATGCCGGATGGCTCTAGGCCACAGAAACTGATGCCAACCAACCTGACACCAGTAGGACTGACACCCAGGTTGCCTGAGCCCAAGGAACCAACACCAGAGCCCTCTAAGCCTATCCCACTGATGCTGGCTCCCCAAGTCATGCCTGAAAATCCACCCACAGACCTTAACATCCTTTTTTCAGCCTGGTGGGCATACTTCAAAGACTAGGAGGCCCCAAGGAAGCCCCCCTGCCCTGACTCCCAAGGATCCTCCTCCAAATCCAGCAAAGTATCGGGTCCCTCCTAGGAAGACGCCTATGCCACCTCCTAGAGAGCCTACCCACTGGCCTGATAAAGCTGGAGCCAGTCATCTGAGGACTCACCGATGAAGACATCATCAAACGCCCTCTCCATCCCCAGAGTCAGATGAGTCAGGAGGATATTCTTCTTCCTCTTCTTCAGAAGAATCCAAGGGTTCTGAATTGCCATCTGAACCAGCAGAATCCAAGGACACCCCTCAAACTCCTCCAGATGACCCAACTCTCATGGAGGTGATGAGGCATATCCAGTCCTTCATGGGTTGGGATACAGAGGAGGTGGTCCCTGAGCAATGTCAGTTAGCCATCTTTCTCCTTAAAAGATTCATTACCTCTGGTCATTCCACCCCATATTGACTTCTTCAAGGACATCAATAGGGCTGCTTGGAAGCACCCATCTTCTACTCCGGTGACTTCTAAAAAGGCAGATTATCTGTATAATTCCCCACGGGATGAGCCCTTTCATGGAGAACACCCAGAGGCTGATTCAGTAGTTATTAACACTGCCCATGACTGCTCTAAACAGCCCAGGCACCTCAGCACTCAGCCTCCTGATAGAGACTCTAGACAGACCAATTTGGTAAGGTCTATGCCTCTGCCACCTGTACCATTTGTTCCCTGAACCTCTTGGCCCACATGGTCCAATACCAGAACAGCCTGTGGGAGAAGGCTTTGGAGGTAGCACAGGCCCAGTCCAATGCTCCTGGCAAGACTGAGCTGCTGCACCTCCTCAACTTGGGCTCGGATGTTGGGACTTGTTCTTTGAGCCTCCTACAACTCAACAGATTCCACAGGCAGAGCTGTGGCTACTGGAGTTTGTCTTTATTGATACTCTTGGCTCAGGGTGTCTGGTTTTGCTCCAGATGTGCAGTCCAAGATTCTATATGCCCCCTTCAAGGGTCCTGTCCTGTTTGGTGAGGATTCTCAAAACATAATCACTCACCTGCAGGAGTCTGGCAATGCTTTGCATTCAGTGCAAACCTTGTACCGGTCTTAGTCTAAATCTTCCCAGAGTCAGTCCTTTCATTGCCCCTCCAAGCAACAATCCAGGGGTCAACAACCCAGAAGTGCCTTTAAGAGAAAGGCCACTTCCCAAGCCACCAGAGGTTCGGCCACCAGAGCTCCCAGGCCACATTGCCTGTCCCTGACTCCTCAGCCTGACTTCTTACCCAACCCCCCTCCCACAGCCAAAGCACTGGGGAAGGCAGTTGGGGGTTGTTTCTCTATGTCGAGGGATGGCCCCGAATAACCTCAGATCTTTGGGTTCTTCAGTTAGTGGAAAAGGGGCACAAGCTAGAATGCTTGGAGTTGCCCCCAGACAATCCCCTGTTGCCCTTTCACTACCCTCAGACCCATATCGCTCTTATCCAAGAGAAGGTCCAGGCGCTCCTGAGAAACAGCCCATAGAACCCATCCCACTGTCACAAAGAGGGAAGAGCTTCTATTCTCATTTTTTCCTGGTTCTCAAGGGAACCAGAGACCTGTACTCTATCCTAGACCTCAGCCACCTGAACCAGTACATAGAACACAAGACAGTCAGGATGGTCACTCTCTCTGGTCTTCTCCCCCTGCTTCATCAGGGGGATTGGATTTGTTTTCTGGATATGCAGGATGCCTACCTTCACATCTTGGTCTTCTCACCCCACAGGAGGTTCCTTCACTTCTACTTCCAAAGAAACAATTACCAGTTCCAAGCACTGCCATTTGGCCTGTCCTCAGCCCCCCCCCCCCGTCTTTACAAAGTGCCTTGTGGTAGTGGCTGCAGCTTTAAGAAGGGAGTGTCATTACTTCTTTCCCTACCTGGGTGATTGGCTTCTGACAGCTCCCACCAGGGAACAGTTACTCAGAACCATGGAAGCCACTTTCACTCTGTTTTAGGATCTGGGGATCACTCTCAATCTCGTTTTAGGATCTGGGGATCACTCTCAATCTCCCAAATCCTCTCCTTGGCCAAGTCAGAGACTCCAGTACATTGGGGCTGTCTTGGACACCACCCAAGGCAAAGCCTTTCTGCCCCCAGAGAGAGCAGAGTGCCTTCAGGCACAGGCTCAACCAATATCGTCAGACATATGGTGGTGGCCATTGCAGCAGTTCCCCTTGCTCACCTGCACATGACGGTGCTCCAATGAAATCTTTGGGTCTAATGGGATCAGTGCACAGATGATTTGGAGCAACCAGTGTTGGTCTCCAACTCTGTGCCACAGATGTTGGCATGGTGGTTGAACCCTCCAACCTCTCCCGAGGGTCCACTTTCAGACAGAGTAGCCCCATCAAATCCTGACCATGGATGCCTCCAGCCAGTGCTGGAGAACCCATCTGGCAAACCATCAGACTCAGGGGACTTGGTCCCCAAAGAAGCAGCATCTCCACACCAATGTTTTGGAGATGCAGATGATCCTATATGCCCTGCAAGCCTTTCAAACAAACCTGCTTCTGGGCCCTCTTTTAATCCGGACAGACATGTATGTGGTCATCTATATAAACAAGCAGGGTGGAACACATTCTTACACCCTCTGTAGGGAGGCCATGAGAGTCTGGTATTGAGCCACAGAGCATCACCTGGACCTGATTTCTGTGCATATTCCAGGCATTCAAAACACCTTGGCCAAAAGCTTAAGTCGGTCTCAGTCCAAAGCACACGAATGGGAACTTCTTACCTCGGTGATTGAAGGTCTCTTTGACAGATGGAGTTGCCCCAAACTAGACTTCTTCATGTCCCCATTTAATGCAAAACTACCCAGTTTCTGCTATCTAGATCCAGGGCCTGGTATTTTCTTGAGAGATGCATTGTCCCTCTCCTGAACAGGGAGGTTTCTGTATGCCTTCCATCCCTTTCCATTACTGCAGAGAGTTCTTCTCAAGCTGCAGTCAGAGGGGGCAGAGATGATCCTGATAGCCCTTTACTGGCTACATCAGGTATGGTTTCCACTCCTCTAGCAACTAGCAGTGGAACCTCCGATTTCCCTGCCTCTGTGCTTCATTTTGCTCTCCCAGGAGCAGGGCACTCTGGTCTATCTGAACCTCAAGTTTCTGCATCTTCATGCATGGCTTCTGCAGACTTAGCAGTTGCCCGATTTGGGGTTTCTTCCCGGGTGGCAGACGTCCTAGTGGCAGCCAGGAAGCCTTCCACTAAAACCACTTATGCTATGAAGTGGAGGCGATTCTGGATATGGGCCACCGCTCATCATCTGGTTCCCTTCACCTATCCAGTGAATCTAGTTCTAGAGTACCTTTCCCTATCAGACTCAGGCCTGAGCTACTCTTTGCTTAACTTAAGGTGCACTTATCCACCATCTCTGCATACCGTACACTTATTGAAAGCAAGACTCTAGCCCAGCTAGATCTTTCCTGCACCTTCTTGTGGGGCATATTGCATCTGAAGCCTCCCATTTGGGACCCTGTCCCTCAACAGGACCTTTTCTTTACCTTAGAGAAGCTTATTTTGCCTCCCTTTGAGCCTGCCGCAAGTTGCGAGCTATGCTTTCTGTCATGCAAAGCATTATTTTTAGTTGCTATTACTTCAGCTCAAAGGATCTCCAAGCTTCAGTCTCTGATGTGTAAAGAGCCTTATTTAGTTTTCCACAAGGACAGGGTGTCCTTATGAACTAATCCTAAGTTTCTTCCTAAAGTGGTATCTGAGTATACCCTGAATCAAGACATCCACCTGCCTGTGTATTACCCAGTGTATTCAAATCGAGGGCAGGCCTTACCGCATACTCTGGATGTCCACCAGGTACTTTGGTATTATTTGGATCGTGTCCGTGCCACTAGAACATCCGATCAGTTGTTTGTTTCATTCACCCCTAGGGCAGAGCAGGCTCCTGTTTCTAAACAATATTTGTCCAGATTGTTAGTCAATTGCATTGTTTATTGTTACCGTAAGTACTTGTGTGCTGCTGACACAGAGGGTCCTAAAGTGTACTATTCAGGATGTTTGAGCTGTCCTTTCAAGAGTGGAGCTGATTAATTAAGTACAGCTGCTGCCACTTCAGTAATTGCACCCTGCTCATAGCCCTGTTGCTAGATACTGACTAGCTTCTTCTGCCTGATGCTAGCTGCACCCCTCCCTCCCCGATTGGTGGTGGTAGCCCAGTCTATGGGGTTGAGCTGTTTAAAGATCTCACTTGCCAAACGCAGTGGCGTTTGCGTGGTGTAGGTGCGGCAAGTGTGATAACAGGGGAGTCTAAGGGAGTGCAGCAGGCTCCCCTCAAGCCCCCCTGGCACTTTAAAAGCTCAGTGGACCATGTAGAATATCTGGTCATTATGACAGGATGAGTCCTAAAGTCCACATTTCCATCTGGAAGGCTGCTGTATTCCTGGGAGATCAGAGCTGTGTGGCAGTGGGACTTTGGAGAGACTACAGGAACCATAATTATTTTCACTGCATTGTGTTCCATTTTATTCAGAGATTGTGTGAGCTCATTTGCTAGAGTGGGATGCTGCTAAACCCCTTATTGACTTTGAGAATTAGCTAAGCCTGCTGACAGTCTTGGGGTGCATTTTAATGCCGTGGAGATTTTAATATTTAGCACTGCTGGTCTGAGTCCCTGCTGAACTGCTGTTTACAAAGTGATTACTTGTGTTCTGCTGACAAAGGGTCCTAAAGTGTACTGTTCAGAGTGTTTGAGCTGTCCTTCCACGAGTGGAGCTGATTAATGACGTACAGCTGCTGCCACTTCAGTAATTGCACCCTGCTCATAGCCCTGTTGCTAGATACTGACAAGCTTCTTCTACCTGTTGCTAGCTGCACCCCCTTCCCCTGATTGGTGGTGGCAGCCCAGTCTGTGGGGTTGAGGTGTTTAAAGATCTCACTTGCCCAATGCAGTGGCATTTGCACGGTGTAGGTGTGACAAGTGCAGGGGAGTCTTGCAGGGGAGTCTAAGTGAGTCCGAGGGAGGTAGAGGAGTGGGAGTGTTTGATTATAATACTGTCTGTGCTGTAAGTATGTTATGGTAATAATGTGGAACGCTAAGTGTTTACCTATTTGGGTGGGTATTCTTTGGGGGGGTTGGTATTTGTGGATCATATTGAATTATATAGGTTTGGCACAGGGAACATTGCCTCATATGAGACAAGTGATTTTTGCTTTTTGAATTGCTCAGTTGTTGATGTTGTTACTGACTCATGGCAATTGTTGTTGAGTAGCCCAATGCCCATAAGACAATGTGGGACTAGGGGTTACTTTACTTGTTTGCACTATGGCATGTTGCTTTGTTCTAAATTGGGCAACTGTGTTTCAACCACATTTCTGTTGATAATTTCTGGTAATGTTGAACCGAATCCAAGGCCCTGCTTTTTAGATTCTATGTCTTCCTGTCAAGCATCGTCTTTGAATAATTGTTTGAAATCCTGTCATGGATTTAAAATTATCCATTTGAATGTTCGTAGCTTAATCCCTAAGATTGCTGAACTCAAACAGCTTATTACTCTATATCTGCCTGTTATTGTTGCTTTATCAGAAACATGGTTGAAGCCAGGGGTGCCCGATAATGTGTGTCATATTGGGGGTTATAACATTTTTAGGGTAGACCATAAAGGTTGAAAAAAGGGTGGTGGGGTCCTGATTTATTTTAGTGATCATTTAGAAATAAATGTTTTAAGATCTAGTGAGGATCTGGGTTGTGATACTGATTGGTTGGTTTTACAATTTGTTCTTGGATGAAAGAAGAAGTTAAATGTAGGCTGTTTGTATAATCCTCCTCAATGTGGTATTCAAGGGCTTTAACATTTCTTGGATGTTTGTGAAGTTTATTTAAAGCAGAGTAATTCTGTTGTTGTTGGAGATATGAATTTGAAACGGAGGGCTAATGACACCATGTGGCTCGAATCTCTTCTTCTCTTACGGACTGACTCAGTGTATAAATGGGCCTACCAGCCTTAATCCCATCTCACAGAATCATTCTCTGTTGGATTGGGTATTGACTAATAGAGTGGGGGCCCCTGGTGTCTTGGCAGATTCCGTAAGCGATCACATGACCACCTTTTGTGTCCTAAATTTTCATTGTCTTAAACCCCCTCCTTCTGTGTTTCAGACTAGATCATTTAAAAGGATAGATTATTCCCTGTTATATTCTTCTTTGAGGTTAATTGATTGGTAATTTCTTGAATGTATTCCAGATGTGGATACGGTACTAGATTTGTTTTGCAGCTAATTTCTTCCCATTCAGGAATCCCTTTTCGGACCATTCGGTATAGAGATTCTCCTACTGGATGGTTTGGTCCCAGCATTAAAACATTTATTAAGGTGTGGGATAGTGCTTGAACTGAATTTAAATCATCATCCAGTAGAGTTTCAATGGATCTCTACAGTGGACTTCGGAATTCAGTCTCTCAAACTGTTAGAAATGCTAAAAAAGTTTATTTTAGGGATCGCTTTGAAGATAGCTGGGCAGATTAAGAATGTAAATTCTTTACTTTCTCCTAAATCAAAATCTGACATCTAGAAATTAAATGTTGATAACAAAGACATTGGTGACTTGCCCAAAATTGTTAAATTGTTGAATTCTAAATTTTCATATTTTTCTAAGTTTAGATCTTTTTTTCCTCAGGCTGGTAATACTAAATCCTTTTCTTCTGTTCCTTTGGTAGATGGACCCAGGTTTTTGTTTAAGGAAGTAACATCAAATGAAGTTTTTCATCTTCTGCAGTCTCTCCCAAATAAAGGAATTGACTGTGGGGAAAGGTTGGATGCCTGCTTCTTAAAATTGGCTATCCCCTTTATTACGGATCCCCTTTGTTATATTTTTAATATGTCATTGGCTACAGGTGTTTTTCCACTGTCCTGGAAGAACGCTAAGGTGGTTCCAATTCCAAAAAAGAGCTGTGCTACTTCCATGGATGATTATAGGCCAATATCAATACTGAATCCCCTTAGCAAACTACTTGAGCGTTTAGTGGCTAAGCAAAGTGATGCCTATGTGGTTACCCATGATTTGTTGTCAAGGCAACAACATGGGTTCCGTAAGCACTTTGGTACGGGTATGGCCTTGGTTGGGTTCATGAACACCATCCTACATGGATTTGAGAAGGGTTTAATGACCAGGGCGATGTTTGTGGACCTAACCAAGGCTTTTGATTTGATTGATCACAGTTTGGCCTGCACATAATTGAAAGATCTGGGGTTTTCTGATGTTGCTGTAGCTTGGTTCTATGATTATCTGAGTAACAGGTGTCAATTTGTTCAAGTAGGTTCTGTGGCTTCTGATGTCTTGCCAGTTAGTTGTGGTTTGACTCAAGGGTCCATTTTGGGACCCCTATTATTTTCTATTTTTATTAATCATCTTCCTGGAGTTTGTAGGTTTAGTGAGTCACTGCTTTATGCAGATGATGTTGTAATTTGTGCTCAGTCAAATTTTGTGTCTGAACTTTCTTGTTCCCTAGAAAAAGGATTTTGGTGCCATTTGTTCTTGGCTTACTTTAAATGCTATGGTTTTGAACTCAGCTAAAACAAACGTTATGTTATTTGGCACACAATTTATGTTGGTGGACACCCCGGAACTGAGGATATCTGATTTTCGGGGTGGTCTGCTTGAACAAGTGTCTCAGTTTAAGTATTTGGGCACACTATTGGATCCCAGTTTGACCTTTTCACCTCATATTCAGTCAATGGTTAAGAAAGTAAATCAAAGAATAGGGGTGTTATACAAATTCAAGTCATTCTTCTCACAAGCAACTAGATTAGCAATTGCTATTGGTTCTCTTCTTCCATATTTTGATTACAGTTCTTGTTTATATTATAACATAGGTACAAAAGAAATGCAAGCACTAACTGTGGCCTATAATAATATTTGTAGATTTATTTTAGGCGACCCAATAGGACACACCGGTGTAATCTTTTTTCTCAGTTAGGGTGGTTTTCCCTAGTTGCAGAATAGAATATTTTGTTGGCTGTCTGATGTATAAATGTTTTTACTTTGGCTCCCTTTTTTCTCTTTCTGATCTTGTTGTAGTGAGAGAATTGCTTCCCAGCCTGAGGTTGGCTGATGGCCCCCTATATGTTGTCCCCAGGTCTTGGCTCAGATTAAGCTCTAGAGCTTTTTCAATAGCAGCACCACTGTATTGAGATTCACTCCCACTTGATGTTAGGATTGCTCCCTCTGTTTTAACTTTTAAACAAAGGTTAAAAAGTTATTTATTACATAAATCTGTTTGTAACCTCAATTTGTAATTTGTATTTTTGGTTTTGTATTGCTGTTGATTGTATTTGTGTATTTTTGTATGTTCTTTTTGTCCAGGTCGGGCCTGAAAAGGGACCTTTGGTCAAGAGCCTTTACCCGGTTACCAAAGAATAAATGAAAATGAAACAACAAGCTTTTACCAGGGGCATGGCTGCTTCCCTTGCCTCCTCTTCCAGAATGTGCCTGTTGCTGACATTTGTGCAGCGGCCACGTGGAGTTCTGTCCACATTTTCATTTGACGTTACAGTCTGGACATTGTATCTAGGCATAGCGTAGGCTTTGGACTTGCAGTTCTGTAAGGCCTGGTCTCTTGAAAGCTTTACGCTGACTTCTGCCTCCCCCAACTGACCACAGTTAGTCCATATACTGCTTGGGACTCAGTCCTTATGGTGTTACCTGTTGCAAGAGCCCCCTCGAAGTAAAATAGTACAGTTGTGTAATAACTTACTATATTAGTAGATTTTTGAGAGGAGCTCTTGCAGCAGGTGCTGCTTTCCTGCTCTCCATCCCCCTGGTGACTACTTCTCCATCACTGTTGCCTCTCTTTTCTCAGTTCTCCAGTTTCTGCACTTGCTGAACTCTCCAGTGGGAGAACCGAAGTTGGACTGGGGGACTGCCCCTTTTATACCATATGTGAACATCGGGGTGGGCCAACGTCAAGTGCAGTCCCTGTTGTATACTGCCAGCTAGAAGTTTTCCATGCAGTCCTGGTGCCTGCTTGCTTCAGTACATGTGGTGTTACCTGCTGCAAGAGCCCTCTGAAAGATCTACTGTTATGATAAGTTCTTATGTAACTGTACTATGCCTCCCTCTTGGGTTAGGGTGCCCATCTGGATGACCTAACAGTAAGCAAGGTGTGGTCCTCCCAGGAGTCCCAGGAACCTATAAACCTGCTGGAGCTCAGAGCAGTGTACCTCACTCTGTGGGCATTTACCTTCTGCATCAGAGGTCAGTCAGTCCAGGTCATGACAGATAGCACTACTACCATGTACTACATCAACAAATGGGGGGGGGGCACAAGATCCTCAAAGCTATGTACAGAAGCAATGAAGATCTGGAATTAAATTCTCTAGGTGTGTAACTATAACCAGCTCACCTGTCAAAGAAAGACAATATTTTGGCAGATTCCCTGAGCTGGATCAGCTAAGGAAATCCTGAATGGACCCTGAACAAGCAGGTATTGCTGCAGTGTTCAGGAGATGGGGTACACTAGAGAGAGATCTGTTTGTATCTTGAAACATCATGAATGGGCCCGCTCAGGAGGTGGAGTACACCAAAGAAATACCTGTTTGAATCTTGGTAGAATCACCAGCTTCCTCTGTTTTGTTGCAGGCCACCTGTAATGGGCTTAGTCCTATCAGATGCTGTGGCTATGGACTGGACAGGAAGGTGCCTGTATGCTTTCCCTCCCTTCCCACTCTTGTTGAGGGTGCTGGTGAAGCTGAGGGTCAGCCTGCTACCATGATTCTAATAGCTCCAGATGGAGGCAGACAAGTTCGGTACTTTCTGCTCCTGTCTGTCTCCGACAAACATCCCATTTGCCTTCCCCCAAGACACAATCTGCTGAGTTTTTCTCCAGGCAGAATAGCCTTTCAAACCTCAGAACTCTGAGTTTCAATACATGGTTTTTGAAGAGCTAGAATTCTTGAGCTTTATCCTTTCTGAGAAGGTTTTGGAGGACTTTAAGGTTTCCAGGAAACCAGCAACAAGGAAAACCTATGCTTCCAAGTGGAAAAGGTTTTCCCTGTGGTGTTCTCCTAAGCAGATCAGTCTTTTGCAAGTAGTCCTGCCCACAATCCTAGACTACCTGGTCCACCTTCAGTCCCTGGGCCTTAGATCCTCACCCCCTTAAGCTGCCTCTAGCAGCAGTGCCAGCCCATGTTTCAGCAGGTAAAGAGTAAGTGGTGGCTTCACACCCCATTTTTAAAAAGTTCTTTAAAGGGCTTCTACATCGGCATCCCCTTGTCAGGGATCCAGTCACTCCATGGGATTTGAACCTGTGCATTGTTAAGCTCATGGAGACTCATTTCGAGCCCATGACTACTGCTGACTTAAAGCATGTCACTTGCAAAACAGTCTTCATGGAGGCCATGACTTCTGCCAGAAGGATGTGTGAGCTGCAGGTTCTCTACACGGACCCAAATGACATCATCTTCCACAGGGACAAGGTAGTCTTAGGGACAAATAGAAAACTCCTCCCTAAAGTGGTGTCTGAATTTCACCTAAACCAGTCCATTACCCTTCTGGTGTTCTTTACAGCAAAATCCTACTCTGGGGAACAAAGGCTCCACAGTCTGGATGTTAAGAGGGTAGTCAGTTACTACCTGAACTGTACAAAGGAGGTGAGATCCTCTCATTCTCAGTTTGTCAGATATGATGAAGTTGGAAAAGGTAGGCCAGCATCCCAGAGAGCAGTTGCTCACTGGATTGTTTCTTGTATACAGTTCTGTTACAGCAAAGCTGGCAAGCTACCACCACGAAGCCTCAGGGCACATTCCACATGTGGAACTTCTGCCTCTGGTGGCAGCAAGGGACATCACTTTGCAGGAAATCTGTAAAGCAGCTGCCTGGAAAACAGTACACACCTTCACAAAGCACTATTGTCTGAACATACAGTTCAGAAGGGTTGCCAACTTTAGCACTGCTGTCTTGCAGAACCTTTTCCCAAATAGGTTCTGTACCAGTCCCAAGGTACTGCTTTGTAGTCTGCACTTGTCTAAGCATAGTGAGGGATTCCTGGGGTTTGAAGAAAAAGTTACCACAGTAATGTTGTTTCTTCCAAGGGGTCCCTAACTATGCTTAGCAGTCTCACACTACCTCTTCTTCCAGATCCTGGAAAAGGTTATCCAAGAATCAGTTATTTTTTCTTTTATTTCACTTGAGCATTACTTGTTGCATTGTCTTACAATTGATATCCAGTGATTCCACTGAAAAATGTTGGTCTGCTATGTTTAAGAGTCCACAGGAACTCAAAATGTGTTGCGCCTTTCCATTTTGTTTCTCTAGGTTTAATTAGTTTAGTGGTCTCTGCTCCCCTAGCTATCAAAATAAATCAGATGTTAGAAGGTAGAGTGGAGCATGACCACACAGCAGAGATTTGAAATTCATTCCAAGATTCTCTATATGCATAACATTCTACTCTCTTTGGCAGCTCAAACCAGCAGGCTGATCTGCACTTGTCTAAGCATAGTGAGGGATTCCTTGGAAGAATCAACATTACTATGGCAATTTTTTCTTTCCATACTTTCGCAGGTGAAAGCAAGGAAAATTTGGTACAGCTGGTGGGGACTTAAATGTTCGTCATGCGAGTAAGGTCATAAGAGGAATGAAAACTACACAGTTACTAATTAAATACTATGTAGTAATAACAAAATTCAGAAAAGATTGAAACATATTTAATTTAAAAAAAAATATTTCTTAAAACCATTGTGTAATTCTAAGTATTGATACAAAAAAATAGTATAAATGCAGTCTGTCAATACAAAAATATACTATTCACACTATGTGTTTGCCTTTTCTGGGCTGTGTCACAACTAAAAACCATGTATTGCTAACATTGAAAAATCAGGGTCAAATAGAATCAATACATATAGAATAGTAAATAGTAATAACACATAAAACAGTACTGACTAAGCTAATTCTTAACTGCTGGACTCCAGGCTTTCATTATAAAAAAGTTTCTAGCCCCAGTAGTGTCAAAGTTAGACCTTGCAAAAGATAATTTCTTTAAAATGTGATAACCTTGGATGGCCTGGTGGCACTGGAGGTTGAGGAGCTGGTTGCTACACCTCATGCTATGCAGGAGACCTCGGTTCAGGAATGAGCCCAGACCACCAGGGGTTGGCAGGGGCGAGGGAGGGTCGAGCGTCCGGAGGACTGTGCTCTTCTCTTGGGGGGGTTGTATTCCCACTCGTTGAGTGCCCTCTGGTGGCAACTGGACAGCAGTCTGGGTTGGGTGGCACATACCGGCGTCTCTACATCAGAGGGGAGGAGGACGGGAGTAAAAGGTGGAAAAAGAGAGCTGGCGGGCTCCATGGTGGCCCTACATCCCTGTGCCACTCTGGATTCTGGATTGAGATGGCCAGTGCTCTCCTCCCTGGCCCTGCTGCAGGGAAGAAGCCGCGGGGGAACTACTGGGGGTCGGCATGAGCAGGGACACGCGGGGCTGGAGGATGAGTCCCTCCAAGGGAGAGCCATAGCCACCCACCAGGCTATGGGGCACAAAAATAGAATAATTAAAAAAAAAATGTGATAACCTTGGAACCATTAGTGCTAGAGACTTTATTTTCTTAAAATGAAAGCTTGGAGACAGCTAAATAGATATATCAATAAGATAGTACTACAGTGACCGTATATCAATATAGAAAACACAAAATGTTACACATCCATATAAAAAAGGGTTCACAAAATGTTTAAAGTCCTGTCATTTGTAAGAACATATTATATTGAGTACAGACATGTAGCAACACAGTAGAACGGTATCATTAGGATCAATACATGTTGAACAAGTTTATGTAGCACTCCACATTGTCAGAGGGTATTCACGACAACTGGGTAATGTGCACTTCTACTAGGGGAAATGGCACACCCCAAAGCTTTAGAATGCTGGGCATATTAGGATTCCGGGGTGCAGCAACTCTCCAGCCTTAGCAGGGGAACATCTATCAAGCTTTTCTCTGAAGAAACTTTAAGCTGTTTAGCTTTGGGGCTGCAATTCTGCATAGCAGATTGGGGCTACCTGGCGACAGGGAGCACCCCTACATTTAAATCATGCCTGTTAAACTGCAGCTTTCAAATTGAATAATCTGCTCCTCCCATTTTACAGTGCTTGGACTGGGGGCCATGTCTGCCTTAGGGTGTGGTGTCTTTGTGGTCTCCGATAATTAAACAAAAAAAGTTCCACAGGTAAGTGTTTTTTTTTCTTGTATTTGGGGGTTAGCCTAGGACTTCTGGGGGTTTCCCTATCACTATTTGGGCATCAGTCCCTCCAAACCCCTTTCTCCCACAGTATTTAGGTTTATTTTTATTGATTTACATTTAATGCGTGTGTTATTTTTTACTGAAGGGAATTGCCCTTTTAAGAGGCATTTCCCTTTTAATTGTAGTTGTCAGCAGCATAGCCTTGGTGTATAGGTTGTTCACTCTGCAGTACAGCCAGTGGTTGACGACTCCATCTTCCTTTTGTCCCAGAGACAAAATCTCTCTTTCTTTTAGTGAGGCTTAGCCTCTTGTCAGCCGTTGGCAGGTGTTTCAACTCTCTCGAGATGTCAGGTTTCCTGCCGCTCATCTGATCATTTTTGACAGTTGGGCACATGCCTCTGTGATTCTCTTTCCTTCAGCGTGCCTCCACATGCTTGTAGTGTGCACGTGCATTCTTCTTTCAACATGACGTCACGCACAATGTTGTGATGTAGCACATGCACCTGTGAGAGTGTATGCGCACGTCTCTGCTTTTCCACTGCATAAAAAATGCACGGCTCTCATTTTTTGCTGTCTGACGTTGGTTCAGAGGAGTGGCAGCTACATAACAGAGCATTGTTTATTAGCTCTGAGAGGGATGAGAATCCATTTTTCCTAACATATATTTTAAAATCTCAGAACATAAGAATTAATTATTTTAAAGCCCAGGCATAGATAGGGCTATTGTTTGGCACCATGGCTTATCAGAGACCATTAACTTTTAAAAGATGTAAGACCTGCAGAAGGGTGATGAGATCCTAGCCCATAGGTTTCTATTGCCCTCATTGTGTTTCTCAGGCAGCTATGTCTCTTACAGTTCCCCACCAGCCAGCCCTCTGAGCTGGGGAGGGGGGCACCTGGTTCTTCAGTTGACAGTGGCAAAGCAGAATTGCATATATCCTTTTATTGCTCTTAGGAGAGCTTCTGGGCCCTGATGTTCTGCAGGACATCCCATCAGACACACCTGACACCAAACCTCAGATCATGGGGGCCTACACAGGCACATCCAGGTGCATCACAGTCAGACAGGGCTGTGGATACAGATGTGCAGATAGACCCCGGCCCTGACTGTTTAGAGGGTCAGGAAGATGATATTGGGGATCTTGGAGAAAATCCTGACCATATGAAGCTACTTTATGATGAAGAGGACTACCCACCGAGGAGGAAGAAGAAAGGGAGTGGATGGAGCCGAAGAGGAGGATTCCTGTCCCTCCCATGTTCATACCAAGTCCTTGTACTACCTCATAGCTGAGGCAGTTCATTACAGCTCAAGGACAAACAACCCATGGAGGTAGTAGACATTAATCCTATTCTATCCGTGTCCTTCTCCGCACCAGTGTTTTCTGAGTTTTATTTACAATGACCAAATTGTTGAACAAGAATGGGCAGGTGGGGACCAAAGAAAGTCTCTGCCAAAACCAAAAGCTGGGTATTGCACTTTTTTGGAAGAAAAAATTTGCAGGTGGGAAACCCCTCATGTGGTGGAGAAGGCGGTGCATAATTCTGTCAAGCACACCACTATACCTATGGAGGGATCTTTGGCCTTAATGGGTTCACATGACAAATGAGTGGGTGCCACATGTAGAAGGGCTTTTGTCTCCAATGACACAAACCTCTGCACCTGCTATGCCTCTTTTATTGTTACCAGAACTTTGAATGCGTGGTTTACTACCCTGGCCAGCTTCGCTCCCCCAGATTCTGAGGGAAAGAGCATTTTACAATTGGTTGCCATGGCCTCCACCTTTTTAGGGGATACCATGGTGTAAAATGTGCGCATGTCAGCTCACTCCTCCTATCACATTGTGTTGGCCATGCGAGATATATGGCTAAGGCACTGGGTTGCAGATCAAGCTTCCAAAACTAAACTGTTTAATCTCCCCTTTTGAGGGAGTTTTGTTGTTCGGTTCTGGTCTGTATGATATTTTAAAGGATATCCAGGATAAGAAGGGTCACCTTTCAGTGTCAAAGTAACAGCATGAGGCCACATCAACCTCAAGAGGTCAAGAAAGTGGCCGGCGGAGGCAGTTTTGAGGAGGTTTGTGTTCCTTTCAGAACTTTGTAAACAGAGAAATAGAGGAACCTATTCAGGTTACATGGGCTACAGTAATAGAGGGACCTTTGCCAGATGCCATACCAGAGGTCCAGGGCAAAATCCTGGCACCTCACAGTGAGAGTACGCAGACCCATCTCTGTCCCTCTTCCCTTGGTGGAAGACTGCACAATTTTTACTCAAGATGGGCCCAGATAACTTCAGACATGTGGGTTTAGTAGATTCTGGCCTTAGGTTATGCAGTAGAATTTTCAACAATCCCCTCAAGGAGGCATTTTCTCCCATCCCCAGTTCCAAAGGACCCTGTAAAGAGACAAGTGGTGTCAGAGACCCTGACCAATCTCAATCAAATAGGGGCCATTGTGCCAGTTCCTCCAGGCAAACAAGGCCAGGGATTCTACTTGATCTATATTGTAGTTCTCAAGAAGTCAGGGGGTTTCAGACCCATTCTGGACAAGTGTGTACCACACATCCTTCAAGATAGAGACCCTGCATTCAATTACCCAAGCTATACAACAGGGGGATTTCCTAGCGTCCATAGATCTGACAGATGTGTATCTTCACATCACCATCCGTCATTCTCATCAGTGGTTTCTCAGGTTCTCAGCACTGGGTCAGCACTTCCAGTACAGGGCGCTTCCTTTTGGCCTTGCAACAGCCCCCAGGGTTTTCTTGAAGGTGCTTATAATCCTGGTGGCTCAACTCTGACACGAGGGACATCACATCTATCCTTACCTGGATGACCTGCTTATTCAAACACTGTCGGCAACCTTGGCAAACAGGTCAGTGATCAGGATTCTGGAGATGCTAGAGTCCCATGGCTGGGTGGTGAATCAAGAGAAAAGCTCACTCAAACCATCACAGACCCTGGAACATCTGGAAGCAGTATTCAGGATTGACCAGGGGAAGGTCTTCCTTTCATTATCCAGAAAGGAGATGCTATTGAAAGAAGTTCAGTGACTCGGGACTCAGTCATCGGCTTCAGCCCTCCACCTGCTGCAAATTCTGGGCCTCAAGACAGCAGCGATAGATCTAGTTCTGTGGGCTTGCCTTCACATAGAGCCCCTACAGATGGGGTTTCTGTTGACCTGGGATCCAACCTCAGAGGATTATCAGGCCAGGATGTCCCTCTCACCAGAACTGCAGCAGTTTCTGAGTTGGTGGGTGAGTTGGCAGAATCTGAGCAAAGGGGTTCCCTTGGAATTCCCTCCAGAGTGGATTGTGACAACCGATGCCAGCTTGTCAGGCTGAGAGGAAAAACTGAACCAATTGCCCACTCAGGGAACCTGGTCTGTGCAGGAACAGCTTCTCCACATAAACATTCAGGAGATGAGGGCTGTTTGCCTCGCTCTTCTTTGATTTCAAAGTCAACTGCAAACAAAAGCAGTCAAAATCAGGTCAGGCAACACTGTCACAGTGGCATGCACAATGAATGTCGCGAAAAGAGATGCTAAAAGAAGCCACTGATCTCCTCCTGTTGGCAGAGGAGAACCTTCTCTCTCTGTCAGCAGTCCACTTGGCAGGGGAGTTGAATATTCAGGCCGACTGGCTAAGCCACAAAAATGTTCAGCCACGAGAGTGGATGTTGAACCCAAAAGTGTTCAGCCTTCTGTGTCAACGGTTCAGTCTTCCTCAGATCGATCTGTTCACCACAAGGCACAATGCTCAAACTCAACAGTTCTTCAGCTGCTACCGTTGTCCACGGGTGGAAGCAGTGGACACCCTGACACAGGAGTGGAGCTCTGACAGAGTGTGTATGCCTTTCCTCCTCCTCTGCCTCTAGATAAGACAGAAAGCCCATCTTCTTGAAGTTGGAAGCAAGCTGTTTTGAAACGACTGGGAGATGTGTGGGAGACACTGTATTGAACTGGCAGTCTGCAAGAAAGCTCACTCTTGCTCAAATCTGAGGGAGGTGTACCTTACTTTACTTTAACTCTTACACTTGGCATTGCTTTGTCTTTCTCTCTCTCTCTCTCTCTTTCGCTCTCTCTTTCTTTCTTAATCAAGAAGGGGGTTTACAAAACTGCTTGTCTTGTGAGTAACTTCAGAAGGACTGAAATACTGCATAATTGGTTTTCCCTTGTGGTTAGCTGGATTTTCTGCTAGTATTTTGTAACACTTTGCATCAAACTATTTTTAAATAATTTATTGGTGGCTGAGGAGTTGTCATTGTAAACCCTGCAGTTTGTGTATTTGAACCCAGACAGTACCTCAGGTGGTGCTTTCAAAGCACAGAACACCAGGTTGTATTGGGTCAGGGGAGGGAGGCTTACATGGGCTCAACTGCTTGATTTTTCTCTGATTGTAATTGGTTTTTTTTGCTGGGTATTTTCTCTGTTAAATTGTTGTGCAAGTTGTCTTGCTGAAAGGAAGGTCAACACTCACCATAGTGGGGGATCACAGCTTGTAGCTGACTGTTTCTGGAAAGGGCTCGGGCTTGGGCCCACCCCCCAACCCTCACCCCACCTCCCTGCCCCTCACCTCACTCCCAGGGTGTCATTTCCTTTATACTAGGGGTTCTGACATAATTTCTTCAAGAGGGCAAGGGACTTTAGTGTCAGTGGCTCAGTAGGTAGCACACTCGCCTCTGACGCCGGGAGATCAGAGGGCTGTGGGTTCAGTTCCCACATCTGGCACTTGGGTTAATATCCCAGTACGGACACTGTAGTGCAGCATGAGAGGGGTGCTGCACTTCTGAGGTGCCGTCTTTCAGATAAGATGTTAAACCAAGGTCCCATCTGCCTGGATTGGTGGTAGTTCAGGTGGATGTTAAAGATCCCATGGCACTTATCGAAAAGAGTAGGAGAATTTCTCCAGTGTCCTGGCCAAATTTCCCTCATTCACTAAAAATACCACCAACAGCTTAATCTGATTCAAGGTCAGTTGGCATTCATCTGTATCCCCCCTTCCCCCAGGTCGTGCCTGAAAATAGGCAGGATTTGTCTAGTGCACTTACCTGGTCAACAAAACTAATTAAATAAAATAAATAAACATACAACTGTTATATCCTTACCAGCACAGCACACTGCATTGAGGGTAAACACACGCATGTGTGCACACACACACACACACACACACACACATACACACAAAAAAAAAAACTTAAACAGGAAAGAAGAAAGACGTGGGGAGTAGTGCAATGCATCAGCTGTGGGGCAGCCGTCTTCTAGGAGACTTTCTGGAGACTGCGATGCTACCCTATTTGCAGGCAACTCTCTGTTCTGAGGGAAGAGGTTGCCCATCTTCATGCCGAACTGGACAGGAGTTGGGGAACCTCCTCCACCCAAGGAATGCCAGGACTGCCACCGCTGCTTCAGAGGTTGCCAAGAAAGAGGAACAGTTGGATCACAGTGGGCTCAGGGAGGGTAAGCCTGGTGGAACAGAGGTGCATCCCTCCAGTTATACCTCTCCACAATTCATACACCATTTGGTGGAGCATAGTTCCCCTATGGAGGCACCTACAGTGAGACCTAGGAAGTTACTGGGAACCACCACAAGGGAGGCCCACGGGAAGGAAACAAGGGACACCACAGGGGAAGGAAGCAGCTCCTGGTGGGGGACTCAATTACTAGTGGGGTTGAACTGGGAAGGGAAAGTGAAGTAAGGTGCTTGCCCGGCGCCATGGCTTGGAGGGACAGGAACCGAATCTTCAGTATCATGAGAGCAGATGCAAGGGAGAGGGAGCTGGACATCATTGTCCACCTAGGGACAAATTACTTGGCTGGGCATGGGATCAGAGCAGTGCAGGAGGAGTTTGTGGAGTTGGGGAGGGACCGCAGACAAGTAGCACACATGGGGCCAGATATTCAAAAGAGTTGAGCCATGCGCAATAGGTTTGCGCCTGCACAAGTCCGAAATTGCGCCATTCTGCGATATTCAGCAGGAGGCAGTTGTGCCCCTGAAATCATGTTGAGCAACAGCGCAATGATAATGAAGGCATGTGCAACTGAAGGGGGAAGAACCATGCATAAATGGTGCAGTGCGATATTCAACGACTTGTGCCATGCGCAATAGGGGAGCAAGCGGAAGTTGCGCCATAGCGGAAATGAGCCAAAATAAAAAGGAGCAAGGGAGAGGCGCAAGAACGCTACAGGGAAGCCACATGTGTCAGAAGCATAGGCAGACAGACAGAGCAGGAGGCACAAACAGGGCAGGCCAGGGAAAGGGCACTCTGAACAGCCAGGCACAGGGAAGGTGTGGGGAGCCACACAGCACAGAGGCCAGCACAGGCAGGTGTTCCCGGTGCAGGGGAAGTAGCATCCAGGACAGCGGGGGGAATACAGCAACAGCTGCCAGAGGGGGTGAACACAAGCCAGCGACATGTCCAGTGCCACCTTCCAGATGGAGGTCGTTATGAGGGGGGTGAGAAGGCGGGTGACAGTGGGGCATGGCCGTGGAAGGGCCCGTCGGCGGTATGCCCCCAACAGGCAGTACCGAGCCCACACCAGCTTTGAGCTGTACACTGATACTGAGATTGTGGGCCTGTACCACCTGAATAGGGCAATTCTGAGGCGGCTCTGTGAGCTGTGCAGTGATGTGACGCAGGCACCCACACGACTGAGCCATGCCCTGTCAGTGGAGACTAAGGTAACAGCCTGCATGTGCTTGCTCACCACGGGTACCTTCCAGAGACCAACTGGGGACACCACAGGCATAACCCAGTTGGCCACGTCACGACGCCTCACCCAATTCCTCAGCACACTGCTGCCACATGCTGCGGAGAACATCCATTTCCCCAGCACACCAGCAGAGTGCACAGCAAACATACAGGAGTTCCACAGGGTAGTACGTATGCCTGGCATGCTAGGGGCAATAGACTGCACCCATGTGGCCACTCGCGCACACACCTGGCCGGGGGGCGCGCCACCTCATACATGAGGCTATGCCAGCATCAACTGCCAGGTGGTGTGCGATGCCGTGGGCGCATAATCAATGTCTGTCCACGCACCCTGGGGAACTACGATTCGTTCATCTGGCACCAGTTGGCACTGTGCCACAGATTCAAGAGTGGGGACATCCCCACTGGACACCTATTGGGTGAGTATGCAAACCACATGGACAATCATAGGGCCTGGGGGAGCATGGCCAGAGGTGACATGGGTAGTGGTCTACATGGCCTGGGGCAGGTAGATGCTGATCACCAAACTAACCTCCACCCTCTACACACAGGTGACAGTGGATACCCACTCCGTCCCTGGCTGCTCACACCCTACCGGTGGCCCGCGACCCCATCGCACCAACGCTACAATGAGGCACACGCCACCACACGTAATGTCATCAAGCGGGTGTTTGGGATGCTGAAAGACACGTTTCTGTTGCCTGGACACCTCTGGCAGTGCCCTACAGTACAGCCCCTCAAAGGCCTGTGGGCTATTTCTGGCCTGTTGCATCCTGCACAACATGGCCAACGAATGTGGGATAGCCGTACAGGTCGGAGAGGGGGACAGCGATGGGGACACCAGTGACGATGGTGATGGGCAGCCCCCCTTTGCCAACGGGACCCCCGACTGCTCCGGCTGGCACAGCTGCACGGGACACCATCACGGAGAGCACTTCAGCCAACCCAGGTAAGTCATGGGGCCATGTGCAACCACCAGTGGCTAAGGCACAACCCACAAACACGCAAGAACACTCACCAGGGGTGCATGCTGTCAAGGGAAGTGGCAGGGCACAGAAGCACACACACACACAACCAGGGATGGGTGGGGATTAACATGCCATACACACGGACACACACGGACACACACACACACACACACACACACACACACAATGCACCAAATGTGCACAGAGGGCAGGAGGCACACCGACCCAGAATGCCAACCCTAGCAACACACATGTCCACAGGCCACCACACCCACTGCCTGTCCATGTGCGTGTGTCAGATGCTGAGCACCATTGCACATTGGTGTACAGCGCAATGCAGGCATCATCTTGCACACGCAACTGCGGACAGCAGCGGGGAGAGTGTGCAGGTGGACTGTGTGTCTGCGTGCAAGGCCGGGTACCCACCCGTGCACTGCCCACTGAAACACACAATGCACACAGGGCAGCACGAGACAGTAGCCGCACTGGGAGACAGGTCAGTCCCACGACACAGTGCCCCGGCCGCCACAGATGCATGGGTGGTCCTGCTGAGACCTGCCAACACTGACAGGCTGACCACTGGCCTCATAGGGTGGCACCGATGGTTCCCCAGGGGTTCCACTGCGTGAACGTGACCATGCTCGTGCAGGGATCTGCAGCCCACTGAACATGCCTGCGCCAGGAGTGCTCGGGATGCCCACAGCTGAACCCGGTGTCGACAGGGTGGGAGTCCCACGATGCCGGGAATGGGGGGTGGATAGTGCACTGTGTGGTGTCCGAGATGCATGGGCACGTGACTGTGTGCCCATTGTGGCCATGACAGCAGTGAATGCCTATGCATGCCTGTCAACGGCAGTGATCACATCCTTCCGCAAACGGTCCATCCCTGCCAGGATCAGTGCAATGTCCCTGCTGCGATGCTCCTCTGCCTGCTCCAGAGCCACATGCAGTGCATCCACGGATGTTGCAAGCCGCATCTGCTGCTGGACCGATGCATGCAGTAGGCGGGTGTGTTCGTCCAAGAGGTCATCAGCCTCCTCGGCATCCTGTCCCTCAGGGTGTGCACAGCCCCGATGATCAGCACCCCTTGAGGGTGGGTGCTGTGCACCAGGACCAGGTCTGGGCATGTCCACAGGCGGTGCACAGCCGCGCCCGCGTGACCCTGTACCCCCAAGCCCATTGGGTGACTGCTGATGCTGCCCCTCAGCTGCCGCTCCCCAGGGGCTCAGTGGTGCCGCTGCAGTGGCGACAACAGTCCCACTGTCCTGAACAGACACCAGTGCTGCCCCACTGGTGCTGACAGCACAGGCTGGGACTTGTGCTGGCTCTGAGCCTCCACGCGTAGCACCACCCACAGCCATGGGCGCTCGAGTTGCCCTGCTGTTGACCATCCCATGGCACACACGAGTCACTGCCTATGATGGTAGCGTCATCATCACAGGTGACGGACTCTGCACCGGCCACAGTCACATCATGCTGGCATCCATGGATGCCAGCACACTGGAACACATGCAGGGCTTCCTCCACACCTGTTACAACGACATCAGTGTGGACAGCCAGGCGGCCCCACTGTCACAATGCTTCACGTATACCTGTGGAGGTGGATGGGCCCTCCTCCAACTCCAGCTAACTGTCCTCAGTGGACAGGCCCACCACCACTGACCCATGCAGGCACTCAGGATCTGTAAGGGAAAGCAAAATCGCATTACTGCATGTGACCTACCCTGCCCCCCCATAGACAAACCATGACTTACAATGCAGTGATGGGCCACGACCCATCTGGAAGCCACCACCCGGAACACCCTCAGTGGCACTGCGATGCATGCTTCCAGCAAGCCTCTCCTCCTGTGGGGTCAGCTGTACCACCTCCGTCTGTCCCCCACCTGTAGCAGTACGTGCTGCCCTGTTGGCAGCCACCTTCTCCTTTATCCTCCTCCTGTCCGTGCCCATCTTCTTCTTGCACTCCTGCACGGAGCGCTGGTGGCTGCCATGCGGGTTCACAGCATGCCACCTCCTCCCATGCAGCAGCACGGGCTTGAGGTGTTCCCCGATCCACTGGTAGCTCACAGTCAGGTATGGCCTCGAACAGGGCCTCTGTTTTGGCCTTTGTAAAGTTTGGCCTCCTCCTCCTCCCACCACTGTGTTCTTCCTCTCCAACAACGTGCTCAGTCATTATGTAGCCTGTAAGAATGGCAGTTGTTACCGTAAGACTGTGCAGTCCATGCATGTCCTAAATCCACAGTCCACACTCCCAAACAGCATGCAACTCACCAATAGACTGTAGTAACTGACTATGGACACTGCAGCAAATGTCGTACTTTTATAGGCTAACCCATGCAAATGAGGCGAGGCAACTTTAAGTAGATGCAAATTGCAGTGCTACGCCCATTGAATAGCTGATTAGATGATTTGCATATGATGGCTGAATATCGCACTGTTGCACTTTGCGCAGTTGTGTTGAACGTGCTGAGCCAATGGCGCAGTTCTGTGACATGCGTAGTACACACCTCACTGTGCATGCCCGGGTTGCTGATGCAGGCGTCTGCCACGTTGATGACGTGTTGTGCGCGGTAGGCAATGCAGGGCACGGCCACCATTGTGCCAGTGGTGCTATAGCGATGGTCACTACATGGCGCTGTGGCACTGGGCCATCATGGGCGCAATGGGCCAACAGCATGATGAGCCGCTATGGTGCTAGCACACAGGCAGCCAATCATACTACATGCATTGTGTTCCACTGGTGCTAATGGCGTGGCCATGCGCCAGAGACCCGCATGACCCTTGCCCACGACCACCACCCTAGGCACCATGTGTCAGGTATGGGTGCACCTGTGTCGCACTGTTGGGTTACCAGTGCAATGAGGAGAAACTGGCGCTGTACCGCGCATCTGCACGTGGGGAGCCGTGCTGCAGAGCGCCATATTGCCACCCTAGCAGTGACAGGAATGGCGCGCGAGCGGGCAGAACAGTGGTCTGCAATAGAACTTTCCAATCTAGTGTTAAGGTGTGGAGCCACCATGGGCCTCTCTTTGGGCGCCCTGGACAGGGGCAGGACAGGTGTGGCAGGAGTGGCCACTGCCCTGGAGGAAGCCACTGGACGGGGGAGGAGTGCGGAGCAGTGCAAGCACCACTAAGGGGACCTGCGGAGGAGGGAGCTGGAGCTACTGGCACGACTGCGAGCACGTGCCAGGAGGGGCACGGTGCCACGACCAGGCAGGGGTTCCATCAACACACTTTTATCGTCCATATGGGTAACAGTGTTGTATGTGTCCAGCACATAGGGGAGGGACCGTCTGGGGTTGGCTGTGGTGGTGTTCACAGGGTGTGGGGTGGGTAGGTCTGGCTGGGTGGGAGGGCACACACCTGGGGGCAGGGGGACTTTGCTTCGGGATTGTACTGATGTTCCTCTCTCCTTGTTTGCCCCACAGGCTCGGAAGAACGCCACCATACGAGGAGGAGCAGCGGAGGGAAGAAGATGGTGCAGCCAGGTGGGGCGAGGGCCATCACCGCCCACCTGACCGACCTGATGAGGGTGAGTGCCATACATCCATGATTACTATTACATGCTGTGTGACAGGGTGGGCAGCGGGGCATGGCCACCATACACCGACACCTCTTCCATGCATGCAACTTGTTACAGTCAACACTGTCCAGTGGCAATGCATGCCTGGGAGAGTGTCAATGGTAGTCCTTGCGTGCACTGGGTACATGGTTGTGCCACTGCCTTTGCATCACATAGCCATGTCTCTAAATGGCCACGGTGGTGCTGTGCGTGACTTGGCCGGTGAGTGTGTGCAGCATTCCACATGGCTGTATGCACCTGGGTGGGCAGGTCCTGTGGATGCGATCACTGCGGGTGGTCACACACCATCACAGTGGTATGTCCCACGACCGTATGCCATGCACAGTGGGCGGGCTGTATGGGGTTCTGCATTCACACCTATTGACTGTGCTCCCTTGTCCTAGGTAGCCGCCATCTTTGACAGATACAAGAGGCACTGCAGGAGATCCTGGTGGTCGCACGGGCATCACTGAACATCCTGCGACAGTTGGATGAGACCGAAGTTCCAAGGAAGCACAGGGCCCAGAGGAGCCAGAGCAGGGAGAGGCGCTCCCACTAGTGCTGGATGGCTCACAGTATTCCCCTACCCCCCTGGACCCACCCTCACACCCTCCTTCCCCATCCCATTTGTCCACCCCTACCTCTACCCATCCCCACCTTGTTTGTGCCCCCCAAACATGTATATAGTTCCAATGTTTTATGTATGTAGTTTGTATTATTGTAAATAGTTGATTGTTATATATTTTTTCAATAGATTTAATTTTGATATGAATACTGTTGTGGTCTCTGATTTGCAGTGGGCTATAGGTGCTCAGCTGCTGTGGTGTGCATGGTGTCAGGGGTGGTGCTGTCATGGGTGGGTGTGTGTGTGTGTGTCAGTGTGGAGGTGACTATGGTGTGGGGGTAGCTATCAGTCAGTGTCTGTGGTGTGTGTGTGTGTTGTTCCCTGTGCGCTGGCTGACTGTGTGCAGTGGGCCATGGTGCATGCTCTGTGTCCATGGTGCACCCATCGGCCCGTCCATGGCCTGTGCAGCTGACACACATGCATGTCTGTGACCTGCACGGTCCGCTGGCATGTCAGTGGTGGCAGTCCCTGCAGGGAAACCACTGTACCCGTCACTTGCTGGGTTGCCTCCTGTCACTGGTGTGGTGCATGCCTGGCTCGGGTGGCACTGTGGGCACCACAGTCATTGTCCCACCTCCATGCTGTGCTTTGTGTGTGTTGCAGGGGATGTGCCCCACTGTCTGTGACTTGTGCTCCGGGCCACTGCTGGTGGTGTATGGGTCCACAGTGCCTGCACAGGGTGGCTGGCACTCCAGTGCCATGGAGGACTGCGGGTTGTGTGTACACAGTTTACATGGGCCCAGAATGGGGGCTTGGTTGCCCCACCACTGCATCCCTGTGTTGTTGTGCCCTTGGGTATGGGTGGGTGTCTGTCCATACACTGTGTGGCATCCAGTGTGGTGCATGCTTCCACGCACCACTGTGGGTAGCTGTGCTGCCTGTTGTGGCCAGTGGTGGATCGGGGTGTGTCACTGGACTACTGTGCAGGGTGCTGTACCACTGGTGGTGGTGTCAAGGGCACGCCCTGTCCCGTGTGGGGTACCTCTTGTGCCGATGCATGGTTGGTCTCTCAGCAGTACCTTGGGGAGACTGTGCATGGTGGCACTGTGTCTGCTGTTGTTGCATTGCTGTGTGCTGCCACCTGCTGATGGGTGTTCATGGTGGGGCTGGCTTGCATGGTTCTGTGGTGCACAGGGTTGTAGTGTCACAGTTGGGGTGGTGGCATGCATGGAGTTTCCTGCAGTGGTGGTCACTGCTCATGGGGGGGTGTCTGGGGGTCACGGTGCAGGGTGTGCTCTGCATTGGGGGGTTGGTGTGGCACGGGGTGGTCAGCCCTCCTTGTGTGCCAGTCACAGCTTGCCAGTAGGTGTGATGGGGCACCATGGCCCAGCTGTGGGTTGTTTGCTTGTCTCCATGGGCCAGTGGCTATTCCAGCCCTCCCCCAGTTGTGCAGTGCATGAGGTGTGGGGGGATGATGTCTGTTCTGCTATGTGTTCCTGTGCCCATCTGTGGCATGGTTAGTGGGCCACTACCTCCCTAGTTATGCAGTTACAGTGCTCTTCTGCTGGGGAGCATCCCTGGTTGCACTGTGGTGCCTCTGGACTGCTCAGCTGCACATCCCTTGTTGCGCTATGGCACATCAGATCTGCTCAGCTTCCCCTCCCTAGTTGCGCTATGGTGCAGGTGGTGCGATATTCAGTCGTTGGCTGTAGGCGCAGTTTGGCCTGCTCCATTTTTGAATATCACATCTCTTGCGCATGGGCACAATAGACTTGCACTTGCTCCTGCTATTGCGCACTTTTTGGGCGCAGTTTGAATATTTGGCCCATGGTATCATTCTCGGAGGTGCTGCTTGTTTATGGCATGGGTGAGGCGAGGGTACTCCACACAATGAAAGGTCAATAGGGAGCAGGACAGGGTACATGGAGAAGGCAAAGTTAGTAAAGGCAGGGATAAGGCTAAAAAAGGTAAAGCCATCAAACAATGGAGAGTAATGAGTACCAATGCCTGTAGTCTGGGTAACAAGCTTCCTGAACTAGTGGGCTCGATGGAAGAGAGACACCTGGATATCATGGCAGTCACAGAAACATGGTACACACAGAAGCATGACTGGGATGTAAACATACCAGGGTACACAATCTACAGGAGGGACAGGGAGGGTAAAAGAGGAGGAAGAACAGCTCTCTACATAAGGGAAGAGATTGAAGCAATGGAACTAAAGGGTAAATGAGGAGGACAGGAGGCACTGTGGGTCAACTTGGAGACCAGCAATGACATCACAATCCGCATGGGGGTTGTATACAGACCCCCATCTCAGGGGGAGGAAATGGACAAGGAAATTATAGAAGGCATCCTTAGAATGACAGAAAAAGGGAGATATTGTTGATGGGGGACCTGAATATGCCAGATATTAACTGGAACACACTTGCTGCAGCCATATCCAAGAGTGGGGTAATTCTCGATGCCCTGCAGGGGGCATGCCTAAGACAGCTAGCATCGGAACCCACTTGGGAGGAAGCAATCTTAGACCTGGTACTCTCAAATGGAGATGGAGAAAGGATCTCTGATCTTGAAGTGGGTAGCCATCTGGGAACAAGCGACCACCAAACAGTGTGGTTAACGATAAATTTAGCTGCAGAGTCAAGCCACACAAAAGTGAAGGTACTGGACTTCAGGAGGGCTGATTTTGTCAAAATGGGAGAGTGCCTCAGAAAAGCACTAGCAAACAGGCAAGAAGGTGGTGTGGAGCAACAATGGGGAAACATCAAAACCGCCATCACAGAGGCAACAAGTCTTTGTGTGAAGCAAATAAACAAATCAAAATGAAAGAAAAAAACACTATGGTTCTCAAAAGAAGTGGCGGAGAAGGTAAGGGAAAAAAAGGACAGCATTCAGGAAGTTTGAGGAAACACAGAAGGAGCAGGACAGAGAACTGTACCAGTTAAAGCAGAAGGAAGCAGATAAGGCAGTCAGAATAGCAAAGGCCCAAATCGAGGAAAAGATAGCCAACTCGGTTAAGAATAGGGATAAAACCTTTTATAGGTACATTAGGGAGCAAAGAAAGACTAAGGCAGGGATACTGAGGCTGAACAAAGAGGAAGGTGGTTGGGCACAGAGCAACAGTGAAAAAGCAGGGATACTGAATGAACACTTCTGCTCAGTATCCACAATGGAAAACCAGGGGAAAATGCTTAATCCGGTCAATAGAAGCACTCTGGATAGGGGGGTTGATATTAGTCCTTTCACAGAAGAAAGGGTTCTGAAAGAACTCTTAAAAGTGAAGGTGGATAAAGCAATGGGGCCTGATGGAATTCACCCCAGAATTTTAAAAGAACTAAGGGAAGAACTAGTAACACCACTGACTACGATTTTTAATAAATCATGGGAGGATGGGGTGGTACCTGAGGCCTGGAGGAGGGTGGATGTAATTACCCTTCACAAAAGTGGGAGCAAGACAGAGGCAGGAAACTACAGACCTGTCAGTTTGACCTCAGTGGTAGGGAAAATGATGGAATCACTTCTGAAGGAAAGAATTGTTGAGTACCTAGAGGCCAGTGGGGCACAGGACCCAAGGCAGCATGGATTCACAGCAGGAAGGTAATGTCAGACAAATCTAATTGATTTTTTGACTGGGTGACCAAAGCAATAGACCAGGGAGGGGCTGTGGACATGGCCTACCTAGACTTTAGCAAGGCATTTGACACAGTCCCGCACAAAAGATTAATAAACAAATAAGCCACCTTAGGAGTGGGTCCTAGGGTGGTTTCCTGGGTAAAACACTGGTTGGACAACAGGACACAATGGGTAATAGTAAATGGAGCCCACAGTGAAGAAAGGAGGGTTACTGGTAGGGTACCTCAGGGTACAGTACTGGGACAGGTCCTTTTTAATGTCTTTATAAGTGACATTGCAGAGGGACTGGAAGGGAAAGTATGTCTCTTTGCAGATGACACAAAGATCTGCAACAGGGTTGATACACAAGGTGGGGTGGAAAGGATGAAAAGGGACTTGGCAAGGCTGGAGGAATGGTCAAATGTATGGCAACTTAGATTCAATGCAAAAAAGTGCAAAGTAATGCACCTGGGGAACAAAAACCCAGGGGAAGAGTACACAATGTGGGTTGAGATACTGTCAACAACAAAAATGGAAAGGGACCTGGGGGTAGTCGTATCAGATGACCTAAAGGTGGGCCAGCAATGTGAGAAGGCAGTAAGGAGGGCTGGTAGGATGCTGGGATGCATAGGGAGAGGCATCACCAGTAGAAAACAGGAAGTTGTTGGCCCTCTGTACAGACAGTTGGTAAGACCACATCTGGAGTACTGTGTACAGTTCTGGAGACCCCATCTCCGCAAAGACATAGACAGAGTGGAGGCTGTCCAGAGGAGGGCAACTAAAATGATGCAGGGTCTACATCAGAAGACATATGAAGAAAGACTAAAGGAACTAGAGATGTATAGCCTCGAGGAAAGGAGGGAGAGGGGGACATGATAGAAACTTTCAAATACCTCAAGGGAATCAACAAAGTCCAAGAGGGTGGCATCTTTCAGAAAAAGAGAAGTGCAAAAACAAGGGGGCACAATTTGAAGATAGAGGGGGAACGGCTCAGAGGTAATGTGAAGAAGTATTTCTTCACAGAGAAGGTTGTGGATACATGGAACAGCCTTCCTGAGGAGGTCATAGAGTCAAAAACAGTGGGGGAATTCAAGGATGCATGGGACAGACATAAGGCAATTCTAGTGGGAGTAAGAGGAAGTAGGCTGTTGGTTAACTAGGATCTGCAGCTTATCCGTTAGGTAGGGAAATGGGCAGACTAGGTGGGCCAAGCGGTCCTTATCTGCCGTCAAATTTTATGATTCTATGTTTCCTCATTGGGATCTGAATCTGGTGTTGAATGCTCTCTATAAAGAGCTCTTTGAATCGTTGCCATCTATTCCACTGGATGTGTTGTCTTACAAGGTGTGTTTTTTTTGGTTGCTATGTGTTCAGACAGGAGGATTGGCGAGTTCCAAACTGTGTCCCACAAAGAACCATCCCTTGTAATGCATAAGGATGAGGTAACACTCAGAACAGCTCCGTCCTTCATCCCAAAAGTTCCCACAACCTTCCATGTGAACCAGGAAATATGTCTTCCATCTTTCTGTCCGCAACCTTCTCACCAAAGGAGAAGGAGTTGCACAAGTTGGATTTACAATGGGCCATTAGGACATTCCATAGACATATGGCTGAATTTCAGAAATCGGATAACTTGTTTGTCTTTTTCGGGTGGCCAAGCAGAGTTAGAAAGCCTCCAAGGCCACCCTAGCTAGGTGGGTGAGGGTCTGCATTGCCAAGGCTTATGTCACAGTAAAGAAAAGGCCCCTAGCTCTCATCAAGGCTCACTACACCAGGGCCATGGCCACTTCCTGGGTGGAGAGAGAGATGAAACATCTGTTTTAGAGTTATGCAAGGCAGCTATGTGGTCCTCCATCCACACTTTCACCAAACACTACACATTGGATGTTCAAAGCTCTGCTGATGCAGCTTTTGGTCACAGAGTGCTGCACGCAACAGTTAACAAGTAAAAATGTTCTTCCTGTATGTAACTGACATATGGGACAATTGTATCTCCCCTCCCAGTTTACTGGGTACTGATTCTTTTTTTTTTTACTTTATTTTTTAGTTTCATCATATATCATGACAATATACGGTATATAATGCTTATAGTGAACAGACCACTTAGATATTCACCCATTGGGGAAAGAACCCCTTAATCACAGGATATACAAAGATTTATGCGTCCACCATATAGTGTTATAACCTCGGAGGGTAGCTTAATAATAATTCTCAATGAAAGTTCCATTGGTGCTGTGTTTATGAGTCCATGAGCAACATGGCTAGCTCAGGAATATAGGATTGTCTATCAGTGTCCAGCCTAATAAAGGGAACATGTCCCCACAGGGGCTTGTGGTGCCATGTGTTAACCGTAATGTGAAACATACAGTGCAAACATAACTTTCTGCAGCAGAATTAGCTTAAGACAATTAAACAGAAACCGATACCTCCATCATCAATTTGTTATCAGGAGAAAAAACTAAGGCTCTCGAAAAAGTTTAGACCCAAACTGAAGTTGAAACTTTCCGCTGCATTATACCAAGATCCCTTAATACTAACAAGACCAGGAGAACAGCAAGACCGTTTTACTTAACATTACATATATAAGAACATGAGACCTTCTATTTAACCCCCTCTCCTTACATGCATCCATTATAAGAGGCAGAACACTACATTTTAAATACATAGTAATCTGAGGCACTTAGCTTATAGGGAAGTAAGGAATAGTAGGCATAAGGGCTACAAAAATATCTGTCCATGCTTTCAAGCGTCCCCATCCATCTCCTAAGTCAAAGCAGCATCTCCACGGTTTCTGGAAGCAGCTGCCACTCGGGTAGCTCATTTGCTGGCCTCTACCGGGTCCAAAAATAAGAAGACTTTCCCTTGATGTTTAATCCAGAGCCTCGCCAGGAAAATTATGGTATGGGTGATACTTGCTTCCCTCAGTGATCGTCGCACACCATCAAACCGCTTTCTGCATTGGCGGGTCGAATAACTGATATTGGAGAAGATGTAGCTAGAACTATCATCCTGCATGAGAGGGCTAGCCCTCTAGGCACATCGGAGGATGTGATCATGGGTGCCAACACCGGACGTCACCACCATCAATGTTTGGGGTTCCTCTGTATTTTGTGGTCGGCCTCTGGGATTGATGCGATACACCTTCTGGATATCCCAGGATACATCATCCCCTTCTGGCAGTAGCTTTTCTGTGAGCCACTCATCTACATACATAATCTGATGGTCTCCCTCACTACCTTCGGGGAGACCGATGATCCAAATGTTTCCCGAGCGGGTCTGGTTCTGCAGGGCCTCCAGCCTTGCACGAAAATGCTGATGCTCCTTTACCATTAGGGCATTTGCAGTAGTATTAAGAGTCCGATTGCTTTCGGATATCTTGCAGATCATTCTTGAGCCCATCTACTGCATTCTCAACCACCAAAACTCAACTATTAAAGTCATCCACCTTCTGATATAAGGTGGAGACTGAGGTAATTAAGTTCAAAAGTGTTTGCCCCAAAGATGCTCGGGTTTCTGTGGAGCTGGGTTCTGCTTCGGTCTGCTGGATGGAAAAGGAACGTGAGGCCCCACCGGCTCCCTTACTTCGCTCTGCTCCGCTCTGCAATTTCTCCTTCTTAGGGTTGCCCATGTTCCCTATTTTGATAGTGCTCTTTCCAATGGTTGCAATAGAATATTAATTCCACAACACGAAATTACACTTTTTTTATGATTTGGATATGTTTGATGAGGAGCTACTAAACTGTGCTGCTATTCGCTTGGGCTCCAGCGAACCCCCCTCGGTTACTGGTTCTTAGAACACAGTTGTTGTGAATACCCACTGACAACGTGGAGTGTTACAGAAAAAAGAAATTTCTTCATACTTACCGTAATTTCCTTTTCTGTTAGCTCCAACATTGTCAGTGGCACCCACCTGGCAGCCTAGTTCCTGCTGGGGAATATTGTTCAGTATGCCAGTGTGGGATGGCCATTGTTCAGTTATAACCCCTAATTTATGTTTGCCTGGACATCCCCCTATTGTTTACCTGCTTTGCGGTACTATGTACAAACTATATATATATATATATATATAAAATCATTCATTAGGGCATCAGTAAAATTTAAATTTTGACTCTGATCACGCACTTTTAACAGGTTCGAATTTGAAGCTAGCCTAGGGTGTCTCCTTGTTGCAGGTCGTGTTTTCACTGCTGCAGTTTTCTGGCTGGTTAATGAATATGTTTTTCTTGTCTCAAATTGAGTTTTTACAGAATGATCTTCAAGTTGTAGATTTTCTCTGGAAGATGAGACTTCACTGGCTATTTGTCATCTCCAGACAACAGAGATTATCAGGCCACAATCTCCTCTAGATAATGACGTCAACTAGCCTCCTGTCATCCTCAAACAAGGTAAGACAGTATTTCCTATACCTTTTTTATGGAGAAACTCATATTTGCATAGATAGCCGATTGTATGTTTCTCATACCAAGTAGTCTGATGTGGCAGTTATTTCATGTTTTGATAAACTGCAAGGACAGTAGTGACTGGAGAGTTGCTGCAGCTCGGAATCCTTATATGCCTAGCTTTGGGCTGTGCCATTTCCCCGAGTAGGGGTGCACATTACCCAGTTGCTGGGAATACCCATTAACAATGTTGGAGCTAACAGAAAAGTAAATTACGGTACATGTGGAGAAATATTTATATATATCTATCTCTCTCTCTCTCTCTATGTGTGTGTGTGTGTGTGTGTATATACATATATATATATATATATACTGTATATATATATATACACATATATATATATATACACATATATATATATATTCTGGGTTTTTGCAGGTTTTCTCCTGGCTCCTTTACCCACGTTTCCCTGATGTAGTGCATACGTGTGGAGGCATGTGCGCGCATGCTGTTTGGGATGTCCCTCCCTTCCAGTCATGTTGTTGACCACCTGTGCTGGCACTGAACCTCCATTCGGTGACAGCAGGACTATGGGTGGGCTACCCCATCCCTTACTCCCCCAACCCCGTGCTGGCATCCTGGCGACCCCAGGTCATTCCCGATCCCAGGTTGCCGGCATAGCGTGAGGTGTGGCATCCAGTGCCTCAACCCTCAGTGCCACCAAGCTGGCTAGACATTTCTTCTTTCTGTGATTAACAGTTCAAATGTTACAGCTAGTAAAATATAATTTCAGGCATTACAAAATATCATAAAAGATTATTTTTAGAAATGGTCGGAAGATACTAGTGTTTCTCCTGGCTAAGAATAAACACATTAATTTCTAGTTCTGACCATGCAGTGGGTAAAGGATGAGGCTAATGGCTGAGTACTTATTTCCACAAGACAATCAGATTATTGACAAGGAAAGTGTCTCCCCTCTCATATTATTGCTACAACATATTCTTTTGTTTTAAAGAGCAAGATATTTTTGCATTTTTTCTATACCCCTCTCAAACAGAATGCAAGGTAACATGATGCCACTACTGTCATTTTATTGTCAATAAACCTACTGTTGTGATGTCACTTCTATCATTATAAGTAAGGAGAGCCAGGGGAATACTGGGATGCATAGGAAGGGGCATCACAAGTAGAAAAAGGGAAGTGGTTATCCCTCTATACAGACAGTTGGCGAGACCCCATCTGGAATACTGCGTGCAGTTTTGGAGACCTCATCTACGTAAGGACATAGACAGGATGGAAGCAGTCCAGAGGAGGGCAACTAAAATGGTGCAGGGTCTACATCAGAAACCATATGAAGAGAGACCGAGAGAGCTTAATATGTATACCCTTGATGAAAGGAGGACGGGGACATGATAGAAACTTTTAAGTACCTCAAGGGAATCAACAAAGTCCAGGAGGGTAGCATCTTTCAGAAAAAGAGATGTGTAAGAACAAGGGGGCACAATTTAAAGTTAGAGGGGGGACGGCTCAGGGGTAATGTGAAGAAATTATTTTTCATGGAGAGAGTGGTGGACGCATGGAACCACCTTCCTGGAGAGGTTGTGGGGCCTAAAACAGTGAGGGAATTCAAACATGCATGGGACAGACATAAGGCAATTATAGTGGGGGGGGTTGCAGGAAGTAGGCTGTTGGTTAACTAGAATCTGCAGCTTATCCAATAGGTAGGGAAATGAGCAGACTGGGTGGGCCAAGTGGTCCTTATCTGCCGTCAAAGTCTATGTTTCTATATATTATATTGGGACTAAATTGATTACTATGAGTTTGCTGAAAGGGGACCGGAACCAGTTAAAAGCATTTCTAATACATATCAATGGATAAATTTGACCAATAAACATGTTTGAAACCCATTTTTATGTGAGTTCTCATTATTTTTATGTAGCTCATAATTTTTGTACCTGTCTTTGGTCTGGTCTGCCAGATACAGCAGTCTGATCTGGTTGATGTCCACAGAACGGGATGTGATGTCAGTGTATGACGTTGTTTGTGCTGCATATCTGCATGCAGTGCATAAACGGTGTCATTCAAATAGTGTGAGATAGATACAGCAGCAAGCTTTGTATGAAACATGCTTAAAAAGCATAAATGTGAAAGCTATCAATGTTTTTAAAATAGGTAGATTAAAATGGTTCATTTCTGTTTACACTCACTGTCAGTAGAATGTTAACATCAAAAGAGCATTGCATCAGCCATCGAGGGAATCACTAGTAGGCAGTTGATTTCAGACATTCGGTTTTCTATGATAAGGCAATGTTTAAATTGTAGACTGCACACCTATGTGTCGATTATTCCCTATTTTATGTATTTGCCATTGTTGCCACAATAATTTGCCATTGTCTGTTCTAGGGCCATGTTGGTTGCTCAGTTTGATATTTGGTAGTTTCATTTCACATCTGTCCTACTTCCCAAAAACAAAGAACTGTGATGCAAGATATATAAAAAAAAAAGAATAGCTCCAAAACTAAACCTGTTCTTAATTTTTGGTTTATTCTAATGATACCTGTTATGGACATCTGCACCCAAACCCCCTCCACCCTACCACGATGCTCATCTACACAAAATCAAGTTTGTAAGTTATGTTTCTTATACTCGATATATATGATGATCATAACTATTTATATGTAAATTATCGTGTCACAGCCGGCCCGGTGGCGCTAAGGGTTGAGGTGCCATACGCCACACCTGGCGCCATGCCAGCGACCTGGGTTCAGGAATGGACCTGGGCCATCGGGGGTTGGCAGGGGAGGGAGAGGATTGAGCATTCAGGTGGGTTGCTGGGGGCTCCCGGCACAGTCGTGGCCTCTGGTGGAGACATGGGGCAGGCACAGATGTCGGAATGCAAAAAGGGAGTGGGATGTCGGCAGGCTCCAGCAGTGGTAGCCACACAGGATGACACTGCATTTTATATCCTGAGAGGAGAAAATTGCAAGAATACCCCTACCTCGGTGGTAGGCAATAGTGGGGATCAGTGGCAGGCCCCATGCCCAGTGCCGGGCCTTACTGAACCGTGTTCCCTGTCACCCTCCTCCTTCTCTCTGGTCATTTCACTGGATTATAAGATAGAGTGCCAGAGGAGTTGGTGGCCCCCACCCCCGGAAGGCTCAAATCCAGGGGGACATGTGGCCGGATGAGGTTGGGGGGGTAAGGGCCCGAACTGGATAGCACAATTGTCGGGGGGGGGGCTTAAGGCGGGCAGCAGAGCTTCAGCTGAGAATCCCAACTGGAGAGACGGCCGAGGTAGGAAAAGAAACAAAGTCTAAAAAAAAAAAAAATTACTGCGTCACAGTAACTGCACTATTGGCCCCGGAGACAATATGATTTCCGCCAGAGTCATAAAACATACTGCATTGAAATCTGCCTTTGATAAGTGGTTCTAGTATTATGGAGACTACCCGTGGGGTTATGGGGTTGAGGGGCAGCATCTGTTGCTGGATGGCATTAATCAAATTGTTTTCACTTGTACCCACACTGCATGCAAGTGAAAGCCAGAGATTGTGGTCTCTCATGTTTCCAGACTGACATAGCATATGAGCGCATCAATTGATTTGCCTTTGTGTACTACAGTTAATGGGACAGAACTGTACAGTATGCAGTCTTTGAAATGGACCACAGATGTGCTGCACTACACAAATGTAGATCTAGTCTGCTTTGACATACCTACGTTGCACATTGCATACATGTTAAATTAGTGATAGTTAAACTTGTAGTTAGGGAGTGCAGCTTACCATTTGCCAGATGAAATGTTCAGCCTTAGTGCACTCCACGTTTTTATCTGTATAAAACAGTTTTCAAACTGAATTGAGGACATGGGTATTCATGACCAGTAATCGGGAAGAAAGCAGTTCAGCTTGAGGGGGCAGGTGGAAGTAGTGTTGGGCATAATCCGCTGGTGATTACATTGTCATCTGTGTTGGTTGGTGGGGTGGGGGGGGTTATATGACAGTATAGTAGCATTAACACATCAGTGTGACAGGCAGGACCTGTCTGTATTTTTTTTTTGTAGCAATGATAACTGTTAATGCCGTCAGTCCCCACCCCATCCCCCACTAATCCACATAAACCAAGACTGCAAGTTACGTTTCTTACAAAAGATGCCTACGTGGACTGTGCCTACTGTTTACAGTGTGATGAGAAATGCTGATTTAGGGTAGCTACCAATTTTTGAATATAGCAAGTGAACATATGCAGCACTGTTACTCAGTGCACAGTAGCAACATGCTGAGTCGGAGAGATGTGCTTTGGGGAAGATTAGACTGCCTGCTATGTTCGAGTTTTGCAGTTTTAGCTGTAAATCTTCCTGATAATGTTATTCTAGTCCTTCAAACTGTATTCATCAGCGGGTTAAGATACTCCATGGCTCCATCTGGTGCTTGTACCAGAACCGATACAGACTGCCTGCAACTGTGAAATCGTAGGACAGATCGAGTGCTTCACCATTAATGGGTTGAGTAACACGTTCCTGTAGAGCTATTTAAATGAAAAGGCCAAAATACTATAACATAACCACATAAGTATGAAAACATTTCAATAGTCTAAATGTTTTAAATGAAGAATACAGTAAAAAGTACATTCTCTTGTTCAGCCTATTTACAATATTCAGGCTCTACTCTGCTATACTGTTTTGGGGGAGACACTGATGACAGACAGCCCACACTGAAAATTATCGATATTCAGGTGATAAACCTCTTCTGAAATGTCAACCCCCACCTGTCTGAGAGTTTGATACTGAAGTGCCCTCACAAACCTGAATTCTTGGTGACACCAGTGAGCATTGTTGGTGTGCACCATGTGGGGTGGGACAAATCAGGTAGCCAGGTGGCCAATGGCTAATAAAAAAAACTGGTTTGTCTACCATATTTTGAAAGTTATTGGCTCATTTGGCTACCTGCCTAGAAAGTGATACTTGAGCCCTTAAAAAGAATGGCCATATGCCGACCTGGTGGCATTGGACGTCTTACCTCGAACTGTGCTGGTGACCCGGGTTCGGGAATGACCTCTGGTCGCCAAGGTGCCATCACGGGTGAGGGGGACCAGGATTGAGCATTTACTCTCCTCTTCTGGGTGGGGGAGGGGCACCTGCCCATAGTCCTGCTGTCATCAAATGGAGGTTCAGTAATGAGCACAGGTGGTACTGGGCGACCAGCAGAGTGGGGCGTCCCGCAAGACATGCGTGCGCATGCCTCCACACATGTATGTCACATCAGGGATGCACAGGAGTGGGACGGAAGAAATCCTGGAAAAACCCAGAAACTACTAATTAAAAAAAAAGAATGGCCATTACAAATATTGATTTGGCTACCAGATTTTGAAAACTAGTAGCCAAATTGAACACCAGCTCACAAACTGATTTGTCCCACCCTGGCCCCATGTTAGGAAAAGAACACACTGGTGGGAAATTACATGTTGAGATAAGAGTCCATTTTTTTTTATTATTTTGTTAACCTTCTTGAGTGCAACTAAGTCAGATGAGACTAAAAACATATTTTGAGAAAAGGAGTCTTCATTACAGGCAGTACTTTCATATAATGTACTTCTCCCTAACCAGTTCCCCAAAATATTGTCATTCCAACTAACTGGCAAACAGTGAATGATGCAAATGGAGATGTGAATAAATCTGAGCAAATCATGCTGCAAAATCCATCTTTTTATTTATATAGTGACTACAGATACCTTTAACCTTAATAACAAATCTTGCAGCTTGTATGCAGGTTGTGAAATGCTCATATTAATTCCAGGTTGTGTGTGTTGGAGGGGGGGAGAAGAAACAGTAGCATCTTAGGCCCTGTCCACACTATGCCTCTATAACGTTACAGAGGGCCAAAACTGTTACCGCAACGGTTTGTGTTTACACCTGTAATGTTACAGAAGGCGTTTTTGTAACCGTTGTTGAAACCACATATGACGTGGTTTCAGCAACGGTTATGAAACCAGTTACGCCTTGGTAACGTTACCGGCCATAGTGTGGATGCGTGGCAACGGTGCCCTAGTGCAGCGCAAGCTGCATTGTGAGATCGGGTACCACCATGAATGGTCGTTTGGCTCCCACAGTATGGGTCGGTGGTACCAGTCCCGTAACAGACACCACCGTACCGTGGACGCACTGCACCGCTCCCCGGCCGGAACGGTTTGCATCCATTACTGGGCCTGAGCAGTGTAATGTGGACAGGGCCTTACTGAAGGACATGTCAAATGCATAATAAAAAAAATTGAAGCATAAAGACTTTATAGATAGAATATGATAAGAAAAACTAGACAAATTGAGGCAGACTTCTACTTTACTCTTAGCAAGCAGCTCTATCTGGGAATACAAAGACAGCAAATAATCTGACGCTGGCAGATATTTTTCAACATAAATTAAAACATGGTAACTCAGTAGTCTGTATTTTTGTTTGTAATAAACAACTAATTCAACTGCTCGGAAGTAAACAATGTCACAGAAAAAGTCAGTAAGTGCAAAATGAAAACCTTGTCAAATGGCTGTAACTAAAAAAAAATAACTTAATCAGGAGCTTACCGAATGTGTTTGTTAGATGAGACAGTAGAGACAAATAAGCAATAAACAGAAATTAAGCAAAAGGTTTACAAATAAAATAAATGGTGTTTAAATCACTTTCGTATCATGTCCTTACAGCAGAATCATTTGACAGCTGAGAGAAAAGGTGTAGTGCTTTGCACAAGGACATCAGGGGGCGCTGAAGCACAAGCTGACACGTCACTAAAAACTGTCATGCTCACAGCTCTGTTCAGAAAACCGGACACTCGGATAAATCGGCTCCATTAACAGCCATGCTGTAAATATCAATGAATTTAAAATGGGCAAAAACATCACATCTTGTACACCATGGCCCAGATATTCAAAAGGGTTGCGCATGGCGCAACAGTGTTGCGCCATGCACAACCCACTGATGCCTCCGGATGATATTTAAAAGGAAAAAGTAACTACGACAACTCCGATGCGCCGGAGCGATTGAGTTATGTATGCAGGCACAGGTGGTGGGGGCTGCCTATGGCCAACCTGCACAGCCCAATATTCAGTCCAGGATGTGTAGAGGTCATGCATGCGCAACCCTACTCGCGCCTGCACAAAGTTAAGCCCCCAAAAGGAACAGTAATGGCCACCCACAGGTGAGCTGCCGCATTGCAGGGCGCAACACGGCAGCTGCCACCTGTGGGTGGCCACCCGAGTTCCTGCCGCACCTGGCGGCGCCCCCCCATGCCCCATCACGGGCATCCCTGGAGCGAAATCCTCCTGTCCAATATCCCTGGTGGTCCAGTGGACCTCTATGTGCCCGATCGCGGGCATTTGTGTAGAGAATAAGCCCCCGTCCAATATCCCTGGTGGTCCAGTGGACCTCTGTGTGCCCGATCGTGAGCATTTGTGTAGAGAATAAGCCCCCGTCTAATATCCCTGGTGGTCCAGTGGACCTCTATGTGCCCGATCGCGGGCATCGGTATAGTACCCCCCCACGTCCAATATCCCTGGTGGTCCAGTGGACCGATCACCGCCCGATCGCGGGCATCTGTAACATAACATACCCCTACTACCCTGGTGGTCTAGTGTACCCCCTCCCGACCAGCCCACTGGGCCTACTGCATGCGCTCCCCTCGTCAGCCAGCGGGCGGCAGCACCTCGCCCTGCCGCCCTGCCGCCCACCACCTGACAGCTGTCAGGCTGCACGCCCATTTGGTTCACAGTGAGCCACTGGCATGCAGCGCATACCGCACTACTCAGTCCAGATATGTGAATGAATCAGAGCATTAGTCCAGATATGTGAATGATTCATTCACATATCTGGACTGAGTAGCGCGTGGGCTACATGCCCATTGGCTCATGCTGTGAACCACTGACGCAGCCCCACCGGCTGCCGTCAGTCGGCGGGCGGCAGGCGGTTGGTGCTGCCACCACCGCTGACGGAGGGGAGCAGGGGCGGTGGGGCTCAGTGGGCGGTGGGGAGGGGGTACACTAGACCACCAGGGTAGTAGGGGTATGTTATGTGTTACAGATGCCCGCGATCGGGTGGCGATCGGTCCACTGGACCACCAGGGATATTGGACGTGGGGGGGTACTATACCGATGCCCGCGATCGGGCACATGGAGGTCCACTGGACCACCAGGGATATTGGACGAGGGCTTAATTTTCAGGACAAATGCCCGCGATCGGGCACATAGAGGTCCACTGGACCACCAGGGACATTGAGTTTTTTTTTTCTTTACACGAATCGCCCGCAATCGGGCTGCAGGGGCGTTATCCCCGATGTGGCTGCCTGGCAGGGCGCCAGGTGCAAGTCGTTGGATCAGTACCTGCATGCTAATGGTATGCAAATGGGGTCAGTGATGAGATGCAAATGGCCCCCTGTGCGCCTTGCATAAATTATGGCCCCATTTGCATGTCCCCTTTTGAATATCGCAGGTGCTGTGCATGGCGCAATGGCACTTGAACTAGCGCATCTCAATGCTCCACTCTGGCCACTTGTGCTGGCGCAGTGCCACTGCGCCATGCACAGTGGGCTTGGCCAGGGTGCGATATTCAAAGCTGCTGCGCCATAGCGCAGCTCTGTTGAATATCGCCCAGGCCACACCCCTGCGTAACAAAGTTGAGCTGTGCCCAGGCTTGCGCCACAGCCTGGTGCAGTTTGAATATCCGGGCCCATATTTTCAAGCAAGCAATCTCACATGTGGATTGAACAAAAAAAGACAGGATGCTTTTGTCAGTGTGAATATCATTTTTTATTTCCTGTCCTCGTGAAGGATAAACTGAAGCTCTGCCTTATGATTGGAGGAGAGGATCCTCATGTAGTGTAATGTGCCATTCGAGTGGATAGCAAGTTATAAAACAAATCATAAGTGGTAGCAAGCAATGAGATAATTATTTTAATTAATAAAACCTGAGTTTGCCTATATTTCTAGTATAATGCCTGTTGGGAAGAGTTAAAGCCTATATACTCATAGAATGGCCTTAGGACAAGGGCCGTATTTCTATAATACATTTTCTATATTTTAAAACTGTACAAATCTGTTAAATTTGTTTGCAGTGTTGCTAGGTTCCATGGAGTGGCCATGACAACTGACAGAATGATATGTTTAATGAAGTAATCTGCAGGCATTTACTAGAGGAGAATGTATATTTATTTGACCAATCAGAACAAAACTTTTTTTTTTGGCTGATGGCACTGACAAAGGGCCCTATGCACAATTGTTATTTCATCCCAAGCTCCAGGATATGTGATACATAGGGCAGAGATGCATGCATCCGGGGTCACCTGCGGATGCACTAACACCCTTCTCCTGCCATGTGTCACTCGTAGGTCATGTCTGCACTTGTAGAGGCACATCTGCGTAGCCAATTAGAGCTGGAGGTCTGTTTTGGGGGGGATGGGGGACCCCTAGACACCAAAGAACTGCAATACTAATACCAACATGGGTGCTTGGGGGTGGGGGTTGGGGACCACTAGACACCAGGGAGCTGCAACACTATCAGCATGGGTGATCAGAAGATATGGGGACTGATAGTCACCAGCAAAAATGAGGATTATTACCAATATTGCCTTGGGGGCATTGGCATTGTACCAAGTTAAGGGCAGAGTTTTGATGGTGCTAAACAGCACTGTGATGGCAGCTGTTTAGCATTGCCAAAATCATTGATTATACTAGTGCTGCATAATTTATGCATGAGGGGTCCCTCATTTGCATAGGAGCCACAGTATATTTTTCATGGTTGCACTGTCAAGGCAGCACGGGCACCAGGGGCCTCGGAGAATGGCCCCCAAGCACCAGCTCTGTTGCCATGATAACCATTTGTGTATGGGCCTCTGCTGAGTATTTTTCAATGAACTATAAAATGTGTGGTACAGTTGCATCAGATATGCCACTCTAGTTTAACTTCAAAAACAATTTCTAACCAACATAACAACCAGTTGACTTGCAGAAGTGAAGAATTTACAGTAAGCCACACTAATTGTGCAGTAACCACCGAGAAGTGGGGCATTTCCTAGGGAATAAGGACCGATAGGGTGGTTGGGTGGGCTGAGGCACAGTTAAAGGCCACCTCCCTCCAGCCTGTTAATCCTAAGAGATGACCAGTATTGAGGTTGTTATTGCAAGCGTAAGTCTATAAGGCATGAGCAGGGTTTTCTTTTAGTCATGCAATATGGCAAAAGGCATGCCTGTCCACTACATATCCTCCGGGAATGCATTATTGCTATTACAATGAACTGTTATGTTTTTTAGTAGTGTTTGATTTTTTTCAGCATATGATTAAGCTCTACATATATGCTAACAAAAGATTAACATGAGGCTGATAGAACCTTACAGCCAACCAGAAAGCTCTATTTCTCAGATCTCTTTTGTAATTTACAAAGCTGTGTCTGCCATCCTGCCCAGCTCTCCAGGATACTCCCAAGAGAGGGAGTGGGGCATTACTGGGGAGAATGTTCTGTGGCCTCTAAGCATCAACTCTTAAAACCATGGGCATGCGTTGTACTTATATCCTGCTTCTCCATGGACCATGACACCCTGGAAATCCATGCAATGAGGTGGGGTTGGCAGATCTCTACCTTCGGATGGCATGCGTCTCATCCATGAGGACAAGGTATGGAAATTGGGCCTTTCTCCGACTTCCTTCCCAGGACATCTGGTTCGGTATAAGTTCTGGGTCCTCCTTGAATTCGTACCTGATGGGGCTTCAGAGGCCCTGGTTGATGGGTTTGGTGGACAGCTGGCACCTTCTGGGCAACTGGCTGCACACACCCTACAGCCTGTCTGCCCTGGACAGCAGAATTCCCCACTGGTGAGGCTGAAGCTATACACTTGGTCTCTCTCAGTGGATACCTCAGTGTTGTGGCTTGGTGCCACCCCAGCTCCTGGTACCACTTGTGGTGTTGGTGAGCGGGGCATCATCGGCCACAACATCCAGTCCCCCTTTGACACTATTCTTGGTGTCAGAGGAGTAACTGACACCAGGGCCATGCTTTGTCTTGTGGAGGTGGTTCTTTCCTCTGGCATCATTAGCATGGCCGAGGAAGATGACAACTCCACCTCAGGTGACAGACGTGGTGCCGGCCATGGTGTCATTCTTGGGCCTGGCATCGTGTGCAATGCCAGTGATGGTGTTGTCCCTGGTTCCAGTTGGGGATGGCTGTAGGGTCAATGCCAGCTCCAGTGTCAAGCCTGGCACCAAGGGCAGTATTGGTCGTGGTGATGGGGTTGAACTTCTCTCTGAGCCAGTCATCGACCCTGAGCACAGCACCAGAGGCTGCGCTGGCTTGGAGTCAGATAGCAGCCTGGAGGCACTGTTCTCCCCAGAGCCACTAGGTGACACCCTGACCAGTGGGACCAGGGACTACCCTATGGGGGCTGTACACCTCTGCTCTCCCCACCTGGGGATACCCCCCATGGGTACCAATCAGGTTGTTCCTCTGATGTAGGTCAACCCCATTTGGGTGGTCATGTCAAGTCTCTCCTTTGGAGAGGTCTCCTGCACAACACTGCAGCTCAGCAGAGGCCCAGAGACCCTGCGTCTCATCTTCCTCCTGGGCCTCTTCGCCTCCTGCAGCCATTGCCCAGGTTCATAGGTCCTCCAGGGTCACTTACTCTGGAACAGCATGCAGAGTTTTTTGGTGCCCTTGAGAAATTCAATAGGGACTCCAACGGGGCTCAGTTTTGGTCCTTCTCACTGGCACCATCGATCTCTGTGGCCAGCGCCTCCCCTCTGTCAACGTCCTTCTCAGAGGACAATGAATCTTCCATCCACATGTCCTCAACTGCTAAGAATGCCCTCTACCAGTGATTCCTAGCAGACGTGGGAGGCTCTGGCCACTGGATCCTTTACAAGTCACAATCCAGTAACCCTGCCATTGGGACCCCTCAGAGTTTCCTATGATGACTCTTGTGTCATCCCTCCCTGACACAGAGCCTTCAAGGAGGCATTGAAGATAGCATGAAGATATCCTTTCTCTTCTTCTACAGCCACAAGGGACCTCATGCTCTGGTATCATGCATGTACGGGATCTTCAGGTACAGTACTCCACTCCTTATCAGGCCTGGTGGTGTTGCAGACCCCATTGGTGCCAAGACACCCCCCCCCATGACTGACCTCCTGAGGCAGTCTCTGCCCAGACAAATGCCTTGGGAAGGAACGTTTTTTTGTTTTTTTTTGGCACGCATCATCATATGTATTGCAGCATGTCAGGAACATCAAGTAGCCTTTAACTGATGTCTGCAGTTGCAGTTAGGTCAACTCCCAATGCAGTGCCTCAATGCAGATTAGTCAGGCAGGCCATTTGCCTATCTGCTTGAAGCCTGGAGATGGTAAGGCACCAATCAAGGGCATTGTATAATGCCAGTGAGGTGGCCTCTAGTTTGCCTCAGGCAGATGGAGTGACTTCTCCACTTCCTCTCTCTAGACTGGCACCTTTGGCCTGGTGTAAGGTGCTAAATTTGGGTTTCCATGGGGCTAGTTTTTACTCCCACTGTGTCAAGTGAAAGTTGTCGGTGCACCTTCCTGCTCTTGTGCTACAGGAGCCTCCGCCTGGCCCTGACCAGTCTTGTGTGTCTCCTGTCCTGCCAGACCCATAAAGAGTCCCTGCCTTCAGGTGTTCTCCACCAAGCAGAAGGCTGGGGGAAACTGTTACCCTCAGGGCCAGCCAGCTCCTCCCTCAGAAAAAGGGACGCTTGGCACAGGTACTCTGACCCATGAGCGGGAATTAGTGGTGAAGAGTGATTCCTGGAAGATATGAAAATTATATACTTAGTGTAACTTCCAGAATAATTTCACCATTGATTACTACACTCCGCCCACTATCCCCAGCTCACACAGTTCTAGTGGCCAAATTGAACCATACAGAGGCTAAACTGGACATAGTAGCAATTAGCGAGACGTGGTTTACCAGTAACCACACTTGGGAGACTTCAGTACCTGGCTATGTACTGTTCAGAAGAGACCACGGTTCAGAAAGGGTGGGTGGAATGGCCCTGTATGTCGATGAAAATATCAAAGCTACAGAAATTCAGAATACACATAAGGAGCCAGAAGAACTATGGGTCACCCTGGAAACAGGAAATGGGACAGCCATAAGAACTGGGGTTGTGTACAGGCCCCCAGACCAGGGGGAGGACATAGACACATTACTGTTAGAACATATACAAAACATGACAGCTAAAGGGCCAAACTGAACCATACCATGTGTTAGTCACTGACCCCCGGGTGACCTTCTACCTGGAGATCTGTGATCCTTTCCCTGTTAGTCAGTACTAGATCTAGGATAGCCCTGTCTCTTGTAGTTTGTTGTACCAGTTGTTTGAGGCCCTCCCCCTGCAGGGAATCCACCATGTGTCTAGTTCTGGCAAATGTTCCTGCTGGTATTGACCAATCTGTATCTGGCACGTTGAAGTCTCCCATTATCAGAGCCTCCCCTTTAGCTGTCATGTTTTGTATATCTTCTAACAGTAATGTGTCTATGTCCTCCCCCAGGTCTGGAGGCCTGTACACAACCCCAGTTCAAATGGCTGTCTCATTTCCTGTTTCCAGGGTGACCCACAGTTCTTCTGGCTCCTTATGTGTCTTCCGATTTTCTGTAGCTTTGAGATTTTCATTGACAAAAACGGCCACTCGACCCCCTCCACCCCTTTTGCACCTCGGTCTCTTCTGAACAGTAAGTAGCCAGGTGCTGAAGTTTCCCAAGTGTGGTTACTGGTAAACCATGTCTTACTAATTCCCCTTCCCCTGCTGAAAAAAAAGAACCACAGACGAAAGAAATGAGGAGGTAAGAGCAGAAACAATCAGCCAGCAACAAATGCAGTAGCCCTGAAAGGTTATCCTAATGATAGATAAAACTAAAATCTGTAACGCACCACCTGTAATAATTTCACAGAAGATATACCCTGTAAGAAACACTTTGCTACAGAAAAAAATAAAGCAGTAACAAAAGATATACCTTGCAAAAGAATTTGAATTAGAAGATTACAGCAGTAATCTGTAAGCACACACCTGTAGGCACACCCTGTAATAATGCAGCAGAAGGTATACCCAGCAACAACAATTTGTCAGAGAAAAATCAAGCAATAAAATGTTAGCAACAAACAGTAACAATCCCTTTGAGTACAAAATAAAAATAACACACAGTAAATCTGCCTAGCCAAAAGAAGCCTTAATCCTTTTCCTTGCTCTGGTAAGGTTATTTGCTCTGTCCTTTCAAGCAACCTAGAAGAAAAGAGCTCATGTGAAGCTAGGTGCCTTGGCCAGCAAACCTAGTCTTCCAAGCTTTCTATGTGGGTAAAACCACAAGGATGCTAAAACAACAAATAGGGGAACATCTCGTGATATTAGGTTACTTGTTGTGGAGAATTCTCTGACAGTATATTGGCACATCAAGGAAAGTGGGGGAGGGTCAAGCCATAATTTTCAGATTTGTGGGATAGAAAGAGTTACACTGGGGCCTAGAGGAGGGGATTTGGACAACAAAATACTGCACAGAGAGGCATTCTGAATTTATCATCCGGGAGCATTGAGAGCACCAGGAATAAATGATAGCCTTGATATCATGCCTTTTCTTAAGTGATATAGATTAGTTGTACCTTCACTATTCTGTTATAGTAATTTTGAAAAAAAAAATGTTCTATCTTTTAATTCCACCTTTTTTTCAGTAACGGTTTCCTCTTATTTTGATTTGTCCAGTTCTCTCTTTTCGTCTAGGCTTCGGGATGATTTGTTTTCTTGTCATACTGTAATAGTAATGGCCTCTCATGTTTTCTTCTTTTTTGGCAACTCCATCTACCTCTAGAAATCCCTGCATTATGAAGCAGAAATAGGAATTTAGGATATAATTTGAAGCGTGTATTTCTTGTCCTGCCATTCGCTAGTGGTTCTGTATTTGTAGTTCAATAACATATATTGTTATTTAGCCATTATGAATTTATGCACTCAACATAATGAATAAACACATGGTGTGTTTTTAACATGTTTGTCTGTTTCTGTTTGGGTAGCATGTCTTTTGAGAACTGTCACTTTAAATTTTACACTATTTATGTGGTCAAGATGATCCAGACCAACCATCCCTGACGAAGTGCGCATGTGCAAAACCAGTCAGGTTGTTTTATTGAGCTGAATGCACTTTATCCATCTTGCAGCACTGAATATGGATTCGTAACTGTGCGTACAAAGAAATAAAATATTTTTCACGTTATGGTTGGTGGATTGTGCCGTCCTTCATTGCTTTCTTCTCTCCTCTTTTTTTTTCTCCCCTGGTACCTGCCCGACCCCATTGCCTGCCCTGTGGTCAGAAAAGCAACTGCCTCTTGTCCACTACTGGCTGCTCCAGTCAGTTTCCAACCCCACTGCCTACCTTAGGGTCACTGAGCAATGGACACCGGTCTGCTGTCCGTGGGTTCACTCAGATTAAAACCCTGCTGCCTGCCCTATGATCATGAAGCAAAGGCTACTTATCCACCAGCGGTGAACCCACTTAGCTCCTAACCCTGCTGCCTGTGCTGGAATTGTGGAGTTACAGGTGCTCATCTGCCATCAGTGGCTCTACTGCCTCCCTCTCACCTGCTGCTGCCGGTCCCTGTTTTATTACCCCTGACAGCTCTCCCACCCACCAGCCCCACTGCCTGACCTGGGGTTGGGGAGCAATGGTTGCTCATCCTCTGTCGGCAGCTCCAGTCACCATCCTTCCCCACTGCCTGACCTAGTGTTGGGGAAAAGTGGTTGCTCATCCACTGTCGGCAGCTCCAGTTACCATCCTTCCCCACTGCCTGACCTGGGATTGGGGAGCAGTGGTTGCTCATCCACTGTCGGCAGCTCCAGTCATCATCCTACCCCACTGCCTGACCTGGGGTTGGGAAGCAATGGTTGCTCATCCACTGTCGGCAGCTCCAGTCACCATCCTACCCCACTGCCTGACCTGGGGTTGGGGAGCAATGGCCGGTCATCTGCCATACTGGATCTAGTCAGCTCCTGACCCTGCTACCTGCTCTGGGATTGTGAATCAATGCCCACTCATCCAACATCAGTGAGCAAAGTCAGCTCTCAACCCCACTGCCTGCCCTGGAGTCAGGGAACAATCATCACTCATCTGTCTTCCCCCTTCCACTCCAAGTTGATTCATCCAGCTGGCTGCTTGATTAACTTTGTTTATCTCACTGCAGTAGTTCCAGATGGATCCAGATGGGGATGTGGTTTCATCTCACCTTGATGAAACAAAATGCCACCACATTGCAGGTAGATGCCTGACCCCCCCAACCAGCATAATTTTCATTTAAAATGGAATAATTTCATAGAGGCAGTCAGGAAGGAATCTGAAGGGCTTAGTGAAGAAGGACTGACCCGATGGCCACAGTTATGGAGGGGGAGTCAGTGTCTATTAAGACTTGACAGAGCTGCTCCCAAAAGAGAGGGTGGGACAGCTGTATACTTCAGAGATCATCTCGATGTCTCTGCCCTAAAATCATCTACCTTATGCCACTGTGAGGCACTTCATATCCTGCTCACTCTTGGGACCAAGAAAACGACATATTGTGTGCACCTGCAGTCCACCAACCAACTGTCTAACAGGACTGGATGAGCTAATAGACCAAATCTCATGCCTAGCTGGAAGAAATGAGGTCCTCGTACTTGGGGACCTACACATTAATTGGCTGGGCAGTAACCAAGCCACAATAAAGACCAAATTGCAGAGTTATAACCTGTACCAACTGATAGGTGAACCTACCAGACATGTCCTTCACTCAAACACGAACACACTACTAGACTGGATCATGACCAATCTCCCTGAAAATGTAATTACCTCTGGAGTACTACCAGATGCCATCACTGATCACGCCCCAATGTACTGTATCTGGGCCAAAAATAGACCTACTCAGATGGGGCCTCGCTTCATTACCTTCCGCAACTATGCGAATTTCAACTCTCAGTCTTTCTTACACTACATTGCTGCTACTGATTGGTCCTCCATTCTTATGTCCAATGATGCTCAGACTGCCCTTATTCTGTTCTTGAAACACTTCCTAGTGCTCCAAGATAAGCACTGCAAACTTGTAACCCGCCGGGTAAGAAACAGGCAAACCCATTGGCTGAAATCTGACCTACTAGCTACACTTAAACTGAGGGATAAAAGCTGGCTCCGCTATAAGAACTCTGGGTTAACCTCTGACCTTATTACCTACAGGGCTCTGCACAATGCCTGCAAAAAGGACATCAAAAAAGCCAAGAGCTCCTACTGCAAGGACCTACTCACCAACTCCTCTGGTGACCCCAAAAAATTTTGGTCCCATATTAAATCCTTCCTTGGTTCTAATCTAGCATCCACCCCTAATGACATGTCTCTTGATGGGGTACACTGTAATAATCCCAGAACCACTGCCAACTTCTTCAATGACAAATTCTCAGACTTAATTACACCCCCTCTTTCCCTGTCCAACCAGACATATCCAACTAGCAAAATACAAATGGTCCTCATTTCTTTTTCAGATCAGTCACAAAATGCGAAGTGCTTAGACTGCTAAACAGTATTCTGGAATGCACTGCAGCTGGCTCTGACAATCTAGAACCAAAACTCCTTAAGATTGCAACACCTTTCATAGCTGCTCTCCTAGCCAAGATTTTCACGCTCTGCCTGTGCCAGAACTACATCTCTGGGATAAGGAAGACAGCTAGGATTACTCCTGTTTTCAAAAAAAGGAGATCGAAAAGATCCCTCAAACTATAGGCCTATTGCCATACTGTCTGACCTAAATAAGATTCTTGAGGAGCTTGTTGCTCCCCAGACAATTGATTTCCTTCAGAAACATGATCTACTTTCCTCTGCCCAGCATGGTTTCCGCAAAGGCCAAAGCACCACTACTGCTCTTCTCAAATTCATGTCAGATACACTAGTGGCTATGGACTGTGGTCTACTCACCGGGGCAATTTTCGTTAGACATGACCAAGGCATTTGAACTAGTTGATCACTTCATCCTTCTTACCACCCTTGGATCACTAGGCTTCTCAGATAACGTTGCAAGGTGGCTTGGGAACTACCTATCAGCTAGGACTCAAACTGTGAAATACAATTCTACTATCTCGGACAAGACCACTATAAACATTGGGGTTCCACAAGGCTCCATACTTGGGCCCCTACTTTTCTCTCTCTTTTCATAAATAACACCTCCACTGACCTCCACAGGGCAACCTCCTTGCTTTATGCAGATGATACTGTTCTGTATGCTAGCGCAAAAAGCATTGAAGACATAAACAATCTACTCTCTCTTGACTTTCAGCTAGTACAGGAGTGGCTATCTACTCACAAACTTGTATTAAATGAGTCCAAAACCCAGGCTATGCTCTTTGGGATCAAATGTGAAACTCAAACATGCACATCCTAATTTTAAAGTCACCTCCTTAAATGGCTCACTAGTTGGGGTGGTAAATTCATTTAAATATTTGGGCATCACCCTTGATCTGTCACTAAATTTCAACTTACACATCAATCAGACCTGCAAACTGGTCAACTCCAAACTTGGAATAGCCTACCGAACCAGTTATGTGCTCACTTCCACAGCAAGGCTTGCCATAGCCTGTGGCATACTCCTTCTATCACTTACCTATGGTGCCGCAACATATGCCTCTGCATGCAAATCAATCCTTCAGAAATGGGATGTCACATGTAACAATATCTGTCACTATGCATCCTTCTCACACCGTCTGAAACACCACTGTCTCCTCTATTCAGATCTAGGATGGCTTCCTCCTAATGAATTGAGACTTCATGCATACGGCTCTATCATTGATAACATGGTCCGCCTACAAATACCTGCATCCCTTGCAAAACGTTTCCAAAATCTGACACCTTGTTATGGGCTGAGGTCTGCTGATCAGGCCCCTGTCTTCATCCCCAGACACAAAACCACAAAAGGCATGAGTGCTTTCACCTGCCATGCCCCCAAATACTGGAACTCCCTTCCACTAGCTTTGCGCCAATCACCATCTCATGCATCTTTTAAAAAAGGGCTGCAAAACCATCTCGACTCTTCCCACAAGTGCACCTGCTTCAAACCACCATAGTTAACTTCGTTCCTGCCCTCCTCTCTCTCCATGGCATTTTATTGACCTGACCTTCTATTTCGCTATGCACTTATCCTTAACAATCTGTTCCACCTCCCTCCTTACTTTCACTCTCATCCCTTCGTTTCTTGGCTCTTACCTCTATCACTTACTAGTATCCCTCCTATAATACTTTATTATTTCCCTTATTAGCACTAAAATGTTCAATCTGTCATGTTTTCTTCCTTATAGCAAATTGTAGGTAGTCTGGTTTTGTACTGCTCCTCTCTTATCTTTGTTTTTTCTCTACACTGGTATTACATCTGTAAATTGCTCTGTATACTATTGTCAACTAATTTGTACTTGTATTGAAATGTTTCCCTGTAATTGTATAACTACTGTCAACTATCTTTGTACTTGTATTGAAATGTTTCCCTGTATTTTTGTACTGTACCCTCCCGGGTTGTGCCTGAAAATAGTCATTGCTATGGCTAGTGCACCTACCCAGTAAACAAAAACTAAATAAAATAAAATAAATGTGCCAATTTAAGAATGAAGCTTGAAATGTTTATCTGTTGGAATGCCCGATAGCCCACCTGAAGACGGTTCAGAAGCGAGCCAAGGAAATAGTTCAGGAGGCATACCAAGGCCAAGACAGCTGCCGCTCTGTAATGCAGCTTTACTGCGGAGGGTTGGCAGCGGGCTTAACCCCCAGAGTGACCCCTGCGGCTGGGCCAGGGAGCTTGCTCTGTTGCAAAGCCAGCTGTGTGAGTTGACAGAGTCTTTGCCCCTTCCGGGGAGGTGGCAGGGGAAAAACAAAAGGAGAAATACCCAGTAGCTGTCAAAATGATGGCTATATTTAGCCTGCTCAGGGTATCTGATCAGGGTATATCCCTGTGAACAAGGTATATCAACGAGACATGCTACTGGCTGAGGAAGAAAATGCTATATGGTAAAGAAGATTTATCTGCTGTGTAATACTGTTTATAAAGTCCAATAAACAAGGGATATACAGAAGGAACCCAGTGAAAACAATTGAGCTATAGTAAGGCAAACAGAATGCTGGGATGTATAGGAATGGGTATTGACAGCAGAAGGAAGGAGGTATTACTACTTCTTTACAGATCACTGGCGAGGCCCAAACTGGAGTACTGTGCCCAGTGCTGGAGTCCTCACCTGCAAGGCATAAATTAGTTTTGAAGCCCTGATTACCAGTCTTTTCTAATCACAAACTTTTTCTTGGCAACCAGTCAGGTTTGAGGAGCAGCACTAAGTGGTTATTTTAATCTGTAAGATACGGTCCAGAGGAGTGCAGCTGTGGGGCAAAAATGTCAAACTGCATGAAAAAATTATCATAGTGCTGTAGTTTTTACCACAATTTTGGGGAATCAATTACTGCAATTTGAATTTTTTACTGCAATGCGGCAAATCGGTTAATTAGCAACTTCTGCTAATCAAGGCTGCACTTGATTAGTAAATAATGTTTTGAGGTAGTACGCATACCTCTCAACCTTTTGTCCCCCAAATGTGGAACATTGTCTGTCAAACTGTGGAACAAATGGGCAAAATGTGGAACACTTACTCAAATCTTTACCTAAGAAGCTCAAAACACTATTAAAATGTTGCATTTATGTTCAGAAAGTCTGTTATTAGTTGAATAATATATTTTTGCATCATTTACTATGGATTTTTGCTTTAAAATGTTGACTTTGAATGTGGAACAAATCCTCACAATGTGGAACAGGGAGCTTTTGTGAAGTAAAATGAGGAACATGCCTCGTAATGTGGTACAGTTGAAAGTTATGGTAGTACGTTGCTGTGCAGACCTGGTTAGTTCATGCCTTGACGTAAGGAAAGACAGAGACAGGCTGAAGACAGTGCAACATAGGTTGACCAAAATGATTCAGGGCCAGCAGTGCAGATCTTACCAGGATCGTCTCAAAGCACTGAACATGTACTCGCTGGAGGCCAGACGAAAGAGGGGAGATATAGAAACTTTCAAGTTCCTTAAAGGAATGAATGAGGTAAATTGTAAGGAAGTATTTAGCATAAATAGCAGATCGAGAACATGGGGGCATGAGTGGAAACTGATTGGGGTGCAAGGGAGGTTCATGAGAGAAGTGAGAACATTTTATTTTACTGAAAGAGTGGTGGAATCATGGAACAATCTGCCAGTTTGAAGTAGTTGGTGCCAAAACTATCAGTGGTTTCAAAAATGGCTGGAACAGAGTCAAGGGCTTAGTGATTGATCATGGTGGCAGCGGTAGGGCCAGGAGCATGGGGGTAGATACTGTGGGTTAGAACCATGTATGAACAAAAGGTCCTGGGTTTATTAGAGATTTATGAGCCGACTGGATGGAGCAAATTTTTTTGTTTTGTTTTTTTGCTGTCATCGTCGATGTTAATGTGTTTCTATTTTAGCTGTGCTATCCTGAGTAAACACATCATAAAATGTGTTAAAGCAGCCCCACCGAAAATGAGATACTGTATCTCAGTTGGCCTCTCCTGGAAAATACATTGTAAAATGGGTAAAAGCAGGACCCAGCTGAAAACAAAATATTGGATAATATCAACATAACACCATGTAAAAAAGCATAACTCCATTGAGAACAAGATATTGTATCTCAACTGCACTACCATGGGTAAATATATTGTAAAAATGGGTAAAAGCAAGGCAGGAAGAACCCCACCGAAAACAACATAGTGCATCTCATCTGCTCTATCCGTGGGAAACTACAGTGTAAAAAGTGTAACAGCAGAACCCCGCTGAAAATGAAGTACTGCATCTCACCTGGTCTGGCCAAGTACAAATACATTGCAAAAATGGGACGAGCAGGACTCCGCTAAAAGCCATATACAGTACTGCATCGTAGCTGTGCTATCTTGGGTACATACATTTAAAAAATGTGTAAAAGCACAACCCCCACAGAAAATGTGATGTTGCATCTTAGCTGTCCTATCCTGAATAAATACAGTGTGCAACTGCAGAAATGCAGGACCCCACTGAAATAAAATATTGCATCTCAGTTAACTTATCCTGGTTAAATTCATTGTAAAAATGGGTGAAAGCAGGACCCACTGAAAACAAGATATTGCATCCCAGCTGGCCTGTCTTAAATAAATATTGTAAAAATTGGTAAACAAGAAAGACCCCAGAGTAAATGAGATATTGCATCTCAGCTGGCCTATCCTTTTGAAACTCATCTGCACTATCCTGGTTAATCCCCCCATTATTTCCCTATCTCTGGTAGTACCCCCACCTTCCCTGGTCCTCCAGTAATAATTTCTCTGTCGTCTAGTGGCACTTCACCCTCTCTCTGTCCCACTGCTAACATCTCTGGTATGTAGTGGTACCCTCAACACCCAGTGCACCCATACAAGTCTTGTATTGCTATAGAAGCAACTATAAGGACACCGTACTTGACAGAAATCTAATCAAACTTACTTCCTTTGAGTGCACACACCTGTACGGGCTACTGCTGTGTGTGTGTGTGTGTTATAGAATGCAGGAACATCCCTGACCAATCACAGTTCCCCCTTCGGTTGTGTGTGAGGTACTCTTATTACCGTAACAGTATCTCATGAGCTGAACCACTGCTATGGGCTTCTGGCTGACTACTTACATCATCAGTGTTTTAAATTAAAAAAAAAAAGGATTAAAAAAAAAGCAATCTATAATAATTTTATGGGTCTCTTTGGAGGGCGTTTTATGGATCTAGGAGCATCACAGCTTGTGTCTTTAGGACCACAGAACTGCTCACCTTCGGTTCACAGTCCTCTGGTCCTAAGAATGTGCGAGGGGACACTCTTATATCCAAGAGGTACTCCAACAGACCTATAAACGTATATTGTATGTCTAGAACTAGCCGCCTCTGCATTACCTTCTTTAAAATTTTCTTTGTTTCTGTTATTGTAATGTAAATCTGGTTGGTTGTTTGCAGTTCGTATGTTTGAAGTTAGCATCCAGATTTACTGCTACCACATCTGGCTGGTTTGTTGTTTTGGCTCCCCAACTGCCAGCACCTGGGCTGCCGGCATGGTAACGTGGTACGCTGCTGCAGGCTCGTTGAGCAGCCACACAATTTGTAAAAAGGGCTTTGGCTTGCTCTTGGAAGGACTTGGATGTCCAAAGTCTTGCCAGGGCTAAAAGAGAGTGCTTCAGTACAGTAAGTAATACCAGCCTGTTAAAGATACTGCATGTACTTTCAGCATTAATATTGCTGTGGCACGGCCAGTCTATTCATGCTGATGGTAGACATTAATTTGCTGCATTTACCAGTCCTGCACTGACTCTTGCCCATAAAGAAGTACTGCTGATTTGTATACCATGAATAAAACGTTACCTTTGTAAAATCACCTATACGACAGGTGTTTTTAGGTTGATAGATTCCTCCTTTCCACTAACTGCAAACATATTACAAACTCATAACTCCATAACTCATCACCTGGTTATACATTATCTTACACTTTCCCATGACACAATATTTTAAGAAACAAAAGCTTTGCCATTGTCTTCTCAACCTGAACATCATAAAAACTTTAATTCTTTCAAAATAACCTACTGTTTTATTTTGTTCCATTACTTGTCATGCAGTTCGTATTGTTGACGTTATTACATCAGTGTAATCAGATTTCCAACCACAGTAGTTCTGACTAGAATTTGTTCTAAAATAGCTAAAGCAGCCCCCCCGTTAAAACAAACATAGTTCAGTCCTGTAATTAGATTGAAAATGCTACTTAACACACTACAGGAACACACTGAGCTGCACCATGATGCATGAGAGGGAGAAATAATTGTCAAAAAGTAGAGAAGCAACTTTATAACTTACCTGAGGCACCAGGCTAGACAGCAAACATATCAAAATGCACAGTCATTTTTAAAAACACCCCCTTAATAACTGGCACAGTGGCCCTCATACAGACTTCCCTGAGGCTATGTTGTGAATTTTACAGGCAATTAGTTAAAAAAAAAAAAAAAAAAAAAAATTTGAAAACCGGCACACTTTTGAATTTCAGGGGGCAGACAGCCTCAACCTACTAGAGTTACTAGAGATACAAGAAAATAACAAAAACTACAATGTTTTAAAACAGATGGAAGGAGCTGCCTCAGAGCACTGTCTTCCCCTTCTAATTGGTACAAAAGACTAACTGCCTTGGATGGAATGCTCATGTAGCTGGGGTTCTAAAGTGTTACTGTGACAGCCAGAAGAGGTGCAACTGTACCACTTAATTCCCATGGTAGGGTTGCACAATACCCAAATGTAATTATTCCCCACTGACAACGTCAGGCGATACAGAAACAAATAGTTTAAGAATTGTTATCTAGAGTCAGTTAAACGGTAGTTACAAATACCTCCACTTAAAGTTTAGTCATTTTAACAACTGCATGGCCTCTGGGTGGGGTTTAACTGTGTTTGCTGAATATTTCCAATATTTGATTTCGAGTGCAGCACCACCGACCAACCAGCTTCAGGCCTACACCGATTCAGCCACTGGGTACCTAGTAAACTTTTGGGAGTTCCCTATTAGATTTCAAAGGGTAAACACGCTGGTATTAGAAGGGAGGTGGGTAGCACCTCTAGATACACTGTACTGTGCTGATGGGGTATGCTGAGTGTTGGTAGTGCCTAGGAGGGTGTATTTTGAATGGATACAGCCCACGAAAAGGTTTAATTTGGCTATGCATGCTCAGGGCATGTTATTGGACTGGGCCTCTTAAGGGCAACAGAAGACTGGCCAAACCACAAACATTTATAGTACCTTCTAATAACGTCATGTTTTGTTTGCATTGAATTGCCCAGTGCTATTTCCTAGAGATGATGCATAGTGTGGAAATGTCTAGCCTGTTGTGGTTTCACAGGAAGGGTGACCCCTAGTAGGGAGATACAAAATCCTTGGTGGTCATACTGACTTGCCACCAGGCCCACTAATCTTTCTCTGCACAGAGGTACTATGTGGGCCCCGTCCCCTTTCCCTGAGGAAACAGATAAGTCCAGGAGCCAATGTGATATCCATGTCATAAGATGCATGCTGCATAACCTGGATTTGTGTAACAGGAAGCCATTGTCCAGGAATAGAGCTAAAAAAACAAGGACTATTATGCACACAGGGATACAGAGGGTTCTGCTTCCTCTTCCCAGCATGGCAGCATGGCTAACTGAGGCAGTGTTTTAGGGGACACTTGTCAATGGATAGTGCAAACCTACTTTACCTATTGTAGAGAATGTGCAGTGACTGTGGTGTCCGGCTATGCATTATGGTCACACAATAGAGAGACTGTAGCACACATGCTTGAGATGCATCCTTTAGCGATATGACAGTCACAAGTAGTGGAGTATTCGTATTGCTGACATTGGGAATATCTCTTACCTTGCCTAACCTACAGAACAAAATGTATTTATTTTTATTTTATTTATTAAGATCTCAGAAAATACCTTTGAGCTGGGAGCTTTTTTACGAAGGTTCCACATCAAACAAGGAAACAAGACATACGATTCAAAATAGGAACCGAGCAAGACATTAAAGTACAGCGTTGTTTGGTACAGTTGAGCATACAGGAGAAGACATTGTTAAATACATTTACGTACAAGGTTACCTACAATTAAGTACAGGGTAATAAAACAAACGTTTAAGCGGAGTATATATTTCGTTGTCAGGCTCGGAGGGGGTGTTGGGGAGAGAGAGAGAGTAGAAATAAGTGCCTCATGGAGGCTAGGAGATGTTAGAAAGGTGGTGGGCTAGTTAGGGCTGGAGGAGGGAGGGAGGGAGAGGAGGGGGGGTAGGAGCTGAGGGATAAAGGGCAGGAGGAGGGTGGTCAGGGAGAGAAATTGGGGCTATCAGTCACAGCTGCTAAGACTGAAAACATGTAGGTGGAGTTTTCTCTTAAAAGGTCCCAGCCTAGTCTCGAAAGTGATATAGGGGGGTAATTTGTTGTGTTAACTCAGGGCCCGGTACACAAAAGATCTTTGCACTAGTGAAGTCCGAAAGAAGGGGACATGCAGCAATTGCTGAGCTAAACATCTTGTGCAGTGGGGGCTGGGAGCTGTGGAGAGTAAGTTCTGGATGGCAGGAGGGGAAAGGCCTAGGCAGGATCCCCCAAAGAGACACACTTGGTACCACACTCTTTCTTGAAGTGTAAGCCAACTGGATTGTGATTAGAGGTTGCAAGTGTGTGTTAGGCGACTTGCTCCAAAAAGTAGCCTGCAATACTTGTTATAGGAAAACTATACCCTCATTTCAGGCAGTATAGCACAGTGGTTTAAGGCTCTGAGCTGCAAATCTGGAGACCTGGGTTTGAATCCCACAGCCCCCACTTGCATACTGTGTGACCCTGAGCAAGTCACTTAACTTCCCTGTGCTCCCAGGTTGCAGCTGTAAACAAGCTTTCAGCTTTGTGTGTCTCACCTGGTTAAACGATTGGAAAAAAAATGTATATGTTTCCATGTTAACAGACAACTCCGTTCCTGTAGCTGTTTGGGCTGTGTGTGTTAGGTTTAGTTTGTTTTCACTGCTCATGGTATCCCCCTGTGACTGTCCTGGGAGTCTCCATTTCATGGTTGTTGAAATCTCATTGTCCGTGAGAACTGCATTAGCATATGAGAACATGATGTCAGATCAGCGATTTATGCCATGTATCTATATGCAGAAAGAACAAATACCCTACAAAAACTCTCTGGAAACTCATAAATTGAATGAAGTTTAAAGGGAAAAAACTGCATTATAACTTAAATAGTTTGCGAAGCTCACTGAAGGTAGATGTGGTATTTCACACCTTCTTGCAACTTGTTTCTTTTAAGACTAATTAAGCAGACAGGCATACTAGGGAGTTTAAAGGGTGATTACACATCATGTTCTTATATGTTAATGAAGCTCTCAGGGACAATGAAATTTCAACAAACATGAAATGGAGCCTCCCAGAACAGTAACAGGGCCTAGTATGAACTGCGAAAACAGACTAAATTATTTGTATACATCCTTAACAGCTACATGAAAAGAGTTGTCTATTGACATGGAAACAAATAAGATTTAGAATATATGAGGGTGTAGTTTTCCTTTAAGGGCAACACTCACTCTTTTTAGGGTGGAGTCAGAGGCCACACCATACACCACTAAATCATAATCAATAACATACAGAATGGAGCTTTTTATAGAAAGTGACAAGGCTTCTTGGGTCAAGCAGTGACGGTGCCTGTATAGTAAGCCAATCTGAGGTTTAACAACCTTAACAATTTGGTCTATGTGCTGCACAAAGAATAGGGAGCAGTCCAGGGTGATGACTAGGTATTTCAAAGATTGTACTTGGTCAATGGAGGAGTGTAGGCTATTCAAGATGGTCATCTGGAAGCCCTTATACTTATTTCGGGGGTTCACAAATAACATTACTTTATAGTATCATAGTAATGTGTCAGCAGAAAATGACCATCCTAATCCATCTAGTCTGCTCATTTCTTACCCGCCCCTACTTGTCTCCGTTTCTCAGGGATATTTTACTCTGCCCACTAGCCAACCCCTTGTGTCTGTCCCAAGCCCTCTTGAATTCCTCCACTGTTTCTGCACACACCACCTCATTAGATAATCTGTTCCAGGGTTCCAGCACCCTCTCAGTGAAATAACATCACCTTACATTGCTCTTAAATCTTCCCCCTTCCAATCAGAAATTATGACCCCTTGTTTTAACTCTTACTTTCCTTTTGAATAATCTTTCATTCACTTTATTTATTCCCTTCATATACTTAAAAGTCTCTATCATGTCACCTCTATCTTGTCTAACCTCCAGCGGGTATAGATTTAATTCTCTCCATCTAGTCTTGTATGGCTTCTCTTACATACCTTGCACCATCTTTGTTGCCCTTCTCTGAACCCTCTCCAACCCATCTATATCCTTTCTTAAATGAGGCCTCCAGAACTGTACCCTGCACTCCAGGTGTGGTCTGACCATGGTCTTATATAAAGGCATCAACACTTCTCTCTTCTTACCTGTTATACCCCTTCCTATGGATGCCATCATTTTATTAGCTTTACCTTTTTCCAGGTAGAAGGTCACCTGGGGGCCAGTGACCATCACATGGTATGGTTCAATTTGGCCACTACATCTAAATCATTCCATTCCAAGGCAAAAATATGGGACTTCAGAGGAGCTGACTTTGATAAGATGGCCAACAGAGTTAAGCTAGCCCTGGCAAAAAGAAACACAGGTGAGGGGTACAGGCAAAGTGGGCAAGCATTAAGGATGCAATACTTGAAGCAACATCCCATTGCGTTAGACAGAAAAGGAAGTGCAAAAGAAGAAGGAAACCACTTTGGGTCTCAAATACAGTAGCAGAAAAGATCAGAGCCAAAAGGCTGGCCTTCAGGAAATATAAGGGAACACAGCGGGATGAAGATAGGGAGGCATACCAAACTGCCCTAAGGGAAGCAGGGAATGCAGTAAGGCAGGCAAAGTCCCAAACTGAGGAAACACTAGCACGAACAGTAAAAAAAGGTGACAAGACTTTCTATAGATACATTAGTGAAAGGAGAAAGTCCAGAGGGGGTATTGCTAAGCTCAAAAGAGAAAAAGGGGCATGTGAGGAGGAGGACCCTGTAAAAGCATCTATCCTAAATAGATACTGTTTCTCAGTATTTACTGAAGAGAAGGTAGGGCAGAGCATACAGCTGAACACCATGGGCACAGGGGGGAGGGAGGTGAGCACTACTCCCTTCACAAAAGAAAGGGTCCTACAAGAGCTCGCTAAGCTCAGGGTGGACAAGGCAATGGGATCTAATGGCATACATCCCAGGGTACTTAAGGAGCTAAGGGTGGAACTAGCAGAGCCATTAGCAGAAGTGTTTAGTGAGTCTCTAAGCACAGGAGAGGTCCCAGAAAACTGGAGAAGGGCTCATGTGATCCTGCTCCACAAGTGTGGTAGCAGGGAGGAGGCAGGGAACTACAGACCAGTCAGTCTTACCTCAGTAGTGGGCAAGATTATGGAGGCACTCCTTAAGGAAAGGATAGTGCAACACCTGGAATCCATAGGGGCACAGGATCCAAGACAGCATGGGTTTACAAAAGGAAGGTTCTGTCAAACTAATCTCATAGATTTGACTGGGTAACCAGAGTGGTGGACCAAGGGGGAGCAGGTGATATCGCCTACTTTGACTTCAGCAAAGCTTTCAACACTGTTTCACATAGAAGATCGATAAATAAGCTGGGTAGGCTCAGGGCGGGTCAGAAGTTGGTCAACTGGGTGGCAAACTGGTTGACTGGCAGAAAACAGAGAGTGGTGGTAAATGGTATACAGTCAGAAGAGCTGCAAGTCACAAGTGGGGTACCTCAGGGATCAGTCCTCTTCAATATCTTCATTAGTGACCTTGCAGATGGACTAGAGGGTAAGGCTTGTCTGTTTGCAGATGACACCAAGATCTGCAACAGAGTAGATGATCCAGATGGGGTGGGCATAATGAGAAGAGATCTGGATAAACTAGCAAAATGGTCAGAAGTGTGGCAACTGGGATTTAATGCAAAGAAGTGCAAGATCATGCACATAGGGAAGAGAAACCCTGAAGCCACCTATAGGCTGGGAGGGGAGTTGCTGGCAGTCACAAAGCAAGAAAGAGACTTGGGCATCATCATCACCGATGACCTGAAATCATCCAAGCAGACCTCTAAAGCAGTAAGTAAGGCTAGGGGGATGTTAGGGTGTATTAGTAGGGGTATCACAAGTCATAAGAGGGAGGTAATAATCCCTCTTTACAAGACACTGGTTAGGCCCCATCTGGAGTACTGCATGCAGTACTGGAGGCCACACCTTCACAAGGACATTAACCAAATTGAGGCAATCCAGAGAAGGGCAACCAAAATGGTGCAGGGACTGCATCAGAAGACATATGAGGACAGATTAATGGAGCTCAATATGTATACCCTTGAGCAAAGGAGGGAGAGAGATGATATGATCGAAACATTCAAACACCTTAAGGGCATTAACAAGGTGAAAGAGTCTAACATGTTTAAATATAAGAAAAATAGCAGGACAAGAGGACACAGCTAGATTAGAGGGAGGCCGATTAAGGGAATGTGAGAAATTCTTTTCACAGAAAGAGTGGTGGATGCATGGAATGGCCTACTCTCAGGAAGTGGTGGCTAGAGTACAGTGCAGGGCTTCAAACAGGCATGGGATAGGCATAAGGGAGCAATACAGATGAGTATGAATAGATAGGCCACTGACAGAGCAAAGGCCGATGGCACTTTTATAAGGTAGAAAAAGAAATGGGCAGACTGGATGGGCCTTGCGGTCCTTATCTGCCGTCAACCTCTATGTTTCTATGTATGTCTTACTACACTGATTTCCTACTTTAAGGTTGTTTGAGATTATAATCCCCAGGTCCATTTTCTGTTCTGTTTGCTTTATCAGTTCTCCCCAAGTGAGTACTCAGCCAGTGGATTTTTACACCCCACATGCATCACTGCACACTTCTTAGCATTGAACTTCAGCTGCCAAATGTCCGACCACTTCTCTAGGATGCTCAGATCTCTCCTCATGGCCTCAGCCCCTCCTGCTATGTCAAACTTATTGTATAACTTTGCATCATCTGCAAAAAGACACACTCCCGTCAAGTCCCATTGATATAACACTGATAAATATGTTAAAAAGGATTGGTCCCAGTACTGACCTCTGAGGAACACCGCTCGTCACCCTCATTATCCTAGAATATACACCATTTACCACCACCCTCTGACTTCTACCCTTCAGCCAGTTTTCCACCCATCTAGTTATTTTCTGTCCCACCCCCAGGCTCTCGGTCTTATTTACTAGCCTACAGTGAGGAACTGAGTCAAATGCCTTACTGAAGTCCAGGTTGGCCACATCAGCTGCCCCCCTTGATTAATAATCTTTGTTACCCCATCATAAAATGTGATCAGATTTGTCTGGCAAGATCTCCCACTAGTGAAGCCATGTTGCTTTTCATCTAATAGTTTATTGTCCATTAAGTATTTTACCACTCATTCCTTTATTAACACCTCCATCACCTTACCCACCACTGATGTGAGGCTGACAGGGCGGTAATTCCCCACCTCCTCCCTGCAGCCCCCCCCCCTTATAAATTAGTACTATGTTCGCTGTCTTCCAGTCATCAGAACCCCCGTATTCAGGGATAAATTAAATATCTCTGTCAGATGTGATACCAGCTCATCCCTCAACTCTCTAAGAACTCTTGGATGCAAACCATCAGGCCCCATTGCCTTATCTACCTTTAATTTTCCAAGTTCTTTCCTTACTCAGTCCTCACTTAATGGGCTCTGATCCATCCCACATTCTTCTCCTCCCTTCCTCTTTAACTCAGTTCCCTTCCACCTCCACTGCTTTTTTTTTATAGCTCATTAGAAGCTTATATTTGGTGAACCAAGCTTCTGCTGTGGTGAAATCTTTTTGAAGTTGAGATTCCAGGAAGTGCGGGTCAGAGCTTTTAGAGAAGATGATGGCGTCATCGGCATAGAGCAGAATTTGTTCTCTACAGACTGATGGGAGTTTGTTAATAAAGAGGCTGAACAAAAGGGGGCCAAGAATTGACTCCTGAGGGACGTCAGTGAGGACCTGATGACTATCAGAGAGGGTGCTTTAAATTGTTACTCATTGGGACCTATTACTAAGGTAGCTCTGAAACCATCCAACAGCTTCAATAGAGAGGCCAATGGAGAGGAGCTCTTTAAGTAGTGTTTTATGACTGACAGTGTCAAAAGCCTTAGTGAGGTCACTGTAAATCACCTCGGCTATCCGACTACTGTCTAGGGCTCCATGCAGGAAGTCCGAGTACTCCAAGACTGCAGTGGAGGTGCTGTGCCCCTTACAGAACCCATGTTACTGTGGGCATTGTAATCCGTACTTTTCCAAATGGTCAACCAGCTGCTCTGAAACAATTCTTTCTAATGCCTTAGAGAGGGGGTCAGTATCGATATTGGGCAGTAGTTCGAGTGAAGGTCTCTTTCACCACTTTTATGGACAGTGGTGACCACAGTGGCTTTCCATACCTGGGGAAATTGACCAAGCCAGTGAGAGAGGTTCAGAAGCTTAGTTAGTGGAAGAAGCACTATATCAAAGGTGAGGGTAAGTAGCTTAAGGTCCAGCATGGCGTTGCTGTGTCTAGATTTGCCAAGCACCTGTTGGAGGTATTTTTTGGCTTCGGACATGGAGATTGCTTTAAGGTAGAAGGGGGGAGGGCTTGTGGGGGACCTATTGAAAGAGGTCTTAGGGTCAAGTGAGTTTCCAACTGAAATATCTTGGAGATCTGGTGGCGGCATGCTGCTGAGGTTAGTGAAAGCATCATTAAAGGTGTTGGCGAAGATTTTGGGATCCTTGGTAATTTTCCCATTCACCAGAATCACGGAGGGTCAGGTTTTGCTGTCTTTCCCAGTTATGTCCTTCAAGTTATCCCAGAATTTTATGCCATTTCCCCATGAAATAGTGAGGCAGTCCTTGAAGTAATGCGATTTGGCAAGTCTGACCTCACGGGTGTAGATGTTTCTGGTTGTTTTATCATTCTGAATGTCGGCCTGTAAGCCGGTGGCCTTGGCTCTGTGCCAGAGATGGTCTCTGGTGGCCATAACATTCAGAAGAGCTTTGGAGATCCAAGAATTGTGGACTCCCTTAATTTTGCGTTTATGTATGGGAGCAAAGATGACACATGCTTCATTAAATTTATAAATAAAATAATCCAGCACCTGGTTTATGTCCATGGCAGAGTCCAGGGTGGACCAGTCAATGTGACTAAGGTAGGTCTTGAATGAGTTTAGCTGTCTGTGCTTGAGGGTATGACTCGCTATGAATTTGGGGGGAGGGGATTGAGGCCTTATTAACCCAGTGACAAGTGATAGGGGAATGATCACTCAATGCATTCGCGAGGATGGTGGTGTTGGAGATCCGGTCCAGTTAGTTTGTGAGGATCCAGATGAAAAGGGTACTGGTGCCAGTATGGTAGTTGATTCTGGTGGGTGTTTCTACCATTTGAGTGTAGTTAATACTGGATAGGGCATCTTTGAATTGGGCAGCCTCATGTGACATCCAGTTTATATTGAAGTCACCTAAGACTACTACCTCCCAGTTTTGCCTAATGCCTTTAATATATTCATTGATTTTGTGGAACCCTACCAAGTGATCCCTAGGGGGAATGTACACAGAGACAATTTTTATGGATTTGCTTTGGGCACTTAACAGTCGCCTTATGGCCATGGCTTGTGTGGTATTCCCAGTGTCAATTAAAGGGACAGCGTGGCACCGTAGCTGATCTCTGATGTATATAGCACAACCACCACCACTTTTCCCTAGCCTGTCGAACCTGAAGAGGGTGTACCCATTTAGGGCTATTGACGAGTCTGGGATTTTGGATGATAGCCAGGTTTCTACCAGAGAAAGTCATCTGGATTGTGCTGGCTAACCCACACTTGGAGCTGGTCAGATTTGGTCAGTAAGCTACGGATGTTAACTGAGGTTATTTTTAGTGTATGATGGTTGTCTACACTACTTAGAGGTTGTTGGATGGGACCAGGGTTAGGGTGGATATTGCCTGAGATGGGTAGGAGCATCACTATAATGTGTAGCAGGATGTTTTTTTAAGGCTGTCAGGTTTCCTTTCCATATGGTTACTGTCACCTCCCTTCATTGCATTACATGGAGTGGAAGCAGGGCAGGGAAGTAGGTGCACAATCTAGACCCAATTGTGGGTGAGCAGGTGGCCATTAGTAGCAAGTAGCCCATCATTACTAGGGGTAGGGGTGTTACTCATGCCAGAGTGGTGACCGAGTGTTACGGTAGTATTAGCTGCATTTGTGTCACGCTGAGAATGTTTGGGTAGTCAAGGGAGAAAAGAATTAGAAAGAGAACAGGCAGAATTAGTGATTTACTGGGAGCCAGAATTCTCAAGCTGGGGGGTGGGGACAGGGCATGGGGGAGCAGTGGGAGGGTTGCAGAGGAAACTGCCGGGGAAATCACAAGGCACAGCAGAGATAGAGGGTGTGTCAGTAGCAGCAGGATGAACTAAGTGGGGGAAGGGGTTATACCATGTATGTGTTGGGCTTAGTTAGAGGTATAAGTAGTTAGAACTACTTAGAGATACAAGTAAGCTGAGTGACTTAGTGGTTAGAGTTGCTGACAGTTGTGCTGACTGTACCTACAGCCAGGGATCAAATCCCAGCAGCGGGGAAAATTTGGTTCTAGGAAAAAGGGAGGTGGGTGGGAGGATTGAAACCAGAGTTTTTTCCTACTTAATCTATGCTATTAGGGTAGAACAACAAGGGTATCAAAAGTTGGTAGTTTCTACTAGGGACTGTAAGATTCTGTGACTAGATACCCACTGCAGCCTTTCCCTTTATAGTTGTGCCAGAGAATCAATAGCTGACCCCCATCTGCTGTCACACCTTGCTCAATCTGCAGAGCAAAAGGGTCATGTGATTAGATACCAATGCCACTTTGCCTTTTACAGCTGGGTCAAGCTGAAATGGGTCTGCTGTCCTACTATGCCCAATGTGAAGAGCAAACAGATCATGTAACTAGATACCCACTGCCAGCTTGTCCTATACACCTGGGCCAAAGGATCAACAGCTGAACTGGATCTGCTGTTCCAGCTTGCTCTATCTGTAGAGCAAAAGGATTGTGTGAGTAGATACCGACTGTCATCATGGCTTTTACAGCTGGGCCAAAGGAGCAACAGCTGAACTGGGTCTGATGTTCCACCTTGCCCAATCTGTAGAGCAAAAGGATTGTGTGAGTAAATACCAACTGCCAACTTGCCTTTTACAGCTGGGCCAAAGGACCAACAACTGACCATGATCTGCTCTTCCAGATTTCATAGTCTGCAGACCAAAAGGGTTGTGTGACTAGGGAACCACTGCCACCTTGCCCTTTACATCTGGTTAATGGGATTAACAGCACACCTTGCCCAATCTGTAGTGTAAAAGGATTGTGTCAGTAGATACCCACTGTCATCTTGCCCTTTACAGCTGGGCCAAATACTCAACAGCTTCCCTGATCTGCTGTCGCACCTTGCCCAATATGTAGAGCAAAGGGACTATGTGAGAAGATACCCAGTGTCACTGTTCCCTTTCCAGCAGGGCCAAAGAAGAAAAAAAATACTCACCATAGTAATCTTGTTTCTTCCAGGGGATCACACAGTTATGATTAAACTAATACAGTCAGCCTTCAGTGTTAATAGAAACAAAGAATTTGACAGCAGATAAGGACCGTTTGGCCCACCTAGTCTGCCCATTTCCCTACCTGATGGATAAGCTGCAGTTTCTAGTTAAACAGCTTACTTCTTCCTACCCCCACTAGAATTGCCTTATGCCTGTCCCATGCATTCTTGAATTCTCCAACTGTTCCTGACTCCACAACCTCCTCAGAAAGGCTGTTCCATGCATCCATAACCCGTTCTGTGAAAAAATACTTTCTAACATTACCTCTGAGCCGTCCCCCCCCATCTTCAAATTGTTCCCCCTTGTTCTTGCACATCTCTTCTTCTGAAAGATACTACCCTCTTGTACTTTAATTCCCTTGAGATACCTAAAAGTTTTTATCATGTCCCCCTCTCCCTCCTTTCCTCAAGGGTATACATATTAAGCTGCTTTAGTCTCTCCTCGTATGTCTTCTGGTTCAGACCCTGCACCATTTTGGTTGCCCTCCTCTGAACAGCCTCCACTCTGTCTATGTCTTTGTGGAGATGGGGTCTCCAGAATTGCACGCAGTACTCCAGATGAGGTCTCACTAACTGTCTGTACAGAGGGATAACAACTTCCTGTTTTCTACTGTTGATTCCTCTCCATATGCATCCCAGTATCCCCCCAGCCTCCTTACTGCTTTCTCACATTGCTTGCCCACCTTTAGGTCATCTGATATAATTACTCCTAGGTCTCTTTCAATTTTTGTTGTTATTAACTCACCCTCCATTGTGTACTCTTCCCCTGGGTTTTTGTTTCCCAGATGCATTACCTTGCACTTCTTTGCATTGAATCTGAGCTGCCACTTATTTGACCATTCCTCCAACTTTGCCAAGTCCCTTTTCATTCTTTCCACCCCACCTTGTGTATCAACCCTGTTGCAGATTTTTGTGTCATCTGCAAAGAGACACACCTTTCCTTCCAGGTGCTCTCTAATGTCACTTATAAAGACATTAAAGAGGACCAGTCCCAGTACCGAACCCTGCAGTACCCCGCTAGTTATCTTCCTTTCTTCACTGTGGACTCCGTTTACTATCACCCTTTGGGTCTTGTTGTCCAGCCAGTTTTTTATCCAGGCTACTACCTTGGGACCCACTCCAAGGCTGGCTAACTTGTATATTAATCTTTTCTGTGAGACTGTGTCAAATGCCTTGCTAAAATCTAGGTAGGCCATATCCACAGCCCCTCTCTGGTCTACTACTTTGTCACCCAGTCAAAGAAATCTATTAGGTTTATCTGAAATGACCTTCCTGCTGTGAAACCATGCTGCCTTGGGTCCTGTGCCCCACTGGCCTCTACGTACTTAACAATTCTTTCTACCTTCTACCATAATTTTCCCTACCATTGAAGTCAAACTAACTGGTCTGTAGTTTCCTGCCTCTGCCCTGCTCCCACTTTTGTGAAGTGGAATCACATTTGCCCTCCTCCAGTCCTCAGGTACCACCCCATCCTCCCATGATTTGTTAAACAGAGTAGTCAGTGGTGTTACTAGTTCTACCCTTAGTTCTTTTAGAATTCTTGGGTGAGTCCCATCAGGCCCCATTGCTTTGTCCACCCTCAGTTTCAAGAGTTCTTTCAAAACCCTTTCTTCTGTGAATGGACTAGTATCGACCCCCCCTATTCAGAGTTTCTCCCTCGTTTGGTTTAGGTACCTCCCCCTCCTCTTCCGTTGTGAATACTGAGCAGAAATATTCGTTCAGCTTTTTCACTGTCACCCTCTGCCCACATTCTCTGCCGTTTATTAAGTCTCTGTATCCCTCCCTTGGTCTTTCTTCGCTCCCTAAGGTACCTATAAAAGGTTTTATCCCCCATCTTAATAGAGCTGGCTATCTTTTCCTCAGTTTGTGCCTTTGCTATTCTGACTGCCTTCCCTGCCTCCTTCTGCTTTAACTGATAAAGTTCTCTGTCCTGCTCTTTCTATGTTTCCTTATATTTCCCGAATGCTATCCTTTTCTCCTTAATCATCCCTGCCACCTCTTTTGAGAACCATAGTGTTTTTTTTCCTTCATTTTGTTTTGTTGATTTGCTTCACACAAAGGCTTGTTGCCTCTGCGATGGCTGTTTTGATTATTCCCCATTGTTCCTCCTTCTTGCCCGTTTGCTAGTGCTTTTCTGAGGCACTCTCTCATTTTCCCAAAGTCAGCCTTCCTAAAGTCCAATACTCTTGTTTTTGTATGGCTTGACTCTATAGCTGTGTTTACTATGAACCACACTGTTTGGTGGTCACTTGTTCCCAGATGACTACCCACTTCTAAATCTGAGATCCTTTCTCCTTCCCCATTTGAGAGTACCAGGTCTGAGATTTCTCCCTCCCGAGTGGGTTTCAACATTTGCTGCCTGAGGCATGCCCCCTGTAGGGCATCAAGAATGACCCTGCTCTTGGATGTGCCTGCAGCAAAGGTACTCCAGTTAACATCTGGCATATTCAGGTTCCCCATCAACAATATCTCCCCTTTTTCTGCCATTTTAAGGATGCCTCCTATCATTTCCTTGTTGAACTGCCAGAGAGAAATAGAATGTACGCAAATGATGGAACTCTGATTGGCAAGTGCCAATTTCAAACTGCTGCCCTTAGTAACTGCTGCACTCTGAGTGCTTAGATTCATTACGTAGCCTAACAGGGTATAGACCCTCTAATTAACTGACTATGCAGATTAAGCCCCCCTTAATCACATCCCCATAAACCAAACATGCCCCAAGCAGGAACAACAGTGTGAACCAACTGGTTAAAGAAACAAGCATTTGGTTATGAACCATATATAATCAAAGCAGAGATGCAGATAGAAAGTCTATCCCTTTGTGTATAGGTTCAGGTAGGGGAGGCAGAGTGGGAGCTTTAATCATCCTGTGTGATCCCCTGGAAGAAATAAGATTACTATGGTGAGTAATTTTTTCTTCTAACCCCAGAAATCACACAGTATGATTAAACTAATGCAGACTACCAAGCAGTACATTTGGAGGTTGGGCCGAGAACCTATTTTGAAAGCAGGTTCTGCAGCACTACTGTACCACATCTAGCATTACTTCTGGACTGTATGTCCAGGCTGTAATGATTGGTGAAAGTGTGCACTGTTTTCCACGTAGGTACTTTGCAGATTTCCAAAAGTGGGATATCCCTTGCAGCTGCTACTGATGCAGCTGTACCCCTGGTAAAATGTGCCCTGAGGCCCAGTGGAGTTTGTTTGCCAACTTTACTGTAACAGAACTATATGCAGGTCGCTATCCAGCATACAGTTGTTCATTTTGATCCAGGTTTTCCCTTACCCACTTCTCCACAGGTGAGGAACAGCTGGGTATGCTCTGGCCTATGGGCCTTGGTTCTGTCAATGTAGTGACTTAATGCCCTCTTGACATCCAGGCTATGTAGTGTCCGTTCAGGTGAGCTGGAATTGTCAGCGAAGAAAACAGGCAAAGTGATAGTTTGATTCAAATGGAAGTCTGAGACCACTTCAGAAAGACATTTCCTATTGGTCCTAAGTACCACCTTGTCCCTGTGGAATGAAATGTAGTCCAGATCTGTGCACAGGGCTTGCAACTCACTTATTCTCCTGGCTGAAGTGATGGCCACCAGGAAGACAGTTTTCCATGTGAAATACTTCAAGTCTGCAGTTGTCATGGGCTCAAAGGTTGGCTTCATGAGCTTGGTAATACAAATGTTTAGATTCCAGACTGAGACCGGCTCCCTAAGGGGAGGATGAAGGTGGTTGAGACCTTTGAAGAATTTGCGAAAGACAGAATGAGAGACAATGGACCTGTCTTTACCAGCTGACACGTATGCTAAGACTGCAGCCAGGTGAACCCTCAATGTCGAAGGTCTAAGGCCCAATGTGTGTAGGTGGGTCAGATAGTCCAGCAGGACAGGAAAACCAGCCCTAGAGGGAACAATGTCCTTTCCTGAGCACAAAATAGAGAACCTTTTCCACTTTGAGGAGTTGGTTTTCTTGGTGGATAGCTTCCTGGATCCCCTGAGCACTGTGAGGACCTCCTCTGAGAGATTTAGACTAGCAGACTCCAGGTTCTCACAAGCCAGGCCTTCAGCTGAAGGGATCTGAGATTGGGATACAGGATCCTGCCCTGGGAGGATGTCAGGAGGTTGTGCCTCTGGGGCAGGTGAATTGGGGGAGAGACAGACAGGGTTATCAGGAGAGAGTACCATGGCTGTCTCACCCAGTCTGGTGCCACTAGTATTATTGTTGCTGACCGTGACTTGAGCTTTACCAAGGTCCTGACCGACATGGGGAAAGGAGGGAAGGCATACAGGGATCTCCCCGACCAATCCAGTGCAACTGCATCCATAGGGACTGTGCCCTTGCTGGGAGGCCTGCAACAGAATTGTGGCAGCTGATGATTGTCTGTGGAGGCCAAGAGATCTTTCTCTGGTGTTCCCCACCTTCTGAATACTGCCTGTAACACTTGTGGATTCAGTGTTCATTCGTGATGATCCTGGCTGATCCTGCTGAGGGAGTCTGCCAGGATGTTGTCCTTCTCTGGAAAGTGGATAGCCGACAGAGACACCTTTAAGGAGTAGGCCAGACTCCACAGCTTCATTGCATCTGTGCACAGTGGGATGGGTCTGGTTCTCCCTTGTTTGTTGATGTAGTACATGGTGGTAGTGTTGTCTGTTCTGACCTGTACCATCTTGTTTTCCAAGTGAGGTGCAAATGCCTGAAGAGCCAGGTACACTGCCCTGAGCTCTAGCAGGTTTATGTGCAGAAATTATTCCTGAGGGGACCATGTTCTGCTGGCTGTTAGGTCCAGCATATGTGCCGTCACCCTAGCAGGAAGGCATCTGTTGTGAGTAACACTGAGGGATGCTCTTTTAGGAAGGGGATTCCTTCCCTGAGATTTTTCCTGTCCAACCATCACTGCAGGGCCTACAGTAGGGTGTTTGTGACTGGCACCAACTTAGCTAGGGCATCCTTTTTCTGAGACTAGTGAGCTTGTAAGTGGAACTGTATGTCTCATCTGAAATCTGGACCCTGGAACAACTGCTGTGGCAGCTGCCATGTGGCCCAGCAGGCATAAGAACTCTTTTGCTGGCCTGGGCCTGTTTAGCTGGAATGATGCTGCTATCTGCAGGATATTGTTCACCCTATCCTATGGAAACACAGTCACTCCCTGCCTTACGTGTGCTACAACCACAGCCAGGCACTTTGTGAATGCCCTGGGGGGCTGAGGTTAAGCCAAATGCCATTGCCGCAAACTGGTAACCTGAGGGCAGGCTGAACCTCAGGTACTTTGTGACTTGGTCTGATAGGAATGTGGAAGTATGCATCCTTTAGGTCCAAGGACACCAACCAGTCTCCTTTTTGCAGTGTGGGGATGATCATGGCCAGAGCCACCATCTTGAACTTTGGTTTTAGTATATGCTTGTTTAGGAGTCGCAGATCCAGAATGCGTCGCCAGTCCCCATGTTTCTTCTGCGCGAGGAAATATCTTGAGTAGAAGCCCTTTCCTCTCTGTGACAGGGGTACAGGCTCCACTGCTTTGATTGCCAACAGGTTTGCCACCTCTGTCTCAAGGAGGATTTTGTCTGCAGAGGTTGCTGGGGCAAAGTTTCTGGCTCTCAGTTTGGGGAGAGATTTGAAGCTTAGAGACAGCCCTTGGCTCACTACCTCCAAGATCCACTTGTCTGTGGTGATGACATGCCAAACTTGGAGGTAGTGAGCCAATCTGCCTCCTACTGGTAGGGGGGAGGTGACCTGTACCAGTCCATCAAGGATTCTGTTTTGGTTGGGACTGCACTTGGGGTATCTGGGCTGACTGTCTCATGCTCCTGCCCCTACCTCTGAAATACCCCTGAAATGCTGGTTGTCTGGCATTGTTTGTGCTTGAAAAATGGGCCTGGAGTAGGATCCCCTACCCCTACCCCTACCCTTGCCTCCCCTGTACTGGCACCTGAAAGAAGTAGAGGGCTTTTCCTTGGTGAAATTGCCTCTATAGGTGGCCTTATATTCCTCCATCTTTCTCATATAGGCTTCATTTTTGTCTGCAAAAGGGGAGTCACCCTCACAAAGAAAATCCATTGCCTTGGTCTGCGTGTTCTGGGTCAAGTTTGTGCCCTTATCCACGCAAACCTTCTCATGGAGATGGAGAGAGCCATGAGTCTGGTTGCAGTATCATTAGCATCCACAGCCATGTGGAACTGATAATTGGTGGCATCTAGTGTTGCCCTAGCAGTTTCTGCTAGGTCCATTGCCACCTCACCTGAGACTTTGTCAGTCAGTGCCGGAACAGTATTCCATAAGGCTTTTTGGTACTGTACTGCATAAACCATGTAAATTGGCCCGTCTCACAAGGAGTGAAGCAGCCAAATACTCTTTCTTCCCAATCCCATCCAATTTCCTGGAATCTTTGTCCGGGGGATGGGATGACAAAGGTATCCTGGCCTTGTCACAAGCTGCTGCCTGAACCACTCCCTCATATTCTGGGTGGTAGAATAAAAATTCAGCAGTGGACCTGTCAAGTTGATATTTTTTTATCAATTTTTTTGTCATCCCCTGGGATAGTAGTGTTTTTTTTAATACGTAGCACTGCTTTCCTCAGGGATTTATGCATGGGGAGCATCAAATGTTTTGTTGGTGCTAGTCCCATCTTTTCTAAGAAATCAGCTTCCTCTCCATCTTCCTCAGTCTCCTGGATTGGGAGATTCCGTGCCTCTACCATTTGCTATACTAATGAGTAGTGAGAGATATAATATTCTGGACCCCTAGGTGGGGGAACTGAAGTCCTATTCAGGGGATACCTCAGGTTCAATGGGTTTCCCCCTCCTCCTCCGGATTGTCATAGATATATATAGATTCCTGACCCCCTGGAACCAGGGTAGGAACCGGTGTGGGAACCGGGACCACAGCTTGTAGGGCCTGCAGAATCTGCAGTGCCTTTGCAATGTCCTGAGCAGCGGGCATAGGTGTTTTGTCTGCTGAGAGCTCCTTAGCCTTCTCAGCCAGAGGTGCAGCGACATGTTTTTGTGTTTTTTCTTAGTTGGAACCAGTTTACTAGCCGGTTCCAGAGGCCTCTTAGTTTTACCAGTGTCCATTTTTTCTGTGGATTTAGGGTCCACCAATTCCTTGGGCCTATTCTTATCTTTTTTAGAAGAGGAGGTGAATGGGACATCCTCAGAAGTAGCATTAGATCTTCTTCGAAACAATCTCTTGCAGCAGGTCATGACGCATGGGATATCAGCCGCAGGCATCACTTCCTCCAGATGACTTCTGAGCAGTCAACCCTGGGACCTCCCCCTAATGTTACCACATGGTGTCTGTATGACATGTATAAAAGGGGGAGGTCCCAGCTACTCTTCAGTTCTTTTTTAACTGTGACCTGAATGTAACAAGTCCTCCTTTAGAGCTCTGCTTACTAGTTGTTCACAAACAGTTCTACCGAACAAACGTTCATTCTGAATAGGTTCAACTACTGATGTCTTCAGATCCCTTATTCTAAAAGTGTACCTGTGGTCACAGAATCACTACAGAGGACCTCCATGAAATCTGTGTTTGGTGCCTTGGTCCTGAACACGAAACCGGGATTGTATTCTCTGCAAGCGGTTCAACAAGGCCACCAAATGTTGAAGGCTTCAGCAGCTTTGTGAGTTCCTCATGGAGCAAAAGGTTGCCCTACTGGAGAAGCAGCATTGCTCCAAGCCAAACAGGGAGTCTTTGACGTCCTCCTTGGGGGTCTCACCACACTGCGGGTGAGCCCTCCTCATCGACCGGACAGGGTCCTGGTAAGAAACATGCCAGCAAAACGAAGTATGTTTCTGCTGCACCCTCATTGTGGATGGCAAGTACCCCGTTTACTACCAGAAAGGTAAATGCTGAGAAGGTTGGCACTGTAACATCGTCTTCTACACCGTCGATTGTTGGCTCCTTTCTTCCCTCATCGATGGCTCCTCCGTCGATGATGGGTTCTGGGGTGAAACTGCAGCTTCCATCGCTGCCACCCCTCTCTTCCAGTGACTTCTGGCCCATCGATGACACTTTCGTCGACGACGACTGGCCTTACCTCAAAGTGCTCTAGGTTAGTGCACTTGTTGACGATCCTGAGGTCCTATGCACACCCCTTATCGATGGCTGCTCGCTTGGTTCCACTGCCTTCTTCAATAAAGTCAGTGGTCCCTATTCACTCAAACCATGCTATCCCGGTTACTTCTGATGGGCAGATGGCCATGATTGATGTCCAGGCTCTAGTAAATACTATCCTGGACCTTACACAGGCCCCATTGCCCCCCTCAAGTGAAGGGTCAGCTCTGGTCTCTGCTCCCTCTAGGTGACCCAGAGGACAGCCAGCTCTTCCTGTCTCCCCGGGTTTTCACCCTCAGGATGTGGACATTTTTATTTATTTATTTAGTTATTTATTTAAGAGTTTCAACAGGAAGGGCACACTGAGTCACAAGTTGCTCATCTCACGGTGTGTCCTGGGGGAAGGGGAGTTGGAGTCAACACAACAGTATTAACGTACAGCACATTAACAACAATTTACATAGCAATATACATATGAATACATGTTGAGTAGCAGACAGAACTAATTACATAGTATCTAAAACCAGCATATAGTAGGGTTACAGTCAGTAAATAAAGCAACAGTACTACAGTATTTAATTAATTTGTGGAGGACAGGATAACTAGTGCAAGTTGGTTAGGTAGATAGAGAGTATAAGTGAGGCAGCAAGGAAAGGTCAGTTACAATTACAGTTTACAGAGAGCAAATTCCACAGTGCAGAGGAGATAGATGAAGGGGAGGAGGAGGAGTGGTGAATTTGGGAGTGGAGAAAGTTCCACAGTTTGGCAAAATGATATGAGAAGGCAGCCTTGGAAGACCCCTTCCTGCAGGACTGGGATTTGGCTGACCTGGAGGACTCCCCTCAATCCTCCTCGGCCACATCATCTGTACAGGTGAACCCAACCCTGAACTCCCATGTTCTCCGCCAGATGATCCCATGTTTTCAGACATTATGATATACCTCCAGAAAACGTTTGGGTTCCAGAGCACTGAGCAGGATGCTTCAAGAAAGAAGTTGGCACAGTATTTAGGTATACCAGAATTCTCCACTATGGTCATCCCCCATTGATGGACACCTTTGAAGAGGCTATTTGGGCTGCTTGGAAGCAATCTTTCATAATTCCCTCCGATCCTCGTAAGGCTGATAGGATTTATCAGGCCCCGGTGGACCACCCCTACTTCATGTCTCCGCCGCAGGTGGAATCTGTGGTGATCAATGCCACTCATGATAGCTCCTGTAGACCTCAGCACATGAGTGCTCAATCCCTTGATAAGGAATCCAAGAAATTTGATATAAATGGGAGAAGGGTTTATGTCTTGGCTACTATGTCTCTCCGTATACTTAATTACATGGGACGCCTCCTGAAATATCAGAAGGAAATTCTAAAAGCTTCCCAGGCAACAGTCCAGTCCCTCCCTGCAGGTTCTGCCCAGGAAGATCTGACAGCCAAAATGTCTATGGCAGTAGCTGTTTGCTGCCACCTGCTCAGGGCCACCTATGATGCCATTGACACTGTGGCCCGTATGTCCTTGGCAGGTGTTTGTCTCAGTTGTCATGCCTGACTCAGGGTGTCAGAATTTTCACAGGACATGCAGCAATCTGTCCTTAATGCTCCCTTTAAGGGTGATCAGCTGTTTGGTCCACAAACCCAAGAAATGTTGAAGGACTTAGGTCGTACCCTTTAATTAGTCCAGACCCTGTACCATCCAAAAGCAAAACCAGCCTTCAGGGGATCCTCCAGGGGCTGCCCCTACAGGGCATGTCTCAGTGCTCAAAGACCACCTGCCAATAAGCGAAAGCCTCAATTGACATTGCCTGGTCCTAGAAATGCTCAGAAAATGTCCCATTACATCCCTGCTGCTCCCCAGCGGGGTCAGCCTTTGGCCTGAAGGTCTTCCTCTGGTCGTGGAAGCAGAGATCCTTCCCACTGCCATCAGGAGCAGGTTTCCCCTGCACCTACAAGGGTGGAAAGCCATCTCCTCCGACCTGGAGGTCCTGCAGTTGATCTACTCAGGACACACACTGGAGTTCACAGAGATACGACTTGTTTTGCCACCAAGGGTCTGTCATTACCCCCCAGACCAAGCATTGGTCTTTAAGAATGAAATTGATGCTTTGCTCACAAAACTTGCCATCAAACCAGTTCCTCTTCCACAGAAGGGTACGGGATTTTGCTCCCATTTTTTCCTGGTTCCCAACTGGTCCCAATGGGACTTATGCCCCATTTTGGATCTAAGGTGTCTCAACCTCTATATCAAATACCAAAAGTTAAGTATAGTGTCTCTCCCGACACTTCTCCCCTTGCTGAACAAGGGAGATTGGCTCTGCTCTCTCGACATGAAAGACGCACACCTCCATATCCTGATGCACCCTGCTGACAAATGGTTTCTCTGTTTTTTGTTTCAGAGTCATCATTATCAGTTCAGAGCCTTCCCATTCAGCCTTTCCTCAGCCCTGAGGGTATTCACAAAATGCCTAGTGGTAGCTGCAGCGGCCCTCTGCAGGCACGGCCTTTATGTCTTTCCCTACCTAGATGACTGGCTCCTGAAAGCATCTTCCCACCAAAGGCTGTTGTCCATGCTTTCTTGAGCTCTGCAGTTGTTCGCCCAGGTGGGGATAGCTGTAAACCATCCAAAGTCCAAAATGGACCCAGCGCAACGCCTCCTATATATCAGAGCCGTGTTAGATGCCTCCTTGGAGATGGCATATTTGCCCATGGTTCGGGCAGACGCCCTGATTGCTTTGGCGTGCAGCCTACAGTTCAGCAGATTGGTCTCAGCATGAGACTACCTGTGCCTCCTGGGACATATGGCAGCCATGATTCCAACAGTTCCCAATGCCAGGTTGAATATGAGGGTCCTTCAGTGGTCTCAGAGTCCAATGGGACCAGAAGGAGGATGATTTTGATGCCCTGGTCCTGATGTCTTCCCCGGATCTTCGAGCTCTACAATGATGGAAGTCCAGGGACAACTTAATGTGAGGCATGCCATTTCATTCTCCTGTCCCATGTCTCATTCTGACTACAGACACCTCCTTGACAGGGTGGGGTGCTCATCTCCTGCATGTCTGGTCACAAGGATCCTGGATGCCATTAGAGGCCTGCCTCCACATCAGTGTCTTAGAGATGAGGACAGTCCTCTATGCCTTACAGGCATTCGAGATTCTTCTTCTCCCTGGTTACCTTCAGATGCAATAAGACAATTCTGTGGTAGTTCACTACCTAAACAAACAAGGAGGCACCTATTCATACCTTCTCTGCAGAGAATTGATGAGGGCCTGATACTGGGCAATCCAGAGAAATATCCATCTTCTAGCAGGCCACATCTCCAGGGTGTCCAGCACCCTCACGGATGCCCTGAGCAGATCCACTGCATGGGCCCACAAGTGGGAAATTTTACCGGACATCCTAAACAACATCTTCCACCAATGGGGCCGACTGGAGTTGGACCCATTTGCCTCTCTGCAAATCTGCCTCTTTACTGCTCTCTCAAACGAGGTCCTGGAACTGTGTGGCAGGATGCGTTATCTCTTTCCTGGACAGGAAGATTTCTTTACACCTTCCTGCACTTTCCTCTCGTTCAGAGAGTACTACTCAAACTGGTCCAGGACAGGGCATCTATGATTCTCATGGCACCGTTCTGGCCAAGACAGATTTGGTTCCCTCTGCTTCTACAGCTCTCAGAACTGGATCCCCTACCTCTGCTGATTTACCGGGCTCTGCTGTCCCAAGTGCAAGGCTCCCTGCTACATCCAGACCATCACTCCCTCCATCTGCATGCCTGACTCCTGAGGACATAGTCCTCTCACACTTTAGGGTGTCCCCAAAGGTGGCAGAAGTCCTCCAGGCTGCCAGGAAACCATCTACGCAATCTTCCTATTCTATGAAGTGGAAATGCTTCTCCATTTGGGCATTTACCTAGGACTTAGACCCTTATGAGTGTTCCCCTCAGAGCATCTTAAGACTATTTGCTCTCCATGTTGGAGGGTGACCTGAAATATTCCTCTGTAAAAGTCCACCTTTCAGCCATTGCCGCATTCCATTTACCTGTGGGCAACAAACCATTTCCCCAGTTACCTTTGATCAGAACCTTTTTAAAAGGCATTCTGCACCTTCATCTCCCTATCCAGGATCCAGTCCCTGTGTGGGATTAGAATTTTGTGCTTGAAAAATTGACTGTGAGTCCTTTTGAGCCTGCCGAATCCAGTGAGCTCTATCTTTCTTGGAAAACTATATTTTTAGTTGTCATTATGTTGGGTAGACGTATTTCACAATTGCAGGCACTAATGTGCAAGCCTCCCTACATGCAATTTCATAACAATAGGGTGACTTTATGCACCTACCCGTCATTTTTGCCAAAGGTTGTTTCTAAATTTACTTTAAATCAGGCTATCCACTTACCAGTGTACTATGTAGAGCCTGCAAATCCAAGGGATTCCCTGCTTCATACTCTCTATGTGCATAGAATATTGAGTATTTATCTTCTCCGTACCTCACAGTTGCGAAAAACAGAGTAACTTTTTGTTTCTTTCACCCCAGAAAATCAGGGCATTCAGATTTGGAAGCAGTGCTTGTCCACATGGTTGGCCAACTGCTTTTCGTTTATCTATAAAAAATACGACAAACCTCTCACAGGGGTTATAAAACCCCATTCTACCAGAGGCATGGCTGCCTCCGTGGCGTGTTTCTGGGGTGTCTCTGCCTTAGAAATCTGTGAAGCCACCACGTGGTCTACTGTACATACATTCACAAAACATTACAGTCTAGACATTGCTTCCAAGAAGGGAACTTCTTTTGGACGAGCCGTTTTACAAGGCCTCCTGTCCTAAGTCCTAATAGTTTGCTTCCTCCTCTCCTTGGCATAATAACTGCTTGGGAATCTTCCCATGTGTTATGACCCGCTGCGAGACTGTCTCAAAGAAGACAGTACAGTTGCATAAGAACTTACCATAACAGTGGATCTTCGAGAGTATCTCTTGCAGCAGGTCATACAGTCCCACCCACCTTCTCCCTTTTGGTTACTTCAGAAGGGTTCTTTATTCCTGTCCTTTCACAACTCCATGAGCTGCTGCCTTATTTCCCTCCTCAAATCCCATCAGAGGCCTGAGAAATGGTTTCTCATTTGGTCGCTAGGATGGAAAAGAACGGAGGAGTAACTGGGACCTCCCCCTTTTATACGTGCCATACAGACACCATGTGGTAACATTAGGGGGAGGTTCCATGGTCGACTGCTGAGAAGTCATCTGTAGGAAATGACACCTGCAGCTGATATCCCATGTGTTATGACCTGCTGCAAGAGATACTCTCAAAGATCTACTGTTACAGTAAATTTTTACACAACTGTACTTTCTTACGTAACTGTACTTTGCTATTTCTTCTAGTTTCTTAGCCCTTTTCTTAAGAGTTTTTGGTCAAAATGTCTTACAAATCACACAATTAGAGAAAATATGGCTAGTACCCAGGCAGAAAATACACAGGCCGTGCCTGTCTGCTTTGGCCACAATCTGGCCACAACTTATACAGTTTTTAAAACCAGTGGGTCCCATCTTTTTCTTAGGATTTGAAACCTCTGACATTGGTTTAGATGCAAAACCACTACCTTTACACAAAGCGATCAGTTCCCCAAACCAATAGATTTAACTTGAAATCAAAGCGATAGGTTCCCAAAAGCAAAAATGGAACAGAGCGATTATCGGTTCCCTGACAGGAAAAGGAACCACAAACTACTAAAACAGAAATAAAAGCACAAAACTATATGGATCCTGAAAGGAACCATAAATAAACAGTAAAATAAAGGTGAAATGTAAGGTAAAAACCTCTGAAACAGCAGTTCCCCACGGTTCCACGGAACCGATGAGGAACCGAAAAACAAGTAAAAATAACTTAAATAACTATAAGGGCAGCAATTTAAAAATAATTAAGTAAAAATGGTACGTATCGACCAAAACAAGTAATTGAAGAAAGTTGAGGAGAGCTCTCCGAGGCATCTTAACTGGCAGGCAGAGTAAAGAATCTGAGCACTCAGAGTGCAGCAGTTACTAAAGGCAGCAGTTTGAAATTGGCACGTGCCAATCAGAGTTCCATCATTTGCATAAATTCTATCTCTCTGTGGCAGTTCAACACTGAAGGCTGACTGCATTAGTTTAATCATGCTGTGTGATTTCTAAGGTTAGAATCATGAGTGAAACCTAAACTGCTGTCCGCCCTTGCCCAATCTGCAGAGCAAAAAAGGTAATGTGAGGAGCTACCCACTACCACCTTGCCAGCTGAGCCAAAGAATCAACAGCTGAGCCATATATTCTGTCCCACCTTGTCTAACTTGTAGAGTAAAATGGCCATATGAGTAGATCCCCACTGCCACCTTACCCTTTACAGCTGTGCCAAATGATCAACAGCTGATCCAGATCTGCTGTCCCACCATGCCCCATCTGTAGAGCAAATGGATCGTATGACTAGATACCCACTGTTACCTTGCTCTTTACAGCTGGTCAAAAGGATCAACAGCTAAAGCTGATCTGTTTTTACACTTTGTCCAATCTGCAGAGCAAAAAAATATACATAATGTGAGGAGATAACGCACTGCCACCTTTCTCTTTCCAGCTGGGCCAAAGAATCAGCAGCTGAGCCAGATCTGTTGTCCCACCTTGCCCAACCTGTAGAGGAAAATGATCTTGTGAGTAGCCACCCGCTGTCAACTTGCCATTTACAGCAGGGCCCAAAGGATCAACAGCTGATCGAGATCTGCTGTCCCACCTTTCCCAATCTGTAGAGCAAAAGGATCATGTGGGTAGATACCTACTGTCCTCTCTCCCTCCCCTCCATTCATTTGAGTAGCGGTATCTGGTTGCAAACCCCAGTCAAGCTGTCAGTGTAGTAAGCATATTTCATCCCAGACCACAGCCAAAGACATGTGTGCTGCAAACTCTTAGAGGGCATGCACTGTACCACCAGAGCATTGCCTGGAGGATGGCCGCCCCATATTCCCTGCTCCTAATTAACCTACTGCCATGACCCACATAGTTACTCCTACGTCTAATGCACTATTTGCCTGCTCCTACTTTGCAGACCTTCCATGAGTTTGTCACCCATCCTGCCCTGCTCAAAATATGATTTCTCTCTCACAACCCACCTCCATGCAGGTTTACTTGCTAATATTATTCTCTTTCTGCTGCTGTAACTTCCTAATACTTCCCCTCCCTTGATAACTTCTCCAGCAGCTATGTTGACTACCTGAGAGAGGAAGTTACAACAGGTATAGGTTTCAGATACTAAACAACAATATTGCCCTACCTCAGACTGGGACTTGATCTTTACTGGTTTTAAGTATTGCCCTCCCTTACTCTTTAGGACAAACATCTATCTGATCCCAAGCACTTCTGGTCACAGGTCAGCTGCCTTCTTAATGGTTGGTCAGGAACTCCTACATGCAGAGTTGTGTATGACAGGAACCAGTTACGTGACCCTGTATCTGCTGCTAATGCATTTAATTCTTTTTTCACTGACCTGGATAAATTCAAGCCCCCACTAACTGGGTAGGCTTCAAGTCCTCCCCCTTCTGCTCAGCCTCTCGGACTGGACTGCTTGCCAAAATTCCACTTTATGTTTTTTACTTAGAGGGCAGTCCTTACCCAGCTAATGTGAATTAATGTAGACAGTTCCCCTGGTTATGACTGTCGGAGGCTTCTCCACTTTGCTGCCCCAGTAATTGCCATGATATATTACTCGGGTGATTAAAAAGCAGCTATGCACATTCAGCATGTGCTTTCATAATTAAGATATTTTTACACTGTTACTATTTGCTAGAGAATACGTTTTTTTTCATTTTCAGTGTTCCTTTCCAAGATTTACAGCACATCTTGGTAGTCCATCTAAAAAGCCTGTAGAGAAAAGATTTGAAAATATTTGGCTCTCCCGTTTACCTCACAGTGCCTTTGTTTATAACATCATAGTATTCACCATGATAACAGACTGTGATGTCACAAACAGCAATTGTGTGGTTAGCAGGGGAGAGTAAGACACATTTTGAAAGACTCAGTGAAATAATTGCTGCATTATCTACAGTATTTAGTAGACCAACAGCAGAGGAAAGTAAAAAAAAAAAAAGAACTAGAAAACAAAACATAACTGATGTAAATCTAGTGTTTTTAAGCTTTTTATTACAATAGAGAGTTGCTCTTTAAGCCAATCTGCAGACAGAGCCACTGCATCTCTTATCGAGTGTACAATGTGCTCTCAAGCGGAAGCATTAGGGGAGAGCATTCCATTTCAGCACCGGGGGAGGATGGGATAAGTAAATTAAAAAAAAACCCTAAACCTATTAGAAATCACTTGCGCTAAACTTGAGTGATTACAATAAGTTAATAGGGTATCTGAGGGGTGTCTCTTATTGTACAGTATAGGAGACCCCAGTCGTGAGGTTTGGGCAGACAGAACTACTCAGCTTCATTTTGTGGTCCTCTTGACCAAACCTCACAATTGGTCTCTCTTATGCCATAAGAGACACCCGACTGGAGGCCCAATTAACATAGAACACTTAGAAATCTCTGCATCAAATCCCTTCTTCAAGGCTGTGTGCCGGAGAAATGGAAAGTTATGGACATGGAACCTAAGACAAAATGTCCTAGTGGGGCCATGGAAGAATACAGAGCATGCAACAGCAGGCAGGACTTCTAATAAAACCATCTGAGAATAAAAGAGGGAAGGTGGGTGGTTGAGCCGTGGCTTAATGGAGGAGATTCTTTTAAAGATCTACCGTTACAATAAGTAACTGTGCTATCTTCTTTGAGGACATCTCCCTCCACTGAGTCATATCATAGAATGATTCCCAAACAGTAACATAAGCACTAAGGGAGGCAAGAAGGATCAAAATGACCCTAAGATAGGAGGCCTTGCAGAACAGTAAGACCAAAGCTGGCATGTCTTCGAAAGAAAATGTCCAGACTGTAATGTTTAGTGAAACTGCAAATAGTACTCCAAATGGCAGCAGCACAAATGTCAGCAGTGGACACACTGAAAACAAACCACAGATGTGGCCATACCATGAGCCATACCACAAGTGGAGTGGGCATGGACAGGAACAGGAAGTTGTTTACCTCACGTCAAGTAACAGAAAGTAATGAGTGATGCCAACCAAGTGGAAAGGCACTGTTTAGAAACAGAGGAGCCCACTATCCTAGGGTCAAATGACATGAATAGCTGATAGGATGTCCTACAATCCTTAGTATGATGCAACTGCTAATGCAGAGTCTGACAGACATCAAGTGTATTAAGCCTGTGTTCCCCATTATCTGTAGGGGTAGAAAAATAAGCTGGAAGGTTAATAGACTAGTTCAGTGTGAAATCAGAAACAACTTTTGGAAGAAAATGATGATGTGTCCTTAAAGAAACTCGATCTATGTGGAAAATAAAGCAAGGGGGCTCCACAACTAGAGCTTGCAATTCAGAAATTCTTTTTTCTGAAGTAATGGTTACCAGAAACAGTGTTTTCCATGACAAGTAGTTCATGTTGCAAGTAGTGGGTGGTTCAAAAGGAGGCACCGTAAGGGTCTCCACAACCATGTTAATTTACCACACCAGTACCAGTTCACACACCACTGTGAAGATACATGACACCCCCCCCCCCAAAAAAAAAGGAATTTGCAGGAAATCTCAAGTTGGGCAACTGACTCACCATCAATGAGGGCATGAAGAGTTGAAACTGCAGCCAAATGCATCTGTCATTGAGGCACAGGTCAGGAAGCATAGGAAGAACAGGAGCAGTTGTAAAATTCCCAAATAACCTTTTTATTATCAATAACAACAACAACAAAAAAATAACAATTGTTCAGTATAATTATTTACAAGGCAGTTCAAACAGAGAAAACAAAGTCCTTCATCTGAGAGTATCTCTAATTCCAAGTTTCGGTCTCTCACTCTAGCCAAAGTATTGCTGCTCTTTTCATAAGTCTTTGCCTGGGAACTCGTTAAGAGGCATCCTGTTTTTCTCAAAATGTTCTTGTCAGTTTCCTTGCAAGTACAACAGATAGAACAGTGTCCCAAGCTGGGCCCCTGCTGACAGCTCTGCAAAAGAGTTTGTGTTGCATGCCAAGGTTAACCACCTAAATTCAAAATAGCTTTTTGCAATCATTTCAACACTATAACTATATACAGTTTCAAACAAAGCGATCACAGTATCACTTACAGTTTCACACAAAGATTCTCATATATTTTTATAAAGTACAGTTACGTAAGAACTTACTGTAACAGTAGATCTTCGAGAGGAGCTCTTGCAGCAGGCTATCACAATTAGGACTGTGCCACAGGCACTAGGACCACAGGGAAAAACTTCTGCCGCAATCCCAGCTGGGGACCCCCCCAACGCCCGGCCCTGCCCGACGTTGGGCAGAGTACAAGAGGAGTGGACAGCTCCACCTCATTCTCCCACCAGTACCCAGCAGATGGCCTGACAAGAGAAGGAGATGAAGCCCATCCTAGAGGAGAGAAGAGAAGGAACCTGCACACTCCGAGGGGGAAGGTGGGAGGGAAAACAGCGCCTGCTGCAAGAGCTCCTCTCGAAGATCTACTGTTACGGTAAGTTCTTACGTAACTGTACTATCTTACTTCGAGATAGAGCTCTTGCAGCAGGCTATCACAATTAGGACTGAGTCCCAAGCAGTTTCCTAGTTAAGAGGCAGTCGCCCCCCGGGAGGAGGAATATACGGACTCCAGAGGCTGTTAGGACAAGAGTCCTTGTAGAACCGCCAGGCCAAAGCCAGCACAGCGTCTGGAGACGATATCCAAGCTGTAATGCTTGACAAAGGTATGCACCGAATTCCAGGTCGCGGCTGCACAGATGTCCTGAATGGTGACATTCCGCATCGCGGCAAAAGAAGTTGAAACACCCCTGGTGGAGTGACCCCTTACCAGACCCGGTAGGGGCTTGTGGTGATGTTCGTAACAGAACGACACGCAGTGGACTATCCAATTGGAAATAGTCTGCTTGGACACCGGCTGATAGCGTTACGTGGCGCAAAGGGCCACAAAGAGTTGCTCCGATTTCGGTGTTGATCGTTCTACTGAGGTAATACCTCAGGGACCTGTGGACATCCAATGTATGGAGGAGAACCTCCCCTCTATTGGAGGGAGAAGGAAAATAAACAGGAAGGTCAACTGATTGGTTGAGGGTCAAGTCCGAGACCACCTTCGGAAGAAACTTGGGATTAATTCAGAGGGAAACCCTTTCCCTATGAAAAACCAAATAGGGCTCTTTACACATCAGAGCCTGCAGCTCGGAAACTCGTCGAGCGGAAGTAACAGCAACCAAAAAACAAACTTTCCAAGAGAATACCGCAGCTCGCATGTCACTGCGGGTTCAAAAGGGGGAAGGGTAAGTTTCTCCAACACAAAAAGGAGGTCCCAGGGTGGGATAGGGTCCCTGATGGGAGGTCGCATGTGGAGGACCCCCCGAAGAAAGGTGCGGGCCACATCTAGTTGGGCCAAGGCTCTATCGCCCACCAGAGCATGGTAGGCAGAGATCGCCCAGAGGTGCACCTTGATGGAGGAATGGCTCAGGCCGTTTTCATACAAGGAGAGGAGGTATTGCAAAGCAGAGTTCACAGAGCACGTGACTGGGTCTAAATGCCGAGGCAAGGCCCAAAGGCAAAAACGCTTCCACTTCATGGCGTAAGCCGAGCGAGTTGAGGGCTTGCATGCAGACGCCAAGACCTCAGCCACTTCCGGGGAAACCCCATATCTAGTTAGTGCTACGTCTGAAGGAGCCAAGCATGAAGGTGCAGGGATCGAAGATCCGGGTGGACCAGAGAACCCTGGTCCTGGGACAGCAGTTGCGAGCATAGAGGCAGCGGGACTGGAGGTTCCTGGGACAACCGCTGTAGAAGTGGGAACCAAATTTGTCGGGGCCAGCAGGGTGCCACAAGGATCATGCATGCCCCTTCTGCCTGCAACTTGAGCAGGACCCTCTGGATGAGAGGGAAGGGCGGAAAGGCATAAAGAAACCTCCCGGCCCAACAAAGGGACAATCGTCTGGCCAAGCATGAGCAACGGTCTCATGAGCAAAGCGAGGCAGCTTGGCATTAGTGGTGGCCTTAAAGGGATCCAGGTCGAGCCACCCCACCTGCTGAAGAGGCAATCTGCCATGGATTGCAGTAATTCCCACTCATGCGCTCTGGCCAATGACCTGCTGAGATCGTTGGCCAGACTGTTGAGGGCCCCTGGAACATGAACCACGGATAGACAGAGGCCCCATTCCAGTGCCCAGTACCAGACTCTCATCGCCTCCCGGCAAAGAGGATAGGAATGAGTGCCTCCTTGCTTGTTGAGATAGAACATGACCGCCATGTTGTCCGTCTGAATGAGAAGAGAGCCGGGAACCAGGTCCTCTTGAAACGCCTGAAGGGCGTAGAGGATCGCTCGCATTTCCAGGACATTGATATGGAAAGACTCTTCCTCAGTCGACCAGACCCCCTGTGTGCGGTGGCCGCTGAGATGAGCCCCCCAACCCAGGTGCGAGGCATCCGTTGTTAGCGTCTGACCTGGAGGCTCCGGATGAACGGGGAACCCCTTGTCCAGGTTGGCGGGGTCCATCCACCAAAGCAATGTTCTCCTGACTGGCTCCGAGATCAGGACTAATGCATCCAGGTCATCGGAGTATTGATCCCACTGCACCCTGAGCATCCATTGTGGGATCCTTATGTGGAGGCGGGCCAAGGATATAACCGGGATGGCCGCCGCCATGTGCCCCAGTAGACTGAGGACGTTCCAAGCCGGAACTCGAGGTGCTATGGAAATCCGTTCTGCCAAACTTCGCAGACGAAGACCCCTGTCCTGAGGGAGGAAAGCTCTGCCCTGGACGGAGTCCAGAATCACTCCAATGAAGGCGAGACATTGACTGGGCTCTGGGGATGACTTCTTTAAGTTCAGGGTGATCCCCAGACCTCGGAAGAGAGTATAGGCATCTGCGAGAGAGCACAGGAGGCCGTCCCGTGACGGGGCTGTCAGCAGCCAGTCGTCGAGGTAAGGGAAGACATAATGGCTTGGGCGCCTGAGAGCCGCAGCCACCACTGCTAGGCACCTGGTGAAGACTTGCCCGGAGGCGGAAGAAAGGCCGAGCAGGGGCACTGAATTGGTAATGCTCCCCCCGGAAGCAGAACCTCAGATACTTCCTGTGGGGAGGAAAGACCCCGATATGCATGTACGCATCCTGCATGTCGAGAAAACAGAGCCAATCCCCTTGTTGCAGTAGAGGGAGAAGGCATGGGAGAGTCACCATCCTGAACTTCCTGTACTCTACGAAGAGATTTAAGGGACGGAGGTCCAGAATGGGGCGAAGGTCCCCCGTCTTTTTTGGGATCAGAAAAAAATGGGAATAAAACCCGTGACCCCACTGCTCCATGGGAACTCGCTCATCGCTCTCTTGTGTAGGAGGCCTGAATTTCTCCTTCCAAAATGGAATGTGTGAAGGAGGATAAGGAGCGCTTTGGTGGAGTACTGGGAGGGAACTTCGTGAACTCCGGCGTGTGACCTCTCCGAATGACGTCCAAGACCCAATGATCTGTGGTAATAGAGCTCCACCCTTTGAAGTGAAGGGAGAAGCAGCCCCCGACCGGCTCCCCCTGGGTGTCTAACCACAGAGGGGTGGGGCGGAAGGGAGTCATTGGGCGGAACTGGGGGTTGGGAGAGAGGCCTGGGAGAACTTGGACCCATGGCCATAGGGTCCACCAGACTGCTGGTTTCCTGGCCTCCAGCGGAAGCCGCCTCTCTGTCCCTGCTGGGAACCATGGGCTGAAGCCTGAGAGCCTGAGGACTTTCGAAAAAGCCGACGGCGACGAGGGCATCGCTGGTCGCCACGGTACAACTGGCAGACTGACCAGATAGACTTGCCCAATTCCTGGAGATGGGAGATCAGAGTCTCCGTCTCTTGCCCAAACAAGACGGTACCCTGAAATGGCAAGTCTCGGATACCGGACTGCAGATCCTGGTGGAAGCCCGAAAGCCTCAACCAGGCATGGCGCCGGAGACAAATCCCCGAAGCGGCAGCTCTGGTCGCCGTATCTGTGGTATCGTAGGAGGCCCTCAAGACGTGAGTGCCAATGTCCGAGCCCGACTGTAAGAGGGCCAGGAGCTCCGTCTTTTTCTCGGAGTCTGGCATGGCATGTACCAGCTCAAGACCCCGCTCCCACAACGCGTTCTGGAACTGCACCATGTGCGTGAGGAAGTTCAAGGATCTAATGGAGCAGGTGGAGGCAGAGTAAACCTTCTTGCCCACCTGATCCAAATAACGGGACTCCAAGTCGGGAGGCTGAGAGCTGAGGTGACGCGGCTGTCGATACTTGTCGTGAGCAGCCGTGATCACGGAGGAATCTGCCTGAGGGTGTTCAGCCAGAAAAGGCTCCGCCCTCAGCGCCTTGTAAAGCCTGTCCGACTTCTTGGGGACTGCCGGGATGGAGGCTGGGCGCAGCCAGGTGGATCAGGTATTTGGTCAATCTCCGGCGTTCCAGGTCCAGGTCTTCCGTATCCCACTGATTAGAATCCTGGATATGCCTCATGATGTCCAAAAACGTGGGATCGTCTGGAGGCGAGTGAGGCATGTTCTTCTCCTCAGGGGAGCGCTTAAGGCTGAGGGAGGAGGAAGAGGATGAAGATGCAGAGGAGGACCGACTATCCGATTTAGAATGGTCTGGATCTGCCTCATGGCCATGCCTATGCTGATGTCGGTACGCAGGGGACCGACGGCGGTCCGAAGACCGACGGCGGTCCCTGGACCGACGATGGAGCGAAGGCCGACGACGGTCAGGGGACCGATGTCAGGAACCGTCCCGCCTAGCACGGGAAGGGCTCTGAGAAGGAGACCGCAACCGACGTCGGTCAGTGGGATCCAGGGAGCGACGTCGGTGGTCCTGAGATCGAGCGCGGGAACAAGCCCTAGAAGGGGGCGAAAAATGGCGCTCCAGGGACCTCAATGGGGAGGCCTCGCCCTCTGGCTGTGGTTCGCCTGCGGGATCAGGTACCAGTGTTTGGGCCGGCGACGGGGTGGTACGTTGGTGTACCTGCCCCCACCAGAACGAAAAAAGCTGTTTCAGCTCGTCCTTGGAGAATATGTCCACGCCCGCTGCGGGAAGGAAGATTCAGGTGCAGCGGGATGCGAGGGCGAGCTATCCTGTAGGCCCAGGGGGGAGGAGGACTTGGGTGACGGGGACGTCGGCAGAGGAACGACCGACCCCAGGTCCTGGCCCCGCCGACCCCGGCGTCGGTGCCGAGACCGATGGCGGGGGTAATGACAGGGCCCAGAGACCTTTACGCCCGGGCGCACCTTCAGCAGGCAGCGCGGTGCCTGCCGTGAGCAGTGGGGCGAGGCAGGTACTGTCATGGACTTAGAGGTGCCCTTAAGCGGAGTCACCTTAAGCTTAGCAGGCGGCTCCCCCGACAGGCCGGCCGTAGCCTGAGACGAGCGCTGCGACTCACCCAAACCCGAAGGACGGGCCTTCTTTGGGGAAGGTCGCGACTGCGATCGGGACCGAGACCGGGACCGGTGCCGGGACCGACTGCGCTCTTTACTGTGGCGCTTCTTCTCCTTCTTCCTCCCCTCAGAGGAGTGCAGGTACATCTTTTTTTCCAATAGGTAGGCCTTCAGGGCCTTCAGACGTCGGATGCAAGTCCGGCTCGTGGATGCTTGGCAGGCTGCGCAGGAAGCAGTGTCGTGATCCGGGCCCAAGCAAAAAACGCACTGCCGGTGACCGCCCCTGGCGGAATTCGCCAGCATTCGCACTTATTAACGTGTTCAGGGATAGAGACGCCCGGAAGACATGGAACACCCGCTGGTAACGCCATAACGCCGGATCCGCCACCGACAGCAGGCTGAGGTATCAAAGCCGGAAAAACTGAGTCAGAAATGGTAGAGGTACAGGCCGGTAACTATAACACGGAAGAAGGAAAAAAAACGTTGAAAACAGGCAGAAAATCTTGATTGAAGACAATTTCGCTGGTGAAACACAAGCAGTAGCTCTTCACGTGCGTGGTACGTGGTGGGAAAGAACTGAGGTGGAGCTGGGTCCGCCCCCTCTTGTACCCTGCCTGACGGGGTGGGGCCGGCGTCAGGGGCAGTCCCCAGCTGGGATTGCTGGCAGAAGTTTTTCCGTGTGGTCCTAGTGCCTGCGGCACAGTCCTAATCGTGATAGCCTGCTGCAAGAGCTCTATCTCGAAGTAAGATCCGCAGATATGCAAGGGGGAAGAAAAGACAGAAACATCAAGTGAAGGTGGAGAGATAGTGAGAGGTGGAGAATTGCAAGACCATCAGAGTGATCAGTCCCTGGGTCTCACAAGAACATTTGGTTGTGCAACCAGACAGACAAGAGACAGAAAAGGAGAGGATAGAACAGATCCTTGTGTTTAACTCTGTCTGCATAACAGATGGGACAGGGTCTTACTCAGTCCTGTCACAGTACCTTCACAGAGAAGAGTTGGAGGCCTGAGTCCAAAAGGGATGAGGTAATCTAGAACATGTCTCGCTGGACACACTTAAAAGGGTCCAGGCTACATGTGGTACACCAGACCGTGAAAGGTTTCCATTTCTGGAAATAGGCATGTCTAGTGGATGGCGTATGAGCTGCAAGCAGAACATCTGCAACCACAGGGTGAAACCCAAAGCAGGAGAGTTCTATGTACTCAGGAACTAGGTATGGTGGTACATGGATCAGAAATCTGGGTGCAGCAGAAAGCCCTGCTCCTGTGACAGGAGCCCTGCTTGAAAAGGGAGTCAGATCCGAGGAAAGGGAGGTTACCAGTGGAGTGCCACAGGGTTCAGTCCTGGGACCAGTCCTTTTCAGTATGTTCATCAGTGACATAGGAGAAGGAATACAGGGCAAGGTGTGTCTATTACACCAAGCTCTGTAGTAGGATTAGACAGCTAGGAGAGATAAGGGAGATGCAAAGGGGCATACAAAGGCTGAAGAGATGGTGCAGGGTTTGGCAGCTGAAATTCAATGCCAGAAAGAGCAAGGTGATGCACATAGGGAACAAGAACCCCAAAACAAGTACTGTTGACATAAGTGTAACAAAAACCATTTAATAAACAAAAAAAAAGAACCCCAAAACAATTATTTGAGAGTGTTACGCTGGATACCACTTCTAAGGAAAGGAACACAGGAGTCATCATAAGTGAATCACTCAATCTAGCTAGTGTAACAAGGCCTACAGTAAGGCAAACAAGGCTTCTGGGGTGTATTGGGAGGGGTTTTGAAAACACGAGGAAAGAGGTATTGCTACCTCTATAGATCACTGGTGAAACAACACCTAGAGTCCTCACCTATGAAAAGAGAAGGACAGGCTGGAGACGGTGCAGTGTAGGGTAACCAAAATGATACAAGGCCAGCAGGATAGATCCAACTAGGATCAGCTTATGGCACTGAACATGTACTCACTTGAAGCCAGATGAGAGAGTGGTGATATGATAGAGGAAAGCACAGGTCCCGTCATACTCACAGTTTGGCACATACAGTGCTTCATGCAGAAACAAGGCAGGAAGATGCAAGGGGCCAGATATTCAAAACATTGCCCAGGCGCTAAGGGATGTTTTGCTTGCATCAACCAGGTTTTGCGCCCGATTTGTGAGTGGGGTCTATATTCAGACACCCCCACAGTGCAGGTAAAACCCATTAGTGCTGAAGTGCTAATTTACTGCTATGCCCATGCAAATGAGGGGATCCTCCCCTGCATACAAGCACAGTGGCAAATTCAGAGGTTTGCACAGGTGGTAAATGCCACCCAAACAGGCACTTGTTACCACCTTTGCAAACCCCGACTTAACCTGGCACAAGGCCCTGGTGGCCAACAGCAGTACTGCAGCCACCCCCCCACCCCATCCAAACCCCGTCCAAACCCCGGCCTGTGTAAACATTGCACGCCCTGGTGCCCAGTGGCACTGCCTCACCCTCCAATCACCCATGCCTGTTATGTGTAGATATTCCCTGGTGCCTAGTGGCACTGATCACCCATCCCTGTCATGTCATGATATTCCCTTGTGTCCAGTGGCACCCCCTGATCAGCCATGCCCATAATGTGTAGATATTCCTTGGTGTCTAGTGGCACCCCGCACCCTCCGATCACCTGTCCCCATCATGTCTAGATAGTCCCTGGTATCCAGTGGCACCCTGCACCCTCCAGTCACCCGTGCCCATAATGTGTTGCTATTCCCTAGCACCTAGTGACACCCCCTACCCTCCAATTGCCTGTCCCTGTCGCATCTAGATATTCCCTGGTGTGCAGGGGCACCCTCGTGCCTATCATCCATGCCCATAATGTGTAGATATTCCCTGGTGTGATTGCCAGTTGCCATACAAAGAACAATTTCCTTGGTGTGCAGTGGACCCCCACCTCTGAGTGCTCATTGTTACCATATGCATGTTGTCCCTGGTGGGTAGTGGAACCCCCACACCTTCTGATCGCCCTCTGCCACATGAAGATGGGTTTTCCCTGGTGTCCAGTGGTACCCCCCCTTGCCCCAAGCACCCCTTCCTACAGGCAGCTTGTAGTCCCTGGTGTCTAGTGACCCTTCCCGTGCTGCCTGCAGTGAGCACACCCCCCTGCTGCCACCCCCCCATACCATACCTATGTCACCAGTGCCACACCGGGGATATGATACAGTGACCAGTATAGCCCTCTTCTCACTTCCTCAGCTGACCTCTCTATGGAATGACAGAGAGCATGTGTACAGTCTACACCAACAACATAGGTATAGTGGCATGGGGGTGGCAGGGTGAAGTGCTCATTGTGGGTAGTGTGAGGGGTGTCACTAGACACCAGGAACTATGAGCTCCCTACAGGGATGGATGCTTGGGACCAAAGGGGGGGCCCACTGGACACCAGGAAAAAAACATCTTCATGTGGCGGTGGGAAATCGGAGGGCAGGGGTTCCACTGGTCAAAATGAACCCATGATAAGCCTGCATATGGCCCCTTAGCACTTTGCATGCCCTATGGGCTCATTTGCATGTAGTGGGCTGAATATCATGCCATGGCTCCCAGTGCTATCAGGTCTGGGGGTGCAGTTCTCTGCGGTTCCCTATGGGCTGCATACAGCCCAGATACCTGTTGGGACAGTGCTCCTTGATTTAGCGCTCCGCCAACATGGTCCTATATTCAGTTTACTAGCACTGGTGTGCTATCCAACTGAATATAGCATCCTCAGAGTCAGACATGGGGCAAGTGCAGTGCAAAACTTTGCTCTCCCCTTTTGCCAATATTTCAATATCAAGTCCAAAGTGTCTTCTATGTTTCTATATAGGAAGCAGTGGAGATGAAAACAGTAGGGGGCTTCAAGTAAGTGTGGGATAGACGTAAGGGAATACTAGTGAACAGGCAGGAAGGAGGGAGGGAGGAGGGAGGGTCACCAGAGACCAGTTAGTGTCTGTGGAGGCAGACTAGGCAGGGACACTTTGGGCAGACTGGGTTAGCAAGCTGTCCTTTTCTGTCGACAGGTGCTATGTTTCCCTGTTTGTAAAGGGCAGGCACTCCAAACATAGCATCAAAAATGAAAGGCAGACTCATGATGTAGCAAACGTGCTGGATGTAACGGCAATCAGCACACATGACAGTAAGCCCCAGTGGAGCCCCAGCGCTTCGGGTCTAGCGAGACCCTTCCTCAGGGAGTGTGGCCAGCTCTAGCAAAGGATCACAATTTACATGGCAGTCATTTTACATTTATGAATATTCAAATGCAAAACATGCATAACAAAGGTCAGCCAAAGTAAAAGGCACGTCAGATGCCTCCGTTATACAAAGTGAAGTGTGCAGTAGGCAATGGCAAAAAATACATACAGCGCAACAACACACAGTTATAAAAAAAATGTGAAAATAGGGCAAACATACAAAATTTTAAAACTAAATGACAGGATGACAGTCATTCTGAATTCATATGTGGACTCATTATCAGATGACCTAACGGTAGTCATATCAGATGACCTCAAGGTTACCAGGCAATGTGAGAAGGCAGTAAGGAGGGCTGGGGGGATACTGGGATGCCTAGGGAAGAGACATCACCAGTAGAAAACAGGAAGTTATTATCCTTCTGTACAGACAGCTGGTGAGACCCCATCTGGAGTACTGTTTGTAGTTCTGGAGACCCCATCTCCGCAAGGACATAGACAGGATCGAGGCAGTCCAGAGGAGGGCAACTAAAATGATGCATGGTCTGCACCAGAAACCATATGGAGAGAGAGACTAAAGAAACGTAATATGTATACCCTTGAGGAAAGGAGGGAGAGGGGGGACATGATAGAAACGTTCAAGTACCTCAAGGGAATGAACAAAGTCCAAGAGGGGAGCATCTTTCAAAAAAAGAGATGTGCAAGAACAAGGGAGCACAATTTGAAGATGGGGGGGGGGATGGCTCAGGGGCAACGTGAGGAAATGTTTTTCCACAGAGAGGGTGGTGGACGCATAGAACGGCCTCCTTGAGGAGGTTGTGGGGTCAAAAACAGTGGGGGAATTTAAGAATGCATTGGACAGACATTAAGCAATTCTAGTGGGGGTAGGAGGAAGTAGGCTGCCGGTTAACTAGGATCTGCAGCTTATCCAATAGGTAGGAAATGGGCTGACCAGGTGGGCCAAGCGGTCCTTATCTGCCATCAAAGTCTACGTTTCTATGTATGTTTCTATGTCTATTATAATTCCTAGAAATGGAGCTGGATGGGTGAACATAGGAACGTATAAACAGAATCTGTCAGCAGATAAGGACCGCTTGGCCCACCTAGTCTGCCCAGTTTGTCCCTGTCTATAGTCACAGCAGACCTTACCTACTAACTGGCTACCCCCCCCCCCCCCACACACACACACACACACTTTTCTAGTAAGATTCCCCTGTACTTTCTGAGGCCCACTGCAGACCCCCTCTTTTTTTCCAAGCCTCCTTGTCTTGGCAGTCCTTTTCCCTGCCTTGTATGCCACAATCTCTACCACTTATCAGCTCTCTGTTTTGCCAGTCCCTTCCCCCGCTTTGTATGTCTCAATCTCTACCACTCATCAGCTCTCTGTTCTTACCCACTGTTCTTCACTCTTTAGGCTGCACTAATTCCTTATCAGTGTGATGATATTCTAGGCACCTGCCTACGTCCTCTTGCAGTATACTGCCTGACTGACAGTTATCTAGCCTTACACTAACCCCTGTCTCTTTCCCTTCTAGGATCCTATTTCCCACCTTCTCTTTTAGGATCCTATTTCTCTGTATATTGAAATGAGCATTATCTGACTATATGTGCGCATTATTCTGTGTGCATTATTGTCTCTATTCTCATGTACATTGTGTGCACATCCTACAAGATGTACTGAATTTGAACATGTATTTACTGTATATATAAAAACTTACTGTATGAATATGTATAACTATGTATGTATGTATGTCAGTGTACAGAGTATTTTTTGTCCGGGTCCACCTCGAAAATGAGTTTTTCTCAACGGTGTTTCGCCTGGCTGAATAAAGATTTTGATTGCTTGATTGATTGTACCTATCCTATGTATGCTTGACACCAGCCACTGTTTTTTTTTTTTCTTCATATAGCTGGTTGATCCCCGTTGCCTCCTCCCGCTAACTGGTGACGGGGACATAGGTATTTTATCGTCTTCTCCGACCCTCCCAAGGCCCCAGCCACATGGCCGTCCGAGCATGTGAAGGTATGCTATCGCCTGTGGCACCAGCTCAACCCCTTCCACCTCCCATAACTGTTTGCCGCCTCTCTCGCTCTACGCTACTCCACCGGACTCCACCTGGTGGGAGTGAAACTATGGGGCCACCCACCCTCACCACCCTCGGGAGAGACTGCCCATCGGCATGCTCGATCCTGCTCTGCCTCCCTCCCCATGCTGGCACCCTGATGACCAAAGGTTGTTCCCGAAGCCGGGTCACCGGCATAATGTGAAGTGTGGCGTCCAGCGCCTCAACCCTCAGCGCCACCGGGCCAGCTCTCCGCCACTGTTTTCACTCCCACCACCTCCACTGGTACACTATTCCAGATGTCCGCCACTCTTCCAGTGAAGTACTTCCTCACATCCCTCCTAAACTTTCACCCTTCTAGCTTCATTGCATGCCCTGTTATCCTGGTGTACCTTCTCCTATGAAACATACTCCCCCCTCATCCCTTTCACCCCTTGAAGTACTTATAGGTCTCTATCATGTCCCCCCAGTGTTCATATTGAGATCCCTCGGTCTCTCCTCATAGGGCTTTGATAAAACCTCTGCACCATTTTAGTTGTCCTCCTCTGGACAGCATCTACCTTGTGTCTTTCTTGAGATATGGTCTCCAGAACTAGACACAGTACTCCAGGTGGGGTCTCACCAATGATTGATACAGTGGCAACACCACCTCACTCTATTGGTGATTACCTTCCCTATGCCCCCCCAGTATCCCACTGGCCCTGCCTGTTGTCTTGTCACACTGCCCCATCACCTTGAGGTCATCAGATATGATAACCCCAAGGACTCTTTCCTGTTTTGTGACTGTCAATGCCCCCCAACCATTTTATACACTGCACCTAGGTTTCTGTGTCCTAGGTGCATGATTTTGCCTTTTTTTTTTTTTTTTTTCGCATTGAAACCCAGCTGCCATACTCCTGACCACTCCTAGAGTTTTCTCAGGTCTCTACTCATTCTCTCCACCCCCTCCAGAGTAACTACCCTATTGCAGATCTTGGTGTCATCTGCAGAGTCATACCTTCCTTTCCAGGTCTTTTGCAGTGTCACTTATGTAGACATTTAAGAGGACAAGTCTCAGCATTGAACCCTGATGTACTCCCTCCCCCCCCAGTCACTCTCCCCTGATTAGAGTGAGTGCCATTTACCACCACCCCCCCCTCTCGCCTACCCATCAACCAGTTCCTTACCCAGTTTACCACCTTGGGTCCCACCCTAAACTGCCCAGTTTCCTCATAAGCCCCCTGTGTGGTACAGTGTTGAGGCCTTGTAGGGCACGTACATCGCCCCACCTTGACCTATTTCCCTGGTCACCCAGTCGAAGAGATCAATCAGCTTCCTCTGACATGACCTCCCCCCATAAATCCATGCTGTCTCGAGTCTTGTATTCAAGATACTTCACTAGCCTTCCTTTTAATAGTGTTTCCATTAACTTCCCCACCACTTGCATTAGACTGACCAACCTATAGTTGCCAGCCTCCTCCGTGCTGCTGCTGTTATGGAGTGGGACATCTGCCCCCCTCCAGTCCTCTGGAACCACTCCCATTTCCACAAAGTTATTAACTAGGGCTGTCAGAGGTGCAACCAGTACCTCCCTGAGCTCCCTTGGATGCATCTCATTTGGCCCCATAGCCTTGTCCACGTTCAGATTTGCAAATCCTTTCAGGACTCTTTCCTCTGTGAATGGACTTGAGTCCACCTCCCTCCCCCCAGTGTTCATGCTGCTTCTATGTGGTCCATCCCCCTCTCCCTCCACTGTGCAGACTGAGCAAAAGTACCTGCTCGGGATATCTGCTTTTTCCTGATCCTCCTCTGCACAGTCTCCTCCTGCCCTTCTTATTCTCACAATCTCTCCCCCGGTCTTCCTCTTTTCACTTGTGTATTTGGAGGTCTTTTCCCCCTTAGCAACCCCTTTGGCTAACCTTTCCTCTGTTTGCACACCCCTCACCACCTTCCCTGTTGCCCTCCACTTTACCTGTTACACCTTTCTATCCTCTTCCTTTTGCGTCTCTTTGTACCTCCTGAATGCCACCCCTTTAGCCTTTACCTTCACTACCACTTTCCCCTCGAGAACCATAGTGGTCTCTTTTTCCTCCTGTTTTTGCTCACTTCTTCATGCAGTTTGTTGCCTTCACTAAATCTATCCCACTGTTCCTCCACCCCATCCTGGAAATCCCCCCTGCTAGGTAGTCTCTGAGATATTCACCCATTTTTCTAAAAATCCACGCTCCTGAAGTCCAGGACCCCCAACCTCATGTGGTTTTTCTCTGCTGCCATCTTTATGTCAAACCACACTGCACGGTGATCACTGGTCCCCAGGTAACACCCCACCTTGGCATCTGCGACACTGTCCCCGTTTGGGAGCACATAGTCCAGTAGTGTTCTTTCTTGTGTGGGTTCTTTGACTAGTTGCCTGAGAAATGCCCCATGCAGGGAGTCGATGATGGCCCTGCTTCTAGCTGAGGCTGCGGCTCAGAAGGTTCCGATCTATGTCTGGCAGACTGAAGTCCCTAACCTGCAGCACCTCCCCCTTTTTGCCATCATGCTGATTGCTTCCTCTAGTGCCTTATCCAATTCTTCCCTGTGTTGGAGGTCTGTATATCTCCACAGTGTCAAGAATGGCTCCGGCTCCTATCTCCAGGGTGACCTTCAGCACCTCCAACTTATCCTTTACCCAGAGGTTCCCTTGTACGTCCATTGCTGTGATACCCACCACTACAAACAGCACAACCCCTCCACCCTTCCTCCTCTCTCTATCCCTTCTGAACTGAAAGTAGCCTGGTATGGCCATGTCCCAGTCGTGATTCTTAGTGCACCATGACTCAGTTATGGCCAAAAGATCCAGGCCTGCCGCTACCATGATGGCCTCCAAGTCTAGAATTTTAATTCCTAGATTCCATGAATTGGCACATGTCTCTCCAAGCCTTGCTGTCACCCTGCCTGCAACCCTCTTCCCCCTTCCCTGCCTTTGCTGGCTCTCAAAACTTCCCTTTTAACCCCTCTCCCCTTGTTATCCTCTCCATACCTTGCCACCTCAACACCTTTCCTTCCCCATCTTCTGTTCTTGCTCCCCTTGTTCTCTATTCTGCCTGTGCCTCCTTCAATTTGCGCCCTGGAAGAGTTTCCTCCCCTTGGGCCCTCCCTTCCTGTTGCTTCAATATGTGTGGAGGGGGCAGGGAATTAATGCCTCCCTTGATAATACCGCCTCCCCCTTGGCTAGTTTAAATGGCTCACTGACTCCATTCTCTCAGGCATGGATCAGGGCAGCAGCACCTCTGCCATATTTGTCGATCTGGCCAAAGCCTTTGATACTGTTACGCACACACACACACTGCTCCTCACCAAGCTTGAATCAGCTGGTCTCACTAAGTCTACAACTGGGTGGTTCCGTTCCTATCTTATCGGTAGGTTCCAGTCTGTTAGAGTAGGCAACTCCCCTTCCCATTAACACTGGTGTCCCTCAAGGCTCAGTTATAGGACTGATTCTCTTCTCTATATTTCTGAATGACTTGTCTTCTGCCTGCTTAACAGCTGATATTCACATGTATGCGGACAATACTGTTTTGTATACTTCTGGTACCTCCCCATCTAATGTAGCGTTCCACCTTCAGCTGGCTTTCAATATTGTCCAGTGTTGGTTTCGTACAAACCAACTACCCCTCAATGATAAAAAGACAGTCTCTATGACTTTTGGCTCCAGGCAAAGGCTCTCCAGACTTACAGCCACCCCTACCTTACACACTATTGACGGGTCCCTATTAGAGGATGTCTCCTCCTTTAAATACCTTTGGCTCTGGTTCAACAAGAACCTTGACTTCTCTGTACATGTAAATGCTATCCATAAAAAGCTGCACCCCAAACTTCGCGTTCTGTACAGACACCATGGCTGCAACCCCTTCTGGCATGCAGTGAGATCATCCAAAAGATGATCTTCCCAATATTTGACTTAAGACATAGTTTACAGTGTTGCTTCTAAGACAACCCTCGCCACACTGGACACCCTTTTCAACTCCTTCTGCTGCTTTGCCCTAAACTGTCTGCCAAGTACTCACCACTATGACCTCTATACTGCTCTCTCCTTTCCCCCGCTAGGGGCTGGTGCCTTGCCCAAACTACTTCATTAGACAGGAAGTTCTGGCTTGGCTCCTTCCTTCCTATCTACACTCCCTCCTCTCCATACCTTCTTCACCCACCTGCTCCCTCCATAACTTCCCATACAGGACCTTATCCTTCCCTGCCTGTACCACCACCTCAGGCAGGGCTGCCTTCTCCTATCATTTTCCTAATCTTTGGAACTCCCTTCCCTTAGATATTCGCTCCACACTGTTCTCTAATTCGTTGTCGCGTCTTCTCCGTAACTATATCTCTCCTTGCTGCAGCTGCTCCTGATCTTTTCCCTCTACATAACTCTCTTTTTCAGTTTGCTTGAGCGCATGTGCAAGAAACATACTGTGGTAGCTTGCTTCAGTAGCGAGTTGTGGAGGTGCGGCAGTGTTGTTGGCAATGCCAGCAGCCCATTTTGGGGCTGGTCTGTGTGGCACCAATAGAAAATCACGCTGTCCATGACAGCAGTACTGTAACTTGCCACAACCTTGAAAGAAACTGGCCGCTGCAATCAGGGAGCGGCCTGTCATTAAACAATCAGCTGTGTTTGCGGGGTGGTCCCTGACTGCAGCAGCCAATTACAGCTGCATTGTCTGGTGTCCCATTTCAAAGAAACATGGCGGCGGTTTCTCCATCGGCCTCTCACAGTCCCCACGAAGCCAACGGACAGCCGCCACCTCTCCCAGTCCATGTTAAAGCCGACGTGGGTGCCCAATCTCCCTGTCAGCATGCCCCCTTCCCAGTTCATTTACCGATGGGGTAGCCCAGTCCTCGTCGGCATGATGTGCCCCCCCATTTGTTATGTGCTGAGGGGGTGCCAATTCCCCTCAGCTCATGCACAATCCCCATCATCTCCCGTCCCCAGCAAACACCCAGCTAGCACGCTGAGGCCCCTTAGCATGCTCATCTGCTCCCCCCAGCACTGTATGGCCAACAGGGTGCCAATCCCGTCGGCTCCACCCCAACAAACATACAGATGGCATGCTGGAGCTCACCCCAGTGAGCCAAAGCATCCAGCTTTTTTTTTTTTTAATTCCTGTTAAAAGCGGTCGCCGTTGAGCCTTGCTTCCTCCTCCAACCCGCACCCTCTGTGCACCCACCTCCCCACCCCCTCACCCCATACTTACCTCCAGAGTCTGGCGTGATGATCTTCAGTGGACCAGGAACATGTCTGCACTCTTCAAAGCCGACAGCGAACTGATGCCGGTAAGCTGTATAATGGCAGAATGTTTTTTTTTTTCAAACTTATTTGTATATCTGAGCCATTTTTTTGACTTTTGGCACCACATTTTCAACATGGGGTTCTTGGGACCCCTCCTCATGAATTCAGTCACTGTCATGCCATTATTTGGTCCCGAAAGATGATTTCACGGTCACTGCGCAGAATCACCTTTCGGGACTGATTAATGAAACAATAGTGTCACTGTTCATGAGGTGGGCTCTTAAAAGGCCTATGTTGCAAATTTGGTGAAAATCAAAAATGACAATTCTGGCGTGCATGGCGCAGTTTCCATGCACCTTGTATCTTTCCGAACTTGTAATATTTTCACTCCAGATTTTCAACATTGGCATTTTTTCACACCTCCTTGCCGAAATGTGTTTTTGCACTTCTAGTGCAGAATAGCGTGGTCGCTGTGGGAAATCAGTGTTCGGGACAGATTAAGAAAATCACAGTGATACTATTCATGAGCCAAAAGCCATGAGCCATAAGCTAAAATGCCTATGTTGAAAATTTGGTGATAAAAGTCCATAAAATGACTGTGTTACGAGCATGCGTTGCGCAGTTTCCATGCACACTCATAACTTCACAAATTTATAATATTCCCACTCAAAATTTTCGACATTGCTCATTTTGCACACCTCCTTACGAACAGTACCACTGTCATTTTTTGCATGCTGCCCATAAAGTGTTTTTGTGCCTGTGGCGCAGAATGGTGCAGTTGCTGTGCGAATTCAAGCTTTGGAACAGATTAATGAAATCTCAGTGCCACAGTTCATGAGGGGAGGTCCCAAAAAGCGTATGTTGAAAATTTTGAACGAAAATACCAACAAACACCTGGGGCGTTAGGGTTTCCAACTGTTAAAACCCCACCCTGTACAGACTGACAGGCGTTGAGGGTGTGGCTTGGGGTTCTCGGCCATAATGCTCATGCCATTCCACCCCTACCCTACAGCCACTGACCGGCATTGAGGTGTGCCTCGGGGTCTTTGGCCCTAATGTTCTCCTCATTTTCCCATACTGTGCCCATCTCACCTTATTTCCCTATGGAATGGGGTGAGCATAAGAGCCGAAGACCCTAAAGCACACTGTGACACCTGTCACTGTCTGCAGGGTGGGGTGAGGTGGAATGGCGTGAGCGTTATGGCCACCCCAAAGGCACACCCCAATGCCTGTCAGTCTCTGCAGGGTAGGGGTAGGGGCTGGCGTTAGTTCACTACTTCACTGCCACTCCTACTATGCATCTCTCTAACTCCTGCACTACCAATGCCAATGCCAGCAAGCAAACATTCGACATTAACAAATGCTTGTTATCCCTTTATTTTCCTGTTTTCTCATATATTCTTTGTACTATACATATACTTATTTATATGTACTTGTCTGTATTGTTGTTTTTCCTCATTCCCTTGATTTAAGTACATTATTCATTTTTTTTGTATTGCTTCCTATGTGTCTTAATTTATTATCCTGCTATGATTTTTGTTGTTCTCAGCTCATTGTATTTTGCATCTTGGTATGTAATTTGTACCCAATTCCCCCCCTTTCCCCAGGATGCATCTGGAAATGAGATGTTTTATGGCTCAGTGTGCCTTTCCTGGTGAAACTTTTCAAATATATAAATATAAATAAATGTTCATCAAAGTAACATTGAAACCTCCCACTGAGTACTGTGATCCCCTTCCAGGAAGGATATAGGCCATCGCCTCCCTATGGATTCATATCCTTCCAAGTAGGTCCCCAGTTCCCAATGCAGCCGACCTCCACCTCCCTGCACTATTCCTTAAACCAGTTGTTGAAGCTCCTGGGACAGAGTACTCTATCTTTCCTTCTGCCGAAGACAGATGGCACCTCGGTGAGTGCCACAGTTCATGCTACCTGTCTTAGGCCCCTCCCCAATTCTCTGAACTCTTCCTATACTACCCCAGCCTCATCCCTCACCAGGTCATTAGTCCTCAGGTGGACAAGAACATCCAGCTCCCCCTCATGCCCTGGCGATCCTTGTGATCTGCTGTCCATCCCTTTGAACCTAGGCACCAGGTAGGCATCCAACCTCCCTCTCTCCATACCTTCCTGCACCCAAATCTATCCCCCTCAACTGAATCCCCTAGGAGAAGCTGCTTTCTCCTCTGCTGGAGTCCTTTATCTCCTACCCTGGGGCCTCCCTTTTGGATGACCCCCACATCTTCCCTTGCCAACGCTTCAGATGTCCCCTCTCAGCAGTCCCATCCCATCCCACCCGAATGATGGAAGAATTCTGTAGTGGCACAGGCTGAGGAATGTGCATGTCACATGACCTCCCAACCCCCACCCTCCCAGTCCCGAAGCCCACCAAGGTCCAGTCAGCCCAGCCCTGCCTAGATAAACTCTGAGGCAATGGCAGCAGACTCAGTGGCCCCTGGGTGGGGCAAGAAGTCATCTAGATCCTAGCCAGCTCGGCAGGGAGGCCAGTGAATTCCACCCTTGACCCACAGAGGTGCATGCAGATGGGACAGCACCTCAGTCTCCAGAATGTGTCCTGGAATACTGCGGCTCCACAACCACTGCACACCACCAACCCCATACCTGCTAATCTGAATTCACTCCCTTCTGCTTCTAAATGTAGCTTGCCCCTACAGTCCCTTAATTTTACCTGCTCCTTTCCCACTTACACTAGCTCTGGACTTTAATACCTTAGCTTAGATAAGTGTTACCTGCTTTCCCTTTTAACAGTAGTTAATTCTAGTTATAGCTGTCCCTGTACCCGTGCCTCTTTACTCTTCCCTTTTGCCCTACCTGAACTGCTATGTCACCCTACCCCAGATAGGATGTCTTCTGTTTTCCCACTTGTAGCTGCTACCCGTTTCCTTTTCTTCCAGCAATTACCCTCTACTCACCACCTCTAGGTTTTCTTCAAGGATATCTCTTCCATTAGGCCACACCTTTGGAACTATACCCACATCAGCGGCGCGCTAGGACATCAGAAACTTTTCTTTATCAGGAGCAGCATACAGCGACGTCATACCAATGTCTATATACACGTGGGTGACCCCTTTTTCCAGTTCTTTTGCTGCCGATCATCCTCGTCAGACCTGCTGAAGGAAACCTAAACTAGCTGTTGAAGTTTATCATTTATTTTATATTTCAGTGAATTCTGTTGTCTCTGCATGCTGCAAAGAGGTTTATTTCGGTAGTTTAAGTGCAGACTTAAAATCTATAAGGAAGACATCCATGAAATGTTTGTTTTCTGTCCTGACCTGTCTCACAATGTGAGGACTTATGAGATTTGCTAGAGCTTCAATCAGGCTACAAGGCGACATCACAAGGAAGCATTACAAAATTTTCTTCTACTTAACTGCCATGGAGAAGGACCAGGGCCCAGTATTGGTGTCTCTCTCTTCACTGGCTGAGAAATGGCCACCAAAATCGAAGGAATGGCACAAAGAAAGATAAATGTTGAGGCTATCCTCATCTTAGGAATACAAGCACAAGCATAGGGATGAAGAAAGGTCTTCTTCGCTGGCAAAGTCCCAGTCACCAGTAAGACACGGTAAATCAGTAGTGTCAGTTGGCTCTGGCAATGTTGACGGCAGCCCCTCAACCATCAATGGGACACCAAGTTTGGGGCTTGGCATAGGTGCTTCCATACCTACTGTGGGCAGTACAACGCCATCGAAATTGGGTCAAGGCCCATCACTGACACAAGTAGTTATGACCCCAATCCAGGGCGTCCAACTCTCAAGCTGTACTGCATCGTTTTTAGAACTGATACAACAAATACTGCCTAGATTATACAGGCAGCTTTACCGTCGATAGGGGATGCAGACACTCTACCACCATCGATGCTAGCTACCAGCATATCACAGATTCCTGCCTCTCACCCTTCACCAGTGTTGCCAGAGCACTCTGGGGCTCCTGTCGTCCACAGAGACGGCGACAGTAAAACAGAATACAATCCTGACCTCATGGTTTTAGAGGAGGAATATGAGGGAGAATACTACATGGTGCCCCAGTCTAGTTCTACCCTCTGATCTTGCAGTGAGGACTCAGTGGTATATACCCCGAGATCTCCTCCTGAGGATCCCACTTTTCAGGCCATGATGCAGCAAATGTGCTGCCATGGGCTCTGCTGTGGAATAAGATTCCACAAAGAAGAACATAATGGAATTCTGTGTTTAGGAGTACCTCACCTTTCCCTGTCAGTCTAGCAGAACCCTCTGCTTGCCTCCGGCCACCTAAGATGCCAGTTACCTGTTCCACTCATGCTCTGGGACACAAGCGTGTGGGAGGCAGTCCTTTTAACTTCCTAACAGGACTTCCTGATGAGTGCCGATTAGTCCACTGGCTCACGTGAACCTCATCCTCCAGCTTAAGCTTCATAAATGACGTTAGCCAACCATATAGTTCTTATAGATCAAGTAGACAAAAGGACCCAGCCAGTGGAATTAACTCATAGTTCGGATTCTAATATTTTTCTTTAATATTTTTGTCTTTCATCTTCCCCTTTATTTGCTTGTCTATATTGAGTCCCATCTTGTGCCTAGTACTTTGTATCTGCATGTTTTGTTCTTTCTTCGTCTTGCCACTTTTCTGTATTTTCATATTTGATTTCTGAATTCCTTCTTTTTGGGTCCATTTGTCTACCTGATGTAAAGAAACTATACGGTTGGCTAGTGTCATAATTTAGTGCCATTCAGCTCCATTTCTAGGAATAATAATGAGTCTCCATATGAATTCAGAATCCCATCATTTAGTTTTTTAATTTTTGTAGAGGTTTGCCTTTTTTTCAAATTTGTTTTCAGTAATAACTGTGTTGTTGCACTATATGTATTTCTGCAATAATCTTCTGCACATTTCACTTTATATAACGGATGCATCTCTAATGTGCCTTTTGCTCCGTCTTGCCTTTATTATGCATGTCTGGCATTTGAATATTCATATATGTAAAATCAACTGCCACATAAATTGTGAGCCTTTGCTAGAGCCGGCCACGCCCCTGATGAAAGGTCATGCTAGACCCGATGTGCCGTGGCTCCATCTGCCATGCTCTTGTGTGTGCAGATTGCCATTAAATCCTGTGTTTTTAATACTCCATGAATCTACCTTTCATTTTTGATGCTTCCTTTGGAGTGCTGCCCTTTGTGTCCACGTGATATGTTACAGACCTTCAAGTTTCTGAAAGGAATGAACAAGGTGGAGTGTGAGGAACTGTTCAGCACGAGTAACAAATCAAGATCATGAGGTCACAAGTGGAAGCTGGTGAGGGAGGGAGTTCTGGAGGGACGTGAGAAAGTTTTATTTTACACAGAGAGAGAGAGAGAGAGGAGCCATGGAAAAGTCTGCCAGTGGAGGCGGTGGGTGCCAAAAACATTAGTTAAGGGATCAGCAGTTACTCAGGGGGGTGGAAATAAAACAGGGAGTAAGAGGGTGGATAGTGTAGACAAAGACCCTGTATTGACAAAAGGTTTCTAGGTATGACAGGGTGTTACAGGCAGACTGGATGGACCATTATTCTTTCTCTCCCCACTGTCTGTGTTTCTGGGGCAGGACAGAAGATTCTACTGCCAGCTGCTGCAACAGAGGGAACCAAATTTGTCTGGAACAGAACAGGGCCACCAGAATCAGGGTGTCTAGCTCTGTCCTCAACTTGACCAGAACTCTCCGTATCAGAGGTAACAGAGGAAATGCATACAGGTACCTCCTTTTCCAGGAGAGGGACAGCACATCTCACTAACAAAAAACAGGTCCAGGAGCGACCAAGCAAAAATACTGTAATTTTACACCTTACGGGGATGACAAAAACTATTTTCTGGACGATTCCAATGGTCAAATATGTCATCCATGATGGACTCTATGTTCCCATTCATGGGATATGCCTGGGACCAACTGTGGCAATCTGTTAGTGCATTGAGGGTATCAAGTAAGAAGACCACTGACAGGAACACACCATGTTCCACGGCCCAGTGCTAGACTCACATTGCTTCCTGACAGATAGGATATGAGTGAACTGCTTCTTATTTTTGTTGATGTAATACATTACTGAAACATTGTACGTCCTGACCAACAGCAGCTGACCCTGAAGAAGGACAACAAAAGACTGTTGGCCAAGCAGAACAGCCCTTATTTCCAAAGTGTTGCTATGGAGAGAGTGATGCGGGTAGGACCAAAGGTCCTGCATTCAGAAGGGCCCACGATGGGCACCCCGGCTGGTACCCAAAGTGTCCATCTTCGTTACTAACAGGGGCAAGGGATGAAGAAAAGGGGACCCCATGTCAAGGCTGGAACCATTTAACCACTGCGGGAGGGCACAATGAACAGGAGTCACTACCTGTATGAGACACTCCAAGTCACCTGAAGTGCTGAGCCCGCTGGACACAGAGAAACCACTGACAAATCCTCATGTGCTGGCATGCCATTGGATCCCTGAGGATACCAGCAGACATCAGACCAATTAGTCTGAGAAGGCATCTGGCTGAAACATAGTGACTGGATAACACTAGATGAGTCTGGGCTATCAATGCCATGGCATGCCCCTGTCCGCCAAGAGGAATGCCCATCCAGATGATGTGTCCAGGACATCGGTGATGGGGTGGAGGTGCTGTATGTAACAAAGCGGTTCCCTGTGTGGGGCCTTTAATAACCAATCATCCCAGCTAGGAAAACAGATACAAACTCTCCCTTTGGAGTACTGTTGCCACCACTCCAAAGCACTTGGTGAAGACACGCAGTGCTGAAGAGGAAAAAACAATATTGCTGTGGAGGGAGCACTCATCACTGACAGGAGCGAGGGATGAAAAAAAAGGGGACTCTATGCAGAAGTTGGATTGGTTCAACCACCACAGGAGGGCATGATGAAGCTGAGGAGTCACCTGTATGAAACACTCCAAGTTGTCCAAGTGCTGAACCCACTGCTTGCAGAGCTAGTGCATTCCCAACAGGACGTGAGTAACACAGAAACACAACTGTGACCCAGGGTTGGGAGCAGCCTCGGGTTGCTGGGGGTCAGCAGGGGAGGAAGAGGATTGAGCATCTGACGACAACTCTCCTCTCCCAGGGTGGGGGAGGATGTAGTCCCACTCCTAGGCTGCCCAATGGTTGAGGCCGGAGGGTAGCATCACAGACCGGGAGGCAACAGCGTGGCTATGTGACGCACGTGTGCCTCCACATGCGCACGTTCATGGCCACAAGGGATGAGGCCAAGAAAAGCGGAAAAAGGAGGGGCTACCACAGGCTACATTGAAGCTCTGCCGGCCGCCAGCATCCTGCTCTGTCTCCAGACTGCCGTGACTGCCCCAATCTGGATTATGTACTTCGGGGGGGGGGGGACAACTTCCCCTTTCCTGCCCTGCCATGGGGGAAATCCATGGGGGAAATGGGGCCCAGGATACCAGAGGGAGCGGAGGCGGACCAAGGCAACCGGCAGGGGCAGAGAATCCTGCCTGCGGGGCCCCAGGAGAAACAGAATTTGTCTGTAGAAAAGGACTGCTTGGTGCACCCAGTCTACCCAGATGGTCCCTGCCTAGTTTAGTCTCTACAGACCCCAGTTGGTCTAAGTGATTGCTTACCTGGATGGGGCCTTTGATAACCAGTCATGCAGCTAGGGGGGAACACATACAAACCCTCGCTTTGGAGTACAGCAGCCACCACCACAAAGGTGGAGCCTTTGGAAACGAATCTATGACTCAAAGGGTTGTAATTCCGATTTCCTAAATAAATAAATAAGACACGCAGTGCTGAAGATAAGAGAAATGGTAAGACACAAAATTGGTATTGAGAGCCTTGCAGCATAAATCGAAGGTACTGTCTGTGACTATGGAACACCTTGATGAATTTTTGTTGCTCCCCAATTGTATTATGGATGTGTTATTGCTCTGTGTTTCTCTGTAATTAACCCTGGGTCGCCCCTGAAAAAGGGACCACCTGCTCTCAGTGGGCCTACCCGGTTACCAGAATTAAATAAATATAAATAAATAAATACATATGAAGGTAAGTATCCTTCATGCCTTGGGCACAAAGCCAATTCCTGCCCAGCAGCAGAGGGAACAGTGACTGGAGAGACCCCATATGGAATCTTCTGTATTCTATGTACAAGTTCAGGCCCCAGAGGTCTAGGACCGGACATAAATCACCTATCAACTTTGGAGCCAAGAGTACTGGGAACAGTAACCTTGACTGAGCTCTACAACAGGGCACCTTTTTTTTTTTGGTTTTTAATTTCTGTTTATTAAAGGATTTTCTCATACAGATGTTAACAACACTATATAAAACAAACAATGAGCATCAGAATATAAATACTACATTATGCCATTTAGTCAATAGACACTTTGTTAAGTCCTTATAGGTGCCAAGACTATAGACAGTTCAAGGCATAAAGTCCTGTCTGTGGTCCACCATGTAGTTCCCTGCTGGACCTCAAAAAAGTCTGTGGCTGAAAGTCCTGTCTGTGGTCCACCATGTAGTTCCCTGTTGGACCTCAAAAAAGTCTGTGGCTGCCACACGTCACCCTTGCCAAGGGCACTTCAACTCCATCCACTACCCCTTTCCACCAAGCCCACCCCCCGCTCCTGGTCTCCCCCTCCCGCTTCCCCCAACGAATCTTCCAACCCTTAAACACCCGCTGGCACAGATTTCACTCCCCTCCCTATCCCAACAATGCACTGGTCTTTTCCCTTCTCCCTCCCCTCCGTCTACTTTAGTCACAAACACTCAATGCCTACCAATGGCACGCTCCCCCGGCTACTTCCTATGCACATGATCAAACAACGCTTGCCTTTGGCCGCTCTCCCCATCCTCTCAGCCTGAACGTACCAGCCAGAATATCATCCCAAACTTTCTCCTTTGCACTTGTTTAACTCTATACTGTTCGCATTATGTGATGATAGTTGCTATGTTAGACTCCTCTGTATTAGTATTAAACTTAAGTGCAACCTTTATGTAACCTTCCTGTACCCTAGCTAATGTGCAATGATGTATGTATTCTATATGCAATTTCTGTCTGTTTGTTGACTGACTTGGAACCTTTGAAAATGAGTCCTTTACTCAAAGGTATTAATCCTAAACTAAATAAATAAATAAAAATAAAATAAATGTAGTAAAGCCCAACTTGTGTCAAATTTGGGCACAGCATGGTTGATTTTTGCTGTCAGTTTCTCTATGCTGTCCACTTAATATCTTGCCAGTTCCCCAAGGTAGGTATCTGGCTGGAAAGCCATAACGTTGTTATAGTTTGGTTTTTTTTTGCTACCAAAAAGCATATGTTTAAAGCAGCAGGGCAACAAAATTGGGTAAAAAATGTTACCCTACCTTTTCTTCCACTTTTATTTGGTGGTAAAATGTTCTAGTTTCACCAAAATCACATTTTCTAAATAAATGTTTTAATTTAGTTTTTTTCTCAAGAAAAGATGGCCACCACATTTATCATAGAAATATCATTGTAGACCTGCTATCAGTCAGGATTGAGAAAACGAAAAAAAAAAAATCTCATGGTGCGCAACAGACAAGGTATCTTGAAAAGTAGATCTGACAGCTATGCTAATATTTTTTTATTAACTATAGCTAAAACTAGCTTTTTGGGAAAACGTGTTTTGTTGCACTGATGCTTTAAGAGTCTGCCCCCCGAACCCTTCTGGAAGATCAAGATGAAGAATAGTACAATATGTTAGATGAAACCCTTTCAAACAAACCCTTCACCAAAAAAGGTCCTCAGGGTCACCTTAAAGGGACACTGTCAACCTTTTTTGCATCATATTATTTTTAGGTAAAAACCCACATTTTATGATTGCTTACTGTCTCTAACATTCATTGATGTTGCTGGTTGTTTTATCTGCCTCCTTGCTTATTGGAACTGAAATGCATGGTAATGTATAGCTATGCCCTGCTTTGTTTTGCTTCAAATCACTTAACTACTCTTAGTGAAAACTTTCCTGAACATTAGAAACACCCTCAAACAGTGCAACCACTCCTGATACAATAGTCTCCTCTACTCTCACTGCATACTGAGTGGCTACAATTTGTTGGGGGTGTTCCTGAGTCCAGGAAAGATGCAGTGGAAACTGGTGAAGAAATGTAAACAAACATGTTTTGGTGTGGTAACTCAAGTATGGTGGGCAGTCAGTTTTTCACCCTTAAAAAGGAAAAAAAGTATCTGAATCAAACCATCAGCTGCATCAACTGTCCCTATAGAATGTGAACAATCATAAAATGCGTTTTCTTTAAATCTAGGGACACTTTGAGGCCTAAGAGGGTTGACAGTGTCCCTTTAAATTGATCCCAAAAAGGCTGGAGGAGCAGACGGCTCAAAAAAAAAAAACAAAAAAAAAACAAACACATGAGCTTGCATTGCTGGAGTAGTCCCACAATCACACCAGCAAGCTGCTGTCAATTCCGGTTTAAATGCTACCACAATATGTGGCATCTGAAAAAACTCACTTAGGTCTTCCAGGAGAATTCTTTCCAAAGAAAAGATGGTTGTTTTTGGCACATTTTCAAGATACTTGCCCCAATTCTTAGGGGTTATTTGAAATTGTAAGTCTGCTTCCCATTTGGTTCTTATGTAATCTATATCCCCCCTCCAACTGCAGTAAAGCTTTATAAAGTTGTGATATTATTGATGTGAGCTTTTCTCCTTTAAAATCCCAGTAAGGAGTTAACAGGGACAGGTTCAATCACCTTTCTGAAGAAGAGTATCTGGACCTCTTTCAGCAGTATAGAAAGGTACCCTGGAAGGTACCGATTCGAAAGTGAAGAATGCACAGAAGGTGTGGATAGCAATTTCAGGGCATGTCCCCACTGAATAACTTCCAGAACCCAAGAGTCTGTTGAAGAGCTCTCTCCACTTTGGTAAAAGGCAGGTGTGGTTTTCCACTAGTATTTTGAGGTTTCTGGAAGGAATTAAAGGAGGTGAAAGGGAGTCCAAAAGCTTCGGTGGTGGCAGCGGTGCTGCCAGCACCCACTGTTTTGGTGACCCTGTCATGGTCACCAGGAGGCATACTGGCTTGAGGGGCTGCTGGGACCCATGGCCAAGACCTCTGTAATATCCTTGACCAGGACAGGAGAAGGCCTGCAGAAGGATCCCTGACCACAGCCTCAATGCCTAGGGTTTAGAGCATGTCGAGAAGGCAGAGTCATTTTGGAAGACTGCTGTTCCCTTCAGGCAGTCTCCACATCTGAGCCAAACAATTGTTTATCACAAAAAAGAGCATCAAAGACTTGCTGATGGTACTCGGAGGCAAAGCCAGCAACACAAAGTCACAGATACCACCAAAGGCAAATGACCGAGGCAGTAGCCTGAGCCTGAGAATCTGAGGTGTCATAAGCTGAACTTAAAAGATGTATCCCAACATCCAGACCATGGGTGACAGTCTGCTGGACTTCATTTTTCATAGGCCTGTCTATCAGCTCATTGGCAACAGGAGAGATGAATTTCCAAATAAGGCTATTCTGTTATTTAATCATATTAGCCTGTAAGTTGGCATACAGAGGCCAAGGGATGCCGAAGCTTAGGTCCTCTTGCCCATCATATCTAGCCTCCATGATTCTTTGTCTGGAGGCGGTGAGCTCATATGATAAGGTGCTATAATTAATGGTCTCCGTTTTCTCCCATTGCCAAAACCGTGTGTTAAATGCCGTAACACCTGAGTAGGTGTTACGGCATTCACGCGCTCCCTTTGAACAACAAAGCGCTCGAGACTAAACATAGCGCAACATTAAATTGTCCTTGTTACAAGCGGGAGCTTCCAACTGTCCCTGTTTCATAAACAGTACTGCAGAAAAACACTTACTTCTCTGCATTACCTCCATCCCAAACACACTCTTGTGCTTCTAGGCTCACTGGTAAGCTGAGGTAATGCAGAGGGGAAATATTTCTCGTCATCCCCAGAAACGGATAATTGAAGCTCACTCGACTGTTAAAAGCAGGGCCCTTCAATTATATAAAATAAAATATGGGAGAAGTGTAAAACTCAATTTAACACACACCCTCGTTGTTGGATGGCACTCATAAACCCCTCGGGCTTCGCCCTCGGGGTTTATGTGCCATCCAACAACTCGGGTGTGTGTTAAATTCTCGTAACACACTTCTCCCCATACTTTATCCTATATTTATTACACCTGTCATGAACAGCCATAATGACCACCAAATCAGTATCAGGTTTAGAGGAATAAAAAGGCTTGGTGGATGGGACAAGATTATATTATGCTTCTCAGAATGGTGGTGCTTGTCTGCAGTCTTGGAGGAACCCTTGGATGCACAATACTTTGCTGTCGTTTTAGCCCTTTTGTAATTATATCCACCCCAGCCCTTTACAGAAAGATTTTTGTTAAAATAATAATAAAGATACAAATTTATGATAACAGGAGCTATTTTTATGTACCAAGGGGTTCAATGTACCATTTTTACCAGGAGATAAAATGTGGAGAGACTAAAATGACATTTTGCTTGTTTCCATAGAATGTTGCGACTCTGAGAATTCAGGGTACAGATGGCAGTGATAAAACACAATTTAGTGTCACACTTCAATAATGTTTTGTTTACCTCAACAGGGAAAACAAATGTTAATCTTTAAACTAGTTGTTCATACTGTATGTACAGTTACTGGGTCTTTTATGTTTCCAAGTGTCTTCTCAAATTTTGCTTCACAGTCTCTCCCAATGAACTGATGAAGGGACCATGAGACAAAATATCTGTGCATACAGTATGTATATACATATAGTATTCCAGTCAGAAAAAAAACCCAGCCTTAATCCTTTGTCTGCTCGACTGGTCAGAAATGGTCCCAGAGCTCTCAGTACAACATAATGAACCCTATTTCCAAAATAATTTCTACCATTTTGTGCCTCTGGCAAAAAATACTTTGAAAAAAAAAATGGATCCATTATCTTAGCAGCTGAGACTTTTGAATGAATTAGCAAGAGTGACTTTGCTCATTAGTTGATATGAAGGAACGGGGCTATCATTCAAAATCAGAGAGCTTTCTAACTCAGAGCTGCAAAACATTCTTTCGACTACTGTACACAGATACACACATACACACAACTTAAATTACTAAGAAAGGTTGGTGAGCAAATGCAACAACTGGCAACACAGAATCATCAAGACGTCACAGTTTAATTATAAAGCCCCAACTAGAGGCATGATTTATTCTTGTAGACTTTGGATAAAAAGGTTGTATGCAAATTATCTTATCCCTGTAGTACAATTTCAGTACATTACATATATAAATATAGAAGGAATAACCCATGCATATTCCAGTACTTGTCCAGAAAAATGTTTATAAATAGGCAAAAAGAGTACAATAACAAATAGGCAATTTAATACAGTCCTGTAAACAGCATTCTGTACATTCGAGTCCGTGTACCAATGGTACGTTACGGTATGAGTCACTGGCGTTTTCCGCATGGCATGCTGGCACAGACAGTTATTACTAGTACTGGAACTGCAACATTCATTAGCCATTCACCTTTCTGCAGCATACAGTAGGGCTTTGACCGAGGATATTCTTCTGCCTGATTGTCCCCCACCCCAAAATAACGAGCGAGCCCTTGTGAGAGATGGATGCTGTTCTCTCTGTCTTGTAGCTATAATGAGAATGTGTAGTCTGACACATATTTGGATTTATTTCAGTTATCAGGGGTGGTTATAGTTAGCACAAGTTCATATCTGAGGAACAAGACCAAGACCCATCCTTCTGCAGTTCAAAGATACAAAGGTTCCCATGAACTGGAAGCCCAGGTCTGTTCCAGCATGCTAGACGAAAAAGGCCATCAGCGGGTAGCCCAATTCCCTCATTTGAAGTATATTTACAAATGGCAGAGTATCGCTGAAGCAAAAACATAAGCAACTAAAGGGCCCACATATAATATGATACAGCACAGCATTTGGTGCAATTCATTAAGTGTGCAATTCGTTTGACATGTACTGTATGTGGCTGTCAAGATGGGACACAGCTGTATTCTTATGGAATATGAACAGGGCTCAGCACAGAGGCTATTTTACTAGTCTGGGCAAGTAAAAACTCATATTTGGCTAATGAATAACATTAATGGAGGTTGAAAATGCTGTTAAGGGTAAGACAGCAAGCCGCAGATCATTTAGGATCTGACGTATATGAAACAGGTAGGGAAAATGGGCAGAGTAGATGGGCCAAGCGGTCCTTATCTGCCGTCAAATTCTATGTTTAAGCTCGGTTGAGGTTATTTTTTAAAATGTGTGTGAAAGTATAACTAATAGAATTCCCACTATATGTCTATTTGTCCCTCCCCTCCACATTTCTGCTCTCTGACCTGCTGCCTTTCTGCAGCAGATGTCCAGTTAAAGACGACTGGAAATGATTTTTAATTGGCAGCTGTTTGTAATTTTCCCATTTTTCAGAAATTATATTAATACCCCCTAACGATCCATAGTTAAATGCACCTGAATAAACATTATTGTGTACATTTACTTTTATGGGTAACATTCTGTACAGTAGTAATTAGGAGTTTTGACAACTCTGATCACTGTTCTTCAAACTATTAACAGCTCATGCTTAGCAATCAGTACACAAATGTGACCTTGTAACAACTCCAAATTCCTGGTGCAATGAAAAGCCCTGTATAGAATGCAGTCCATAAAAAGAAAACGATACAAAACACAGGTTTTCATATCAGTGTTCATTTAGGGAAAGTTAAATATGGATTTCAATGCGACCCATTTGATGATATAAATTAATTTTCTATAACGAGGAACATTAAAAACAGCATAATTTCCTTTCCCAATTCAAGATGGTGGGTCAAAAGCAAGGATACAACAGAAAAGGTAGACTAAAAAAAAAAAGAAAAAAATTACTTACCATAGTAATCTTATTTCTTCCCACTGATGCTCAGATATTCATAACTTTATGCAGTAAGCCTGGAGGGTTGGACTGCCCGGAGAGATGGAACACATGCAAATTAGTAGAATTATTTGCACGTGAGCATCTTTCAAATACTGCCTCTACCAACTGTGGTGTTCTAACCTCTTCAGATTTGAGAGAAAGCCTGGAAGTCAGGCATTAGGTAAACTAATGTAATTAATATTCTATGAAAGAGGGGTTTTCCCTAATTAAAGCAAAACATTTAGAATAAACCTCCAAAGGGAAGATAACCTTAACAAAACCACATCAATAAAACTCTAAAAGGAGAACACTGAAAACTCCAGTTTAAAAATGATTAAAACAGAGAAATGCAACAAAATAATATGGCTTGGTGGCACCAGCATGCGGAGTGCAGAGGCTGAAGTTCTGGAAGGGAGGGAAGTTATGAATATCTGAGCATCACTGGGAAGAAATAAGCTTACTATGGTAAGTAATTTTTTCTTATAACCCCAGTAATGCTCAGAATATTTATAACTTTATGTAGACTACCAAGCAGTACCACTGGAGGTGGGCACAGAACTTATTTTGGAAACAGACTCTGCAGGACTGCTGTGCCAAACCTAGCATCACCCCTGGATAAAATATCCAGGTTATAGTGTTTTGTAAAGGTGTGTACTGTTTTCCAGGTAGCTAACATACTAAAATGCCAGCAGAATAGGCCTAACGGTCTTTCGTGTCTGCTTGTTTGGTCAACCCGCACCCGGGGAGCTGACCTTGCTGCCCCCCTCTCACTCTCTGGCTTTTCCCTTCCCAGTCCCAGATATTCTCGCTGCACTGGTTTTTACTTCCAGAACCCTTCCCCTGTACCTGTCCCACCCCCTCTTGGACCCCTCCACCATCTCTGCCTCCACCAGCCCCCTGGGCAGCGCATTCCATGGCTCCACCACCCTCTGTGAAGTAGCACCTCCTCCTTTCTCCCTGAATCCCCCAGCTTCCACCCATGTCCTCTAGTTGCCCCCTCTCCTTGAACACCCTGACTGCTCCTCCCCTATTTACCCCCTTCATGTACCTGAAGACCTCTATCATGTCCCCCCGGTCCCTTCTCTCTTCCAATGTGTACATATTTAGCTCTTCGAGCCTCCCCATAGGTCCTATTCCCCAAGCCCCAAATCGTTTTGATTGCCCTCCTCTGGACCCTCTCCAGGAGTTCAATGTCCCTCTTTAAATGTGGCCTCCAAAACTACAGGCAGTACTCGAGGTGCGACCTCACCAAGCAGTTATACAGTGGAAGTATCACTTCCCTCCTTCTGGAGGTGATCTCCCAAGTGATGCATCCAAACATCCTGTTGGCCTTTGCCACTGCCCTCCTACAAGTCTCTGAGTTGTTCATCTTGACAGCCACCACCACCCGCAGGTCCCTCTCAGCCATCGAGACTTGTAGCATTCCCCCCCCCACCCCCAGGGTGTACACTTGGCCCAGGTTTCTGGCTCCCAGGTGCAGTACCTTGCATTTTCCTGCATTGAACCTCAGCTTCCACTTTCTAGACCACCTTTCCAGAGCCTCCAGGTCCCCCTGTAGGGCCACCCTCCCCTCCTCCCCATCCACCACCGCCCCCAGTTTTGAGTCATCCGCAACAGACTCATCTCACTCCTGATACCCTTCCTTATGTCAGAGACATAGGCATTGAACAGGAGGGGCCCAAGGACCGATCCCTGAGGATCTCTGAGCTTTGTAAATGTCCACCAAGGGAACCTCCCTGGCAGCTGCAAGGGTAGCAGCTGTTCCTCTTGTAGTAGAATGCGCCCTCAATCCAATTGGGGGCTCTTTACCTGCCTTAGTGTAGCAGAACTGAATACACTGGACTATCCACCGAGAAATGGATCTTTTTGAGGCTGGTTTACCCTTTCCTACATCCCCATATGTAAGGAAAAGTTGTTTCCCATTTTTCCTATGGTCTTTAGTGGCTGTCATTTGATAGCTGATAGCCCTTTTCACATCCAGACTGTGTAATCTTCTTTCACCAGAACTGTTGTGGTCTGTGAAAAAGACAGGTAGAGTGAGTGATTGGTTCAGATGAAAGTCTGAAACCACTTTTGGGAGAAACTGTCTGTTAGTTCTGAGGACTACCTTATCTCTGTGAAATGAGATATAGTCTTGGTCAATGCAGAGAGCCTGGAGCTCGCTAATTCTCCTTGCAGAAGTAATAGCCACTAGGAAGACTATTTTCTAAGTAAGGTATTTCAAGTGGGCAGTAGCCATGGACTCAAAGGGAGGGACCATGAGATTGGCTATACACACATTCAAATCCCAAGCAGATACTGGTGCCCTGTGAGGTGGGTGTAAATGCATCAGTCCTTTAAAAAATCTTTTGAAAAGTTTATCAGATGCTACTGACACCTTGGTGCCCACAGAAAGGTAGGCAGATACCGATGCTACATGAACCTTAAGGGAACTGGGTTGCAAACCTTGTGAATGCAAATGGGTGAGATAGTCCAGGACAACCAAAACTCCAGCTTTTTGTGGTATAAGATTCATGCTGGAACACCAGAGAAAGAATCTCTTCCATTTGGAAGAATAAGTTTTCTGTGTGGAGGGTTTTCTATAACCTTTTAAAATACTTAGGACAGCTTCTGAAAGATTTAAATCTGCATACTCCAATTCCTCAAGAGCCATGCTTTGAGATGAAGGGACTTGAGATTCGGGTATAACAATGTTCCCTGATTGGAAGTCAGGAGATTGTGTCTGAGGAGTAATTGTATCGGTTTGCTGACAGATATGGAGAGCAGAAGAGAGTACCATGGCTGCCTGGGCCAATCTGGAGCTATCAAGATCAGAGATGGTGAGAGGGATTTTAGCTTCAGTAACACCCTGAAAACCAGACGGAAAGGGGGAAAAGCATACATATGCCTGCCTGTCCAATCCAAAATCAGGGCATTCAGAGGAACTGTGCCCTGTGCTGGTGGCCTGCAGCAATATTGAGGTAGCTGGTGGTTCTGGTGGGATGCGAACAAGTCTATCTGTGGAGTGCCCCACCTTTTGAAAATAACCTGCTTGTTCAGAGTCCATTCGTGATGGGCCTGACTGATGCAACTCAGTGCATATGCCAAAGTATTGTCCTTTCCTGGCAAGTGAATTGCCTGTAAAGAGACCTTCAGAGAGTACGCCAGTGTCCAAATCTTCATGGACTCTGTGCAAAGGCGGCCTGACCTGGTGCTTCCTTGCTTGTTTATGTAATACATTGTGGTGGTATTGTCTGTTCTGATCTGAACCACTCTGCCAATTATTAGTGAAGAAAAAGCCTTTAGGGCTAGTAACACTGCCCTTAGCTCCAGTAAGTTTATGTGCTGAAGGGACTCTGCTGCTGACCAGATTCCCCAAGTCGTGTGCTTTCCTAAGTGGGCTCCCCAACCCAATAAGGATGCATCTGTTGTGAGTACCAAATAGGGGTTTTCTCACTGGAAAGGCACTCCTTGCCTCAAATTGGATTCCTGTTTCCACCACAAGAGGGCCCTTAATAGTGGTCTTGTCACTGGTATAAGCTTTGAAAAGGGATCTTTTTTTTGATTCAAGTGAGCCCTGAGGTGAAACTGGATTTCTCGCATGTGGAATCTGGATCCTTGGACTGTGCCCGTGGATGCAGCCATATGACCTAGTAGCTGCAGAAACTGCCTTGCAGTTCTTTTTTTTTTTTTTTATACTTTATCTTTATACCCCCTTCTACTCCCGGAGCCCACTCCTTCCTTCCTCTCAACTTCCCCCATTTCCACCTCCGGTGGGATCTGCCCCTAGAGTGCCTCCGTCCCCTCCTGCACATTGGGGTCTGTCCCTCTTTTCCGGTGGTCCTGGAATGGTACCGAGAGGCTATCATCTAGTGCTACCGGGAGGGATTTTCTCATTTTCTTCCCCTAGTTTCCCCATCCTCTGAGGCGACCCATGCTAGGACATACATCCCGGAGGCGGCGTGCTGACGCACGCTCATCCTTCATGCGTAGCTGACGTCTCCCCTCCCCAGCTCCAACGAGCGGAGTCGCCTCTGTCCTCCCCTTGGTCGGTGCTTCCACCGGCCGCGAGTATGCGCAGATCGCGACGCGTCATGGTTTCAATTCCGAGGAGGAGAGCATCCGCTGGGACGCCGATCCTCCCCTGCCGACCCCCGGCAACCCGAGTCCGCTCCTGAACCCGGGTCGCCAGCGTAGCACGAGGTGTGGCGTCTAGCGCCTCAACCCTCAGCGCCACCGGGCCGGCTCTGTCTTGCAGTTCTTGAGCTGTTCAGGACAAAGGAGTTTGCTATTAACTGAAGACTTTGCACCCTGTCTAAGGGTAAAAAGGCTCTTCCCTGAAGTGTGTTGATTTCTGCCCCTATAAACTGTAAAGTCTGAGCAGGGGTTAGGACTGATTTCTTCTGGTTTATTAAGAAACCCAGAGACTCTAAGAGGTCTTGGGTGATTTTTAGGGAGTTCCTTACTTGGTCCGGTGAGTTTCCCACCACCAGCCAATCGTCCAAGTAAGGGAAAACAGTCACTCCCTGTCTTCTTAGATATGCCACTACAGCAGCTAACCACTTTGTGAATACCCTTTGAGCTGATGAGAGACCGAAAGGAAGAGCTGAAAACTGATAGTGGCCTGATGGGAGCCTGAATTTGAGATATTTTCTGTAAGATTCCTTTATGGGGATGTGGAAATTGGAGTCTTTCAAGTCCAGTGATGCCAGCCAGTCCCCTTTTTGGACTGTTGGCAATATTTGAGCCAAAGTTACCATTTTGAACTTTGTTTTTTTCAGATGCTTGTTTAAAGATCTGAGATCCAGTACTGGCTGCCACTCCCCACTTTTCGTTGTTGTTAGGAAGTATCTGGAGTAAAACCCCCTTCCTCACAGGGTGGTAGGGACTAATTCCACTGCTCTGAGATGTAACAACTTCTGAACCTCTCCTTTTAGCAATGCCCTCTCTGCTAGAGGAGGTGAGCAGTAAACCCTGGTTTTCTGTGGAGGAAAAGATTTGAAGTCCAGAGACAGACCCTGACCCACTACCCCCAGCACCCACTTGCCTGTGGTGATGCTTAGCCAAGCCTGGAAGAAGTGGGAGAGTCTGCCTCTGACAGGGAGGGAGGAGGCGGCCCAATCCTCAGGGGTTTTGCTTTGGTTGGGGGCTGAGGCTGGGTTTGAGAACCCCTCCTAGAGCCCCTTCTACCCCCTACCCTAGAGTATCCCTGCTGTGGATACTGCTGGTACTGGGGCATGGCTACTGGCTGGAAAAAGGGTCTGGTCATATAAGACGGTCCTCTGCCCCCCTTCCATAGGGCCTAGTGGATGGTGAAGCACGCTCTTTAGCAGAGTTGCTTCTATAGGTGGCCTTACATTCATCCACTTTTTTCATGTATGCAACTATGGATTCCCCAAAAAGAGTTTTTCTCTCTAAAGGAAAATCCAGGGTCTTGGATTGAGTATCCCAAGTAAGGTTAGTGGCCCTGAGCCAAGCAAACCTCCTCTGTGCCACAGTGTTAGCCATCCATCTGGCTGCAGTGTCATTAGAATCAGCAGCCATCTGGAACTGGTACTTAGCCGCCTCCAGCCCAAACCTGGCAGTTTCAGCCAGGTCTTCAGACAAGGGTGAGGGGCTTTCATGGGCATGTCCAGTACTGACTGCTACAGGGATTTTTGATACTGCGCAGCATAAGCCTGAAAAGTAGCTTGTCTCATAGCCAAAAAGGCTGATAAATATCCTTTTTTGGCCATGCGATCCATTTTTCTGGAGTCCTTGTCCGGAGGGGGAGTACAGGGGGACTCTGGCTTTGTCGCAGACTACCTGCTGTATAACCCCTTGATGGTCAGGATGGGAGAAGAGAAAAACAGCTCCCGTTCTGTCTAACTGATACTTTTTATCTATTCTCCTATCAATAGAAGGAACAGAATTGGGGGTTTGCAGAAGCTTCAGGGTGTCCTTTTTGAAAAATTTGTAAACTGGCAGGAGGAGGAGGAGGGCCTTTGTGGGTGTCAAACCCATCATATTTAAATATTCAGTTTCCTCCTTATCCTCAGTCTGCCCTGTGGTAGCAATATCCAGAGTATCTGCCATTCTCCTTACAAATGTAAAATGTGAGGAGTAATCCTCTGACACCCTGGGAGGAGAACCAAAATCTTGCTCAGGAGATACCTCTGGCGGAATTGGTTCATCATCCTGAAAAGGATCATCTTCCTCTTCATAATATTGCTCCTCCTGTAAAGAGGGCAACACACCACTGCTGGCCTGGGGACCCTGGATAGGGGCAGGCTGTTGGGGAACAATGTTTTGCAGTGCCTGAATAATTTTAAAAGCCTGGGCTATCTCTTGAGCTGAGGGCATAGCAGGCATCTGAGCAGAAGTCCCTGGTTTAGCAGGGGAGGATTCGGCATGCTTGGTTTTCTTGAATTTCTTTGAGGGAACCGGAGAGTCAGCCGGTTCTTTCCCTCTTTTTGGCCCGTATCGGGGCAGGGGTAAGCAAACTTGTGGGTTCAGCCACCTCAGATTGGGGTGTCAGTTGGTCAGAGCAAGAGGGACCCCTAGGAAACTTTTTGTTTAGCCTTTCAAGGCATTTTTCCACTTTTTTTCCAGGAAAGTTTTACAAACCTCACAATCTTGATACAGATGTTCGAATCCCAGACAAGCCACACAAAGTGTGTTTGTCTGCTTTTGCAAATACATCTCCACATTTTAAACAATTTTTGAAACCAGGTTCTCCGGTTCTCTTTTTGGGCTTCTCTGACATGGTATTGTCTAAAAACGAGAAGAAACACTAACCGCTAAGTAAAGATAAAGTGCGGTTATTTAAAAGTTAAACTTTTTTTTTTTGCGGTCGGTTCCAGAACTGGAGGAACCGAACCCAGGAGATGACAGGTGAACCGGATCAGCGGTTCTGTAACCGATAAAAGGCGGTTACAAAAACAATAAAATACACAAAAAAGCTAAACTAATAATAGTCAAAAAACAAGGCTCTTTAATCAGAGAACCCTGATAACAAACAACTAACCCGGATCCCCCCACGGTTATTCCGAACCGCGAGGAACCAAAAAATAAATGTAATTTAAGCAATAAACAAGATTTACACTAACAATTAGTAGAGGCAATAAAAGAAATAGAAAATACTTATTTTTTTTAAGGTTTTGAATCTTCTTCACGTGAAAGAGTAAGATGTCCACTCCGAGCGACCAGACTTTCAGACGGAGAGAAAAATCTGAAGAGGTTAGAACACCACAGTTGGTAGAGGCAGTATTTGAAAGATGCTAACATGCAAAGAACTCTATTAATTTGCATGTGTTCCATCTCTCCGGGCAGTCCAACCCTCCAGGCTTACTGCATAAAGTTATGAATATCCTGAGCATTACTGGGGTTAGAATAAATAAAAATGATGCGTGTCACAAATGCTACCAGAAGCACTTGTTATTCACCTTCCATACTGGTGAAAGGTTAAAAATATCTACAGTGCTTCATATGGTCCAAACCCCACACAGTGCAGATGTTTTTTTTTTTTTCCAAAATAAGAAGCAAAAGCAGAGCTCTCCTATAGATACAGCTACATAATGTGCATATATGCAAACACACACGCACACATGAAATTCAGTGATAACTCATTCACATTCATTGGTTAAAGGAGAACTGCGTTGAATCTGAAAGTCATTATGCCCAGTAGCGGCTGTTTCATAAGCACTAGTTCCTATTCTGTTACTGCTCCATCTATACAAGCCTATTAGTTACCTTAGTGAGTGTTTCTGATTCACACTGTGGTGTTAAGTGCCATTTTGGAACTGTACGATGTAGTTTACGTCCCTCTGAACCATAAAGTTCTACAGCAGAACGTGGATGCATTGTTCCAACAGTAGGAGAGCTGAGCAAGGGACTTAAATTACATCATTCAGTTCTGAAATGGTACTTGCCATCAGTGTGCAAATCAAAAGCATCTAGCAGGACAACTAAACAGCCTGCAGAGATGGAACAGTAACAGAACTGGAACCAGTATTTAAAAATCAGCTTGCAAAAGGGCAACATGACTTACAGGATAAGTCAGCACAATCCTCCTTTAATGTTTAGGATCATTCATTCTTGTTTCTCTGCCCTGCTGTGATTCTACAATGCTGTACAAACACGTAATGGTACAGTGCATAATTCTGCTGTAACAGTAGCTTACTTTGCCTTTCACAGACATTTTCATACAAAATAAGGCAGTAGGTTGCGCTTGCAATCTGAATGCAAAAAGCAGTTCCTTTAAGAACCATTCTAGCTGAACAAGAGTTTAACAGCAGCACAAACGGAAACAAACATATGTCAAGATCAGAATCCCAATGAAATGTACTCTTCCTGGAGAGCAGTACAATCTTGCGTTCTTGAATGGACTACATAAAAATGCATTCTCCTTCGTATTTGAAATATAATCATCCAGCAATGTGTGCATTATTGGGGGCTGTGGGTTAATTTTTTCTGTACAGCAACAAATCACAGAAGTCAATGCCAACGGTATCTCTGGAATGACTCTGCAGCTCTGTGATGTTATTACACACCGTTGCGTAACAGTTAATCTAGAAGGCAAAATGAATAAAACTAACTTTTTCCTAGTACCATGCAAAATAAAGGAGCACATGCCTTTTTTTTTTTCATTTTAGAGGCTGATCAGCAACTTTTCTTGTACAGCTAATTCAATTCTCCAGGCCAAAATGAATTGCTGGTATTCAATACCAATTTTTGCGGCATATTAGAAAAGCAATTCTCAGTAGAAACACTATATGATATTCTCACTTTTTTTCTGTTTGCATTTTCAAGTACTTTGCACCAAACTTTGTGAATCTGAAACAGTTACACAAATAGAAATCTGTAGAAGAGTCCTGTAGGCCATTACGTGCCACAGATTATACAGGCTCACACTTTCTCTCCCCATTTCTAGTTGACAACTGGATCACCAACACATCACTACTAGCCCACCAAATAAAAAAACAAAACCAAAAACTGGCAAACACATTTTAGAAAAGTCAAACCTCACTTCCTGACTCAAGAGTTGGTCGTGCAATAATATTCTGAAGGTCTTACGTGCACTGTGTCATTTCAAAGGGAATACCGATAAAACTGATATTCCAACCAGCTATCTTCCTGAAAATCCTCAGGGAACAGTTCTACCCTTTTTTTTTGGCATTTTTGGGAATCCCACAAATATTCTGGGTAGCCTGGAACTACTATGTATTTTGTCTTTTGCTAGTTGCCATGCTACTACAGTATCTCTCTTGTGTCCCCATGCAAAATGCATACAACCAGTAGGCAACCATAATATTTACACTCACCACAGAACTGAAAAAAAAAAAGTCAAAATGTTAGTGCTCATTATTTTTAACGGATTTTGGTTACAGAAATCTGTTAAAATGATCAAGTAAGACTAATGGACAACCCAAAAAAATCCATATCCATTTTAAACAGGGTGATAACATAAATATTATTCATTCTAGGTTAATTACCCCACATTATAAACAAAACTAGCCAGGGACACAATTATTGGCATCACAGGCAATTTCTGCTGTTGTTGGGGACTGCATAAAAATATCCAGGGAATCGCCTCCACTGATGAATGGTAAAGGTTCACATGGAGATGAAAAATTTCATTACAAGATCCCATCTTTAACCTACAGTTTAAAAAAAATCCTAATAAAAGGGCCAATAACTTAAAAGTCAAAAATTGTTTACTTACAACTGAAAAGTACAGCTCCAGCTGGCCTAACCCCTCTGCCTCTCAAGTTTCCCCTTAACAATGTTCCAGTTAAAATAATATTTCTAAAACTGGATATTGGTGGGAGAGAATCCATTTCTTGCAAGGTCACACTGGCGGCTCTTCCTCTCCTCGCCAAAGTCCCTACAAGCAGGTCACAGTACCAGTTGTTATGTCTGAGAATAAATAACAGAGGTCCTGTCTTAGGATTCTAGAAGGTAAACTTAGACTCCAAAGTATGAAGTAGCATATTGTTTGTCTTCTCCTGCCCCAGCTGACTCTATGCACCAATGCACCAGCCACTGGATTATAAAAATATTAACGCTAGGTACTACTTCTATTCCACACGTGAACAGACAAAAGGCATTAAATAAACCTACTGCTATTAATTGGAGAGGGGTGAAATACTGATAGTCTAAACGTTGGAATGCAGATCTGCCAATCACGTTTTGAGTACTGTGCACACCTGGGCCGATGGGATCAGAAGCAGCGTGTTGCACTACTATGCAGAGTACCTGGGTTCGCTTTAGGCCAGCGGAAGCTGGGACACCCTTCAGAGGCAGCATACGGACTTCAGAGGGAGGAAGCAGAGATACCTGCTCCTACAGAGGCTGGCATGAAGACCTTGGCCGCATTAATACCTATTGCAGTTAGCTATATAGCACAATACAGGGCCTTCAGTTACATTGTGCAGCCTAGTCTTAAGCTCAGGAAGAATACCCTCACAGTGGGAAACATCTCAGGTTCAAATCCCACCACAGCCACTTACACAAAGTGGTACCTTCTGCCAGTTACTAATCTTCCCTGCCTTTTAGACCTGCCAGGTATAATATCAGATGTGCACACGACCCCACCAAAAACAACTAGCTATACTCAAGTTGGGTTATCCTGGGCAAATCAATTCTTAACCAAAAAAAACAAAAACAATAAATAAATAAATAAAAATAACATAAAAAAAACCTGTAGCCCAATATGTCAGATATTAAGTTTTCTAATATGAATATGTTTATAAGCAGCAGCAATTAAATGATGCTGCACCATGGAAAAACTTTTCTAGTATTTTGTTTTAACCCGCACAACCCCCCACCGTCCACCACTTTTTAACAAGATTTGAGGCACAGTCCTGGACTATATTTTTACGCTGGTGCCCACCAATTCAGAGATTCAATGCAAAAGAAACACAGAGAAAGAAAGCAAAGGCAGTATAGTGCAGTGGTTTAAGTCTCTGAGCTGCAAATCTGGTGACATCCAGCAGACCAGACCTGGGTTTGAATCCCACAGCTTCCACTTGCATACTGTGTGACCCTGAGCAAGTCACTTAACTGTGCTCCCAGGTTGCACCTGTAAAAAAGCTTTCAGCTTAGTGTGCTACTCCTGGTTAAAAAATTAAAAGATTCTAGTTAGCTGATTTCCTGCTACAGCCCGCACCAAAATAAACAGTGCTGTATTATCTTTGTGTTAAGCCTGCTTCTTTAAAACAGGTTCCAAAATGAAAAGTCTTGAAATAGTTTGTTGTGTCTCAAATCAGATGCCAAACTTTTCACATTTACGTAGGAATGGCAGCACAGAAGTCAAGTCAGATACTCCATCATAATTCGCCATAACAAGAAGCTTTGATACCACTTCCAAGGGTTCCTACAATGGAACTTCCAGCATCCAAAATCTACCATATTCTTTGTCCTCTGTCCAAATAAGATTTTGTAACAGGATCAGAACAAATCAGCATATAACAAGACAGCCCAATCAATGCCACAGTGCGGTTTCTAAAAGGGCAGACTCATTCTGAATACCACACTGGAACCCAATGTATCCAAGGGGATTCTCTGATTTGAAGGCATGGCAGTAGTATGTAAGATCAGTTTGGGAAGTGACCAGGGGCCTCTGTAAATACCCACTGTTAACAAGAAAGCATTTGCTCCAGTGGTGAAATATTCCCTCTTGGGGGTGGGTTAAGGAAAGAAGAGATTTATGCGAAGGATACCACTACAGTCCCCAAGAATAACATTTTTAAAAAAGTTAGATTTTCCAAAATAAAATTTTTAAAAAGATTGGTCTCAAATTAGATTCTGTTGTACCTAGTGGGTCACTGAAAATCTTGTTGGCCAATCATTCATCTAGGACCACTAGCTTTCTAATCTGCTGCAGATGACTTTTAAAAATGGAACTTTAGCCCCGTGTTCCTGGGTCTGGTCCTAACAGCAACAAAACCTTGCACGCTGGCAAATTAAACGGGCTTAGTGACTATGGCATGAAATGCCTTAGTTGTAGCACTGCCATGGTCATTTTGTTAGGTTTTATTGCTGAACTGAAGAAAGCACTTAGTTAAAAAATCTAAAAGCTTTTGTAAGCAAGCTAGAAAACGTTCTGCAGACAGAAGCCTGGAACATGTGTGTCTTGCCATACATGAACAAAAGTAACGAGGAGCATTCAGGATAGGCCAAAAATGGCAAGTGAAGAAGTGAAACAAATTTAAAGGATGAGAGAGTACCTGCTTACTGAACAGAATTATTTTGGAAGCCCTCAGATACAGGCATTCTAACATTAAGACAGCTTATATTTTGTTCACTTTAGATTTGCTACACTGTTGTCAGACTGATGCATTTTTTCCAGTCAAGTCTCCATATTGAGTTCACGTTTTCCCCACAAGACTCTGCAAGTAGAATCTTAGTCTTATCTAATAAAACACAAAGTGCAGTTTGTCTGCAGTGGGAGGGATGTAAAAAAAAGAAAGTATGATTTAAATTTTCTTTTTTTCCGTTTCAAGCAGCTTGCAGCTTAAAGGATAGGGCACACCTGTATTAAAATGTAAACTGCAGAAATCAGTATATACTACTTAGTAAAGTGCTTGCTTTTTTCTTGATTAATCTGGCTCCCATATGAACATTTTAATGTTTTGTTTTTTTTTAATTGCTCCAACTATCAAAAACAGCCCCAGCATGTGGCTTCTGCTACAGCCTCCATTTCAATGTCAGAGTAATTTTTATTTAGTTAGTTTTTGTTGACCGGGTAAGTGCACTAGACAAATCTGCCTATTTTCAGGCAGGACCCGGGGAATGGGGATACAGATGAATACCAACTGACCTTAAGCCAGATTAAGCTCTCGGTGGTATATATATATATCTATCTATATATATATTTTTTAGTGATTCTCTCTCCCCTTGGACACCGCAAGGGGACCAGACTGCAGTTTTCTTTATCGTATCAAGCCCAGTTAAGAATGTGTATACCTAAGCACTGGGCAATTTTTAGGGCTCTTTAATCTATAGTATCTAGCTAAAATTTTCTTTGACAGAGTGTCTTAATATTCAGATGTCCACTGTGGGAGTCCAAAGAGAAAGGACTACTCTTAGATAGAAGAGCTGTAGCAGAAGCAGTGTGGCAATGCACACTTTATACGCAGATGTGCATACAAAGTGTATCAAGAAACTCTCAGGCAGCCAGATTTAAACAGCAGGCAATGTAAGAATTTTGCTAAATAAGTAACAACTGCTGCAATTTAATTCTTTGTTAAAAAAAAAAAAGCAAGCCCTTCACTCATTAAATTTGGGGGGGCGACTGAGCAATAAAAGCTTACCAGCCAGGTCTGCATAAAAGGAGACAATCTCTCAATTTCCACATGCCTTCCCTACCACTGGATATGGAGCCGTATAGGTAACAATAAAATTAAAACTTAAAATTTTGTTAAAAGAATATAGGCAGCTCAACAGGGAAGACCCCCTTACGTCTAAGTGTTCAAATGCAGCTCTTCTAACAATGTGATGAGACACCAGTGTTCTGTAAGACGTTTCTAATGTTTTACCTTAATCAAAATACTTGCGAAAGCTGAAGGGTCTTTAATTTTCTCTTAGTTTCAATAACGTTTGCAGCTGCTTATCAGCAAGTGGTAGATAGGAACCAACTGCTGTCACCAATTTGCTTGCTGACTCCAAAATAAAAAGAGACAACAAGCAAATGACTGCAGTTCATGCTCCCTTGCTGGAATACCCACGACAGTCTCTCAGACCCATTTCTATTTACAGCAGATGCAGCACAGTACAAAAGACTTGAGAAGGCACAGCCATGCATAACTTAAGAATAATCTGTACAGGTTTCCAGTGTTATCTTATATATTATACAAAAATAAAGACTGATGTCCAAGTCACATCATCATGCTTGTCCGTTTAAGGCCACATGTGGGTAATGGTCTGGTACTTTTACATACGGGACCAACAGAAGTCAGTATTTCATACCCAGGTCTTCTTCCGTTGAAGCAAGACTTGGGAAGCATCCAGGAAAATTCTTGGTACAATTTAGGAATTCACTGAGGTCTTAAAAGGTCCCACAAGGTACTCTTTGTGGTAGATTTGTTTGGTTCTGTCCCCTTGAAATCAAGGGCAGCAAACTTGCTTTGTGGAATGTTTCGTTTTCTACAGGCACAGTAAGAAACAATTTCCTTGTTAGGGCTGTACCAGCTCCACTACTAAGTCAAACAAAATGCTGGTTGACAAGTAATTTGGAACTGTAGGTAAAACCGTTATTTCAAAAGGCGTGTTCCAAATACAGCAGGGCAGCCGTCATTCCTTCACCATGTCAGAGATGATGTCAATGAGGTTGTCAAGCCCCCACAGATAACCGTCCTCCCTGTTTCCCTCCACCCAAGGGATCCTGTGGTTAAGAGTCTGTTTGTCGAGCAGTTTGACAGTCTTTCCAAAGTCTATCATCCACACCTTTGCTAGTTCTGTTTTATCGTGAACAAAGAGTAATGAGCTTCCAACAACCTGCAATGGAAAATGTAACAAGTGGTTAGTGAGCATGTCACAACAGCTCTAACAGCAGCTAAAAGAAATCCAATCTATCTACCAGTAGTAGAACTAATTATTAGACTCGTTCATTGTGCTTGAGCGCTAATAACCAAGCAGGGGGAGGAGGAAAAGAACTATAAAAACTAACAGCAAAGTATTTTAGAACTGGATTAACCATCTTATCATCAGTAATATTATTTTTTGATAATTCTCTCTAACACCTTATTAACAAAGTTATAGGGCTGTGCCTGGCCTAGTGGTGCTGGCTGGTAGAGCACTACGCCACTAAGTGGGAGGCCTGGGATCAATCCTCGGTCCTGATGTTCCTGCTCAGGCTGGTGGGGTCTGGAATACAATGCAGAGGCACTGTGCAATGACCCGGGTGGGGGGGGAGTCGAGTGCACAGCAAGCACTACATGCAGGTGGTAAATGGGAATGCCTTGGTACAATGGGTGACCATGCATTGTCAGCAGCTCCAAGCCTACAGGTTGATGTCTAGGGTGCTCACAGGTGGCATGCCGAGAGGTGGGAGGGCCTAACCAGAAAATTCTCAGAGACAGCAGACATGATAACTAGTGAATCCGGCCCACATTCGCCTCAGCTAGTCACTCCAATCCAGCAGGGGGGATTTCACAGTAGTTTAGCTGGGGAGGTTAGTGATGAAGCCTGGCTGTGGTTCAGCCCCATCACGGGGCTGGGGTGGAGAGAGGGAGTATGCAGTGAGGTTAGGGTGGAGAGGTAAGTACAAGAAACATGGAAAGATTGAGTTGGGCCCGACTGGAGAGATGGGGAAGGTGTGCTGAAAAAGGGTGAAACATTAACAAAAAAAAAAAAAAAAGTTATGGCTGTTGGGAAGTCTTAGTGATCTGCTCTCAGGATCTTCTGTTAAGTTGTGGACCAAGAACCCTGTTCAATAACAGCTACTTTAGCATTAGTCTCACATGGATGGCTGCACAAGCATGCTGGCTCTACCCAACTCTCGCTGAAGTTATGGAATTCACCACTAGTCAATCTCAAGGTTAGCCTGCAGTCTGATTTATATAAATTGCAAAGTTGACATGTGGGGAATTGGCTTGTACTCAAACTACGGCAGAAGATCTAGGCTAATCATGTCGTCCTGTCAGCACAGTGGTACTGCAATGCCAGTCACCTGAGATAGAGAGTAATTTCTGATTGCTGAGGGCTGGCCGGAAGGAGGAGGAGTGAGTATCCCAGAGGATGCTGGGAGGGACATGTGCTCCACGGTGCTACCACAACATACGTGGCAGTACAAGCAGGGCCCTAAAAGGGAGGGCAGGCACTTCCTGACTGCGACAAAGCTCATGTCACTGCAGTCCATGCTGATGAAGTGCCCAGGGGGAAGGGAGAACACAGGAAAAGACTGCTGACTGAGGCAATACAATGCGGCATTCTCCAGCAGGCCCTGCACCATGTACTGGGCTTCCCTACCTTCCACATCCAAGATAAACTCTCCCCGAGGCTTGGGTAACCTTGGGGAGCTCTGCCACAGGGGATAAACTGTGGGGCACTGTAACGGGAAGGTAAGTAAGCCCCAGAGATGGCAGATGACAGGGCTGGGGAGGATGCTGAAGATGGGGGCCAGACCAACAGAGAAAGGGGGCTAAAAAAACAAATAAAAAGCCTAATTGTACTCTGTCTACATAAACTCTCCCCGAGGCTTGGGGAATCTCAGGGAGCTCTGCCACAGGGGACAAACTGTAGGGCACTGTACCTGGCAGGTAAGCCCCAGAGATGGTAGATGACAGGGCTGGGGAGGATGCTGCAGATGGGGGGCTGGCCAAGCAGAGATAGGGAACACAAAGAAAGCCTAATTATACTCCATCTACAAGACCAACCACTTTAAGAGCTAGTGTACTGACAAAAATTAATATTAGTTTCTAAATGCAATCAATTATTACATTATGTATCCAAATTACTTTGTTCCCCCCTTCAGTTAATTGGGAGGTCTTTTACGTAATGTTAGTTGGTGCATGTGTGGAACAGCACTCTGCCTGGCAGCTGACATATCTAGCTTTGTTCCTCCCATTACATCATCAATATTGTGACCTCACTGACTGTTGTATCACAGCTGCTCAGGAAGAGCCACGCAGTACCTGCTATGTCAGTCACCTGTGATGTCACTGTCAGTGAGGTCACACTGCTGATGATGTAGTGGAAGGAACAGAAAAGCACAGTTACGTAAGAACTTACCGTAACAGTAAATCTTCAAAAGAATCTCCTCCATTAGGCCACACCTTTGGAACTATAAGCCATCAGCATCAGGACCACTAGGAAACGTTTTGCTAGTGGGGGGCCGCCCACAATGACGTGCAGTGTCTACATGTTTATAATGTTAGCTGCCTCATCAATCCTCAGTTCCCGGCCAGAGATTAGCCTCAGAGGACCTCCAGCCGTGAGGAACCAGATGATGAGACCAGCACCAGGCATATAAGGAGAGGCATGGGGCTAGAGACAGGATGCATGGAGTAGGGTATCAGGCACAGCATCTGATATGATCTCACTGAAAGCAAAAGGGGGACGGAGGCTATGGCATGGCCTAATGGAGGAGACTCTCTTGACGATCTACTGTTACAGTAAAGTCTTATGTAACTGTTGTATCTTCATCAAGGATATTTCCTCCACTAGGCCATACTTTTGGGTTGACTCCCAAGTAGCACAAAGCAGCAGGGAAAGTAGCACAGTTTGATCTGTAATCAGAACAGAAGGCCTCACAGTACAATAAACCCCAAACCAGCCCATCTATGAAACAATGTCCAGACACTAAAGTTTAGTAAAAGTATGAACAGTGCTCCATGTGGCTCTAACACATATGTTGGCAGTAGGGACATTTTTGAAGTCAGCAACAGAAGTGACCATACACCTTGTGGAGTGAGCATGAACACCACCAGGAAATGCCTTACCATACTTCCTATAACAGAATGTAAACAGTGTGCCAGCCATTTGAACAGACATTGTTTAGACACAGATGCGCCCTCTTTCTCAGGGACAAATGAAATAAAAAGCTGAAAAGACTTTCTGCAGTCTATGTTATAATCCATGTAGTATCTCAATATTCTATGTACATCTAAAGTACAGAGCAATGCCTCACCTTGGTTGGCATGCTTGGGATAACAGGAAGGTGTATCGTTGAATTCAGTATAAATTCTGATACCATATTCTGTAGAAACTTAGGATTCATATACAGACTCTGTGAAAAATCAAATAAGGAGCCTCACACATTAAAGCCTGAACCTAGGAAATCCTCCAAGCAGAGGTCATCGCAACTAAAAACAATGTTTTTCATGACAGGAAACAAAAGCCACAACCTGCACCAGGCTCCAAAGGAGCCAGCACCAAGGTCTCAAGAGTGAAATTCAAGTCCCAAGACAGAACTGATTTACTGATGGGAGATTTCGAAGAATACCTCTGAGAAACGTATGGGACACCTCAAACTGGACAACCATTCGATCAACAATAGAAGCCTGGAAAGCTGATACAGCGGCCAAATGCATCTTAACAGAGGAAGGCTGCAGGCCAGAGTCAAGACAGGGGAGGCAAGTATTCCAACACAGAATTTACATGACATGTAAAATGGTCCATATTCTGGGAAGTAAACCATGAAGTGAAGCACTTCCATTTCAGGGAATAAGTATGCCTGGTAGAAGGCTTCCTAGCAGCAAGCAGGACATCAGTAACCTTAAGGAATATCTCCCATAACAAGCAATGACTATGTCTTCAGGAGGGATGCATGCAAGTGCAGGGACTTCAGCTCAAGATAGACCAGGGATCCCTTGCCCTATGATAACAGACCCCGACACAGAGGTACAAGGACAGGAGGCTCCACTGCTAGATGCTAAAAGAGTGGAAACCATACCTGGTAAGTCCAGAACACAGCAATGAGGATGAGAGTGGCACTCTCCACCTGCAGTTTGAGCAGAACTCTCTGTATTAGAGGAACGGGGGAATGCATACAGGAATTTCCCTTTCCAGGAGATGGAGAATGCATCTCGCCAAAAAACTCCCAAGTCCTGGAGCGAGAGAGCAGAAACATGGTAGTTTTGCATTGTGTGGGGACACAAAAAGGTCCAAATCTGGATGACCCCATCTTTTGAAGAGGTCATTTACTATGGAGGCCAGCAGCTCCCATTCAGGAATCATCGAGACTGGGACCTGCTTAACCTGTCTGCCAAGATGTTTTGGAGACCTGGGAGAAACATGGCTGACAGCTGAAGGCCGTGAGACAGAGTCCAGTACCACACTCTCATTGTGTCCCTGCACAGGGTATAAGAGTGAGTGCCCCCTTGTTTGTGATGTAGTGCATCACATTTACATTGTCCATCCAGATTAGCTGAGGACCAGGGCAGAGATGACTCTGAAAGGCCTGGAGGCTGTACAGTACAGCCCGCATTTCCAGAACATTTATGTGCAGCTCAGTCTCTCAACCTTGATCTGGGACCTCTTTGTTGAGTAAGGACCGAGATGAGCACACTAGCCAGAGCCAAAGGCATACATGGTAAGGAGGTGGTAAAAGGAATAGAATGCTCTTCAGTAGGTTTTCATGATTCATCCACCATAACAACCCTCTGCAAAGAGGAAACGTGACTGGAATAATTTGGTCCAGCTCATCTGACAACTGACCTCCCCAGATCCCGAGCATCCACAGAGGTATCCTCATATGAAGACAGGCCAGTGGCATAGTCGCTATGGTTGTAGACATAAGGCCCATGAGATGTAAGAAAAAATTACTCACCTTAGTAATTGCTTTTCTTCTCATGGAGTCTTGCTATATTATGACAGAAGCAGTTAGCCACAGCACTTGAACTGCCCCGGGGAGGAAACAGTTAACTCCAGACAGACTGGAGTTCTAAAGCGCGAGCGCTGTACCCAAAAGCTCTATCTGGCTAGTTTCAAACTGAAACTGTCAGATCTTTACGAGCTAACACTAAGCAACAAGTCTGTGTGGAAAAACCCTACACTAGCCAAGTGGCTACCTACTAGTAGGAAAAAACAATAACAGAAACAACAACAACAATAATAATAATACTACTACTAATAATATCACCCCCAACAAGCACTATTAGGCCCCCCTTCCCCAAAAGACTCAAGTCCAGGAGGAGGGCCAACATATTACCCAAAAACAGAAATTTATTTATTTAGTTTTTGTTGACCGGGTAAGTGCGCTAGCCAACAAGTGACTATTTTCAGGCACGACCCGGGAGGTACAGTTACAGAACACAGTGATACATAAGAGATTACACAAAGCAGGATACATTTGCAGGATACATAAGAAATTACACAGAGCAGGATACATTTGCAAAGGACAAAGTCACACAGTGTAGTCAAGCATAGCAATAAGGATAAAATTACATGTATTCAGTTGTTGAGAACTAGGGGGAGAGGTGGTAGGGGAGGTAAGGGTAGGCAGGAGAGACGGAGACAGGGGGTGAGGGGCTAATAGCAAAAAAGGAGGACAGGAGGGAGGTTAAGGCGCCAAGTGCGGCATTAGCGGAGAAGGTTACCACCTGTGGCCGGACGGTGGAACCGGGAGTCGGCAAGGAGACAGAGAGGTCGGGAACAGGACAGTGAAGCTTATGGGTGCAAAAAAGAGAGGGAGAGAGGGTGATGTGCAGAGGAGGGCGTGGGGGACTAGGTGCAAGGGTGAGGAGGATTTGAACTAAAGGAATGGGGAGGGAAGGGTAGGTGGGAAGGGCAGGGTATAGGGGAAAAGGGATGAAGGGCACGGAACAGATAGGGAAATGAGTGGGGTAGGGAGATAGAGTGCACCTAGTAAGAGCGAGCGAGCAGAAGAAGGGAGGAGACAAGAGGCGAGGCGGTGAAAACGGCACGGCGGGTAGAGTAGTAACCCGCGGCCGAAGCTGGTGGAAACCACGAGACGGCAGGAGAGAGAGGGGAGTCACGCAAACTGGTGGGAGGCGGATAAAATAGGAGAGGAGGGGTGAGGACTGAGCATAGGGAGAAGAGGGAAGAAAAAAGAAGGAGGAGAAAGCTGGCAGGGAGAGGGGCAGAAAGGTGAAAGAAAGGTAGGAAGGGTGGCGGCAAATTCACGGCATTAGCGGTACAAGGTAGCAACCTGTTGCGGGCAGTGGAACCGAAAAGGCAGCAGAGAGGAGTGGAGGGTGTTAGGGGGAGTAAGGGCGGCAAAGAGCAGGAGAGGGGAGGGGCAGGAAAAGGAGGGGGTACGACAGGGGTACTGGAGAAATGGCTAAGTGGGAAGGGAAGAGAGCGGGGCTGGGAAAGTAAGTGTTACAGGAACAGAGGGTGCAGGATAAGAAATGAAGGTGGGGGAAATACCTAGTTCCCTAACCCTAAAGAAAAGGGGGGAAAGGGAAAAGAACTAAAATGGCATGACACAGTGTTTGCACTAATTTGCCAATCCCTTACCCAAGTAGAAGTTCTGAGAGAGGCAGGATGGAGGGGTGGTCATAATATAGCAAGACTCCATGAGAAGAAAAGCAATTACTAAGGTGAGTAATTTTTTCTTCAAACACCATGAAGTCTTGCTATATTATGAAAGAAGCAGATTACACAGCAGTACCTCCATGGAGGGGTCAGAACCTACTTAGAAATAGGCTCTGAAGCACAGCTGTGCAAGCAGACATCTCTCCTGGACTGGACATCCAGGGAATAATGCTTGGTAAAAGTGTGAACTGTCTTCCAGGTAGCAGCTTGACAAATTTCCAGAATGGGAATATCCCTAGCAGCCGCTAGAGATGCAGCTGTACCCCTGGTGGAGTGGGCCCTCAGTCCTGAGGGGGGTTCTCTACCTAGTTTTTGGTAACAGAACTGGATACAAGAGACAATCCACCTTGCAATTGTCCTCTTAGTGGCAGGTTTCCCTTTGCCAACCTCGCCATAGGTAAGGAAGAGTTGGAGGGATTCGAACCTGTGACCCTTGTTGCGTTCCAAATAGTAGCTTATGGCTCTTTTGACATCCAAACTGTGCAATCTCCTCTCACCCGAGGAAGAGTGCTCAGTAAAAAATACTGGAAGGGAGATGGATTGGTTCAGATGGAAATCTGAAACCACTTTAGCTAAAAACTTTCTGTTAGTCCTGAGGACTACCTTATCTCTGTGAAAAGAAATAAAATCCTTTTCCACTGACAGGGCTTGTAATTCACTTATGCGTCTGGCAGAAGTGATGACCACTAGGAAAACAGTTTTCCAAGTTAGAAACTTGAGATCTGCTGAAGACAGAGGTTCAAAAGGGGGTTGCATTAACTGAGCAATGCAACATTCAGGTCCCAGGCAGGAGCTGGGTCCAGAAAAGGAGGGTTAGTGTGAAGTAACCCTAAAAACTTGGAAAACACAGGGTGAGAAGAAAGGAGGCAGGCTTCCCTGCTGATACAAAAGCAGAGACAGCTGCCAGATGAACCTTTAAGGTAGCTGGCCTAAGGCCTAAGGAATTTAGATGGACCAAATAGTCCAGTAAAATGGGCAAATCAGCAGATTCTGGGACAATTTGCTTCCAGAACACCAGATGAAAACCTCTTCCATTTGGAATTATAAGTGGCTAGTGGAAGGCTTCCTGAAGCCTTTAAAATATCAAGGACACCTTGAGAAAGGTGTAAATCAGCAAATTCTAACTCCTCAGAGCCAAGCCTTGAGGTGGAGGGATTTGAGGTCCGGATACCACACTCTCCCTGGGCACAGGCCAGCAAGTTGTGGACCCTGGGCAGGCTCAGGGAGGGTGGACTGAAAGGGACAGAAGCAGTGGGTACCAGGGCTGTCTGGCCAGTCTGATGCAATCAGGATCACTTTGCAGGGCTGGGATCTGATTTTACTAATACCCTGAAGAGAAGGGGAAGGGGAAAGGCATATGGAACTTCCCTTCCAATCCAACAGAAAGGCGTCCAGAGGGACTGAGCCCAGCACTGGAGGCCTGCAACAAAATAGAGGAAGTTGGTGGTTGTCTGGGGCTGCGAAAAGATCTATCTGAGGAGTGCCCCATCTAGCAAAGACTGACCCCAGCACCAGAGGATTCAGAGACCATTCGTGATGGCCTTGAGAAATCCTGCTGAGTGCATCCGCCAGGACATTGTCTTTCCCTGGAAGGTGAACTGCTATTAGGGAGGTGTTCAGGGAATAAGCCAGAGACCACAACTTCATTGCTTCGGTGCACAAGGCTGATGACCGAGTGCCCCCCTGCTTGTTGATGTACCACATTGTCGTGGTGTTGTCTGTCCTGACCTGAACTACCTTGTTCTGGACAGATGCTGAGAAAACCTGAAGAGCTAAAAAGACAGCTCTGAGTTCCAATAGGTTGATGTGGAGCAGAGATTCCTGAGGGGACCACACCCCTGGAGTGGAAAGGTCGCCCATGTGAGCCCCCACCCCAGCAAGGAGGCATCCGTGGTGAGAGAGTGGAAACAGGAATGAAGGGGACCCTTGTCTTAAGTTGCTCTGATCCTGCCACCACTGGAGAGCCAGAATCAGAGTTTGGGTCACTGGAACCAATTTGGAAAGGGGGTCCCTCCTTTGAGACCAATAGGCCCTCAAATGGAACTGAATGTCCCTCATCTGGAATCTTGCTCCTTGCACTACAGCTGTGGAAGCAGCCATGTGTCCTAGGAGTTGCAGAAAATGCCTTGCTGGTCGAGAGACCCGCAGGGTGAAAGAGGATGCCAGGGCAATGAGTCTCTCTACCCTTTCCGAGGGGAGAAATGCCCTGGCCAACTTTGTGTTCAATTCCGCACCTATGAAAGTTAGTACCTGAACTGGTTCTAGAACTGACTTTGGTAAATTCAGCAGGAATCCCAGGGAAGTGAGAAGCTGCTGGGTGACTTGCAAGTGGGATTTTACCTGATCTGGAGACTGACCCACAATGAGCCAGTCGTCCAGGTAGGAAACACAGCAATCCCTTGCCTTCTTAAATGAGCCACTACCACAGCTAGACATTTTGTGAATACCCTTGAGCAGAGGTAAGGTCAAGGGCATTGCTCTGAACTGGTAGTGGCCTGAGGGCAGTTGAACCTGAGGTATTTTCGTGAGAAGGCCTGATCAGGACATGAAAATAGGCATCCTTGAGGTCCAGGGAGGCTAGCCAGTCCCCTGGCCTCAGGGAGGCAAAATCATTGCCAGAGTTAACATTTTGAACTTTGGTTTCAAAAGATGCTTGTTCAGGTACCTTAAATCTAGAATGGGCCGCCATTCTCCTGTCTTTTGGGGTAAGGAAGTATCTGGAGTACAGCCCTTGCCCTGGTGACAAGGAGGAACCCTTTCCACTGCTTTGCAGTCTAGAAGAAAAAACTCTGCTTCAAGGCAAGGGTTTCTGAAGGATTTGCAGGAAAATGTCTGGTTCTCATCTTTGGAAACTGTTTGAAGCTGAGAACCAGACCCTGGCTTACTACCTCCAGAACCCATTTGTCCGGTTAGGGACACCCAGTTCTGGCTGAAATAAGCCAACCTGCCTCCCACCGTACAGGAGAATCGGCCCTGGGCACCACATCAGGATGCCTGCTTGGCAGCAGCAGCCTTAGGCTGAGGGAGGGGAGGCTTCACCCGCGCCCGTCTACCTCTGCTCTCTGAAAACCCCTCTGTGCAAAAGCAGAGGAGGCTTGAGATTGATAAAAAGGCCTGTGGAAAGGCCTGCCCCTACCTCTGGGAGTGTGCCTTAGTGGAGTGGCATGCCTCTCCTTAGCCTGGGCACTCTTGTAGGTAGTTCTGTACTCATCCATCTTTTTCATATAATTTTCTGTTTGCTCTTCAAACAGAGAATTTCCCACTACAGGAAAATCCATAGCTTTTGACTGAGTATCTTGGGACAGATTAGTGCACCTGAGCCATGCCAACCTACGGAAAGCTACAGAAGTGGCCATGACCCTAGAGGAAACATCATTAACATCCACAGCAGTATGAAATTGAACTTTAGAGGCTTCAATGCCATCAGCAGCCACCTGTTCCAACTCACTAGCCAGCTGGCCATGGCCTGCTTGGCTAACTGCAATACTGTGTCCCATCTAGATTTCTGATATCTAGCCACATGAAGCCATATAATTTGCCTGCCTGAGTCCCAAAGAAGCTGCCATATATTGTTTTTCACCATGGCATCAATCTTCCTGGAATCCTTATCAGGAGGATGTGAGGCCAGGGGAATATTAGCCTGTCACAGGCTGCAGCTTGTACCACACCTACATGACTACACTGCTCAGTGAGGAAGTCTATATCAGGGCCTGATAAAGATACCTTCTGTCCATTTTTATCTACAGGAGGGACAGAATGAGGATTTTTAAAATTTTGTTGTTTGCTTCCTAAATGACTTATGCAAAGGAATAGACAACCTCCTAGACTCTGGTATATCCATCATTTCTACATAATCAGGCTCCTCTTGCTCATCCACAGCCTCTTCTAAAGGAAGCTGGAGGGTTTCTGCAACCTTTTTGTAAAACATAAAATGAGAAGGGGACTCAGACAGCATAGGGGGAGATTCTAAAGGTCTGTCTGGAGAAATGTCCGGTTCAATGGGCACGTCCAGACCCTCCCAGATACATACATAATGATCAAAATCTTCCTCCCCCTCCTGTGGTTCATAAAATTCCTCAACATCATACTCTTGAACCACTGGAACCGAACGAACCAACCTTTTGCCAACTGTTGGTGGTTCGACCAGTCCCTGAGACAGTGACTGGACAATCTGTATGGCTTTAGCTATCTCTGCAGCAGTTGGAGAGACAATTTTGGACTCCAGACCTGCTGATTTCTTTGACTTTTTTACTGGGACTGGTTCCTCTGAACCAGCCTTCCTTTTGCCTGAGGAAGTACCGCCCTGGTCAGAGGGCACTCCCTCTGGTCCAGTGGGTGCTGGACCGGCTGGCCATCGGGTCAGTGGACTTTTGGCCTCTCGTTCCTGAGCCGCCCAATCTCTTCTCCAGGGTGGCTGCAGGAAATTTTTACACACCTGGCAGTCTGACAGGAGGTGGTCAGCCCCAGACAATAAACACAAGTGGTGTGTGGGTCAGCCTTGGCAAAGCTTCCCACAGACATCACAGTGTTGAAAACCAGTGGGCCAGTTTTTCTTTGGGTTCTCAGACATTATGCCAGCCTATCCAAAACTTGCCCTTTTATGGCAGTGCAGGTAAGACAACCTTATCGGTTCCTAACCGTGTCACGGGTATTTGAAAACCCACTGAAATAAATAGGTTTTTTAGAACCGATAAGAACCGGAACCGCACTCTAAAAGCCCAATATAATGTTTAAAATACTTTTTAGTAAACCGATCGTTCAAAACCGAACCGATAATTAATTTCACACAGACTTTGAAATCCTGTACTTGCAGTTTACCAGATAGAGCTTTGAACCGAAATGCGGTAAAATAAAATACTTATGCGGTTCAAATGAACGAAAATACTCGCTTTAACCGAAATGAACGAGATGAAGGAGCTGATCTCCGGGCGACTGTTCAGTGAAGCGGAGTAAAGAATCTGACAGTTTCAGTTTGAAACTAGCCAGATAGAGCTTTGGGTACAGCGCTCGCGCTTTAGAACTCCAGTCTGCCTGGAGTTAACTGTTTCCTCTCCGGGGCAGTTCAAGTGCTGTGGCTAACTGCTTCTGTCATAATATAGCAAGACTTCATGGTGTTTGAACACTGTTTACTCCTACATATCAAGTGTACCTGAGCAATCAGAGTGTCTGCCCCGTCTTGTGGCAGGAAAGCACATCCCTTCTATGTGTCCAAGACCGCCCCAATGTACTACAGTCTTTGGCACGGAGTCAACAGAGACTGGCACATTTACTGTGACCCCCAAGTCATTGAAAAACTGATAAAACTGATGTTTGCACAGGACAACTTTATAAATAGGCCCTCTGGGCCTAAAGTTTATATCCTGTCAACAAATAAAGTTTTAACTGTATGTCAGAGACAGGGTGTGTAGCAGAGCTTCCCTTGAGTCAATCATCCAGATAAGGCAGAACATACAGGCTTTCCCTGCGAAAGGCTGCTGCAACTACTGTCAAGCATTTGGTAAAGACCCATGGTGCAAAAGACAAGCCAAAGGGCGATACCTTGAACTGATATAGTGTTAGCTCTCCAGCATAAAGCAGAGGTATTGTCTGTGGGATTTCCTGATCTTTATATGAAGGTATGCATCCTTCCTGTCCAGAGAACAGAACCAGCCCCCCTTCTGCAGTAGGGGAATCAGAGCTTGCAAGGATACCATTTGAAACTTCTTGTTTTTGAGGAATAGGTTGAAATCCCTGAAATCTAACACAGGATGCACAACTCCTGTCCATTTTGGGACTAAAAAGTATCTGGTATAGAACCCTTTGTTCCTGTCCTGAGGAGGAACCAGTTCTATGGCATATTTTTGAAACAAAGTCTGAACTTCTTCCTTCAGAAGGGACAAATGGCCTGGAGTATAAAAAGGAGGCAGTAGAGGATGATCTGGAGGGATCTGCAATGGATCCAGAACATGTTCCCTTGCAATTATCTCCAGAATCCTCTCATCAATAGTGATCTCCTGCCACTGTTTCAAATGCAGGGAGATCCTGCCCCCACACTCACCCCTGGAGGTAACAGCTGAGGAGGGACAAGAGACAGAAGAGAGTCAGGCAGAACCAAAGGCGGCAGGGCCACTGGAACGGATTCTTTCAGGTGTTTTGCATGGGCATCGGGGGGGGGGGAGTGACCAGGAAGGGGACCACAACCTCCACCACAGCCTTGCTGATGGCAGGCATGATTACCTCAGGCAATAGGCTGATGAAAGGAGCTCAGTCCACGACCTCTAGCAGGCATGGGATACAGGGGCTCCATAGACCTTAGAGTCATTTTAGAAGTCTGAAGGCCACATAGTGCCTCTTCAACTTCATAGCTAAACGATTCTGACCCTTTAAACGAAGCATTCAAAACTGCCTGCTGCACATCAGTGGCAAAGCCAGCAACTCTGAGTCAATAATATCTCCTCAAGCAAATGCCAGAAGCTGCAGCCCTGGCAGAAACATCAGAGACATCATAAGCTAGGCACAGCAAATGTTTGCCAGCTGCAGCACCGGCAGAGGCCTACAGGTGCAGAGACATCAAGTATGCTTGCTCATCACATTCAGCCCCCTAGATTCCTTATCAGGAGGCAAAGTACTCATATGTCTAGGCACTCTAGACATATCACGAGCAACCATGAAGACCCCAGAGCCAGATTCAGACTGGTTAGCATAACAAGGTTTAGCAGATGGTGCACAATACTGCACAGCAGCCTTTCTAGACATTGCAAGCAGTGAATCGGATCTGTACCATGTAGCAAAAGTAGCATGCTCTAATGCAGGACATACAGATGGTATGATAATGGAGGGAGAGCAGGGCATCTTCAAAAATTCCATGAGATTCCCCTTTTGTGGACTCTTCCTTTTCCACATCAAAGCCCATGGCAGACTGCATTTGCTGCATCATGGCTTGGAAAGATGGGTCCTCAGGAGGAGATCTCGGGGTATAAACCACTGAGTCCACACTACAGGATGAGAGGGTAGAACAGAGAGAGATGGGGACCCTTCACAAATTGTTCCCTCTCATAATCCTCCTCTAAATCTGCCTCTAAATCCACAAGGGAAAGAACTAATACGCATTGTACAGTACTCTACCCCGTGTCGTTATACTGTTTATACTGATTGTATGTATCCTACCCTTGTCTGTATTTTTCTCCTAAAATGTTATGTACAAGCATTTGCTCATTTTTGTACTGTCTAAGCAATTTCAATTTATGCATGTGGGTCTCTGCCCCCAAGTTGCATCTGGAATCAAGCATGTTGCTCAGTATGCTTTCCTGGTAAAACTCGTAAATAAATAAATATTCCATTTAGTCGTTGTCCGCATGAGTGACAATAGGAACTGCTGAATGGACGAGCAGAAATTTGTGCCTGCAATGACAACCCCGGCAGAATGCTTCAAATAATTTCAGATAACGCCAGCATAGCCTGGGAGTCAACAACGCCCTGAAAAGGGGCCAAAACTACCTGCACCGATGGGCCTTGGCCCAATGATGATGATGGCATCACACCATCCATAGTAGGTACGTCAGCGTCTAAGCCAAGCCCTGATCTTGGTGTCTCAATGACGGTCAGAGGTGGGGGTTGTAGTCGATCATGCTGGAGCAGGTGTTGACAAGGACATACCTTTTCTCAATGGTGACCAGGACCTTGCCAGCGAGGCAGACTTGTCCTTTCTCTGTCTGTGCTTATGACCAGACGAGGAGGAGGCCTGAGCTGATGACCGTTTCTTGTCTTATCTTCAGACTTAGATGGCCGCTTCTCGGCCAATGGTAAAGGAGAATCAGAGTTACAGAGCTATTTTCAGCTGGAATGTATTACTGGGTGTGTCTCATTAAGTCAGTGACTAGCTCTCCCCGCTTGTACTTTACTGTCTGAGTCCCACTGTTTCCTATCCAGATACTTTCACCAGTTTTAATGCATTTGATGTTATTCAGACAGCTGTTTAACACTATATTAAAATGTATGAAGACTAGATCTACTGAGACGATGCATCTAATTTACAGCAGTATGTATCCTGTTGAGAGAGAGACAGGGATACAATTAAAAAACACAACAAATGCATACATACATACACTAAGGTACTATACAGGATGAATCAAAAACATGTACAAGTGGCCTTATGTATGGCACTGTAAGAAATAAACTAAGAAAATAAATACCACAGGAAAAAAACACTTACCTCATGTGTCTTGAAGAACTCAGAGTTTTCTAATGCTGTCCGTAAATCTTTCAATCTTGATAAGTAGTTTTTCTGGGGGGAAACCCAAAAAAAATTATGAACCCTAGTTTGAACATTTTAAAATGTAAATCCCTAACTCTAGCCATCTGCGAGATGCTTCTTTATGATGAATTATCATTTATTTTTCTGCTGCAACCTTTATCGTCTTGTTTTGTAATTGGCTATAAGATGCACAAGAAGTAGATGAGTCTGCCTTTGTCAGTGGGCCAAAAACGTAATCAAAACACTTAGGCGGGGGGGGGGCTGCCCAACGGCCTGCTGGTGACCCGGGTTTAGAATGAAGCTCAGAGGCACTGCCACGCTATGTAGCAGCGCTACTAGCCTGAAAGGGCTGGTGCTGGGTAGTGAAGCCAAAGCAATTTAAAACACAATAAGGCAGCACTCTGAATCAAAAAAAACACAGGAGTAGATAAAGGTAAATGAAAGGTAATACCCTTGTAGCTGAGCCAGTGCATCGTTCTGGCAACCAAAAAGCTCAGGCACTTTAAACACTGGAAATTATGCTTTCTTATTTTCTTCTTAAACATTTCATTAGTTACCCATTTTATAAGCACAATTAGACACTCCAGGAGTGTGCACTGTGGTGATCCAACCACACTGCCAAGGGCTGAAGGCACTCCTTACCACACCCCTAAACATGTGGTTAGATCAGCACAATCCGCATCCCATCGTGTCTTATTGCTTACCACTTGGATAGGAATGCCTAGCTGCTGCACTGCCATGCAGGGCAGCCGGGTCAAGGCCCACCTGAGGCCTCCATTATGAAGGCCAGTTGAGTCTGGGTGTGTTTCCTACAAAGAGACACGCTGATACTCTGCGCTAGGAGGGTGAGGACCCACATGCATGCTCCCTCGTGCGCACGGGCGCACACACACGCACACACACACACACACACACACACACACACACACACACCACCGTCAATGACAACTGGAGTTTTACAATAAAGTTTGGCATGATGACAGGTCTGGTTTGACAGGGGGCGGGCCGGGGATCTGAAGTGGAAGACACAACAGGCCTGAAGGAAATCAACAAAAACATTTTTGAAATTGACTTTTTAATAGAATACTAAAAAGACCAAATAGGAGCAAATGAAACTGGAGACAGAGAGTCAATGAAATCGTTTGCAGGATCAGACAGAAATATGAACATAACTGAACGGTTTTGTGCAAAACACCACAGATCAGAGTTCAGAGAAGCATAGACCTGACTGATGGCTGTGACAGCCAGACATGCAGGTATAATGGAGTATAATATGGATGAACAAGGTTTACGTCAAACTGAAAATGGAAAGGGGGGGGGGGGTATGTGAATATGAGGAAAATACTGCACGTGGAGTTGTAGTGGTGTACATTAGAACAAGCTGTTTCCATGCACAGTCCTACAGGCAAATAACCTGCTGCATTACAAAATGCCAGTCTTGATTCAATGGGTTTACAATGGAAAAAACCCACACTTAAACACACCATGCCACCAGTCCTAGTGACGGACATTTACACTTACCAAGATATTTTTATTTCTGTCCACAAAGTCTTCCAGAGCTTGCATGACCTGTTCTCTCTGCTTTGTTTTTTTAAAATTCATATTGCAGGTGCCGTCTGCTTTCTTTATGAAAATACAAAAAAAATTACAGTACACAACTGTTAGTTTGAAATCTGCACAAGAAAGACCCTGGCCCCAGGGATAGGTGACAGCCGCCCCTCAAAGCTCTGCAGCCACACACCCAATGCTGGGCTTGCCCATTGGCTCTCCCTCACCCGACTCTGGCCTAGAGCATTAGATTCTAGAGCACCAGAGAGAAGGCAGTCCTACCTTGGGGGGCTCAGAGCTGGGGGGATTCATCAGGTCGGACAAGGGTGGAGGTATCAGCCCTTGAATTCCCGATGGGTGGTTTTAGGCAGGGTGGCAGAGCAGCAGTGGTGCGGGGGTATGCCTGAGAGAGTTCCCTGGCAAGCCAGTGAAGAAACAAAGTTCACAAAAAGAAAATGCACTGGTTGGGAGAGCAGGTCAGCAGCTGCCTTCACAGTCAGTGCCAGTGCTGCTTTGTGATTGGCCATTACAGCGTGAACAAGTGCCAGGTGGTCCACATCCTCTCCCCTCAGAAACCATGCACCTCAGCTCTGAAACTTGCCCGAACAGGCCTTAGCATGGGATTGTGCTCCTACAACACCACAGGGCAAGCAAGGAATCTGGACTTAAACAGACTGCTGGCACTGACTAACCTCAGCCACTATCATTCGCTTTCCACAAGATTCAGGTCCCATTTCAGCCTCTGAGGAAGCTCAAAATGAATTTGGTGACATGGCAGGTGCTACCAGAACAGTATGCAAAGCCCAATGGAAACCAGATTTTTATCTAGCGCATTTTTATCAAATGGCTTGGAAGTCCATGCCGACTCTGTGGCACTGGGTGATAGGGGATCGCCTGGCATGTCGCCCCGGATGTCAGGACCGGAGGCTGGCAGGGAGGGTTTCAGAGTGTCCTCTGGATGCTCTCTTTTGAGGTAGGCGTGAAGCACTGCCCTTGGCATCACTGTGGCTGGACTCAGCAACTGCGCTTTACCCAAGTGATTGACTTCACGCGCATGCGTGAGCAGCAAGGACACCACGGCATGCTTGTAGTGGGTAGGGGGAGAAACGAAGAAAATGACCACTATGTCAGCCGGATGATGGCGGCCCGCCTCCCTCGCCGCAAAGCTGGGAAGTGCCTACGTGGCACTTTGCTCTCTCCTGCCTGACGCCCCCGTGGGTAGCACCCCCCAGTGAAGGGATACACTGGTCAGTTGGGATGGCATGAAAAGGGCAGTCTGCGAAACTGGAGAGCGGTTGAGGGAATAGGCTTGGTTGCCCGAAGGAGTGGGTGGCTGGGTAGCAGGGGATAAAATTCTAATACAAATTAAAAAAAAAAATGGCTTGGAAGTCTTTGGCTAAGCAAACAACAACTGGTCTCTTACCTTTATTCCCTCTATTCTAAAACCCAGTGTTGCCGTAGAGCTCAACGTTTCCCTCCACTGCATGTAGCGTGGCTTCAGCACTGCTCTCTGTGCATGCTCTTCCTCTGTGGGGGCATTGGGATCCACTGCTATCATCTTATCATACATGTCCCTCCTCAGCTTTGGTTTTTCCCGGGCCTTCACCAACTCCTCCTCCAGGTAAGTCCTTCACAAAAAAAAAAAAAAAAAAAAAAACAAGGGGGAAAAAAATAATTACATTAAGTTTCCCCACTAGGTGGCACTACTCTAAAAACAATGGTCCTTCCTTTTAAAGCCAAAGCACTGCAACGAACTGCAAACTTAAAATGTAGAACTCTGGCTCAGCTCATTTATCAAATTAGATTCTGCAGGGCTTAAAGTGAGCCAGTTCTGGTGAGGTCTCAGACCTGGCAACAAATTTTTGAAGGATTTTTTTTTTGGGGGGGGGGGGTCTCACAGGAGGGTCCTTACTTCCTGTTTGTTTCCCCTTACCATGACTTCAAGAGGGTAGTATGACCCTTAGTCCCACTGTCTCAAGATTTCCTACAGTTTCTTCATGTTTTGTGCCTAGGCTTTGACTTATTATTGAAAAATGTGGTAATAATGAAAATGCAAACTCCATACTATGAAGGAAAAAATTACTTCCACAGTAGCAGTCCATTCACCTGTTTATAATTACTTCACCAGGAAAAGGCTCAGTTGAACAAGCTCATTTACAAGGAGGTCCTAGGTAGTACAGCATATATAGTTAAAACAATGAGTTACAGAGCATGGAGGTAAAAGACATAGTTCAACCCACAAAGGAATACAAATTTCATTCAGTGCCTGTATAGCATATCCATTTTACACAAACTGTAAGGAACAGAAAATAGCAGGTTAAACGAGTTACACAGCATGGAGGTATAAAGACACAGATAAAATAATAAAAGAATACAAATTACATTCCGTGCCTGTATATAATATCTATTTTATACAAGCTATAGGGAACAGAAAATAGTATATTATACACTGAGTAGCTCTTTTATTACTACAGCCTATGCATCTCTACAAAGATGAGAGCTAGCCGGCCTGGGTTCGGGTGCGAGCCCAGGAGTTGGGAGGGCTGGCTCGGGGGGTGGGGGGTGGGGTTTGAGCATCTGACAGACTGCTCTCCTCCTTCAGGGGGAGAATGGGCTTGCACTGGGCACCTGACTGACCAGTTATGCCCGAGGCATACAGGGTTTGGGAGGTGTGCCAGATGTCTGTGTGTTACACGCCTCATGTCACTGCATGCCACACCTCCCAACAATGGGGACAAAAGCATCCCGGCTGGGGCACAAAGGACATCTGCCTCCCACACCGAGCCCCACTCAGTTGTCCCAAGGCACCGTGCCACCGGATCTCAACATGGCACCACTCAGGAAGTAGCGCAGGGGGCTCCCCGACGGCGCCACCTGCAATGCAGGGAGCAATCTGGTGGTGACAGTTAATCCCAGTGATGGGGTATGGAAGTCAGTATGGCAGACTAAGGGGCAGCCATCGAAGCAAAAGAAAAAAAAATGAGTGCTAATACATAGGGTGTGAATACCTCTTCATGTGATCACACATAATTTATGCAAGGACTAGGCACACAAGCATGTTTCAGTGTATAATTTACCAATGTAACCCTTAGAGACCCAGCAGTTTTTTCTGCACACTTTATGCACTGAAGTTCCTCTCTCTCAATTCATAAATAAACTAAAGTCTATTTTTTTTTCATCCCCCCTCTTCAACTGCCACCTCTTCCAGGGGTACTACTGCTGCACTGAAGGCCTATAATGTGCCTCTCACCTAGTCAGTCCGCTCCTTGGTACCAGTCCATTCTGGCCTGTCAAGTTCACACCTAATCTCCCCTGGCTTAAAGAGGAGCTTCCCCACTTAAAAGTGCTTGGTTGTGGACTAGAATGCATATGGGGGATTTTTTTCCAAAGGGGAACAGTCAGCTCAACACTCAAGTGTGGGGCTAGCCCCAATGTGCAATTTGTGTGCATAAACATTTTGGTTTACTTACTGTTTACTATAGTACAGTGGATTGTATCAGACTCATTTTGCTTAGTTCTAGACTGACATCTTCTGTTACTACAAATCCCAGAATCCCCTGCAGCTGACATCAGAGCAGTAGGCAGCAGTAGGGGATTCAGTAGCCTGCAGTGCATGTTAGAGCTTTTATAATCATTAATCAGATGTTTTTTGGTCTGCTTTTCTCCAGGGGCTAAGTACATTTCTCTGTGACTGTACTTAGTCCAGGGAGGACAGTGAGACTATGGAACATGGGTTCAGGAACAGGCTTGGGACTCTCATTTATTGTGCTGTGGAGGATGAGCGCATTGCAAAGAGATTGTGTGCTCTCTCTCTCTCTCTCTCCAGAACTTCTTGCAGTGGACTTGTGACTGGAATTTTGTGGGGGCCTCCAAAGGGAATCACCACCAACACACCCCTTGCGACTGTGGCCAGGTACTGTAAAAAGCTGCTCCGAGCCCTCACAGTGAGGACAGGGGAATCCAGGGACAAGGAGGAGGAAATAATATGTTCCACTTAGCAAAGCCAGCCTGCCTGTTCTATCCACCCATACCTACAGTGTGAAACACTAGCTATACAAATGACAAGTTTAAAAAAACATGAAATTTAAGTGTTTTACCTACTTTCTTCTCCAGTCTTTTCTTACCTAGTACCCATCTTGCAGTCCATGATAGACGGGGAGTCAAACTCTGCAAGGAGATCTTCCATTTGGTTGTAGATCTCTCCATCCTTTTCCACGGTTCCATAATATCCCGGCACGTATAAACGCAGCGTGTCATTCATTAACAATTCCAGACACTGCTGTTCACATTCACAGTATTTTTTCAGAATTTTACCATAGTCCCCTGCTTTAAAGTTTCCTGCAAATAGGGGAATAAAAAGTTAAGTTCCTGCTTGCACTTTTCACATTATCCATCTATAACTACATAATGCATTAATTCTCTGTCTGCAGAGCTGCCTCTGCAACAGGCTTGTGTTCAGTGACTACCCAGCACTGACGACTGTTTACAGTACCTTTTGACTACTTCAGTTTACCCGTGTGGTGGGTGGGTGTCCATGTCAAACAGGTGAGGCAAGCCTGCAGCACAAAGCCAGAGTATACAGGGTTGGCATCGGAAGGCTGTCCTGATTTCTCTCCTTCCACTGACATGGCAACCATCCTCAGCTCCACAGTTACTCTGTGGAGGAGGTAAAGACATGTATCTGAAGCTCTGCTTAGCCCTGTCTGTGCACCCCATCTCTGGGACAGACAGCCTTGCAGTTGGAAGCCTGTCAAGTACAGATCCGAGCCTGGGTCACCTGAATGGCTGTCTGACTTGCTACCTCCAGTCTGTCATGACAACTACCCCACCTGTACTTTTCTACTAAACATTCTCAGTAACATCGCAATGATGGTTTTCCATTTTCAAAATGGGCCAATGCCATTTGGTGAAACCTTGAAATCAGCCCCCCCCCCCCCAATTTTGTTCCGCAAACTGAGGGCAATTTAGCATGTTTTGTATAAAAATTTGCCTTAAAATGGAGGGGTTTGCCCAAAAAGCTGGTGCGAAATGGGGGTTTTCATGAAACATTTACTCCCAAGTGCTGGTTTAAAAAATGCCAAATTCCTTTTTTTCACTGTTTTCTGCTGAAAACGGAAAATCATTATCCCTAAATTCAAGCTGGCAAAATGGAAAGCAATGCGCCCAACCAGTCATACCTCAGCCTCCTGACACACAAGGCCCTATCCACACTGGTGTTCTTATAATGTTACTGGCAGTCAGTAATGTTATAAGCATGCCAAACGACGTTCACGCTCACATTACACACATTTTTAAACCGTGTCTGAAAACAGAGTTTAAACCTTGATGAAACAAGGATTTTAGCTTGATTCAGAAACCAGTTTCCAGTGTAGCATGGTTCAGTTACCTGTATGGATGGGATTTCATACCATGCACCAGCCTGCTTGTCCTCCTATGGCCCTGAATGCACTGCACATCATTCTCATGATGCTGTGCCTGCAGCCACGCATGCCCAGAGAACAGCAAAAATGGAAAACGAGGAAGTGAGCCTGCAATAATAGACTATGATATAGTCCTTGTTAAAACTTAGATATAGTTGTTGGTCTGCCCTACTGCACATTATCAAGTGCATCCAGCTGTGTGTCTGCACTACCGCACATTATCAAGTGCATCCAGCTGTGTGTCTGCACTACCGCACATTATCAAGTGTATCCAGCTGTGTGTCTGCACTACCGCACATTAACAAGTGCATCCAGCTGTGTGTCTGCACTACCGCACATTAACAAGTGCATCCAGCTGTGTGTCTGCACTACCGCACATTATCAAGTGCATCCAGCTGTGTCTGCACTACCACACATTATCAAGTGCATCCAGCTGTGTGTCTGCACTACCGCACATTAACCAGTGCATCCAGCTGTCTGCACTACCGTGCATTAACAAGTGCATCCAGCTGTGTGTCTGCACTACCGCACATTAACAAGTGCATCCAGCTATGTCTGCACTACCACACCTTATCAAGTGCATCCAGCTGTGTGTCTGCACTACTGCACATTATCAAGTGCATCCAGCTGTGTGTCTGCACTACCGCACATTATCAAGTGCATCCAACTGTGTCTGCACTACCGCACATTATCAAGTGTATCCAGCTGTGTGTCTGCACTACCGCATATTATCAAGTGCATCCAGCTGTGTGTCTGCACTACCGCACATTAACAAGTGCATCCAGCTGTGTGTCTGCACTACCGCACATTAACAAGTGCATCCAGCTGTGTGTCTGCACTACCGCACATTATCAAGTGCATCCAGCTGTGTGTCTGCACTACCGCACATTATCAAGTGCATCCAGCTGTGTGACTGCACTACTGCACATTAACCAGTGCATCCAGCTGTGTGTCTGCACTACCGCACATTAACAAGTGCATCCAGCTATGTCTGCACTACCGCACATCATAAAGTGCATCCAGCTGTGTGTCTGCACTACTGCACATTATCAAGTGCATCCAGCTGTGTGTCTGCACTACCGCACATTAACAAGTGCATCCAGCTATGTCTGCACTACCGCACCTTATCAAGTGCATCCAGCTGTGTGTCTGCACTACTGCACATTATCAGGTGCATCCAGCTGTGTGTCTGCACTACCGCACATTATCAAGTGCATCCTGCTGTGTGTCTGCACTACCGCACATCAAGTGCATCCTGCTGTGTGTCTGCACTACCGCACATCATCAAGTGCATCCTGCTGTGTCTGCACTACCGCACATCATCAAGTGCATCCAGCTGTCTGCACTACTGCACATCAAGTGCATCCAGCTGTGTGTCTGCACTACCGCACATTATCAAGTGCATCCTGCTGTGTGTCTGCACTACCGCACATCAAGTGCATCCAGCTGTGTCTGCACTACCGCACATAATCAAGTTCTGCACTACCGCACATTAACAAGTGCATCCAGCTGTGTGTCTGCCCTACTGCACATTATCAAGTGCATCCAGCTGTGTGTCTGCCCTACTGCACATTATCAAGTGCATCCAGCTGTGTGTCTGCACTACCGCACATTATCAAGTGCATCCTGCTGTGTGTCTGCACTACCGCACATCATCAAGTGCATCCAGCTGTGTCTTGCACCATCAAGCACATTACCAAAGTGCATCCAGTTGTGTGTCTGCCCTACTGCACATTATCAAGTGCATCCAGCTGTGTGTCTGCACTACTGCACATTATCAAGTGCATCCAGCTGCGTGTCTGCACTACCGCACATCAAGTGCATCCAGCTGTGTGTCTGCACTACTGCACATTAACCAGTGCATCCAGCTGTGTGTCTGCACTACCGTACATTAACAAGTGCATCCAGCTGTGTGTCTGCACTACCGCACATTATCAAGTGCATCCAGCTGTGTGTCTGCACTACCGCACATCAAGTGCATCCAGCTGTGTCTGCACTACCGCACATCAAGTGCATCCAGCTGTGTCTGCACTACCGCACATAAAGTGCATCCAGCTGTGTCTGCACTACCGCACATAATCAAGTTCTGCACTACCGCACATTAACAAGTGCATCCAGCTGTGTGTCTGCCCTACTGCACATTATCAAGTGCATCCAGCTGTGTGTCTGCCCTACTGCACATTATCAAGTGCATCCAGCTGTGTGTCTGCACTACCGCACATTATCAAGTGCATCCTGCTGTGTGTCTGCACTACCGCACATCAAGTGCATCCAGCTGTGTGTCTGCACTACCGCACATTAACCAGTGCATCCAGCTGTGTGTCTGCACTACCGTACATTAACAAGTGCATCCAGCTGTGTGTCTGCCCTACTGCACATTATCAAGTGCATCCAGCTGTGTGTCTGCACTACCGCACATTATCAAGTGCATCCTGCTGTGTGTCTGCACTACCGCACATCAAGTGCATCCAGCTGTGTCTGCACTACCGCACATCAAGTGCATCCAGCTGTGTCTGCACTACCGCACATAATCAAGTTCTGCACTACCGCACATTAACAAGTGCATCCAGCTGTGTGTCTGCCCTACTGCACATTATCAAGTGCATCCAGCTGTGTCTGCACTACTGCACATCAAGTGCATCCAGCTGTGTGTCTGCACTACCGCACATTATCAAGTGCATCCTGCTGTGTGTCTGCACTACCGTACATTAACAAGTGCATCCCACTACTGCACATTATCAAGTGCATCCAGCTGTGTCTGCACTACCGCACATCAAGTGCATCCAGCTGTGTGTCTGCACTACCGCACATTAACCAGTGCATCCAGCTGTGTGTCTGCACTACCGTACATTAACAAGTGCATCCAGCTGTGTGTCTGCCCTACTGCACATTATCAAGTGCACCCAGCTGTGTGTCTGCACTACTGCACATTATCAAGTGCATCCAGCTGTGTGTCTGCACTACTGCACATTATCAAGTGCATCCAGCTGCACGTCTGCTAGCATACTGCAGGCAACCTCATTATTTTTCATTGTTCCGACGTCATGCAATGCACTGCGGGAATGGGGGGGTGGGAATGAACTGCAGCACAGTTCTCTGTGGTGTGCAAGCATGTTTTCAGTATTTCAAGAGTGGGTGGTCAGCAACCATGTTTAAACACGGACCAGACAGAATGCAGACACGGTACTATGGTAATTGCAGTAACAGTTTTAAAAATGTTTTTAATTTCTTGAAGCCTGTGTGGACAGGACCGAAGTCTGGGACAAGGCTTAACAACACTCAAGCCAACCAAAATTAGGGACATGATCTTATCGTTGTGGGAATACCAATTCTCAGAACGGTGGGAATAAGTGCTTTAGTGTAAGAAATTTTGGGAAAAAGACTAACTTCAACGTCTGACATTATTTTGTAATTATCATCCCAACTGTTAAGTGACAGAAACATCAATTTAAGAACTTTTTCATGTAAAATCAGGAACCACCTGATAACCCAGGGTAGTCAAGAGGTATGCCACCAGCCAGCAGTTCTGTTAGCCACTGGCTCACGTACACTTCCACAGTAGTGTAAACAGAGGTTGCTTCTTTGTGACCATCTGTTTACTACTAGTATTCAGTTCATAGAAACATAGAATTTGATGGCAGATAAAGACCGCCTGGCCCACCTAGTCTGTCCATTTCCCTACCTACTGTATAAACTCCAGATCCTACTTGATCTGCAGCCTACCTCCTCCTTCCCACTCCTAGTGTTGCCTTCTGCCTGTCCCATGCATTCCTGAATTTGCCTACCATTGCTGCCCGCACAGTCTCCTTAGGGAGGCTGTTCCATGCATCCACCACCCTTTCTGTGAAAAAATACTTCCTCACGTTGCCCGAGACTTCCACCCTTCAGCCTCCTATTGTGACCCCTTGTTCTTGCACATCTTTTTTGAAAGATGCTGCCCTCTTGAACTCTATTGATCCCCTTGAGGTATCTGAATGTCTCTATTATATCCCCCCACTCCCTCCTTTCCTCCAGTGTATACATATTTAGTTCCCTCAATCTCTCCTCGTATGGTTTCTGGTGCCGCCCCTGCACCATTTTCGTTGCCTTTCTCTGGACTACCTCCGCTCTGTCAATGTCCTTTCGGAGAGGAGGTCTCCAGAACTGGATGCAGTACTCCATATGAGGCCTCACCAACTGCCTGTACAGCGGCATCACCACCTCCCGTTTTCTACTGGTGATACCTCTCTCTATACACCCATCATCCCCACATTCCTCACATTGTTTGGCTACTTTTAGATCCTCTGTTATGACTAGCCCAGGTCACCATCCAGTTTGGTTGTTGTTAGTACCCCCCGCTCCCCGTGTATTTCTCCCCTTGGTTTTTATTTCCCAGGTGCATGATTATGCACTTCTTGGCACTGAATCTTGGCAGTTCACATCTACACCTTAGGCAATCTTCAACGGAGCAAGTTCAGCCACTGGAACAGTCTTCAAGCTCGACTCCACCTATCAGTCTACTATGTGATCTTCCAGGTTGCACGCTTTGCATGCAGATCTGTATGCTGGAACAGGAATCCAAAGCAAGCCTTGCCACATGGTTGTAAGGATGGGAAATGAATACTAGTTATTTATCAGTAACAATACATCTTCGAGAAGGACTCCTCCATACAGCCAAACACATTGAACTGTAAGCAATCAGCATTAGGACCACTCGGAAACTTTAGCCTAGCTGGTGCCACCCACGATGACATACATCACCAACACCTACGTAACATACGTGGCTCCATACTTCCTCAGTTTCCCACTGGAGGTGAACTCGGGGCCTGTGAACAGAAAACTGCGAGCCTGCATGAAGCAGAAGCGAATCAGACGATGGGACCATCGACGCAAAAAAAGGCAGCAGTCTCTAGATTAAAACACAGGACACCACAAAAACTGCAGCAGGAGCATTGACAAGATGAAGCCTGATAAGAACCAGTGAGCTGAAAGCTGCAGGTCTGTAGGAGGACCCAAGCTAGAGCCCGCAGCTGACAGTGGTGTCACTAATACAGTCAGAAAGGCAGCAGCAGAGTTGATAACAAGGATACCAATGGCAAATATGGCATCAGGGTCTGCAGTAAAACAGAGAACATAGCCAAACACACAGCAGAATCAGTGATGTAAAGCCCGATGACAGGTGGTAGGAAGCAGCAGGCCTGTGTAAGGACTGGAGTCAAAGCCAACTACCAAGCCAAAAGTGATACAGATGGTTAGAGAGACAGGAGCAGAGCAGAAGATGAAAATGTCAATGGCAAAAAAAACAAACAAAAAAAAACCAAAACAAATTAAAGCAACAGTCCATGTAGTGAAAACAGAACAGAGCCACCCACAGCTGGAGTTATCAACAAGGTGTGGCCTGAGCACAACATCTGAGCAGAAAGCTGCAGGCCCACATGAGGACTCAACTCAGAGCCTGCTTGCAATCAACCTTGGTGTCTTAAAGACAGTTGGAGAGGCATGAGTGGCACAGATGATGGAAATGTCAATGGCAGCTGTCTCTGGAGTAAACAGAGCCTGGAGCTAAACTACGGCAGGAGCATCGATGAGGCAAAGCCTGGTGACAACCAGTGAGCAGGAAGCTGTGCGCCTATATAAGGACCCGAGACAGTCCCTGCAACAGACCTTAATGTTGTGAAGACAGTTGTGGTGGAAGGAGTCTCACTGGTGAAACCACACCTAGAGTACTATATCAAGTTCCGGTGGCCACACCTGAGAAAGTACATAGACAGGGTGGAGGCGGGCAACTAAAATGGTGCAGGAGTTGCACCAAAAGCCCTATAAAGACAGACGGAGGGATCTCAACATGTACACCCTGGAAGAGAGGAGAGCGAGAGGGGACATGACAGAGACCTGCACAGCTGCAGTGAATAAGGTGCAGGAGGGGAGTCTCTGTGAAAAGGAGGAAGAGCACAAGGACCAGAGGACATGCCATGAAGCTGAAGTACTAAGTCACTGAAAGAGTGGTAGATACCTGGGACAGACTGCCAGCGGAAGGGGTGGGGGCCAAAACTGCAGACTAGGCAGGGACCATCTGGGCAGGCTATGAATGCATGTAAGACCATTTTTACAAGCAATTATGTATGAATACAATGCTACACAATCAAACTGTTGAAGCTGTGCCACAACCGCATGTCCCACGGGTGTAGTAAAGCCATGAAGCCACAGGCAAAACTACCAATACCCTGCAGCATCTTACTGCACTTATAAAATGGGTAACTAAATGTAAACATTTTTTTACCGTTTAGAAACATAGATTTTGTCCTCAGGAAAGGACCTTTAGACGCATCCCGTGACTTTCTGTCTATCCCTTGTTCCTGCCAATTCTGTTACCACTGACCCTAGTTGGTCATAGGTGTCACACCCTCCCCCATTCTTCTACCCAATATGCCCCCGTGCCTATTCCACACATGCTTGAAGCTCCTCACAGTCTTTACACCCACTACCTTGTCTAGCAGGCTGTTCCAGTCATCCACCACCCTTTCCATGAAGAAGCATTTCCGCACATGTCTCCTAAACTTCCCATTCTTAGCTTTGTTACATGCCCCCTTATTCTAGTAGTGTCCTCCTTTCTCCGAAGTAGACCCTTCACTTGCACCTTGTCCTCTCCTGTGAGGTACCTGTACGTTTCAGTCATGTCCCCTCTCACTCTCCTCTCTTCCACGGAGTACATGTTGAGTTTCTGCAGTCTTTCCTTGTATGGCTTCTCGTGCAACCCCCTCACCATTTTGGTTTCTTTCCTTTATACCATCTTAACCCTTTCAATGTCCTTGCGGAAGTACGACCTCCAGAACTGGACAGAGTACTCCAGGTGGGACCTCACCACTAAGCGATACAGTGGCAGCACCACCTCCCTCCTTCTGCTAGAAAGCCCACTCCCAATGCATCCCCAGCATCCTGCTAGCCTTTCCCACTGCTTTGTCACACTTCCCCACTACCCTGAGGTCATCAGATATGATGACTACTCGGTCACTTTCTAGCTTGGTGACTGTAAGCTCCCACAAGCTCACTTGTTTAGAACAATTAAAAAAATATTTAATGTAAAATAGTTCCTCTGCCATTGGGAGCCCCTAGGAGAAGCAGTCAGATTTACTGTTCGTATACTAGTTGTTTGCACTGTGTCCAGGCAGGCAGGAAGGCAGCACAGATTTTGGTGCTGGCAGTGGTCTCATCATGCAAGGCTGTGGGGCAATCAGACTGCAGCATTTTCACTACCTACTGTAAAAAACAAACCACATAGTGAAAATGGAGCATCCCAGTGCAACAGAGAATCTTAGAAAGTCCTGGTCATTTACATAGGTCCTTATCTGCCATCAAATTCTATGTTTCTATATTACAATAGCCCTGTTCTTAAAATTAGGTGTTCTAGAATATTTACAAAAAAAAGCAATTCTGACGGACTCAAAACAATCCTTTATTTATTCACTTCTTTTAGACCTGCCTGCTGCGGAGTACTGTCCAGTCAGACTGAAGTGTTTTTGTTGTGATGAAACAGGAAACATTCACTTTACTGCAAGCTACGGCGAGAATACGTTGGGAAACTTTTCCCCAGCGTCACTGTTCTTCTGGCCAGGTTCCAAAGGTTACTGGTGCAATATCCCATTTTAAAGGCATCATTTTAAAAACTGTATGAAACAATGGTAGCCAACGCACTGCACAGAGTGCCATTAAGTGTCTCCATGTGTCTGCAGCCTGACCAAAGGAGTCACTGCTTGGGCCCAACCACATATGAAATGAGCTCTCTGCAGGGAGATCATGTTGCTGGCAGTGCTTACCATCCCGTGGAGGCGATGGTACCATGTCTGGCACTACAGAGACCCCTTGGGGGGGGTCCAGGAAGTCTGCCCCCCACCCCAGAAAATTGCTGCAGCATACAAGGCAACCAGTATGCTGTGTGGTGCGCCATCATGTAGGTGAAGGATGGAAAGATGGGAGAGGGGGAAGAGCAGCGAGCTGTCCTCCTTGAAGTAACTCATGATTCCACTGATGAAGTGTTTTTTTTTGGGGGGGAGGGGATACACCAAGACTGCAACTAGGCAATTTCTGGTTCCCCCCAACCTGTTGTTATGACAGCCACCAGCTAGCAGCACAGGACAGGTCTACATGGGACAGTTCCCTAGCACTTGGTCGCACCCTGCCACTAGAACTGTTCCCAGGGTCAAATGTGAAGGCCTATTATAGTACGCTGTCAAAAAATTAAAATAAATTATTGTGATTCTGTATGTGTACCTTGTATCATTACTGTAATTTGTTGTCTGCTGATGTTTCTTTGTCACAAACTTGTACTTATTTATTGCATCATGCTGCAAGCTTTCTCTTAACCCCAGGTTGTTCCTGAAAATAGGCACTATGCAGCCTAGTGTAATAACCTAGTTACCAATACATACATACCTGTACATATAGTACTAACTTCTGTGCTGCTGTCACAATAGGACAACCTGTGTCTGGTGCTGCATGTTCTGTGGAGGCAGGAAGAAGACTGGCACAATCCACAGGGGGCAGAGCCCATGCTCCTGTGTCAGAAATCTACTTCCTGTCTCTACAGAAGCTCAGGAGGGAAGATCTCATGGTATGATAGCGCTATGACCAGAAAAAGGAGAGAGAGATGGAAACGTCATGAGGTGCCATGGTGACAGACTCCACACCACAGGGACTCCAACCAGTAAAGGTAGCAATAGGCAGGGCTGGACTGCTTCCATGGACTGACTTTAAGACTGGGTGGGTGGCTTCAGAGGACAAAAAGCAACACGGGGGGAGGGAAGTGGGGACTCTGTGGAGTTGGTCCAGTGGTTCTGTGGCAATGCACTGCGGGGTCACATGGGATGGCTAGGTAAGACATGGGGGTGTGGCCATAGTAAAAACCCAGGCTTCTATACTGCCTCAGCCCCTGACTCTGGACTCCTGTCATAAGATTGCACATGGTATCCTTCTATCTACCCTCATATGGTGCCCCTGTATTATATTCTGTTAAGCACACTGAGATGCATAAGCTCAAGTCCCTTTACCACAGAATCTGCAGATTCGCAGCTGGCGCCCCTTCCAGAGAACATCACTGCAGGACCCGAAATGCCATCTCCTGGCCCACCCTAGAAGGAAGGTTACGATACCCTGCTATTTGCCTAGCTTACAAGCCCAGGCAGGCCAGCACCCCCCCTTCCCAGTCTTACTGAAATGCTAACCACAAAACAGAACTGCAGGACACTAAGGTCCTCCAGCAGACAGCTACTAACAGTACCTAAATCAAGATCCATGCAGGGGGCTCGGGCTTTCTCTGCTTTCATTCCTCCCCTCTTGAATACCCTTCCAAACACTCTCTGGGAATGTAACTCCCTAGGAGGGTTCAAAAAGGGTCTTAAAGCCTACCCACTAGAGCTAAATCAATGCACCTGCTACTGCTGATTTCTCAAGGGCATTGCCCTGCAGCAAACTTCTCTGCTGGACTGCAAGAACCACGTATTATCTTGATTGTTGTACTGTTGGAACCACATAATGGTATTAAGTGTAATAACAATTGTCTAGAATTTGTCATGTGTAAGTAAGTAAGTAATGTACCGTTGCAAGTTATTTTATGTACTACTTTTATTATTCTGTAACTCTTCTATTTTTGTACTACCTGTAATTAGCTCTGGTTCGCCCCTGAAAAAGGGAACGCTTGGTGGGCTCAGTGGGCCTACCCGGTTACCAAAATTGAAATAAATAAATAAACCAAGAAAGGGGGGAGGAGTTATTCAGAATGCAGATGTCTCATGCCTCAAGGGGTGTCTCACATTTGGTCTCAGCTTCTCCCCCTGTGAGGTCAAACAGAAGCATCAGCAGCCTGGTAGCAGTACTGCTCGCTATGCCACTGATATGGATCCAGAAATGGACTTTAGTAGCTCGGGGCTGGTCAGAGGAGGGAGAACTGAGTATCTCATGGATGTCTGTCCTCCCTCAAGGAAGGGGGACACTGCATCCCCCCGTTTCACTGCTCCTTAGCGGAAGCCAGGTGGCAGCACAGTGGGAATGCACACTCAAGGGATGTTCACCTTCATACTCCACCGCACGTGCGAGACACTGCACATTGGTGGCTGTCAGGGCAAACACCTGATGACACCCCCAGCCTGCATGATGATACTGGCACCCTTGCTGGCCCTGCATCACACTCACGGCACTCACTCACTCACCGGAAGCTGGTCCTGTTAAAGTGGTGAAGGTAAGTGCTGGAGAAGGTGGGGGATGGGGCCGGAGGCTACTGGCAGTTGGGGCAGGCTGGGCAATTAGAAGATAAACACAGAAGTGGAAATAAAAGAAGACGAAGATTACGTGTCAAATAAACCAACAACCCCAGAATGGAAAACCCTTGTGCAGACTGATAATTTCTTGAACAGGGCAGCCTGCACTGCAAATAAGAATATGTTACTTACCTATAACCTTAGTTCTAGGAATGGTATATGGTTCACATCCACACACTGGCAGTTCCACTGGAACAAGATTATTGGCTGGCCGGCTTTAAGTTAAGCTCCTCCTACCACCCGGATGGTATATCCCCCGACCCTGGCCCATGACGTCAGATATTACAAGCTGGAAGCAGGACCCGTGTGCCACTTCACAGAGGAGGCCAGGTGGGTTGTGTGGATGTGAACCACATGCCACTCCTAGAACTACGGTTACAGGTGAGTAACCTGTTCTTCTAGGGGTGTGGATATGGTTCACTTTTTCCACACTCTTGGCAGACTCTTAGCAGTTCTCTGGGAGGAGAGAGCCAAACACACACTCCTACTTGGTGACTGTACAAAGACTGCAAAATTGAGGTCCCAAAATCTGCATCTCGGCATAACTCCATGTCGATGTGGTAGTGGGAAATAAAGGTGTGTGCTGGCTTCCAGATAGCAGCCCTACAGGCCTCCCTGGAAGGAGCCACCGAGGTAGCAGTATGTCTGGCAGAATGAGCCCTGAGCCCTATGGGAGGCTCCCCATCAGCCAACCTATAGCAGAAGTTGATGCAAGAAGTGATCCACCTTACAGCTGTCTGCTTTGTTGCCGGTCAGCCAGGTGTGGATTTTGCGTAAGTGACGAACAGCTGGCAAGCCTGCCCCACACTCCCGCTGTGCACTTCTCATAACAGGAGAGTGCCCTCCGCAGATCCAGGGTATGGAGTTCATGTTCAGACTCCAAAGATGGGCTGGTGAAATACTCTGGCAAGTTAATCACCTGGTAAACTCTGAAACCATCTTAAGGAGGAACTTTAAGTTGGAGCAAAGGATGACTTTGTCCCTGTAGAAGACCTGGTAGGGAGACCCCACAGAGAGAGCCTGGAGTTCCTCAGTCCTTCTGGCTGACATAATGGCCACCAGGAAGACCATCTTCCATGACAGGTGTGACATCTCACACTTGTGATTGGCTCGAATGGCTTGCCCATGAACATTGCCAATACCAACAGTAAGCCCCACAGTGGAGGTGGTTCATGCACTGGACGGGACAAGTGATCCAGGCCTTTGTAAAAGCACCCAACCACCTTCTCCTGAGCCACTTTCGGCTTACCAGTCCATGCCCAATAAGCAGAGGTGGACCCAGGTGCACCTTGAGGGTCGTCACCATCAGTCCCAGCTGGGAAAGGCACCAGAGATAGTCCAGGATGCTGGCCACAGGACAAGCAAGAGGATTCAGCCCCTTGTCTGGACACCAAATGGAGAATCACTTCCATTTGAAGACATAGCATCTGCAAGTCACTTCTTCCCTGGAGGCCTCCACAACGTGAATGACATTCTCCCAAAGACTCAGGGCCAGGAACTGTAGCTACTCAGGAACCAGGCCATGAGGTGCAGGTACCGAAGGTCCTGGTACAGGACCATCCCCTGAAGTATGTTCAGCAGCCTTTGCACACTGCTTTGAAACCCTGAGGTCATCAGAGATGATGACCCCTACGTCCCTTTCTTCTTTAAGAGCGGACTGTCACTAAAGAGGAAAGGGACCTGGGGCTATCATCTCTGATGACCTCAGGGTTTCAAAGCAATGCGCAAAGGCTGCGGTGGGGGGGGGGGCAATGGCATGCTGGGGTGCATAGGCAGGAGGTATCACTAGCAGGAGGAGGGAGGTGGTGATGCCATTGTATAAAACATTGGTAAGGCCTCACCTGGAGTACTGCATGCAGTTCTGGAGGCCACACCTGCATAAGGACATAAACTAGGTGGAGGCTATCCAGAGAAAGGTGACAAAGATGATGCAGGGCCTGCACCACAGAACATATGAGGAAAGACTAGGGGACCTAAATATGTACTCACTGAAAGAGAAGAGAGAGCGGGGTGACATGACAGAAACTTTCAAATACCTCAAGGGCATAAACCAGGTGCAAGTAGGGGACCTTTTCCAAGGGAGAAAAAGTACTAGAACAAGGGGGTACGATATGAAATTGGAAGGGGGTAAATTAAGGGGTAATGTGAGGAAGTTTTTCTACACAGAGAGAATAGCCTGCCACAGGAGGTGGTGGGGACAAGCACAGTGGAGGGGTTTAAGCATGCCTGGGACAGGCACAGGGGAACCTTGAGAGGAGAGGGAGTAATGAAAAGCCATTGATCACATACACTATATAGGGCCTACGGGCAGACTGGATGGGCCTAGCGGTTCTTATCTGCTGGCAATTTCTATGTTTCTAAGTCTGCGCTGCGTGGCAGTCGCTGCAGAGACCTGCTGCTGAGGCTGAGGATATCTGGATACCAGAACTGCCATGGCCAGTCGGGATTTATCAGGATCATCCGTGCCTCGTCCCTCCGGGCCTTGACCACCACCTTGCGAATCAAGGGGGATGGGAAGGAAGGTATACACAAGGTCTGGAGTCCAAGGGCCTAGCAAAGGCATCCCAATAGTGTCCTCGACTGTGGGGGACAAGCACAGAACAGCCTCAGTTTTGTGTTCTCCCAGGACTTAAAGACATCTGGCCAAAACATTGATCCAGTGGAACTGTCGGATTGTGGATGAGTGAACCATATCCACGCCCCTAGAAAAAAGATAATTTAAAGTACTGGACACCCAGCTATTCAATAATAAAAGGTACTTTAAGAAGAAAAGTTAAAAAGAATTAAAATATTCCAGTAAGTCATTTTCCCTGTTGTATCCGTGTTTCAAACATAATGTCATTACTACTCTGTTTCAAATCTGAAAAGCCCTGCCCCAGCAAAAAGTTTACCTGGAATGCTCATCCTTCAGATTAGGGTAGGGATGCTGCTTGAGACGCCAGTGAACTGGGTCTCAGAACGAGGACAGATCATCGGTGGCTGACCAGGGGAGGGAGAATCTAGCATCGTAGGGGCAGCTCTCCTCACTCATGACTGAGGAACACTGTATCTTGCTGCACCCAGGGACAGCTCTCCCTCATGGCTGGGGAACAGTGTGTCTTGCTGCATCCCAGGGAAAGCTCACCTCCCCCACGGTTGGGGAAACTATCTCACTGCGAGACTGTCACTGGCTGAAGGCCAGGTGATAGTACATGTGAGTGCACCAAAGAGACAAGCTGCCAACAGGTGCCAGCAGGCATGCGCACCACTGCGCACGTGCATCACAGTATGCTGTCACCCTGGTAGAAAAACAAAAAAAAGGAAATGCCTTGGCCGTGTCCAACACCTCCCGCAGGCACCACACAACTGACATGACAGGCCACCCACCACCATGTGTGGTCCAGGGCAAGTGATGTAGTACCAGCAAATCCATGAAAATGTTGGTGACGGGGCTGGGAGGAGTGCCACAGGGACTAGGGGATAGAAAGAGTAGAAAAAATATAGAAACAAACGTTTCACCTGGAATCACATAACCAAAAGTACATTTTTATGTATAATGATCATGTTTGAGAAATGTACAAAAAAGAAAAACAACCTAACCATTACTTTTCTCCTAGCTTCCTTTTATGGATCCCATATACTACTTTCCATGCAAACTCTCTCTCTAGTATGCTCAAAGTTTTCTAAACGGACTTTCCCTAAAGTGGTTATCCTGTTGCTTCACACAAGGATTCATGAAAAATACTGTGCCTATTCTTCCTACTATTGCTCACATTAAAGAGGAACGTCCTTTAAAGTAGCCAGAGGAGGGCAACCAAAATGATTTGGGGCTTGGGGAACAGGACCTATGAGGAGAGGCTCGAAGAGCTAAATATGGACACATTGGAAGAGAGAAGGGACCGGGGGGGACATGATAGAGGTCTTCAGGTACATGAAGAGGGTAAATAGGGGAGGAACAGTCAGGGTGCTTTGAAGGAAGGAGGAGGGGGCCACTAGAGGGCATGGGTGGAAGCTGGAGGGAAGATTCAGGGGAGAAAGGAGGAGAATGCTACTTCACTGAGAGGGTGGTGGAGCCATGGAATCGCTGCCTAGGGGCTGGTGGAGGCAGAGACAGTGGAGGTTCAAGAGGGGTGGGACAGGTACAGGGAAGGGTTCTGGAAGCAAAATCCAATGCAGCAAGAATATCCAGAACTGGGAAGGGAGAAGCCAGAGAAGGCGAGGGGGGCAGCAAGGTCAGCACCCAGGGTGGGGGCTGACCAAATGAGCAGACACGAAAGACCGGTAGGCCTATTCTGCTGGCATGTTAGTATGTTAGTATGACTCTTAATAAGAGTGGCTGTCAGCCCTTCCCTTTGCACTTTACGCAGTGTCTTCCAGTACCAAAGACCTAAAGCCTCAGTTTAATGACCACATGGTATTTTAAAATCATGTTTTGTTCAGCACTTGAAGCCTCCTGGAACGAGTGCCATATAAATAAAATATCTATCAATGGCTACTATGTTTTCAGATTTTATTTTTAATAAAATAATCTCTACGACTGTCAACCGGATTTTTCCCCCCCCAAATAATCACCATCAGATGGCAGGAGTGCCAGCTGCTATTTATGAACACAGACACATGTTGTTTGACAAACTAGTATATACAGGGGATTCAGGGAATGATGTGCAGAGCGGCTTACCTGCGTGCCCCGCCAGCTGGACCCAAGGGTAACGCTTCTTGAAGGACACAACAAATGGAGACCAGTGAACCATTGTTTTTAGCTTCTTCCACGATTTGTTCTGAAACATAAACAAACATGGTCACCTGTAGAGCCATACAGAGCCGTAAAACTGCAGGAAATGAAATCTTAAGTATGGTAAAAGTACGCTGGTGAGCCGAGTACTTCTGCACTAGAAAGGTACTGAGGGAGTGAGAGACATCTTGACAGGGCGGCATAGTTCAAAGACAGGCGTGAACTCCCAGGCCCCAGGCTAGTGGAGACTGGGTGTGTCACGAAGATGACAAACTGAGTATCCAAGAAGACTCCTGCCATCAGGTGTATCAGCACCCCTTCCTGTCGGCTGTGGTAGAAAACACTTCCCTGCCTTTCCAGCTTTTAGACAATTGGAAGCTGCTGAAAGAGTTCTTTCAGAATGAAACTGTCTATCCCTCTGTGTTTTTCTTTCTCATCTTAAACACAAATAATTTTATTGGCATTACATGTTACACAGGTAAAGTGCTCCCTTGCTGCAGTTCATTGAACCCCACCAGAACAAAACCCTTTTATGGCAAACATGTGACTGCTCACGCTGTTCCTAAATACACACATTAACACTACGCTATAGTGAACACATCAGATGGCTCCAGGTGTTCACTATAGAGGGGGAACACTGTATTTCCAAATTTTATAAAATCACACTACTCATAAAACATAAACATAGTATACGGTGCTTAGAGCAATATATCTACGGTTTTGCTTGCTGTGTAAGTACACACACTCACTGAGAAGGCAGGCTGAAAGGAAGACTCAGATACTGCTATTTTGGTCAGTGTCTGCAAGGCAAATGCCAATACAGTACACCACGCCACGACACAAAACGACTTAACTGTAAACAAAAGCCCATACCTTTGTCATCACCCTTCGGTCTGTAGCCCTCCGTGGAAACACACCCTTCAGGAACATCCAGATGAAGACACCGCACTCTTTTGCTGCTTTGAGTGAGTTGCTGCAGTGCTGTCCAGAAACTTAAATAGCAGTTACTCAGGACGAAGCCACAGCAGTCAGCACTGACTCAGTCCCGCTGTTTGGAAGCCCTAAGCAATGAGGACAATGATGATGATGATGACTAAAGAAGCGTGTTGCTGTGAGACATGGGCCTGAGACAGCGCTGTCTGCTACATCTTTAGTCTTTGCCAGCTACGCTTCTTGTACTGTACTGCATCAACGATTTTAAAACAAAAAGACAGCTGTGATTTGTTGGTCATGTGGACACTGAGGGGTGTTTGTACGACAGAGAGGCCACAGACCAAATGGTGAGCAGGTGTGGCCTTTTGTTTACACTGCATAAAGTTCATGGGGCGCAAAACTAGCACTGGCTTACAGAAAAATGCAGGCAGGAGTTAGAAATTAGAAATGCTGCATTTGGGCACTGCCAGCAAGCTGAATGATGTCCACTGCCATGCCAGTTAGTGAAAAGTTCGGGGACTACAGTCCCAGAAAATGAAAGACAGCATTCTCCGCCTACAGCAGGGGTCGAAATTAAGTTTTGCAGTCACTAGCCAGCAGGGCTAGTGACTGGGGAAATCCACTAGCCCCACAGATTTTCCATTGGTCCTGCCAGTGTATTTACTGAAATGTTACCTTCTCCAGTGCAAGCCCACAGAGCTAGTTAAAGGAAAATCTTACCAGCCCTTACAAAATCTACCAGCACTTGGCTAGTAAGCAGGTGCCAATTTCATCCCCTGCCTACAGGGCTACACACTGCCACCTTTCAGGACACAAGCAAAAGACAAAAATGCAATCTGAAGAGTTAAGCAGCTTTTTTTTTTTTGTCATATGAATTTTCAACCAATTTAGTTTGATTTGGCACCTAAAGAAATTAAGATGACTTTTTAACGGTCATAACTAGTGAAAATACAGTAGATGCCTGTCCTGACACCAGTTTTGAAGACCTAGTCATGAATAACAGCACATGCAGGCAGTGTATGGTCACAGAGCCATTTTAGAATACCGCACCAGGGCCATGGGCTGGCTAGGGCCGATTCTGCATGGTCAGACAAGCAGACTAGATTCCGGGCCACCAGCCCAACTGGTTCAGCACAGTGAAGAGTCATGTATGCCAAAATTTAAAAACAGCACAAGTGATTAAGTGAGAACGCAGAACTAGCATTCAAGAGAGAAGTGTGATGCAGCTCTTTTCCTCCTGCATCACAAAACAGATCTCGACAGGCACTGTTGTCAACAGCTGCCATGCAGAATGTTGGTTTTCAAAATGCCTTCCTTTTTGCCTCAGCTTTTTATGGACAGAGATCTTTTACAGAAAAAAAAAAACCCTCCGAAAATGACAAAGAATGTGTATCCAGAGAAATTCTTCAACATATTTCTCCAGTCAGGATACCACTTCGATCACGAAGTATTAATATATAGCAGCACTGATGTCGCAGTTGTGATACCAAATCCAATACATCTGTCCAGCCCTAATGGCCCCACTCCCAGCCTTTCAGGGTATCTCGGCAGGTTTAACTGCAGATCACCAAACTGAATAAATTGGTGTACAGTGCTCTCCAGGGAGTAATCTGCCCCTGCAGATGACATATCCTGTGTTAATAAAATGAATAAAGGCCAACGCTTCAGAGCCATGTCAAACTGGTAACTACTTCAATTCATCAGCTCACCCTCCTGTCTTGTGACCTTCTGTAGGCAAAATCCCACATCAGCAGCTAACCAGTGTTTCATCATCAGAAGAAACCACAGCTATCTCTGCTACAAGCAACTGTTTTTTACTACCCATAATAAAATCTAAGAAACAGTAAAATCCACATGAGCAGTGTACTGATGCACACATACATTTAGTATCATCATTCTGAATGAGCAAACTGGGTACTTTGATCTACAGACTGTACCTGCTAAGAGTGCTACAGGCCATTAGTGCAGGTCTTTCAAATCTGACACTTTGAAGACAAAAGTCGGACAATGAACAGATTCAGAGAAACTGTAGGAAGTTCTCCAAACCCTCTTCTAATTTAGCTGTGTTTGTGTAGAGCTACGTGAGTACTATGGCCCTGTCCACACTACACCAGAAAAACACCTCTGTAACGTTACAGAGGGCCCAAACCGTTACTGTAATGGTTTGCATTTACACTGGTAACGTTACAGAAGGCGTTTTCAGAACTGTTACAGAAACCTGTTGTGAGGTGGTTTCAACAATGGTATCTGTAACGGTTGCAGTTCTGTAACGTTACCAGTTTGTGTCTAAACGCACCACCGTGCTGCCTCCGGTACCCCACTATACCTGCATGCATTGCAGCACTGAGAACTGTCCCATGCAGGCGTGGCTGTACTCCTTCACCTACCTGTTTCATATACTCTACCCCTGGCGAGTGTGGCAAGAAAACCAAAGTACACGTGTCTTTGTAATGCAGTGCTGCGTATAAGACAATAGAAGCTATATGTATTTACATCCCACACGTACTGTCCCGTCACACCTTATTAGCCAAATCCTCCTCTCAGCAGTACTTGGTCCACAAAAGCATCTATCCTGCTCACATGACACATCCACTGACAGTCCACTGGGCACAGACCTCGTAAAGAACCTCAGACTGGCAATGCCCACTTCTGAAGCACGTATGACGTAAGCATGGAACTTGAATGGCAGTGCCACTGACCTCAAAGACGTTAAGTGGTAGCCATAGAATGATGCGGTAGTAGAGGGGCTGCTTGCAGCCATACAGCAGCGGTACATGACCATCTGTTGTGCCCTGGTGCCCTAATACTGACTGCCACGCCGCCATGTCTCACCCTCTCTCCCCCCCCACTGACGTATCTCCCCGATTCCATTGTACAGATCTCCCCCACCCTCGACCCTTCACTCCGTCACTTCCGCGACATGTGTGTCTCATAACATTGTAATACAGTATGTTACATATTATAACCTTGACAGATGCATAATACACCATATGACATGTGGGGGCAGTCTCTCATCGCAGCTATCATCACCGAGTGCACCATGGGATGTGCTCTGCTATTCCTGGGTTGGGACCACACACACTATCGCACGCAATGTGGACAGGTTGTAACGTTTTCAAACCATTATCAGGACTATTCATTGGCAGTGTGGACACATTGTAACGTTTACAGTCTGTAACATTTTGAAACCATTACAGATTTTTTGAGTGTAGTGTAGACAGGGCCATGTGAAAGCAAACGCACAAACATACAGCAATGGAAAAAAAAGTTGAAAAGCTAGAAAAGTTGAAACATAGGAAATCAAATGAAAATGGCAGTAATCCCTCAAAGTTTGTCTAGCAGTTTTCATTCCCTCTATCATAACCCAGTTTGTATCAATTTGAATAAACACAAATTCCACACAATACTGAGAATAAAAAAAAATGAAGGCCTTAATAATTAACTGGTTGCAAAATGATTTTCAAGAAGCCAAAATACCCTTAGCGGCCAATCACTGCCTGCCCTGTACACGTGTAGAGGGAACCTCCACCCTCATAGGGGAAGATGAGACAAAACTAAAGAACTGAAGGCACTGCATGTTTATCCCCAAAAAAAGTTTTACTGATTAGGTGTTTGGGGCAGTAATAGTACGAATTTGGTTTGAAGGGAAAGAAAAAAAAGTTGTAAACAGTATGGTCTAGTGATTATAGTAGGCCTATGACTGAAGCCAGACTGAAGTTCAAATCCTACCGCAGCCATTGATACACTGATGCACTGAGTGACCCCGAGTAAGTCACTCGGGCTCTCTGTGCTTCAGTCCTCCTAGGTGTAAGCTGAGAAGAGGCAGGATCCCCCCTAAAACACAAGATGTTGCATCTTAGCTGGGCTATTCTGGGAAAACAGAATTGTTATAAACATAAAAATTTATGTTTCTATGTAAATAAATTGTAATGAAAATACGTTGAAACACTGGCTTGCCAATGCAAAGATAGTACTGCTGTTTGGAAAACCAGTGACCTAGGATCCTACACCATGTCCGGGACAGGATAAGGATCAATGTTCCAGAGGAAGCCCTCTTGCTCCAAGAAGGGAGGGCAGTGTAGCCCCAACAGTGCGAGGGAGATGGGAGGAGGGGAAGAATTGCAAGCGTGGTGCAGCTCGATACATGCTAATGTTTTTCTATCCTGGAGGGTGGAGACTGGAAGAAACTGAAAAATACCAGTCACTAACTGATAGATAAAAACTGCCCTAGCCCCACCCAGTGGCAACCAAACTGGGGCACTCAGATCATATGTTCCTCCCATCTCCACTCCTTACTCTGAATACTTCCCCAATGAGCACATCAGGAGGCTAAAGCTTGCCCTAGAAATGGCCCCCCTCCAACCATGGATTGGAGGTCCTATCTGGACAGGGACATGACGTATAGCTTAGGGGATTAAAACAGACTATGCACCTGGAGATGCTGCAGATCTGGGTCTGAAACCCACAACCTCCACTTGCATATTGTGTGATCTTAACTTTGCTCCAAGGATGCACCTGGAAATCAGCTTTGGCTCAGTTGCAGCCCCTCTGGTCATAAATCTGACCTGAGACTATGCAGGATCCCCTCAGAGATGCTGTCCTCCAGCGCAAATGGGACTGAAGGAAGGAGGAAGAGGAAAATGAACATGTAAAAAAGGTTAATTCATGATACTAAACTCAACATTATATAGAGCTAGAACCCATCCCCCGCCTACCTCGATGGATGGAAATGGATGCCAAGCAGAGACTGTGGCTGATTAAAGGTTCTCCGCAGTGAATGCAGGTGAACTCTGAACAAGCTGATCGATAGTGAACTGCAGCCACACTGCTAGCTGCCTCCTGAACTTGACAAACACAACTGGGGGACCAAGGCAGGACAAGGGACTGCAAATAACACCAAACAAAAAACCCATTGCCATGGCAACCAGGCAGGCTGCCATGGCATCCTCAGAGCACAGAAGCCAGGTTCCGAAGCAGCAGTCAGCGGGATCTGAATGAAAAGACACCAAGAATGTGCCTCTCCAGCCTAAGTAACTGTCCTTTTGTTAATGCAGCACCACTCCTACGATAGCCCCCCTTCGCTCATTTTGTCCCCGCCACTCTAGCCCTTCACTCACTTGTATCTCAGACTCCGTAACTGCCTTATTTTATTTTGGCAGTTATATTTTATTTGCAGTACTTCTATTATCTGCACATTTACGGGCCATTTTTCCACCTGGAAATGAGCTCCAACTCAGTTTGCATTTCCTGGATAACAATTTAAAATAAATAAAATAGGAGGTCAAACTATACCCCCCTCACCCAGATAGCAGAGATGAAAAAGAACTGTGCTATCCAACACACAGTCTACAGATAATCTTTCCTGCATAACAGTGCACACTGTAGGTCATTTACAGAATCACGCCGCTAAACCCACGTTATCTTTTCCAAAAATACTGTGTGTTAACACCAGTGCTGCGTATTAACCTGCAATGTGACGTTACTTTAGTACACATATGGGTACTAAGGTGAACAAATTCCGCTGGCCTTGCACAATTCAAGCTGGCATTTGGCCACTTCAATAAATAAAAAACAAAAAAAGGTTCCATTTCAATTACCGTAGGTCAGAGGTTTTGCAATCCGAAAGATAGTTTAGACAAGGCACTTTTGCAGCTTGCTAAGTAAATGAAGCATTCTGTTTTTTACTGCACACAGTGGAATAAGAAAAGCATGCAAGTGTTGCTTATAGAGGGCTGCCACTGTCCCAGCCACAGGTGACTACTGTGGGAGACAGAACCACTTACGGTGCCACAAAAGTTCCTCCACTCAATTCCATCGCTATAATTCTGTTGCCATTACTTGCTTCCATTCCAGTCGGTCGCAAATCACACAGGAAATACTGGATGATAAAAGACCACAGGTCTACTGTGTTAGTCTCCTGGCAATGCTGGCGTCCAGGTAGCCACTGCATTCAATATCCAGAGCAAATGCGCACGCACACACACACTTCGCTACTTCTCTCTCTGCAAAACTCCATCTCGATATAGAAACAGACTACAATCTTTTTAAACAGGAATGAACCTTCCCCCGCCTGACCTTGTCAACTGTGTAGCATTTCCCAACAGGTAGCTGGCTGCCCTCGGATTCCTTTATTGCTCACAGTGACGCTTAACTGGGGACACTGCCCTGGATGCCAAAGTTCTTATGTCTCCATACATAGAAAAAGAATCTGTCGGCAGAAAAAGGCCCACTGGGTCTGCTCTTACAAAGAAAATATTAATTCCCCCAGGAATGACCAGATCAGAGATTTGTACTGCAATAATTATTTCGGCACACTTTTTTTTTTAAATGCTTGGTAAGAATGGCTGGTTTGTGAGGGATGGATGAGTAATGTCACAATAGTGGATGCAAAGTGGCTGCAGTTCTTTGAGCTGTGTTAGTCATTTTCTAAATGTAATTAACAACTAAAAGGCAACATGGTCTAGTCGTGGTAAGAGTATATCAGTTTGGGAACTGGGAGATCACAGGTTCAAACCCCACTAGAGACAAATATTCAATGATACGGGCAAATCACTTAACCTCCCAGTGCTTCAGTTTAGCCCGCTGTGGAAATGGGTAGAATCAGGATCCTTTGGAACTGAAATATCACATCTCGGCTGGGGTATACTGGGTAAGTTGTAAAAAAGAAAAAAAAACTGGCATGTCAGGAGGTTCAGGAAAGTTTGGGGGGGGGGCAGAGATTACATAAAGGGAAAAAGAGTGAATCTGAGCAGGTTAGGTGTCAGTGTGGCTCACTTGGTAGCACACCGACCTCTAGGTCAGAAGGCTGTGGGTTTTAGTCCATCACAAGGACTGGGCTCATACCAGTGCTAACACTCGAGTGCAGTACTAGGGGATACTGTAACGTTGGAGTGTGCAGGCTTTTGGATGAGGCATTAAAGTTCCGTCTGCTTGTTGTGGTGGTTGTTCAGGCGGACATTAAATGTCTCATGGCACTTCTCAAAAAGAGTAGGAAAATTTCTCTGGTGTCAAGGCCAAATTTTCACCGTTCACTAAAGTACTACCAGCAGCTTAATTTGGTTCAATATCAGTCTCTCTCCCCCTTCCCCTGCTGAAAATAGGTAATAATGTTTACCCTCTTTTTTTTTTCCAGTCAACAGACACACACCACACACACAAAAATATATATACACACACACACACACACATATATTCACTGTAAAAAAAAAAGCCTACATTATTGCAGACATTAGGGCTGTAGAACGCAAAGTGCACAAAGAAGGGAAAAGAAGACTTCCGGTTCTGGTTGCCTGCAAATGGAAGCCTAGACATCGCAGCTCTGACTCGCCTAGTTAACAATCCAGTGTCATCTACAACTAAAAACCAGCATCCTGTCGAACAATCATAGCATCACTGAGTTCATGATGCCCACCAAGCAAAAAAATAAAGATGGGACGGGAGGAACGCATCCCAAACAACAAAGCAAACAGGGTCCACAACTACAGGCCGCGCGCTCCGAGAGGACATCGCTAATCTGATAGCCCAAACACCTTCAACCACACGGAGGAAGAAGAAGAAGAATACACAGTCATCTCTAAAATGTTATGCAGCATGCTAACACAACTAAATGAGATGCTTACCAGACTAGAGCAAAGAGTTTCAGAAGACAAGCAAGAGATATCCAAATTAAGTGAGAGAATGGGCTGGTTAGAAACTGCAGTCTCAGAATACACTAACACCTCAGCTCTCCACAACTCTGCCTTGCTAGATTTACACAGCAGGGAAATTAATCTTCAACACCAACTGGAAGATTCAGAAAATCGGAACAGAAGAAATAATCTGTGGCTACACGGAATATCTGAGGGGCCTGAGTCAGGTAACATAGTACAGTTCATGGACAGTTTCTTGAAAGAAATTCTGAATATCCTAAAAGAAAGAAACCTGGGGATAATTAGAGCACATTGCTTCTTGGTCCCTAGACCTAAAAACCCCAAAGCCCACCCTAGGTCCACAGTGATGGCCTTTATGGACTTTCCCATTAAAGAAGATTTACTCTGGTCTAAAAAACAAATATGCTTCAGTGACGTTCGCCTCTTTTTCGACCAAGACTGTGCACCCCAAACTCTGGCCTGCAGACAGAAATCATTCCAAATCGTCAAAGCATTATGACAAGTGGGTCACCAGGCTCAGCCTGACTACCCAGCAAAAATAAAAATAAGTACAGAAGATGGCTGGCAAAGATTCGTAGACATCGAGGATGCTCGAGACTGGGTCAGGAAGCTTGGAATCCAGATCCTGGAAGATGGCGCTTTTCAGAGAGAGAGAGGGCCTTCAGGGCAAGAAACTGGCAGATACGAGGAACCAAAAATGCGATCCCCCAGAGCGAGGAACCAAACACCACCCTATCGCAGACGGACCGAGGAGAGGACACAGACACCTGATTCAGCTAAGTTCACAAGTCTGAGACAATAAATGCTAGGTTTTTTTTTTGAGGGGGGGGGGTTAGCTCTTGCCTTCACTTCTTCCCTCTGTAATAAGAGGCATGCCTGAAAAGAGAATATACCACACAGATGAACTGTGGATCCACAGAAGGAAAACTGGTATTTTTCCATGCTCCACAAAATATGAAACTATGGTACATTTTCGGAGAATACCAGTCCTAACAGGGGCTGGGACAATGAGACTGAGTAATTAAATACACGGGGTGGGGGGATAACACTGGATACAAGTCACAAATATTGGTTGGTTCCCATGTGGCTCATGATAAGCAATTATTTGGGGGAGATTCTGTGGGCCCCAAGTGAGCCTGAAAATACATTTTAATGCAGTCTGAAATGGTGGTGAGGAGGGACCTTGGGCTATAGGGCATTGTGAGGGGCTGCTCAGGGGGTCATTGCTTGGGGAGGTTCCCTGCTTGTTCTGGAGCCACTGCGGATCCCTGCATAGACTAAACCAAGAACATGGACTTGGGGGGTGCCACAGGAGGTTCTGATCAGCCTAAATCAAGCTTGCAGAGGCACATGTTAACCAAAAGTGGCTCCCTATTTCGGATAATTGAGACCATAAATCTGTAAGAATAAGAAGCTTAGAGAAAGGGGGGGGGGGTGCGAAGGGATCCTCCTGACTACTCGGAGCTAAAATAAAATGAGCACTTTAAGAAAAACTGTCCAAATCCTAACCCTCCAACCCCCAACAGTTGTAGCCTCTGATTAAGCTTTTCCTGTGGTAAAACATTTTTTTTTAAGGTTTACTCATGTCATTTTTATTTTGTAAAGTCCCCGATCGCCAAACATGGCAGATGATGTGCAGTTCCATTTCAGGTACTGGTGCAGTGCTCTGCCATTTGTCCCAATACATTCTGTATTGGAGGCGAGTGGTCAACACCGCACCAGTACCTGAAATGGAGCGGTGAAGCATCCGCAAAGCGATCGGGACTTTAAAAACTAAATCACCTCCACCTACCACCTACTCCCACCGTCTACCGACCCCCTTCCCTGCCCTGCCGTCTCTTGGTTCCACTGGCTCGGCTTGACTTTGACACTTTTTGCCGCTATTGCACGTAACTCCTCGCCTCTATCCCCCTCTCACCCCGGCATCCTCCTCTCGCCCCTGCCGTCCTATCGGTTCCACCAGACCGGCTGTATTTTCCTACCTCCTACCGCTGTTGCCGTCTACCGCTCCCCACCACCCTCTCTTCGCCTGCCGTCTTTCGGCTCCATAGGCCCGGCCGCAGGTTGGTACTCACCCCGCTGTTGCCGTGATTCGACGGCACCTCTTTCCACTTAATTCTCCTCCCATCCTTTTGCTGCTTTCCTTCCTTGTGTCTTTTCTACTGATGCCTATCCTCTCTTATTTTCTGCCTTCTTCTATTCACATTTTGAGTATGTTCCATGATCAAGTGCTAAAGTATATTTTTGTTTACTAATGTATGTTACATTGCCATATGTATTTCTCTCTGCATTTTTTGTACTCGTTGTCTTAATAATCTGGCTGTACTCTTTGTGTATTGTAATTGTACCTCCCGGGTCGTGCCTGAAAACAGTCACTTGCTGACTAGCGCACTTACCCGGTTAAAAAAAACTAAATAAATAAATAAAAATAAAAAAATAAAGTTAGTAAACTCTTAAAAAAAAAAAATGTTCCTCCTGGGAAAAGCGTGTCGGGGACAGCTACAGCTGTCGGGGGTGGAGGATTAGGACAGTTTTCTTTTAAGATTCCAAAATGGACCAAGTCTCGTCCGAGGGTGTGTGGTTTTCGGAGTCCTCCCGTGGGGTGACCCTCCACCTCCCGATATAAAACGGATATAAAAGAAAAAGGGACGAATCATACAGTCTGGGGGCCTGGCAGGGATTTCTGGGGCAGGGGGGCCTCGGCGGCGATGGCTCTCGGGCAGACTTCCGCTGGCATGTGGCTGAATGGTGACCCTTTCTACCTGAAGTAGGCTTCAACCCCGATAACAATCACATTAATTTAAATAATAAAACAAAACCTAAAATTGGGAAGCCGGGGGCCCTGCAGCTCCCTCCAGGAACATGATGGTTTGCTCGTGGGCCACAGGTGGGGGGCACATAAATCAACTAAATGGGAGCATGGCGAGCTGAAGTTATCATTTATTGAAACTTGCAGGCGACAACTCATAGCCCCTCTGGAATAGCACCTGGTCAGGATAGGAGTTCTGGAATAGAGGTAGTAAACTAACAACCTCCTACCTCGCCTCATAGACTACATCTGGGGAGGTGAGGAATTGGGTGTAATTCAACCTTGAAGTACCATCAAACTGAAAAGGCCACACTTAGAGTGGCAAGATGCACATAGTTATGTTAGATATTGGTTTAAATGTGATGCTATGCTTTATGTTAAAAAGGCAACCCATATCTTCCAGAGACTTAGACAGGAAATTTCCGACACAAAATGGGGGACTTAAAAGTTGTTTCTTGGAACGTTAAGGGGATCAACAACCCAATAAAACGGGCACGAATTATCCAAGAACTGCAAAGGCAACATGCAGGAGTGGCCTTCCTACAAGAGACGCATTTGGGTCCCAAGAACATAAAAAACTGCGCAGAAGTTGGGTGTGCCTCATACTTCTTCATCATCATCAAATCTTTATTTATTCAGGTGAACATCATTGAGCAAGGCTCATTTACAAGATGGACCTGATAAGGTCAAGGTTCAATAGTTGATACACAACAGATACATCATACACTTATATAAGACAGTTATACATACAGGGGAAAATAACGTTTATAAACACAGTGATGTACAGTAAATTCACATGATAAAACACGGTTACAGGAAAGTTAAGCTAATATTTACAGTATGTACAGTATATACATATCCCAGTGGAGGGGCATGGCAGACACTCAACATAATGTAATACTAGGATGGTGAAGGTAATACTGGGTGCCATAAGATGGGGTGTCTGTCTGGAAGGAATATGCCATATATGGTTTGGAAGGGAGATTTGTGAAATGACAATGCTAGCTCTAGTGGTAGCAATTGCATTTCTCTTTGAAAACGACTGTACAATGCTGTTTAAAGGATGCAAATGGAATGATATTGGACAGTTTTAGGATTTTTGTGGGTGTTCCATGCTATAGCTAGAGAATAGCTGATTGCTGCCCTCCTAGCCTGGTGCTGAATTTGGGCAATTTGAGCAGGATGATGTTGTTGCTTCTTAGGGCATAGGAGCTAGGAGAGGTCTGGGTGAAGCAGTCCAGGATATAGTTTGGAAGTTTTTTTGACAACGCTCTGTAAATCCATAGTGCTGCATTTCTGTTCCTTCTGAGGTGAAGGGAAACCCACCCAACTGCAGCATAAAGAGAGCAATGATGAGTATTAGATGGCAGATCTGTAATACTACCAGGCACATCCATATTGTAGGGGACTGGCAATTTTGATATGAAGGAATACCCCTCTGAAGATTACACGGGTGGACACAGATCTGGAAGGGAGTTCTGGCTGATTTCTGGAAATCACTTAAATCTCTGCTCTCCCCCACACCCCCACCTCCTACACTATCTGACCAGGGCTCCCACATCTCCGACCCCATCTGTGTAGCGGAAGCCTTTAATACTCGTTTCTCCAGTTGCGCTGCCAAACTCCTATCCTCCTCCCGATGCACTCCCCGGTCCCCCCACAGCCTGCCCCCATGATCCTGCCTTTCTCTTTCTGTCCAGTAACCCATGCAGGGCACTACGCTCTCTACGGGCCCTGAACCCAAACAAAGGCAAGTGCCCTATGTCCCTGGACGCAAAGATGCTCTTCCTGTCTGCCCCAGCCATAGCTGCCCCTCTCATTGCCCTTCTCAACCTCTCTTTCTCTCTGGGAAAGACCCACGGACTGGAAGATGGCTACAGTCATACCTCTACCAAAAGGTGGTGACCCCTCCTCCCCAGAAAACTACAGACCCATCTCCCTGCTCCCAATCCTGGCCAAATTACAGGAACCATGTCCCAGCTCACCCCTTTCCTGGAAGCCTCCTCCTCCTCCTTCTTCACTCCGTTCCAATCGGGATTCCGTAAATCTCACTCCACCACCACCTCCCTGTTACGTGTCACTGGTGACATTCTCACTGGCATGGACAAAGATCACGTCACCTCGGCCATTTTCATAGATCTAGCCAAGGCTTTTGATACTGTCTCTCATTCCCTGCTTCTCTCAAAACTCTCCAACGCTGGGCTCTCTGAGCTGGCCATTGGCTGGTTCCATGACTTACTAGTGAACAGGAAGCAAACAGTCAAACTGGCCTCTCACACTTCTAACCCCCTGCCAGTCACTACCAGTGTCCCACAAGGATCTGTCCTAGGTCCACTACTTTTTCAATTTTTCTAAATGACCTCCCATCAGCATGTGCCCACTCATCCATCCAGATGTATGCAGACGACACGGTCCTGTATGCCTCTGGCCCTAACGCACAAAGCGTAGCAACACTACTCCAAGAGCGATTTCTATGCCATCCAGTGCTGGTTGAGGACGAACCAGCTATTCCTAAACCCCCAAAAAACAGTATCACAAACATTTGGATCCCAACAAAGACTTTCCCGCCAAACCCCCTGCCCCTCTTTCAAAACCTCGGACGGGACCCCCCCTGGACAACTGTACTTCCTTCAGATATCTAGGTGGCTGGCTAGACCAGCACCTAGATTTTACCTCTCCTATCGACTCACTACACAAGAGACTACTCCCCAAGCTAGGTGCTCTATTCCGCAACAAAAAATGCCTCCCTACACAAACTAGGCTCGCCATTGTCCAAAAAATGATTCTCCCTGTTTTCGACTACGGCGACATAGTCTACTCCATTGCCCCCGCGTCCGCTCTGGCCAGCCTAGATACCATGTTCCACTCTTTTTGCCTGTTCATTCTAGATGTCCGCTATCCACTCACCATTGCCACCTATACAGCTCTACTACCCTGCCATCCTTCCACGATCACAGACAAATAAACTGCACTAGGTTCGCTGCCAAATTCTGGTCCCACTCCCTCCTCCCTATCTGGCCTCTACCCTCTCCAAACAACCCTCTCCTGCATACTCACTCAGGAATACAGATCCCAGACTGCTGCACGTCCCGTTTATGCGTACTTCCAAAGGCCAGGCCGCCTCTAGTTTCCGAATCCCACAGATTTGGAATGCTCTGCCGGCCTCCATAAGACATGCACAGAACATATACCAACGCAACCCTCTACTTAAAGCCCATTTCTCTTCCAGCTGCTCCTGTTATAACTAATTGCTCTAATTACTCCTGCTTGCTGTACTATAAAAGTTTATGTAATGTATATGACCCTGTCACTCTGTACAATGTACATATGAACCCCTGTCTATAGCTCTAAACAAATGTCTCTAGGAAAGCCTTGACTTCCCAAAATGTTTCTGCTTATTGTATATATCCATGTATTGTAATTATGGGTCTCGGCCCCCAGGTCGCACCTGGAATCGAGCTTTTAGCTCAGTATGCTTTCCTGGTAAATCTCGTAAGTAAGTAAATAAATAAATAAGGGTACATGGAGAATACAGGGGCCAACACTGAATCCTCTTAAACATATATGCCCTAATTAGGACCCAGAAAGAGCTGCTTTCTTAACAAAAGTCATTACAGAGACAGTAACAGACTCAGTCTGATTATCATAGGGGGTGATTTTAACTCGGTGGAGGATTTGCAGTTAGACAGGGTGGGATCTAGGTCAGCAGGCCCCATTCAGGTAGAGTGTTAACTAGACTATGCACAGAACTATCACTAGTAGATGGATGTAGATTTACCCATCTGAGAGAGAGAGACTACACCTATTATTAGCCCAAGTAAGAATGTACTCCAGGATAGATTTTTTATTGGTGTCCTCTAACTTATTGCAGTATTTCATAGACACACGTATAGGGAATATCACTCTCTCGGACTATGCGCCAATCTCACTGGAGATTGAGATAGCCCCAAGGCCACCAGAGTCCCTTTGGCGATTCAATGTCAGTGTATCACAGAATGATTCTAAAGAATTAATACACAAAACTACTGAAACTTTCCTAAGGCAGAATCCCCCCGGGGAGACTGAGGCGGGAGTAAGATGGGACACCATTAAATGTTACTTAAGAGGGGAGATAATGAAGTACTCTTCCCGGAACAAAAGTGCTAAAATAAAAGAGAGGATAGATTTATAACAAAAAATTAAACCACTCAAGGAGCTGCACCAACCAACTCTAGACGATTCGATAAAAGAACAGTTAGACCAAACTAAATACAAACTTAACAAGATACTAGATGCCCAAACTGAAGAACGACTCAGATACTCTAAATAAAAGTATTACAAACAGGGCAACAGGGCAGGGAAACTGCTAGCGTGGCAACTGCTAAAAGAAATGATGTCCAGAGCAGTACTACGACTGCAAGATCCTGGAGATGATAGCCCTACCATATCTCCCTCCCAAATAGTAAAACATTTTCAGAAATTTTATGGGGAACTGTATATGGCAGAGAGAGGCCCAGAGCACCAGGAGAAAATCTCTAGCTATCTTAACAAACTGCAAATCCCGACATTATCAGAGGAACAACATGTACATTTAGAGTCCCAAATCACCGAACTAGTTACAACAGAAGATTAAACTGAAAAATGGGAAATCTCTGGGGACAGTAGGATTTGCATCAGAATTTTATAAGCATTTTTGTGGAACGATGGTCCCCACACTGGAGAGACACATTTAACGAACTAATGTGGGGAGAGGGCATCCCCAAGGTCCTGGAATCAGGCACAAATTTCAGTTATCCTCAAACCGAATAAAGATCCTGAGGACTAGAGATCTTACCGACCCATCTCCCTACTCCCAGTTGATCTAAACATTTTTACAGGGATACTGTGGATCGCCTACAAAAGATCATAGGCTCACTGGTACACAGAGATCAAACAGGTTTCATTTTGGGCAGATATTTACAAGATAATATTAGACACCAGTTAAATGTCATTGTGGCCCCAAAAAAAGAAGAGAATTCCAATTAGCCATCAGCATGGACGCCGAGAAGGCATTTGGCAGAGTGGACTGGTCCTTTTTGGATTTAACTTTAAAACAATTTGGACCGAGTGATAAATTCTCTGGGGTACTAAGGATGCTACATGCGGCCCCAGAGGCCCGAGTAAGGCAAGACTGTCCCCTCTTCCATCTACTCTTTGCTCTCTCCCTGGAGCCTATGGCTACTGAAATCAGAACCCAAGGCAACATAAAGGGGTAATGGTGGAAGGAACAGAACAGAAAATAACACTTTATGACAACGATTCTTTCTTCTTTGTGGCAGAACCAGAAACATCGGTCCCATTGCTTCTGCAGACACCGGAGTCATACGGGCCATTAACAGGGTATAAAATTAATCTCACAAAGTCTGAAAAGCTGATATTAAGTGGTACCCCCTCCCAAAGAGGTTTAAAACCAACTTTCCATTAGCATGGGCGCATAAACACATATTCTGATACCTGGGTATCAGAATATCAGTAGATATTTCTCAATTATACAGGAATAATTATCTACAAGTCTTCCAGGAATTACAAGCGAACCTGGCCAGATGGCATCTACTGCCCTTGACCCTCTATGGCAGAATACAAACCTTAAAAATGAAAGTCTTCACCCGTCTTGTGTTTCTTTTTCAGACCCCTCCCAATCTCAGTCCCTAGGAGCTTTTGGATACAGCTTCAGAAGGAAACACAGAGTTTTATATGGGCTAAGAAACGCACCAGAATAGCAAAAAACATTTTACAGATACCCAGAGATAGATGGGGCTTGGCTCTCCCAAATTTTTACCAATACTACCTGGCCATGAGAGTGGCACAACTATGCACATGGGTGAAGCGCAGAGAAGACTCGGGCTGGCATCAAGTAGAGGAAGCAGCCTTAAAGGGCTGGGCCCTATGGGCAATACCAACAAATACCATACCCACTCAAATCTGGAGGACCACAGACAACCCTTGGATAACGCACTCCCTCAAGATACTGACTAGACTAAGGAGGGCTACACACACACACCAGAGGCCCTGGGACCCCAATCTTTGATCATATATTGAGCCACCAGGACAGATCGAGGGTTTGGATTTGGGGCTGCTTGGAAGCTGCTGACATTCATTCAGTGCCTTGACGACAGGGGTTGTCTGTCATTTGCCCCAACTTGCAACTAATTTTTCCTATGCAGAGAAGATCATTATACATATTTGCAGATACAACACTTCTTAACAACACCAGGGGTTAAGGCACCAATATATATAGAGAGAACCAAGCTAGAAAAACAGGTTACTCACCTGTAACAGAAGTTCTAGGAGTGGTATATGTTGTTCATCCACACTTCGTTGCAGGTACCTTGTTGCTTTAAGATGTGCCAGAAAGTCTTCAAGCTGGCTCCTCCCACCCACCTGGGTGGTACAGTCCTCAGCTCTGCCCCATGACGCCAGATCTTAGCTCACTGGAAGCCAGGTTTGTGCGTCAGAGCTGGGGAGGTCGGGTGGGTCAGTCTGGATGAAAAACATATACCACTCCTAGAACTACTGTTACAGGTGAGTAACCTGTTTTTCTAGGATCGTGGATATGTTCTTCTATCCACACTTCATGGCAGACTCCTAGCAGTTCTCTGGAAGGAGGGAGTCGAAACGCACACCCCCTACTTAGCGACAAGGGACTGGATAATTGAGGTTCCAAAACCAGCATCCCGGCATGACTCAAGGTTGATGTGGTAATGGGAAATTAAGGTGTGTGCTGACTTCCAGGTAGCAGCCCTGCAGATTTCCTGGATGGGGAAGTCCCTAGAAGCAGCCACCGACGCAGTGGTATGACGGGTGGAATGAGCCTTAAGCCCAGTGGGACAGCAGAGGTCAATGCAAGATGTAATCCATGGAGCTACTGTCCACTTGGTTGCAGGTCTGCCACGTGCAGCTTCAGCGTAGGTGACAAACAGCTGGCGAATCTCTCTCCGAACTTCCACTGTTCGCTCTTAGTAGTAGGTGAGCGTTTGTCTTAGGTCCAGAGTATGGAGCCTGTACTTGGCCTCTGAGGTGCGACTGGGGTAAAACACCGGCACAGTAATCACCTGGTTAAGGTGAAACTCTGACACAAACTTCGAAGGAATTTCGGGTGGGTCGCAGGACAACCTTGTCCCTGTGGAAGAGCAGGTAAGAAGACTCAATGGAGAGCGCCTGTAACTCCCCAGTCCATCTGGCTGATGTGATAGCCACCAAAAAGGCGGTCTTCCACGACAAATGTGACACTTGTGCATAGGTTCGAATGGCTTGCCTATGAGCTTTGCCAAGACTAGCAGCAGATCCCAGAGAGGTGGAGGTTCACGCACCAGAGGGGATATGTGGTCTAGGCCTTTGAAGAAGCACCAGACCACCTTCTCCTGTGCCACCGACTGCTGACTGGCCTGCGCCCGGAAAGCGGAGATGGCTGCCAGGTGCACCTCCCTCCATCTCTTTTTTTCGCCTCCAGAGCACCGGAACTCTCCCAGGACCCGACTCGTCCCCTGCTCTACCGCCCGCTGTGACCTCCACCTACAGCCCCGCCAGATCATCGATGGGGTGGAGGTAGAGATCCAGCATTGGGCGTGTGGCAGGTGGACACCGCGGGGCCGTCGCCTATCTGGGCCGGAGGGGTTTTTCCCCCTTGTAGTAGGTTCTCCTCGTGGCACACCCCTGACGCCATGGCACATGGCAATCCTGCTGGCATCAGCCACGCTACCAGATGTACAGTCTGCATTCTGCAGTGCCCCCGCTCTCTACTGGGGGTCGCTGGAATGCCGGACAACCCCCTGCCCTCCCCCCCAGGACAGGAGAGCAGCCCAGTGGGCGCTCAATCCTCTCCCTCCCCTGCCAACCTCGCTGCCTGAGTTCGCTCCCAAAATTGGGTCGCCGTTGTGGCATCCAGCACCTCAATCCTCCGTGCCACCAGGCCGGCTAGGTGCACCTTTAGGGTCGTCGACCATAGCCCCTGCTGGGAGAGAGACCAAAGATAATCCAAAATGCTAGCCACTGGGCAGGACGAGGGGTCCAATCCATTGCCCTGACACCAGATGGAGAATCTTTTCCATTTAAAGGCATAGCATTTTCTGGTCAATTCCTTATGGGACACCTCAACAACGTTGAAGACCTTGTCAGACTGACCCAAGGCCCGGAACTCTAGCTGGTCAGGAACCAGGCAGTCAGGTGCAGGGATTGAAGGTCTGGGTGGAGTACCTTCCCCTGGCTGACTGAGATCAGGTCCAGGCATGCTGGAAGCTGCCTCAGGAAGCTGAGGCTGAGGAGATCTGGATACCAGAACTGGTGGGGCCAGTCTGGGGACACCAGGATCACCTGCACCTTGTCCCTACTGACCTTGAAGAGCACTTTGTGAATCAAGGGGAGAGGGGGGAAGGTGTAGAAGAGGCCTGGGGTCCACAGCCTCGAGAAGGCATCCCCCTGCAGTGAATCCTGCTAAGGTGGGCGGGCATGGAACAGCCTCAGCTTCGTGTTCTCCCTGGAGGCAAACAGGTCCACCTGAGGGGTGCCCCAGTGGGAGAACAGATCTTGTACTACATCCTGGTGGAGAGACCACTCGTGAGATGCCCTGCCCATCCAGCTGAGGGCATCGGCCAGCTGATTTGAGGCTCCTGCCACATGGATGGCTAGGAGATCCACCTCCAGGCTGAGCACAAGTGACCAAATGCGGACAGCTTCCTTGCAGAGGGGTAAGGGGTGCATCCCGCCCTGCCAGTTCAGATAGTACATGGTCGTGGTGTTGTCCATCTGGACTTGAACCACTTAGCTCTGGACAAATGTTGATTGCCCGGTTAGGGCTAAGGCAAGCCACCGCCGTGGGCTTTGTGCTCCCCGTCAGCGCGGGGCAGAAAAATGGGGGCCCTTCCTGCAGATGGGATGGGACGAGCCACCACTGGAGGCCGTCCCACATCCTCTGGGTCACAGAGACCAGCTGGTCGAGATGACCTGAGTGCTGAGACCACTAGCTGGCCAGTTCCAACTGAAGGAAATGCATATGCCAGTGGGCCCATCGGATCACACTGGTGCAGGCCGCCATGTAGCCCAGAAGATGCAGAAAGCCCCGGACAGGGTGCAATTAACCAACCAGAAATGATCAGGCAAAGGAGGAGAGAACCTCTGCCCTGTCTGCTGGGAGCCAAGCTCTGGCTTGACAGGAGTCGAGCTCTGCCCCAGTGAACTGGATCACCTGCACAGGTATGAGCTCCGACTTGGCCTCGTTGATCAGGAGACCAAGTTCTAGGCAAGTCTGGAGGGCCAGTTCCCTGGACCGCTCCACCTCCAGCCTGGAGGGACCTGCTATCAGCCAGTCGTCCAGGTAAGGGTACGCCAGGACCGCTCAGCGCCTCAGGTACACCGCCACCATTGCCATGCATTTGGTGAAGACCCTGAGCCAGGGTAGGCTGGAGCCTTAATGGCGGGAACCATGTGATATACGCTCTTCGTAGAGCCAACGCATCTTGCATTGGATCCTCTCCTCGTCTCAGTAGGAAGAAGAGGCGGAGTAGCGCAGACATTGCATGCCCAAATGTTGAGAGCGGGAACATCGATGCAAACGTGGGCTATTTGACTTGGGACTTTGGGATTAGGACCGCGACCTTGACCATTAGGGCCGCCAATGGTGGGTCTTGGAGGGAGCTAGCGAAAGCAGAAGATCCTATGGGATCAGCAGATCCTGAGGAGGAGGGGGAGGATCAGGATGCTGGCCCAACCCTCCCTGGGAGGTAATAGGCAGGACCAGAGTCCTAGAGAAGGAGATGTCAGATCTGGCAACAACGAGTTGACTGGCTCGAGAAAAATCTCAACAGGTTGGTCAACGGAAGTCTCGACCAACTGGCCTGACAAGGAGACCATGGAGCCAGCAGCCTGGACCAAAGGATCAACTGTAGTTGAAACCTCAGTGGAAGCACAGGAATCCGAGGCCCGAGATCACTTGCGATACCACTATCAATGGCGAGATTTCTTTTTAATCTCTTTTTTAGATTTAGTGCCCAACGAAGGACCCTGGCCAAGGGTAGGAAGGGATGGGCATAAATCTTGAAACACCCCTGAAAAGGTAGCGCCTAAATGAAGCTGCAAAAAAGCTGATCAGCCAGAGCCACAGCCTTTTCAAATTCTGCAAGCTGTTCAGCGGACTCTGCAGCCACAGAGACCGCCCAACGGGTATCTTTTGATTTAATGGGAGGATCACGTTCATCAGGGCGCTCCAGCAGAAGCAGAGTGTACTGGCCTTCCAACGTTGTAGGATGCATGGTGCAACATAGGCCACACACCGGGGGATTGTGTTCATGACCTAGGCAGCAGACACACGTGGCGTGCAGGTCCGTCTTGGACATCTTCTGCCCACATGCACATTTTCTGAATCCTGGTGCTGACTTCGAGTCATCCATCACGGATAAGGTGAAGGAATCGCCTGAAGATAAATAAGTTTGCAACACAAATGTTTTTGAAGCAAAGGGCCTACTCTGCGCGGAGATGGTTAAGAAAGGAACCTTCTTCTTCTTCCAGTGGAAAGGAAGATTTGACGTCATGGGGTAGTGCTGAGGAACACCCGGGCGGGTGGAAGGAGCCAGCTTGAAGACTTTCTGGCTAGCCTTAAAGCGGAAAGGACACTGCCAGAAGAGGGGATAGTACATCATATCCACGCCCCTTAAACTAGGGTTTAACATGAAAGTGCTTACTCAACCCTAATATACAGACACGACCGTGCCTGTATAATACATGTATTTTAGCAAACCCTCCTTTGCATTTAGAGGGCTCAGAGGGAGAAAACCTCCCAGCCAACCACTGTAGTCACAGTTTCCAAATAATTATGCACAGAATCACAGACCTACCTTTGAGTTTATTAATATCCTCCTACTGAGAATCCTGCTAATGTGAGGGGAGACCACAATGAACAGAGTGACAACTCCCACTCCACCGCTAATCTTCTTCGCACATTAAAATAAAGACAGTGAGTTGGTGAAGCTCCCCACCCCAAAAAAAAAAAAAAAAACACATACAGATTTATACACACACACATATATATATCTACACACATTAACAATTTTGCTTTCCACTCCAGGAAAATTCAGGGATCAGTATATGTATGGAAGCCTGGAGACCAGCTCAGGAGACAGAACAGACTTTCTGGACGCTTTACTATCACTTGTTTGTAGTAGACCAGCTACTTGAACCTTTAGGAAGGATTTGGCCCAGCACACTGGCGCGGATGACCCCGGTTTGGGAGCCAACTTGGGACATCAGAGGGTTGGCTGGGGGTAGGGGGAGAATCGAGCATCCACAGGTATGCTGCTCTCCTCCTCCATGGAGGAAATGGCACAGCGCCCAGAGTATCAATGCTCCCAAGCGGAGGCTAGGGACCAGTGCACCGAGGCAGTGGAGGAGTGTTGGACATCTGGCACGTCACATGCAGCATCATGCATGGCATCACCACTGACGTCATTGTATGCTGCTCCTCCATGCCATAAGAGGGATGAGGGAGGCACAGAAAGGGGAAAACAGTATTGGCTGGCGTGGATGACCTCCTCCCCTCACAGACCCACATCCAGCGACTTGGGCATGGACACTGGATTTTGGTCTTGTGGTTCAAGACTGCTCCTCACTGTGGGAAGAAGACCAGGTAAGTCCTGGGGGAAACCAGGGTGTCAGGGCTGGGGAAGGGGCAGCAAAAGGAGAGTCATGCCAGGACAGGGGCCGAAAAAGAACCAATGGGGGGAAGCATTTAGATTTATTTTGTTAGATTAAGTCAGGGAACAATATCCGTTAGAACCACTTACCCCAAGAAAAAATATCCAAAGATTTTCTTTCCCAGAAAGTCTGTTTGCAGTTCAAGCCTAGATCCACAGCAATGTTTTTAGCCTTGTTAAATAACTAGACAGTTTACACTGTTGTACCCAGCGCCAGAGAAATGAGAGGAACAGTGGAGCTGCTAGTAAAGTATTAGTTGTACAGTGGTGCACACATAATAAAGGATCAAGGGTTGCTCGCTCCTAACTGCATCTCCAAAAGATAAACAGAATGGCAGAAGTATTTAGCCAATCAGTGCTGGGCTTCAGGCATATTATAAACAGGTGTTACAGTGGGAACAGTCGAGAAAATCTATTTCAACATCACATAGTTGGGCTTTTATCTCGACGACGACTTTCCACCAGTGACCGTCAATAGCTCAGATACTGGGAAGTACAAACTGCTGAGACTGTTTCAATCTCGGCTAGTAACCCGATTATACTGGAGTTCAGCCTTCAGATTTACTGTTCAATTGTTGTGGCTGTATTTTGAGAAATGCGCAGACAACTGCAATTAATAGGCTTCCTGTGGACCTTTATTACGAAACATTTGTTTGTATTACAATCTTGGTCTTGCTTGGTGAGCCAACTGTATAGCAGTTCTAATCAGCTCAGATCAAACTTTGTATAAACCAGACATTCTGGTAGACAATGTGTTTCAATAGTCTGCCACACCTTTCTGGTAAATGTTTTATTTTTACAAAAATGTGAGCTAGGAAAGTAAACTCAGCATAAAAAGTATGGGATGTCACAGGATCTGCTGCTCTTCTGATAACTAGCTTCAAGCAAAAATCTGGGGTCCTGGGGCCTTACTGTGGGGTTAATGGAAACTGTGATACAGACAATTAGTTATCAGCCTTGAAAATCTGGTGACGAGTTCCAAACTGCTGTCACTCATCACTCATGCACCTCCCTGTAGTCATTCCTTCCTGCAACTTAGTGACACTCAGCAGGGGACAAGTACGTTACCGACACTTCATTTGTTCTCTTTAATGCCCTGAAGGCTACTATAATTTTAGAGAGCTTTTCTATTCTTAAAACGTTTTTCATCTCTTGCCCCTTTAGTGACATCTGGTTGTTCAAGCCTCACCCTCCTTATCCCCTTTCATCCCCCACCCCTTGGAGACAGTAAACTCAACACTGTTGAAATTTAAATGGCCACAGCCATATGTTTATTAACAGATTCACTGCGTTACAAAATATGACATGTGCTGGAGGGAGTTTCACGTCAGGAACCCCACCCTTCCCTCTTCTGTCCTGAAGAAGAGAGCTGCACCCCACCCCTCCGCCTCTATCCTGGGGTACCACTGGCTACATGCATGGAAGAGTGCCTTCAGCCATCCAGCCTGGGTGCAGCATCTTACTGCTCACCCCCACACTCATACTGGAGATCACAGACCTCCCATGATGAATCCCTCCCCGGGGCCCGACACAACGGACCCCAACCCTGCAAGCACAGTGACACACTGTGAGCACCGGACAGTCCATGCTTGGCACAAGCTTCGCCCCTTGCCTGCGGTCACCTGTAAGAGAAGCACAAGTCTGTGCGGGATGCAGATGCCTCCCTTTCCCCTACCTGGAAGCCAGGCAGACCAGACTTCACTGGAGGCAAAAAGAGAGACTTTCTGTCTACTTACAAGAGGCTGTGACTGTGGTGAATATGTAGCCTGCCCCCCAACCCCCGTCAAACACAAAATTCAAGGCACTTCTTGGAAGAGATTAAAAAATGGGGGAAAAAAACCTGCATGAGAGAAAAACTGGGAAAACTCATATTCAACCTTCTTGTGGCAGCTCCCCCAACAGGGTGCAAGTACCTCGCTACTATATTTTTGGGCAGGAGGATGTGATCTATTCTGTTCAGGAAGGAGTATGAAAAAAGGGTCCTGGGACTACTTACAAGCCCTTTTAACTCTCACCTGTTCCTCCCGCACCTAGCTGTGTCCAGGCCCACAGGTCAGGTCCAGTCCTTGATACATCTCCTCCGGTTAGCCTTCCAAAGAGGGGGAAGGAAGAGAAACCTGGAAAGATGGCCATTCAGCCCCCGGCAGCCTGTCTTGGAATAAGGTAGAGTTTGGGTGATGTGGGAGGCTGAACACCAATCCTCCCCTTTTCACGCATCTATTGATATATATATGTATATACAGTATATATACACACACACACACACACACACACATATATATACATAAACACACACACACACACACACATATACATAAATATACACACACATATATACATATAGATATATGTGTATCTCCAGGATGGGATAGTCTCACTATTAAATATCTGCCAGGATGACATCTCAGGCAAAGTTCCATTTTGTTTAATCCCATAAAATCAAAGAGATGCTATTTTTGCAAAGGTTGAGGTTATGTTTTTTTTTCCCCCAACTTTCTTTATCCGCCACAGCAGGCCACTGCTGTCCTCCGCCACCCTTACCTGACTCAGGGTCATTCAGGATCTTCCTTGCGCTATGCGCGTTCCGGCATAACTCCACAGCCGACCCGGAGACTTCATTGTCGGCGACCCACAATTTTCTACAGTCCCCCCCCGTACAGCTTAATCTGATTCAAGGTCAGTTGCCATTCATCTGTATCCCCCTCCCCCAGGTCGTGCCTGAAAATAGGCAGGATTTGTCTAGTACACTTACATGGTCAACAAAAACTAAAATAAAAACAAAAATTAAAAAATTACCCGGAGCTCCAGAAGTGGTGACACATGAGAGTGGAGGCACGCATGCACACCATAGTGCCCGTCAACAGCCCCTTCCGCCCTCCCCTGGCCTAGCATCCAGGCTCTCGGATGTGGCACTGCCATCCAGCCTCCACCAGGGGCAGCCAAGCACTGAGATGCCCTCCAGAACCCTCCCGAGGAGGAAAGCTGCTAGCCAGCAGCTAATCAACTTCCTCTCCCTTCCCGCCCTGCCAACCCAAGCTCATTCCCGAACCTGAGTCGCCGGCGTGGCTTCCGGCACCTCAACCCTCTGCGCCACCAAGCCGGCCGAGGTTATGTTTTACTTAATTTTCTTTTTATTGTTTAATAGTGAGCTTGAATCTAACATTTTCAAACCAAATTTGAATTTTCCCCCCAAAATCGGAAAAGTAAATTCTTTGAACTGACTGGCACAATACTGCAAGATGCTATGGACTTCCTCTCTCCAAGCTCCTCTCTCCCTAATGAACTTTCTAAGACACCCTTGTACGGTTAGTTTGACCAGCAAAACAACAGCCAATCAATCACTGGGGCGGAGAAAAACCCTCATTTTCTGCTTGGTGTTTGGCATCTACTATCAAACCTGTCATGCAAGAAAAGCGAAGGCACAAAACCCCAAGCAAAGTAGGCTCAATATAAATACTAAATGAGCAGGACAAGGTGCACTAGTTAATAACTTATGGAATCTGGCCAGTTCTGCCTTATTGTTGGTCAGGACCCTATCACATGGGGGTCTGCATCCTTGGACATACAAATTAACTATTAGGTTATAATTAGGTAAATATGTGCCCTGAACGGTCACATTATATAATCCATACAGCCTGCACAAGACTCTACCTTGGATGACATCAAAGTGAGAGGGCAAAGGTGAGGCCTTCAGGAACTGCTTCAGCTGGAATGTTCATAAGAAAGGAAATTTACAGAGAAAATATGCAGACCTAAAACATGTCTATTTTTCATCTTAAATTAATAGATATCCACCAGGGAGCCATTTTACTAATGAAGCAGTGCAGTTTTACTAATAAATCAGTGCAGTGTAGAAGGGCTGCGGCCCAAGCTAATAAAATGCTGTGGTGCACTGCCAGTGGGATAACCTCAAGGAGCAGAGAGGGGCTCCTTCCGCTATATAACTGCCTGGTTAGACCGCATCTTGAATACTGTGTGCAGTTTTGGTGTCCTTACTTAAAAAGGATATTGCCCTTCTAGAGAGGGTCCAGAGGAGGGAGACCAGGATGATACAGAGTCTGAGGGAAAGGCCCTAAGAGGAGTGGCTAGAGGAGCTCAACCTGTACTCGCTAGAGGAGAGGAGGAAAAGAGGGGATATGATAGAGGTCTTCAGGTACCACAAGGGAATAAGTAGGGTCAACCTCGAGGGGGTGCTGCAGCTGAGGGAGGCAGGGTCCACCTGGGGGCGCTCGATAAGCCTGGTCGGTGGGAGACTAAGGTGGGAAGACAAGGAGGCACTACTTCACGGAAAGGGTTGTGGAGCCCTGGAATGCGCTGCCTGCAGAACTGGTGGCTGTTGGAACTGTGGGGGGTTCAAAAGAGGCTGTGATAGGTACAGGGGAAGGTGTGTCCCACAGCCTCACTTGGGGGGGGGGGGCTAAAACAGTGCCATGAGAGGGCACTGGTCCATGAGCAGACTCGGTAGACCGTTGGGCCTAATCTGTTGACTTTTTAGTATGTTAGTGTAATTTTTTTTAGTAGCTGAAATGGTGGTGAACCACAGCTAAGATGCAATTTATTAGGTAGATCATTTGAGAGGGGCAGTGATCAACTCATAAATTACTAATCATCCATCACCGCAAAGCAGTACAAGCATTGTTGCCTATGGTTCTAAGAAGTTACATCCTGGAAGGATTTAGCAAGCTTGTATAAATGATGCTGTCACCAGAAATGAATGGCAGGGCTATCAGCTTATGAAACAAGAACACAGAATGAATCCCTTAGTCAATACCTTACAAGTAATACTGCAGTCACAGAGTAAGCAGTTGACTCTGATTAGAGCTATTCTTTTCTGAAAGTACATACTGACAGAAAACCTCAACTACAATTTAAGGAACAGGGACAGACTATCTCTCAACATCCTCTCCTGGAAACTTCCATCCCATTTCCGTCCTCCCCATGCTAACCAAGCTCCAAGAACATCTTATTGTTTTTTTTGTTTGTTTGTTTAGCGCTGATCAGCCCCTGTAGCTCAGCTCCAACTTCACCGGACTGCCCACCCCCAGGGAGCTGCCACGGATCACCGATCTGCCCAAGCCTGCCCCCCAAGGCAGGGCCGCTGAGACAACCCCCACTCCCCATGGAAATGCATCCAGATTACCAGCAGCATCGCATCGCTGCTGGTAGAGGCTCCATGGCTTACTACCCCGGTGGGAACTGTAAGTGGGCCATCCGATGGAATACTGCTCGGTTGGGTGTCTCAAAGGGCGCAGCAGTACCAGAAGTCAGATGCCATCCTCAGGACAGGCGGCATTTTTGAGATGCTCACCCCTCGGGTGGTGTGACGTGCAAAGATGTAAGGCGCACTCAGCAGAACGTCTATCACGTCTCCCCTACAACCAGGCACTGGTCACGGCAGATCCCCCGATCTCCATTAGGGGTCCGCAGAGTGCCGGACACTCAACCCCCTCCTGCGGAGGACAGCTGTCCCATGGATACTCAGTCCTTCTCCCCCCAGCTGGCCCTCTGACTCCCCAAGTTCGTTCCCAAACTCACGATGTCAGCGTCGCAAGCAGATGCCTTGCAGCTGCGCCAGCGGGCTGGCCTCTGGAACATCTTGTTCTCTCACAACTCACCCTCCTTCTCGATGACCCTTCCTTTTTTTTTTCTACATTCAGGTGTGGTTTCAGGAAGTCCCACTTCCCATCTACCTCCCTCCTCCAGTTCACCGATTCCATCCTGTCCAGGATGAGCCCAAGTTACCTCCGCCATCTCTGTTGACCTGGCCAGAGCATTCAACACTATGTCACACCTCCTTCTGCTAGTCAGGCTTCAGATGGCAGGGTTCTCAGAGTTCTCAATCAGCTGGCTCCACTTCTGCCTTGAGGGCAGGTCGCAAACTGTCCATATTGTAATCCCCCTCTCCCCTCTATTCCCTTATCTGCTCCGGCGTTCTCCCAAAGGTTTGTTCCAGGTCCCTCACTCTTCTCCATTTTCCTAAATGACCTCCCCTCTGCATCCATCAATACGTATGCAGATGAGACTGTGCTGTTTGCTCTTGGCTCTCTGCTGCTGACCTGACTGCCCATCTTCAACAGGACTTTTTTTTTTTTTTTTTTAGTTTTTGTTGACCGGGTAAGTGCACTAGACAAATCCTGCCTATTTTCAGGAACGACCCGGGGGAGGGGGATACAGATGAATGGCAACTGACCTTGAACCACATTAAACTGTTGGTGGTATTTTGTTTTGTGAATAAGGGAAATTTGGCCAGGACACCGGGGAAATTCCCCTACTCTTTTCGATAAGTGCCATGGGATCTTTAACATCCACCTGAACTACCACCAGTCCAGGCAGATGGGACCTCGGATTAACGTTTCATCCGAAAGACAGCACCTCAGAAGTGCAGCACCCCTCTCATGCTGCACTACAGTGTCAGTACTAGGATATTAACCCAAGTGCCAGATGTGGGAAGTGAACCCATAGCCCTCTGATCTCCCGGCCTCAGAGGCGAGTGTGCTACCTACTGAGCCACTGACACTAAACTTTGACAGTGTGCAGCGCTGTTCTGTACAAACTTTGTCCTTCAACACCATGAAAACGGTTTCATTGACATGTGGCTCCCGACAGACAGTAGCCAGACTCTCTCCCCTCCATTCCTTCCACACCCTTGATGGTAATTGGTTGCTGATGTCCTCTCATTTAAGTACTGTGAGGTGTGGCTGAGCCGGCACCTCAACTTCTCAGAGCACAATGATGCCATCCATCACAAGCTTCATCCCAAACTGGGTGCGCTGTACAGAAATAAAGCAAACATCCCTCTCCCCACCCACATGGAGCTGATGACAAAGATAATTCTTCCCAACTTTGACTACGTCGACAGTCTACACCACTGCTCCCAAGACCTCCCTTGCCAGACTGGGCCCCCTCTTCCACTCTTTCTGTTGCTTTGCCTTAGACTGCCCAACTCGTACGCTCGCTCTACTCCTCCCTCTACATTCGTTCCCCCTCACAACCAGACACCTCATTCACTGTGCCACCTTCACCTACAAATTCCGATTTGGTTCACTACCTCTCTACTCTCCTTTGATCCCCGCTCCAGAACACTGCCTCCCTCTCACTGTTACACCCCGGAAAACTCTGAAAGGCCAAGCTGTCTTCTCGTATCATTTTCCTAAACCCTGGTTCTCACTCTCCCCGTCTATCCACCTAGCCTCGTCCTTCACCTGCCTCGAAGCCCTTTTTCAGGACTTTGCCACCCCTTCTACAACTGTCCCTGACCTCTGTATTCCCTCCTACCTTGTTGTTGATGTGCCCCTTATATTCTGTATTACTATGTTTGTTAACTTCGTCTTTGCCTCCCCCAGCTGCGAGCAGTCTCCTCTCTCCCACCCCTAAGCTAGCTGTGCCTTATCTATTAGCAGCACCCTGTAATCTGAGTGGTATCATCCTACTACCATCTGTATTATCCCCTGCACTGATTAGCACGTGTTTCTCAATAAACTTGCTATTTTATAACTGTGACTAAGTACTGTTGTATATTTAGTCCCCCAATTGTTTAACCAGGAGTAGTTAATTTATTCCATACATTTTCACTGTACTTGTTTTACTACTGCTGCACCTTACACACTGCATTTTCACTGTTCATCTGGTACTGTATATTCCCCTTCCTCTATATCCCCATGATGCATCTGGAAACGAGCAGTTTGCCGCTCACTATGTCTTTCCTGGTGAAACTTCTGAAATAAATAATCTCAACCAATGTAAAGAAGCTGCTTCTTGAGCTCCAGAGAGAACCAGGTCACTGGTACAAGCCAACGGCTACAGCTTCTGCTAGCAAAGTCTTCTGATGAACCTGTGACTCTCACCCTGCCTGTGTTCAAAAATCCCTTCAAAGTATTCCTGATTGTCAAAAATCCTCCCCAAAATTTTCAGGAGTTCCACTCAATGGAAAAGGTAAGTAGTCAGCCTCCCGGAACAACCACAAAAATTAGATGGCAAATGTCACGGGGTTTATCATTGCAATGGAACTGCAAGTAAAATTAAAAAAATAAACAAATGTGGAACCTCTTTGTATCGTTGCAAATTGAAATAAATCTATTACTCGGGCAGAGTGGATGAACTATTGTTCTTGTTCTGCCATCACTGTCTGCGTTTCTATGTTAATACAACTAATCTATGGTTAACATCAGTCTCCTACAATTCCCTCTTGAAGTCACTAAAAAACTGTGCAAATCTGAGTGTTGCTCACATATACATCTAGGCAACCATTAAAAGAAAACAAAAACGTTTAAATCTCCACAAAGCAGGATCACTGCATTTTTTCCATTCAGCTTGCTTCACGCAGACTGTATGGGTTATGCCGTTCTGCAAATGCTCATTTCATAGGAGACACGGCATTCTTGTTTGAATTCAGGATTCCCAACCATTTGAGTTTTAAATCACTGCGGTAGTCTCGGACCAGATTAGACCTCTCAACCTTTCACCACCTAAAGGTGGGAAAGCGCATACCAAAATGTGGGACACAATGGGATTTCGGAGATCCTGGCTTAGAACAAGTAGAACTTTGTACTTTGGTATTTATAGCATTTAATGTTGCTTCAGCATCATGGTTAACTTTACTAGGAATTTGTGATTTAAAGTCTCATCGGAAAATGGGGCACAGATGGGAGGTTTGGGGAAATCACAACAGCTGGAAACTAGGGCTGCTTGCAGGGGTGGATCCAGCAGTGATATAGATGGGGATGCTGCTGTTGGATCAAAAACTCAAAACTACAGGCTGGGGGTCTGGACGCCGCCTAGGCCCCCAGAAAATGTTAACGATTTGGTGCATTCTGATGTATTTTGGAGGTTATTTCAAACAGAATTTGCTACCCTGTTACTACCTCCCCATGCCCACAATATAACAATAAAACATTCAATAACATCACACTATAGAGCATACACACCGTTAAAATTATGACATACACAAATACTATAGCAGGAACAGTCAGCTGCGTACATGAGCACTTCCTCATCATATCAGCTCGAATGCTTGATTAAATAAAAATGCCTCGAGCCCCCTCTTAACGACTTCCACCGAAGGGGCCTCTTTCGGATATTCTGGGAGTGAATTCCACAGGGCTGGCGCAGCCACTGATAAAGCCGCAGCCTAGCCATGGAGACCACCAACAGGCTTCTCTCAGAGGTACAGAGAAGGCAAGCTGAGCAGTGAGGAACTAAGAGGTCTTGCAGATAGGGCTTTACATGTCAGTAACCCAACACTGAGCCATGCAACAAACTATTATTTAAGTAGTTACTTGCAAGTAGCATCAGGTGCCCCAGGGAATAAATACTTCCTTATGTTAATAAGCACTGAAACCACATGTGGACATAGGTGAAGTGGAAAGGGTTTATTCCCTCTTCATTCACAGCTTGTATGTGACTTCACCATTTCACTGTTACAGCACCATTCTTTTTCTTTATCACAGTCTGCAAATGGAAAACCTATGCAACATTAATAGCCTACATGGCAGAATAGCACAAACAGAACAATGGAACTAATAACCTATGAGTGGGTCAGTGCATGAAACAGTGTATGGTTTTAAAGCTCTGCCTTTTGTTTTACACATACCCGATTATCTGATTTATGCAGAAGCTGCCATTCTCTGTGCCCAAAGGTTCAGTCTCTCGCCCACTCCGGCTACTCTCTCGAGTGAGACTGTGTCCCGACTCCCGACCCCAGCAGATTCTCTCCCAGATTTCCTAACAGAGACGCTACTCCCCCCCTGCCCGTGGGCAACTGTGCCGCACTCCAAACGCCTTCTCTGACCTCAGAGATGACTATACTTAGCAGCTCTTCACAGACTCCCCAGAAGAAGAATCTGGGCATGCCGCCAAATGCCACCTTTCTTCAGTTCCTGATCTGTCTCCACAGCCGGCTCCACTTGCTCCATCCTTTGTACTGCTATCAATCGGGTCTTCTTTCTTCTTTGCAGTGCTTACTTTTTCTTTGCTCGGGGGACATTTAAACATGGTGCCCTTCACTCGCCACACCCCCTACCTGACACCACGACCAATCACCAGCCATAAGAACGCGGCGGACCAGGTTGAGAACTCAGGTAACAATGTCCACACTGGTGCTCTCATCTGTTGCTGCAGCAACCCCCCTTCCCAAAACAAAGGAAGGCTCATGAAAATCAGAACATTACTTGGAGCCGAAGGAAAGATCATCACGCCGGCAGATGCCATGGGAGGTGGGTCTCTGCACAGTAAAATGTCAAGTACAGTATTGCAGCTTTTTCTTGGGTGGCAGAAATGGGTGGACTCTGTATGTTCTGTTGCAGTGTAGTGCATAAGCTTGTACATTCACTGTGGAACCTCCGATCTGCAGCTCTGGGGGCTTTGTGCCAACTTAGATGCTGCATTATGGGTACTAACGGGGGAGTTACAGCCCCCTTACCTGCCCTGGTAAATCCGCCACTGGCTTGCCAAGTTGGCAACCCAGGACTGTGCCCTGAGCCTAGCTCTACAACTGCAGGTCATTAGGAGGATACAGCAATCCAAAAAATGCTTCCCTCCAGGAAAGAATCTGCAACTGCATGGGCACTGGGAGCTGTGCAGAAGAGAGCTGTTTTAGGAACTGATGTCTGATTTAGTTTTTATTTAATTTATTTAGTTACTGTTGAGGGTAGTGAATTCCATTTTAATTGCTTAGAATATTGTACTTAAGTGTTTGTTATTGTGTTATTTTGTATTTATTCTGATTGTTGTACGGCGCCTAAAGCCTCCGGGATGGGCGTCTTTTTAAATAAAACTTGCCTTGCCTAGCCAAAGTGGGGACACTCTGCTTACCTGTCCACCATTCAGGGACATGAGTGGTACTTCGTGCTGATCCTGAAGGACAGGAGAAAATTTCAGCACAAATTACTTCGGCATTGAGGGTTTCAGCATTGGTGGTTCAGATGATTTGTCAGGCACTGCAATATTGTAAATCTTTTTTTTTTTTTCTAAAAATTTTTTTCCAAAGCCTTACATCTGCATCTCTAGGTGGCTCGGTTTAACCCTCGACAAATCATTCCGTTTTTCAGGTCACAGGATATACTAGGTAGCAAACACACAGTCTTAGCGAGTCTATCCTATAAGAAGTCTCTCTATAATGGCAATGGCAAAAAAGTGTCTTACTCAGCGATGACATATACTGGCAATCGACGATCCTGAAGGAGTAGTTACCAGAAAAAAGAATTCTTGCCAGTATAAAAACACTGATGAAAAAACAACTTACACTGTTCAGATGTTCACTTGCTTGAGGACAAGAGAAAAAAGAAGTGGATAGGGCCCGTCCATGTTTTAAGTGCTGCTGTCGCCACTGACATATGTAAAGCATGTCAATGTAATGACCTCATCAAAGCAAACATTTCTCGTAGGTCATAAAGTCACGGGTTACAGTCCAATGCATTATGGCTCACTGGCGCTACCCCCGAAGAAGCTGGGTTACAGTCCACTGGAGATATCCTCAAAGAAAGTGTGGGGCATATGGATGAGTCAAGAGAAAGAAACAACAAACAAAACGTTGCTAGTTGTTTGAAGGAAAATGGATCCCGAATTCAGATTTTGATGGCATCTTATCTACAGTATGTGCCTCATTTACAGACTCCACTTTGTGGTACTGGGTGAAGTGTCACTTTATAGGATGGAGTACCCCACAGCAGGAAGAGACAGAGGAACATACCTTCTTCACCCACGCGCCATCCCCAATGACCAACTAGGAATTAGTCAGCAAAGAAACAGAATGGGATAATAAAGAGGTAAGAAAATAATGCAGAAAACTATAAAACACACAAAAAAAATACAGTATACATATAAGGACCCAACATCATTATGTCGCCAAAGCATCAAACAGCAAAAAGAGAGAGGAAATGGTTGACAACGATCCTGAACGATGGCATCACTGTACAGATCGCAAAAAACAAACACGGTTGACGAGAAAATCTTTTTTGAGGGCAAGTAAACGACAATGAAGAACTAGTGTCCACTACTCTCACGTGCATTTGGCAGCAGGTAACAAAAGAGCTATGATATGAACCGCCAGCACATCATAGGTTATACAGGTGGCACCAAGGGGTCCTGACATCGTACGTGGGGACATAATGATACAACAAAGTGGGTGTCCACAGCACTGAAAAGTATCCCTTGAGGTCCTGATGCCACCAATTACAGACCAATGAAAGTGGATCTCTGGAGGAGACATCCTAGAGGAGCTTTCTGTTACCTGGAAATAGTAAGCGTGAAATAAAAATTGTCTCTAAGAAATTCACAAAAGTTATCCATATGCACACAAAGAGCAAAGACCCTTTTCAGAAACCTCTCAGTGACAATATGTAGTTTAGCAGTCAAGTCTGACTGGTGCAAAAACTTCTTGTCCCACATTACGGTGCCTAAACAGAACAACATGGCTTTAGCTACCCTCACTGTCTACACTAATGGCGAGTGACCCAAGAGGGGTGAGCCTCTGAAGGTCTGCTCCAGTGTCTCAAATTGAGACGGCCATGCAGCCCATATATCAGAGCACCAAACCGTGAACCAGGAGATTTCAGTTTCAAATACCACAAAACACACTGACTCACTGTGTGTGACCTTGATCAAATTACTTGACCTCCCTATGCTTTAGCCCTCCCAGCTGTACTATTGGGTAGAAGCAGGACCCAACCGAATGAAATATTTCATACCTGGCTATCCTAGGGAAATAAACTATGTGTCCCCACTCAGAAAAGAAGCCCATCATACTGACTGGATAACGAATTAGTCTTGGCTCATAATAAGTTAGATCAGCACGCCACGTAACTGGTTGCTAAATTTATTGAAAGGTTACTGCCGTTTACCACTAAATCAAAGTGATTCAGACTCCTGCTGAAGTGAGATAAAACAGCTGTGCCGCATTTACCTCTGCTTATACAGCCTTGTACCCTGCCAAAATTGTCGTCCTCAGTCTTGGTAACTACATAACAGAAGGTGGCGAGGTCACTGACTGCAGACTGCCTTCTCTCCTTCAGGCTGTTTGTACTGGGCATGTGCTGCACTCGGTTTTGCATACTTTCCTATTGATTTTAGTACAGCTAATTCATCATCTGATGCAAGACCCTTCAATTATCTGTTTTTAAAATCTTTTAAGAACGACATTACATGCTCAGACACTGCAGGTTTGAAAGTATTCTTTTCTGAAGAGTGCTGTGAGTGTGTATGTGTTTGTACTGCAGCCCAGCCCTGCGAGCGTTCTCACCTAACCACAACATGACAAGTTTTTTCCATTACAAGCCCTCTGTGGTTTCTAGCTGTCTTGGCAGCTTCGCAGCAGCACAAAAGAGAGAGAGAGAGAGAGCACCTGAAGCAGAAAGTTATCACTGAGGCACTGCCACAACAAAAGACAGCTCCCCCCACCCATATGTTAATAGAGCCTTTTCAGTCCATTAGACAGACTGATGGGAGGTTTTCACCATTCATTAACAGAGTTTTAAAAAAGCACACCTTAAATGAATTGTCACATCAAGGTCTGAACATTTCAGCAGCCCCCTCACAGGATACAATGCCTAATTTCAGACACTATATATGTTTCCATGAAAGACGAATGCCTATAATCAACTGCCAAAAGAGAACACCAGGGATCGAAGGAACAGTTGTAGTCAGCTACAATGTCAAATGCGATCCAGTACAATGTGTACCGACTGCAGAACACTATCCTCTGTAACCCATTTGCCGAATTAATTATTGAAATGTGGTTCTAACTGATTATGCTGTCCATGGCTTTCCTTCTGCTGCCAGGTGATAAAATGTTCTTTCTGCCCACTCACACAATCCTGCACGCTGAATTACTGCAACTGTATTCTGGATCCAGCATCCTAAACTCAAATGCGGGCCCACGGTCACTCATTTCTTCATAATCAATTCCAAGGCTAGAGTCGACAACTGAGATCACAGCTACCAGCCCCAGAAAACTGCAGCTTTTGCAAGTAATGAACTCAAAGCCTCCTTTCATTACTTCTCATCCCATCGAATTGATTGCAATAAGTGAATTATCTCGAAAGAACAATGTCAGCCAGAAAAACAGACCATCTCCGTATTAACCTGTTCTTCCTCCACTCCCAGTAACATATCAGAGACACAAACTGCATAGTCACACCTGGTCGATGCCTGCAAACAGGTTACTGGTCTGGGGAAGCGGTGTCTCTTGCAAGGGTCCCTGGAAATCGTCTGTGCCCGTCGACCCCCAGCCGGCCCAGAGGGATGGAAACAAGGAGGACAACACCCTCTCCCCTAGTTGGGGTTTGGTGCAATGCCATAAAGGCAGCTCTTGTTCTGCACCAACACATTTAACAATGGACATGCTTCTTTGACCACAGGTATGACTTCTTGGTCTTTGCTATGGCCCAGATCTCATCCGTCTGTGTGTGTGTGGTTTGGGGGGGGGGGTTGTTAGAGAAGGCAAGAGAAAATGTAGCCTAAAATAGAGGGCACAGAAGTCTTTTTTGATACAGATCTCTAAGTGTTGCTTTGTTTAATGACATGCACTACTGCTTTGGATTGATTCATGTTCTTACTTAATCTTTGTTATGGTTTGTACTGCAAATAGTATTGCTTAATCCAACATGACTGTTCTGATATTACAAAATTTGTTTTTTTCTCACGTCACTGTATCTTTCCCAACTGTAAAACATTTTTAATGTGTTTGCCAGGGTGCGTCAGCCAAGCCCACATCTCAGTTCATCACTTTGGCAATGTATCTGCTCTCTACTGTTCTAATACCAAGTGAGAAAAGGTTACTTTACACCATCTCTTCCCAACAAAAATTATCCCAAAATAACTCCTAGCAAGGTAAACAATTCAATAAAATATTGCTCGCTCCTTTTCTGTTGAGACTAATTATACAACATACTGCTTTCTGCCTCATACATACATACTGTGAAGTAGTGGGTCTATGCCAGTGGCATTACGAGTTCTTTGGACAAAGACGCACAGAAAGTGTGTGTGTGTGTGTGTGGGGGGGGTGACGATACACGTGAGATCTTGCACATTCCAGGAGTAAGGGTTCATAGGTTATGAAAGAGAAAGCCTGTGTCCTAATGCAAAGGAGAGTTAGTTTTGGTTGAAATATCAGGTTTAAAAGGGACACTGTCCACCTTTTACTTACTTTTTTGTCCATATTCCAAAAAAGGTCTACACTCCCTGCAGCAGTCTGTACTGCAAATCAGTATACACCACAGCAATAGATGCCTCCAATCAATATTCATTTTTATAAATTGTATTCAAAACTGTAACCGTTTGCTCTTGAGTGCGGCCGCCCAATGCCGAAGCATGCTCATAGTTCCTAATGGTGCAGATGCGCTGGTAGGCCTGTCCATGGATGAGTTTGGTCCATTTTAACGCAGTTCAGCTAAACACTGTGAGAGCAGAAAGCAGGGCTAAACTTGGCAAAGCAGTTCATTTTTAAAATAAAAGCGAGCACCCAACTTATGTAAATCCCAGTCTGACTGTCGAGCCGTGACACTGAGCATGCAAAGGCTGATGCACATGTCTGGTATCATGACTCAACTTTCAGACCGGGATTTACATAAGTTAGGGCACTCGGTATTATTATTTCTGTATGTACTTTTGCTCCTTGAGCGGGCAGGGGACTCATCTCTCTGGCCAGGCATCCCCGCTCAATCCACACATGTCCCCCGGTGACAGGACCAGTGGTGAGGCGTTGACTTTCCCCACCCCTAGAATCCAACATCTCCGGGGGTGGCGCAGCCGGGCCATCATGAAAGCCTGCCAGCTCCGTTCTTTTCCTCCGGTTTTCTCCCCAGACCCACGCATGTGCAATGGGCGGGGTGACACTCTCTGCCTCCATGGAGGCAGTCTTACACCCTGTGTGTCGGTCCACCCTATTCTGAGCAGCATGCCTGTGCTGACCCCCAGCTTCTGCTGGGTGTCAGTCTATAGTGCACTGCTTCGTCCCCCCCCTTCCCCGAGGAAGGAGAGCTGTCGACGGACGCTCGATCTTTCCTCGCCCTGGCCGACCCCCGAGCAACCAGAGTCCATTCCCGAACTCAGGCAGTGTGCCGCGAAGCGTGCTGTCCAGCGCCTCAACCCTCAGCACCACTGGGCTACCTAGGGTGTTCGTTTTTTAAAAATTAAATACTTTGCCGAGTTCAGCTTGCTATCTGCAATCACAAACAGTGTTCAGGTGAACTCGTTTAAAATGGACTGAACTTGTCCACGGATGAGCCTACCATCACTTTGGCACCATTTGGAACTGTCAACGTGCTTTGGCATCAGGTGACCGCCCATAAGAGTGGACGGACAGGGTTACAGTTTTGAATACAATGGGGGCAGCTATTGCTGCAGTGTAAACTCACAGTAAACTGCTGCGGGGAATACAGGCACTTTATAGAATATGGGCAAAAAATTAAGTAAACGTGGACAGTGTCGCTTTAACTGAAAAAAGCAGCTGTAGTGGGGACCTTCCTGTTTAAAAGGAAATAAGTGAAGTGCTTAACAAAGAAAAGAAAGCATGCTTACCAGCAGCTCCCAATTTGGCCCTGCTTTGTAACCAAGAAATCACAGGTTCAAACCTCCAGAGCCAAATAATCACTTTGTGACCATGAGCTAGTCACCTAACCTCCCAAGCACTCCAGTCCACCACACTGTGGAAATGAATAGAAGCAGCAGGACCTCACTGAAAATGAGATCTTGCATCTGAGCTGGGATTTTCTGAGTAAGTAAAGTATAGACACAGATTGGCGGGCACTTTCATTATTTTTGTTTTTACTTTCTGTTGTGAAACCGCTAGCCAGCATGTCTGCTTCCACCTCCCATGGTGCACTGGGATGCAGCAATGTGGCATCTTGTCCATCCACATCACTGCAAAGGAACGTGACATGCGCTGCAACCACTGCCTGGAGAACCACTAAAATCACCAACATCATTTTTTTTTTTTTCCAACGTGCAGTTTATAGAGTTTAAAATGCGAACTTGTACAAAACCCCTAGACACAGGATGAGAATAAAAGTAACAAATATTACATTAGTGTACATTATCACATGTTACTCAATGTGGAGGTCTTACTAAAATGGTTCAAACTGGACAAACCAGAAAAATAGAACCTGACAGTACAGGCATATGCAGGTCCAGGACTAAAATTCCACAGTAGCTGTTGTAAGCTGACTTATGATGACTCTAAAGGTCCAAGCTACGCAGATACGGTCTTTTATTGTGTCTAACAGAGTTCACTTTACTGGCAGCCAATACTGAATGAAGGTATAGTTAATGATGAAGGCACTTCTAAACAGACTAGTCTCTAACAGAACTGCTTTTTTAATATGCAGCAGCAAGTGGCCTCAGCAGATTATCAGAGGGCATAAAGAGAGAACACAAATCTTAGCCCAATAAAGTCCCTGGACTCAAGGAGACTTATACTGTTATTTAAAAACAAAAGCCTGCAGTAAGGAATGGTCATTATCAGCTGTACACTCTGTTACTGCTGCACCATGTGTGAGCTGCCATCCTCTCCTCCTGCTCCCCTGGATGAAACAAGGCATATCACAACAGCATGGCAATCGTCATCTTAATACATTATCTAGTTAGGTTTATATACCAAAGACATTACAGAAATTGAAATATGGCAAGCAAAGATAACATGCCCAATAAATTAAACAAAACATCAGTCAATCCCCATTCCCCTAGACCCCAAACCGCAGTGAAGACACTTTTACAACATAACTCAGAGGTACAGGTCCATGAGATCTACATCGGCGCTCCTAGAATTCAGAGGAGCAATCCACAACTCTCTAGACAATAATCAACTAACTGGATCAGTCTTCACTGACCTAAGGCTTTTGACACTGTCCATCACCAACTACTCATCTCCGAGCTTCAAAATACTGCGCTTTCCACTGAGGCTTCTTCCTGGTTTAAGAGCTACCTGGAAAACCGCTCATGAAGGGTGAAAATTGCCAGCACCCTCTCCGATGCTAGACCCATCCGTTCAGGAATCCCTCAGGGATCCATCCTCGGGCCACTCCTGTTCAGCCTTTTCTTGAACAATCTTCCACAATCCTGTCCTGAACAAATCCTGCTTTATGCAGATGATGCAGTCATCCATGCCACTCATCATGACCCCCTCCTACTTCAAGAAAAACTCCAGGTGGGTTTCACCTCCGTTGAAAAATGGTTTAATAGACAAAACCTGGCACTCAACTATAACAAAACAAAGTCGATGCTTTTCTGCGGCTCCCACAACAAGCATAGGTCTCGGCCCATCACAATTGCTAACTGCCATGGTGCTGTCCTGGACCAAGTATATTCCTTTAAATATCTTGGTATCACACTCGACACCTATCCTATGGCATCCACACTGACACTGTTGCCAAAGCTGTAAACAAACGCATTGGTCTTCTCTACAGGCACAGGCAATGCCTTACTGCAGATGCATTAAGGATAACTGTGCAGAGCTCTGTGGTCTCACTAATCGATTATGGTCAGGTTGTCTACGGCTGTGCTACTGACACAGCCCTCAGTTGCATATCCTTGGCCCTAAACAAAGCCTGCCATCTCATTACAGGATCCCACCGTCTCACCCACACATGTGCACTCTACGCTCAAACGGGCTGGCTCAACTATCCAACCATATTTAGTATCATACCTGCTTAATGGCCAAGAAGATTACGTTAGGCCTTGCACCCCCAGGAGTCCAAGCCCTCCTACGTGCAGCATGTATCCCCTGCCCCACCAGGGCTTTTGGAAATCAAATTCTGCACATCCCCTGGTGCTGCACCTCTCAGGGGCAAGGGTCCTTTGCTCACCGTGCACCCTCTTGGTTTAATGAACTCAACGAAGACATCACCTCTCTGCAAAGGCTTGGCCAGTTTAAAACCTACCTTCGCCTCCACCTCTCTGCCTCCAGCTCCTGTGACTGTTACTCCTAATCTGCTATCCCCTCTGCTCTTACCTCTCCCTCTCCTCCACATCCTTCCCCTTCCCTGACTTTAGCACTTGCTCGAGTCCTGACAATGCCCTCAGCTGCTCCTCTGTTTCTGTTGTCCCCTCAATCTCTCAACTCTTCCTGTTAACCCTGCCCTGCCACCTTCTTTCCCTCAATTTGTCTGTTTTCAACTGCCTGAGACTGTTTTCGAATCCCATGCTCTGCATTGTTTTCAAATTTCTGTCCTGTACCTACCTCCCCATAAATGTATGTATTCAACTGCCTGAATTGCCTATTTCAATTAGTTTATGTTTGTACTGTTTCCCCAATTGACGTGGAACTTTTGTAAAAGAGCCTTGGCTCAAAGGTACTTGTAGCAGCATGAGAGGGGTGCTGCACTTCTGAGGTGCTGTCTTTCGGATGAGATGTTAAACCGAGGTCCCATCTGCCTGGACTGGTGGTAGTTCAGGTGGATGTTAAAGATCCCATGGCACTTATCGAAAAGAGTAGGGGAATTTCCCCGGTGTCCTGGACGAATTTCCCTCATTCACTAAAAATACCACCAACAGCTTAATCTGGTTCAAGGTCAGTTGGCGTTCATCTGTATCCTCCTCCCCCGGGTCGTGCCTGAAAATAGGCAGGATTTGTCTAGTGCGCTTACCCAGTCAACAAAAACTAAATAAAATAAATAAATAATCCTAGAATAAATAAATAGATCAGTTGCCTCTATCAGAGTCTGGTTGTTGTCCCATTTATGAAAGTCTGCCCAAATGTTTGTAATCAGCTCCCCTTCCCACCATCAAAGGTATTACAGTACTTGCACTGTTCAGCTTTACTGCTGCAAGCAGCTGAAGCATGCCAGAGACTCCGAATTCCTGGCAGTCAGCACAAATGAAATGAAATCCCCTCAAATGCTCCCCAGTAGTGGGGGTAGCTAGTCTACAGAGTTGCAGTGAATTTGCCCAACAGCATTCACCACATTCAGAATTCTGACTCTCTCAGAGGAAGCTAAAGTCACATTTAGTAGTGTGCATGGTGTATTTGCCCTCTACGATCTCTTCCATGTGATGATCAAGTAAAGTCTGAAGAACCATGGCTAGGTTGCAGTTGTGAAGTACAGAAATCTAACAGTGGTGATAGAGCCAAGGCTTTAAGCCTCTTTGTGAAAGCTGATCAGATGCATATTAATTGTAGGTGCTGAGTTTTCTAAATACCGTATTCAAGCCCGTGCCTTTGGATTTTCTTTTCTTTAAAGAGACCCTAACATTGGGACATTACTGAAGAAAAGCATTATGTACTCCCCATGATTCGCAACCTTATTTCATTACAGCCAAGGGCATTTGTATGAAAACGATCCCTGCCCCATCTACTCGATTTGCCAGTCTACACCTGACTTCACAATCTTCCACTTATGACATCACAAGCTGCTGCTGTAGAGAGGACTATGATGTCATAAAAAGACAATCATGATGTCTGGTGAAAACAGCCTATGCAGATAAAGTCTATGGGGCAGTGACCTTGTTTTCGTGCAACTGTCCTCAGAAATAAAGAAAATATAAGGAGTGAATAACAGAAAATATATGAAAATATTTCTCAGTGGTGTAAGGGGGTCTTTAATTCTTGCACTTTGTTACTTATCTATGAACATACAAATAGTATATGGCTTAAGGACACCTTGCCAACATGCATAATCCCCATTTACTTTATGTGTGCTTTGTTTTTTTATATAATCAAAACACTACTTCCATAAGTAAAGAATGTTTGTACTCACTTAGTTTCTCTTCATTGACTTTAACGGAAAACTGTCATTAATGTGAGTTCCTGCCCCTCGAAAAGCTTACCCTCTAATTAAGCTTTTTACAGTAGGAGAGGCATTTTTCTCACACTGCAACTTACTGTATTTAATTACGCAATAGTCCGAAACCGAGTCAGGCTGGATGGAGGGGCTCCATTTGCTGAAAGGTGCGCCAGCACCGCACCTCCATTCAGCAAATGGAGCTTCCCTGCATCCACCATATACTTCCGGTTTTGGACTTTTCTGACTAAAAATAAAGTAAGTTGCAGCGAGAGAAAAATGCCACTCTTACCGTAAAAAGCTTAACCAGAGGGTAAGCATTTTGGGGGTGGGAGCTCGCATTAATGACAGTTTTCATTTAAAGGAGTATCAGCATGTTTATAAAATGTTTAGAAAATTGGGGAAATAATTCCTGCTCTCTGACTAGCTAAAAGACTTGTCTAGGTGGGCATCTATGAGACAACAATGCCAGCCTACAAAAGTCCCTCTGCCAACCGGCCTTACTTACCCCCAAAAAAAAAAAAAAAAAAAAAAAAACATAGGGCACATAGAACTTAAAAAAATGCAGATCAACATTTTTTCCCCCTCACTTATCGAGCAAGATAACCAGCTGATGTCCCCCCCAGTCTCTCATTTTTCATAGATTAAAATGAAGTATAAAAGGTGTCATCTACTTTCACGTCCTCCCATGGCCGACCGAGCGCTGTCTGCTGTGCTGCAAGTAGCAGCACTCATCTTCCACATCCTTCGACTGCCTAGAGCTCTCTCAACCCACAAGCTGTCAATACGTCTCCATTTGCAGGAGACAAAATAAACAAAGTACCAGCAGTCTCATACTGGAGCCAGTGCTGCAGTATCACGCTCGCTCTTCTCCCGCTCAGCAAACTGAGATATATGCTTTCTATGCAAAAATTTTTGTTAATGCATCATTTAGGGTTAAAATACAAAAAGTCAGGAAATGAGACATTTAGGGTTGGCCCCCCCCATGGACCCGCCCATCATCCCGAGATTGACAGCTGACGGGGTGTGTCACTGGGGTTGTGAGGCCTAAATGTCACCCCATTCCATGTGTAATCATATTCACAAGTCACAGTAAAGAAGAATGGGTGACATTTCACACAACCCCAATGACACATCCATCATGTCAATCTCTGAATGATAGACGACAACAAGCGTCTCATTTCCTGACTTTTTTTAATCCTAAATGATGCATTAATGAAGTTTTTTGCATAGAATTTCCTTACTTTTTGAGAAAGAGTAGGAAAGTAGAAAGTCGCGGAAGTTGGTGGGAGCACGGGCCCTTTGGGCCCCGCGCTCCCACTAAGCTGCAAATTTCTACAGAATTTCACACCTGTTTACATGTTAGACACCTAACGACTGAAAAGTACATCCATGGCAGTAAGGGTAGCTACAGGGTTTTAAATAAGTGATTAGCAGGTTTTTTTCTTGGGACGATACTAACTGTACAAAAAGTATTTATATAGATTTTCTAGAAGTGCTGTGTTTGTTAAACACAGTGAGGCAAGAGCTATGCATTTTCAAAAAGTGTTTGCACTTTTATGATCAAAACGCTAATCAATTTTTAGAGTTAAATAAAACCCTGAGCTACCATATACATTTTAAGCCAGTACCAGAATGGAAAATGCTGTCTACAAAACGTAAACTGTGCCACGCAATATCTCAACAAAAAATGTATTCTCCGACACGTAAACACCATAATTCAAGTCTACAAGACATCCCATCAACACCCTCCATATTTCAAGTGAAAAGATCAAACCGTTTCCGAGATATTTAATTTTAAAAATTGTTAAAATTGGGCTATCTGGTCCCTCCAAATCTGGCCATCTAGTCCCCCCTCACAATCAAAGATGGTGATCAAAGAATCTTGCAATCAAAGAATTTACAGGCTCACAACCAAAGGGCTCGCGATCAAAGAATAAAAAATGGTAAAACTCAATTTGTAGGCATAAATACATGAAACCACAGCCATGCCTCGATAGAACGAAGCCCCCGGAGCAAACCCAGCATCATTTGGCTTAAGCCACCCCTGAGCTGAGAAAATAGATTTTTTCAACTGCCCATCTAGTCACGCCCTCGCAATCAAAGATCATGGTCAAAGAATCTTGCGATCAAAGAATTTGCAGGCTCGCGATTAAAAATTGTTAGCGATCAAATAACAAAAAAGTTGAAAACTCTATTTTTGGACCATTCTGAAAGAAACCACAGGCATGGCTCGATAGAGTGAAGCTCCCTGAGCAAAACCCATCCAAGTTTTACTTCAGGAGTCACTCCTGAGCAGAGATATTTAAATTTTTCCGACCACAAACTGAAAACAAGAAGGTGGCCATCGCGATCAAAGAATTCCTTGCGATCAAAGATTCTCCGATTGTGAGCCCGGAAATTATTTGATCATGAGGAGGGACCAGATGGCCAAAACCCCATTCTTCTTTCGCAAAATAACCATATAAATTTTCCCATTGACTTATAATGGGAACTTAAAAGTTTAATAACTTTTGAATGGAGTAATATCTTTTCACCAAACAAATAGCGGCATGTTCTTTGACTGAAGCTCTTTCAGACGAGCCAAGTCTGAGAGCAGCATGGTACAAGACGGCCGTGCAGTGCCACGGACAAAATCCGAAAAACTTCCCACATAACTGGTGAAAAGTGCATTTTTCAGCATTTTGGTACGCAAAACCTGTAAGTCTGACCAAAATGAAATTTGGCAGATCAAGAGACCTACCAAGCCCCTCCGCGCATACCAAATTTCATGCAAATCCGTTGAAAAGGTCCAAAGTTATTAACGCGCAAAATTACGAGTTTAACATAGAAGTGCCTAATCAACCCTAAATATAGGGGCGCGACTGCAACCCTATTGTGTATATATATATATATATATATATATATATATATATATATATATAACACACACACACACACACACACACACACACACACACACACACACAAACATATGAAAAATGCCAGCAGATACAGGCCTTAAGGTCTACTCGAGTCTGCTCAAGTGTGGAGCTATCAGTTGTTTACTCTGAAGCTGCCCTCCATTGCACAGTAGTAACCTTCCCCCTGACCCTGTCCCACCCCCTCTTAAAGCTGCCCATCAAACTCAATGATACCACCTCCTCTGGTAGTGCGTTCCACCCAGCCACCGCCCTTTCTGTGTAGTATCTTCTCTTTTCCCTCTTGAACCTTCCCCCCACCAATTTCAGACTGTGCCCCCTAGTGTCTATCACTCCTTTTAATCTAAAAATTCCCTCTATACTAACCCTGTTTATGCCTCTCATATATTTGAAGGTTTTGCTCATATCCCCTCTATCTCTCGTATCCTCCATTGAGTACATGTTGAGCTCCCTGAGTTTGTCCTCCATTCCTGTTATCATCCTGGCAGCTGTGCGATGGGCTCCCTCCAGCAGCTTGACATCTTTCTTTAGATATGGACGCCAGAACTTTATGTAGTACTCCAGGTTCGGTCTAACCAACGACCTGTACAGTGCTGGGATAATCTCCCTCCTCCTTGAGGTGACTTCCCTGACTATACATCCCAACATCTTATTAGCCTTAGCTGCTGCCTTCCTGAACGGAGCTGAATGGTTCATTTATCTGATTTTCTTGGATTAACACCTATGAGCTACAAGCTCATTTACATAGGTTCCATGTCGCAGAGCAGACATTATAACAGACAAACAACTTAACACAGAGTGCAGACATCAGTAGGATAAGTATATATATGTCAGTATTCACACAGTCCATAAGAGTGTAGCAATGGTAGCTGAGGCCCCTAGGCAACAATATTTCATTCCAAACAGCAGTATTAAGGACCAGAAGAGAAAAATTTAGCAGACATCAAGGGGGATGGCGGCGTGAAGGAGATTTTCAGTAGGTAGCCCATAGGTAGAGAGGCTATAAGAGGGCTGCAAAAGTAGCACAAGCATGCTATGTCAAGGGAAAATTTAATGAGTAAGGTTGGGGGGTGGGTGCAGCAGTTAAAGTAAGCAATTAGGGAGGAAATTAGAAGTAAGGTTACCGGGGGGGGGGGCGTGATAGGAATTGGTTATGTAGACTGTTGTAGGAGGGAGACCAGGTGTCAGTGGCCCTATTAGTAGTGCATAGGGTGGGCCAGGGTCAGGAATAAATGTGGTGGGGGTGGAAGAAATAGGGGAAATCTGCCCTGTGATTAGTACCCCAAGATCCTTTTCCTCCTTTGTAGGGGATAACTGTACCTCCCCCCCCAGCCTTTGGTAAAACATTTTGTTTCTGGCTTCCAAGTTCATAACTTTGCACTTCTTTGCATTGAAACCCAGCTGCCATGTGTCTGACCAGCATTCAGAGTTTATCCAGGTCCTCCTGCAGTCCTAGCCACCCCTTGTATTGTCCACCACTGCACCGATCTTTGTGTCATCTGCAAATAGGCTGATCTTGTTGCTAACCCCATCTGCGATGTCGGCAATAAATATGCCAAACACCGGACCCAGCACTGAGCCCCGTGGAACCCCGCTTGGCACAGATAAGGACCGATAATATGCATGTCAGAAATCATGGCTTCAATTGTTGCATTCTGAATAAACCAGGTTGCAGCGCTTGTTTATGAATGGAACTAACTTTGCGCAACCCATTGTTGTACGCAGATACAGAAACTGACTTTTGTTCATAGTGCCCCTAAAATAAGTAACTCATTCATGAACGTGTTTCTCCTCGGCTACACGCCATTCTAGGCTGTGGATGCATGGAGCCGGGATTTTAAGCAGACCGACAGAAACAGAATTTTTACAAAAACTCTTTTTTTTTTTATATACTGGTTTATTAATTATACATTACAAAGATAAAATGTCAACATCATCTGATTACATACACCTATAAACAGAATCATAATCATGGTTTAAATTAAAAGAGAGTGATTGGGGGAGCACTAATAAGCTGCTAAAAAGAAAAGATGCACACCTCCGGAGCTCCGCACCGCAGCAGTAAAATATATATTTTTAACAGCTACAAAACTCCTCAAACTCACAAATTAAATTCCAGAGAGATTGCCAACATGGATGAGTACCTGACACCAGGGAAAGCATTGAGACAAGGGGGTTAAAACCAAAAGAAAAATCTTCCGAAGATTTAAGCACATAGTTCAGGCCCAATCTCCTTCTCAGCGGCCGAGCTCACAGTGATAAGTAAGGTGGTTTCGGAGCAGGTGGTGGCGGATTTACAACTGCACTGGGACAGAGTAGACAAATCGCTCTCGGAGCTAGGCAAAGAGATCAAACAATATTCGGGAAGGCTAATCAAAGTCGAGCAGCGAATCTCAGACTTGGAAGACCAATCTGGGTCAAATTCTGTAAAACTATTAAAAATGGAGCAAGGCCGGCCTGGTGGCACTGAGGGTTGAGGCGTGGATGACACACCTCGCACCACGCTGACAGCAGGTCGGGGGCCGGACTCGGGTGGAAGTGGTGGGTGGCGGGGAAATAGGCTGGGCGTCCAACGACAGCTCACCTTCTCCGGGAGGGACTCAGCCAATGCCCGACACTTGCATGACCTCGGTGGAGGTCGAGGAACCAAAAGCTCCATATTTGGGGATGGGCGCCATTGAGCAGCATGGATATCGCCCGCTGGCCATGACATCGGGAGGTTACTTGCTGCTCGGGAGGAGAAATGCGAAACAAGCCTGCCTCAGCCGGGAAGATGGGAGGACCATGGCCGTGCCCACGGTTGCCTGTGCCGCCCAGCAGACCACAGACCGGCGAAATGTAAGTAATGGGGTCTGAGCCCCCTGCCTCGTCCCCGCCCGGGGGGGGTAATCCGCAGCTCCATGGGGCCTAGGGGTCTGCTTGGGTAGGGTTCCGGGCAGTGGGATGTCCAGTTGTCCCCCTGAAGGGTCGGAGGTGGCAGGCTAGGGAGGAGGAATAAATAGTGATTTCAAAAAAAAATGGAGCAAGTATTAGAAGAGCTATGAGAAGCTCTCGACTATCAGGAGAACTATAGTCTGCGTAACAACCTTAGAATCAGAGGTTTACCGGAGGGGGCAGAAAAGGGCAACTTAATGGAATTCTGCAAAAAACACTCTCCCTAAGCTGCTCCAAATGCAAAACAAACCGAAGGGCTTAAAGGGGCACTGTCAGCTTTACCCATCCGTTTTTTCCTGCATCCCATCAGTGTATATCTTGTCACCCTCCTATGAAATGAGTACTCTAGAATCACCCTCTATGTCTGAAAATTCAGACTTTTTACCTGCTTTGCTGTTTTTTACATTGCATGTTTATTGTCTGGGACGATCTGAAATCCCACACCTACCGGAAGTATAGAGAGCTCAGAAAAACGCATCTGCCACGAGCGCTGTTCCGAACTGCATATTTTATGCCCGGGATTTCAGACCCAGGTTTCAAATGTTATTAGAAGAACTTACAGGGCTCGGTTTCTTTTCAGTAACCCCAACAACACTTTGGATTACTGTGGCAGACCAGCAGAGCATGTTTTTAAACCATGCTTGTGAAAAATATGCAGTTCGGAACAGCACTCATGGCAGATGCGCGTTCCTGAGCTCTCTCTACTTCCGGTAAGTGTGGGATTTCAGCTCGTCCCGGACAATAAACATACAATGTAAAAAACAGCAAAGCAGGTAAAAAGTCTGAATTTCCAGACATAGAGGGTGATTCTAGAGTACTCATTTCATAGGAGGGTGACAAGATATACACTGATGGGATGTAGGAAAAAGAAGGCTTGAATTAATTAGGTATTAAGCCAGGGGGCGGGCAGGCTTGCTACCTAATATGGAGCTGGGGGGTGTCGAACTATACAGAGACCTCTACTGGCATGTTAGTGGCTGCTTAACAAATGTGACAAGCAACGTCTGGGGGAAGAGATGGGGGGAATAAACAAAAGGGTTTTATGGGAAAAAGAAGAAGGAACAGAGATGAGGGGGTGAGGAGGTACGCAAATTTAAAGAATAGATAGGACGGAAAAGATATTCGAGAAGGAGTAAGAAAACAGGAATGAGAAGTTGTAGCAGGGGGAAAATAAGAGAAATAAAAAGGGTGTGCAGAGGGAGGGGGGCATTGGGGACTCTAACATATGAGGGGAAAAATTTCTTCTAATTCTTGGCATATTATTATGCTCAATTAATAGTTTTGACTTGCAGATTGCATCACTGTTTACTGTTACAATAGTTGGGCTTGATGTTCACTCAGGATAATTACTGTTTGGAGTTTTCATCCAATTGTTGGGGGGACTTTTTTTTGTTTCTTTACTGTGCAAAGTTAAATGACTAACAATATATAGGAGGTACAGGGAGTGAAGCAATGTGTTCCTATTAAGTGTGGATATGTGGTACAGAAATGGATAGGATTTGGGAGGGGGGGGGTCATGGCTAAGCCACAATTCTGTAATATAATATCTTGGAATGTAAGAGGATTCACATCTCCTGCCAAGAGGGCTAAAATTTTGGTAGCACAAACGACAGAACGCAATGGTGGCAATGCTACAAGAAACGCACCTGACACATAAGTAGTATGGGAAGCTGGTCGGAGGGTGGGTGGGGGGCTTGCCATGTGTCCTCATACAGTTCTCATAAAAGGAGAGTGGCAATTCTCCTGAACAAGAACCTACCCTTTGAACATATTCGTACAGTCAGAGATTCAATGGAAGGAAGATATGTGTTTGTGGTGGGGAGGGTGCAGGGGAGAGAGATTACGTTGGGTAACAATTATGCACCAGCTATACCTGACCCGGAATTATACCAGAATATGTTAGACCTGCTAAATAAAGAACAGTTCCCTAACCTAATTTTGGCAGGAGACCTTAACTGTGTCCTAGATTCAGACCTGGATTACTAAGGTAAAAAGAGCCAGGGATAGACTTCATTAAACAATGGCAACAAGGTTTGAGGGACCTGGACCTGGTGGACACCTGGAGGGAAGCAAATCCAGGTGCCCGGGAGTATACATTCTACTCGAGCCCTCATGACACATGGTCCAGGTTAGATTACATACTCATGTCCAGGGAGTTATTTCCTAGAGTCACAAAAGTATCCCACAGTCCAGTCTTTGTCGGACCACGCTATGGTTCGGGTGGACCTGGATCTGGACTGCCGGGGGTGGAGATTCTCATCATATTTGCTAGTCAAACAGGAATTTAGAGAATTCCTCCAGGCACAATGGAAGGAATATGAAGCCAGAAATAAACGTTCAGTAGAATCAATGGGCACATACTGGGAAGTGTTTATGAGGGGAGTTATCGTAGACTATGTGGCAAAGATTAAGAGAGACCGTAAAAAGAAACAAAGTGAACTAGAAGACAAGATTAAGATGTCAGAAAGGCAAACAGGGGATCATAGAAGTCAAGAGAAAATTGCTGCTAATGAGAGATGCCCTAAACTCAAATGTGACGGAGGAGGCAAGGGGAAAACCGTTTTTTTGCACAACAGAAGATTTATGAGTGGGGGAATAAACCTGGTCCGCTATTAGTGAAACTGATGAGAGAAAGTAAAACTATGAAAAGAATAACAGCTATTAGAGATAATAAAGGTAAGCTAATACAGGGGGATCATGAGATAATGATACGATTTAAACAGTTTTATGAAACACTGTACAAAGCTGAATGTAATAATACGGGTAAGGATATGGATAGCTTTCTGGAAGGGCTGAACCTTCCACAGGTGTCTGAAACTCACAGGGCTAGTCTGGGAAATAAAATTACAACAGAGGAGATAATAAAGGCCATAGGGACGCTTAAGAGAGGTATAGCTGCAGGCCCAGATGGCTTTGGAAGCAAATATTATAAAGAACTTAGGGGAGAAATAGCTGAGACTCTTAGAGATGTGCTGGAGAAGGTGTGTTGGGGGGGGGGGGGCTACCCAAGTTGTGCTGTGAAGCTAACATTTGCCTTATTCCCAAACAAACAGAGTGTGCCTCATACCAACCCATCTCATTACTGAATTATGATTGTAAGATCATGACTAAGGTAATAGCGCTTCAGCTGGAGGAAATCTTACCACATATCATACATACGGATCAAACTGGTTTCATAAAGGGTAGAATGTCTTATCATAACATCAGAAGATTATTAAATACTGTTCATTGGGAGGGCCAAAAATGGAAAGGCACAGGCATGTGTTATGTTAATGGATGCTGAGAAGGCATTTGACAGGATTGAATGGGAATACTTAATGAAAATCCTAGCCAGATTTGGGGTTGGGGAGAATTGTATTCAATTGGTGAGTGCCTTTTATAAAACACCCACTGCTAGAGTCCTCGTGAATGGGTCGGTATCTGAGGTGTTCTCTTTGGAAAGGGGAACGTGGCAAGGGTGCCCTCTCTCCCCCCTACTCTTTGTAATGGCTATAGAGCCGTTAGCGGCCAAAATTAGGGCGGCTCCTAGAATACAGGGTATACCCGGTGGGATGGGTCGTACTCATGTTATTGCTCTATATGCAGATGATATTCTCTTGTCAGTAACACAACCCGAGCTGTCGATCCCATCTATACTAAAAATAATAGAAGACCTTGCTAAGTTCTCTGGATATAAGCTTAACATAAATAAATAGGAAATAATGTACTTAGAGAGACTTGGGACCGGCAAGGAAAAATCATGGGGACTGAAGCCAGTGCAAGATTCTCTTACTTATTTAGGCATAAAGGTGGGAAGGGACTTCCGGGATTATGTAAGAGAAATTACAAACCCATCATAGATGCAATATCCAATGACTTACAGAGATGGAGAGCACTACCCATTTCATGGATGGGTCGGATCAATTTACTGAAAATGAACATCTTACCCAGAATCCTATATATAATACAAACGGTACCTTGGGGCTTAGATAAATTAGACTTAAAAAGACTGTATCAGAAATTTAATGATTTCATTTGGCAAGGGAAAAGGGCACGGATTAGCCTAAATAGGTTAAAAGCTGGTACTACAAAGGGGGGACTAAATTTTCCAGATATCAAAGGGTATTACTTGGCTACACAAATAAGATATATTCATAACTGGGTTACTAGAGGAGAAGTGCCAAATTGGCTAGATTTAGAAGAAAGGGACTGCCCAGGAAGACTCTCGGGGTATTTGGGAGAGAAAGGTCTAAAAGCCTATAAGGCCTTGCCGAACACAAACCCCATGGTTGTGGCCACTTTGGAGGCATGGAGAGAGATATTAAAGAGATAGAATATGCACCATACACATACCCTACTTGTACCGATTGTTAATAACCCAGCATTCATACCGGGGTTTGAATATGAAGGGTTTGCGGAATGGCAGAAAAAGGGGATACGATGCATGGGGGATCTGGTAGAAAGTGGGGGGGAATACTTGCATTTCAGGCCATCCAAAAAAAGAGTAGACATTCCCTCCTCTCATCTATTCCAATACCTCCAAGTTAGGAACTATTGGAAGAAACTGACTAGGACAGCAGACACTGAACCTTCCATGTGGGAACAGGAGAGACTAATTATGAGAGCGAAATACAATGAGAAGGGATTTATTGGGAGGATGGCACAGCTTGACAGATCCCACTTCCAAGGAGAGACACAAAGAATGAAACAAAAAATGGGAACGGGACCTACAAAGAGATTTCAAAAGAAAACTGAAATATGATTCTGAATACCCACATGGGCTTGCTCTTATGTAACAAATTTAAAGAGCTTCAATATAAGTTTTTACATAGACTATACTGCCCACCTAGCATTATACACAATTTTAATCCAGGGATATCCCCCATGTGCGGGAAGTGTGGGAAGGCTAGAGGGATGATAATTCATTATTATTGGGAGTGTCCGAGAATTCAACAATATTGGAAGGATGTGTTGGGAGAACTAGCAAAGATGGGAGGAGGGGGGGTGAGAAGGTGAAACTCTACGCAAGCTCCCTTCTGCTAGGGGTGGCTGATCAGGATGAGGACACATGGAGTCTTTACCCCAGGTGGATTAGAATTCTTCTTGTAATTGCCAGACAGAGCATACAGAACTTATGGATAACAAACCTCACCCTGAAGGTTGCTCAATGGAAGGATTTGGCTATTAGGACTCTCTCCATGGATAGGTTAACATACGCTCTTAAGGGTAGAGAGGAGGCCTTTGTGGACGTCTGGGAGGGGTTCCTTAGTACCCTTTCCCTGGCCGAGTCAGAAAGGTTATAGAAGGGATGCTTTATTTAAGAATAAAACACACACACTAGATGGGTAAGGAATAATGCATGCAACTTCATTAAATCTTGACACTTAATAAGCATACAGTTCTTTTATTACTACCTTTTTTATGTCTTAATTTAACTTTTGTATTTTAGAGTATCTCAAATAATGGTTAAAATAGACACACGGCATGGAACACAGGATAAGATTTAAGTCTGGTTTGTCCCATGGATGACTATATATCATAGTAGTTAATACAGCTACGACAAACTGACATAAGTGTCTACAGTTGAAGATTTGTGAACCGTAGACGTGTGTTAGTTAATTAATTGTTAATGAGATTATATAATGGTAAAAGAAACCACCATAAGATGACACCATGTATGCTATGCATCAACTATGTTCAAAATGGATTATATTTGGAAAATTTGAATAAAAATGATTATACAAAAAAAAAAAAAAAAAAGAGAGTGATTGTATCACAAAACAAACAGGGAGAGTAAACAACCAATAAACTAACTGATGGCGTGCACTGGTAAGGAATTAGGGAAAGAACAGAAAGAGAAAGGAGGGGGGAAGGGGAAGGAGAGAGGGAGAGGGGGAATGGGAAAAGGGAGAAAAGAAAGAAAAAGTGGGGGTAGAGAGGGGAGATCATAAGTTAGAAAGTCAGAGTAGTGAAACACAATTAATCACTGTATTTTATCTCTGTACAAGTCCCACCTATTCCATCTATTAGTAAACTGTTCATTTTGATGATTTGCAGCGACGGTCATTCTTTCCATGTTATATATTTGAGAAATTACTTCCAACCAATCCTGGATAGATGGGGCGATCTGCTGGAGCCACCTCTTAGTTACTACTTCCAAGGCTGCTATTGTAAGAATTGCCCAGAGATAATGCCCTCTTTACCTTTAATGTCAGATGGGTAAAGGCCTAGTATTAAATTTTCAGGACTCACAGTAGATACTAGCCCATATAATTCTTTTAAGTGAGAAGTTATCTGATTCTGTGCACCTTGTATGCGTTGTTGCTGTATAACCTGTACAAGGGCACTGGTGCCAACCACTCTTGCTAGCGCCGCTGCTACCACCTCCCTAGTTTACAACTTCCTGAGTAGTGGTAGGGATATCTGCTATCTAATGCGATTCAGTACTACTACATTGTGCAGCTTTGCTCTGTAATGTTATTAAGTATACTTTGGTGCTCACAGTCATGCAAGCTCTGCTATCCATTAACCTATGTATACAATGTTGTATCTGTATACTTGTACAATTATTCATCGTCTGTATTTTACTCCTCTCCCCCTTCCCCCAGGACGCATCTGGAATCGAGCAGCATCTGCGCTCAGTATGCCTTCCTGGTAAAACTCTTAAATAAATAAATAAAATCCCAAACCCCTCAGATCTTTGCACAATGCCAAAATGTGTGTGCCTGGTTCACTTTCGTGTCACCACAGTGCCTCCAACAGGCTGCCCTGGTTGAGAACTCGCCTTGAATAATTTGTACGGGGTATAAAAATATTGAATTCTGACCTTCCAGGCGCATTCTCACCAGCTTGGGGATGAAGTAGTTTTCCAAGCATTTCTAAAAATTCTAATCCAGTCCAGAACGTTCAGGGTGAGACCCAGCTCCCCCTCCCACTTGCTGAGTATTGGCTGAGTAGTATGTACCTTATCAGCTACAAAAGATTCCAATACAGGATGGAAATTGGCCCTTTCCCACGAGTGCCCTTCCAGATAGTTTCAAATGCCAATAGAAAGGGTTGTTCATCCTGCCAGGTTACTAGTAGGCAAAGTTTATTTTGAATGTAGTCCCTAATCTGTTAATAGTACATACAGTCTGCTGGGTTCCAATTAGCACTGGCTCTCAGTACCTCGAATGGTAAGATCTCTTCCCCTTTATGAACTTGCCATGAGGAGCATAAACCCTGTCCCAAACCCAGGGACATATCGAGACTGTCATTTTTGGGAGGGTTCGGCCCGCTCATGGTATGCAGATTAGTCAGTCACATGACGTATCTGCATAACGGGGTGGCGCCTTCCGGCTGCACCCAACCTAGTGAAGACAGACAAAGCAATGTTCACAAAATGGAAACAAAACATGTACGTTTAAGGGTATTTGCTTTGATATCTCAAAAAAAAAAAACAGATTTGAATGAAATATTTTTTTCCAACTGCTCTCAGGCCAGGGCAGGCTAAGACAAGCGGTCATTAACATGCACTGCCACTAAGTACTAGTAGGTAGCTTAGCATTACAGTCCTGTGACTGAGAGCCAAGACTGAGTCAAGTAATTTTCAGGCAGATTCAGGCTGACTTAAAGTAGTCACGAGTGGAGGAATTTTTGGGAACTTTATGGGTGGGTTGGCCAACCTGGTCTAGTCACAAACGAGTCACGACTATACAACAGACACACAACAGGTAATACACAGCTGAGCCTCAAATGGGCAGCTATGAGTCGCTCGCTCTCTCTCTCTCTAGGCTCCTCTCAGAATTCTCTACTCTCTGGTGAGGAGATGACTATCAAATTAAATATTTACACCACCATCCAATGTCATCGCACACTGGCCAGCAAACAAACACACACTGATGCAGTTATTCAATTTCAAACTTGAAGCAGCTGATGCAATGCAGAAGTCCCGCTGACCCACTCCGTCTGATCTGATGTCTCCTCTCTCTCTCCTGTGTACAGATGTGCCTTCTGCCTTATTATTTTCTTAATTTGTTGCAATCTTAGATAGTATTTATTTGTTAACCCTCAGCCTGAGACACTGATTTATAATTTCCTTCCCCTTAGTGTAAAAAAGGTGTTTCATGAGATTGCCCTGGCTAAATAATAATTTTCTGAAGACAATATGGAAGAAGCTCATGACACGGTGACATCGTCCAGAACTGCAAGTCAAACAAAAACAATGCAGTGTAGGCGGAGGCTAGTACTGGTATTGTTACTGGAGTTGGTAGTAGTTTATAATCAGGCCAGACAGGCAGGATGATGCTTGAATGAAGAGGAGAACTTGCTTGAGCTTGTGCACACAGCAGTGGAACAACACTTTCACAGTTCAAGCTGCACACACACACACACACACACACACACACACACACACACACAGTCACTAGCACAGTAGCACACTGCACCAGTCCAGCACTTTTACGAAATATCAAAATATGTATTTTTTTCAGTCAATTTCTCTCCCTCACTTGTACGTGTTGGTTGGTTTTGCATGTTTAAAATTATTTTTTTGGTATTATGGATGGTAGTTAGTAGGGGTTCACAAAAACAGAACAGAAGAGAGAAGATGACAGAGAGAGGACAGGTCCCTCACAGACCGTCCTGGCTCCCAGGTATCAGCTGCTGAAGCTCCCCCGCTTGTTCCTTATTCACACAGTCTGTCAGCACAACAGCTAGTACTGTGGTTGGTAATGGTAAACTAAGTAATGTTTATTTATCTGAGTACACACAGGCCCCCCCTCCACACTTTATTAAACAGTTAACTGTCTCTGCCACTGCAGACTCCAGAGTTCAATCCCTTTCCACTTAGTTTTAACTTTTTTTTACATATATAATCTCTCTCTCTCTCTCTCTCTCTCGACTATTCTATCCCAACTAGTTAAAAATATGTACTGATCAGTCAGCAAGAGCAGTAACAGCAGCTCTTAAAAGAGCTTTCCAATCGGAGTCTCCAACACAGAGAACCACAGCACGAGGCAACCATTCCGTCTAAGGCTGAATTCATGTACCTCCTCTCGTGCTGCAGTTTACTGAGTGATGCGCCGTGGCACTGTGCTCTGGGGAGAGGGAGGGTTTAGTGCTGGCTTACCTGCCCCTGCCATTGGTATCCATGCAGCAACGGGCTGTTCTGATCCTCAGGGCTGGTCATAGGAGCTGCCAGTCAGGCTGGTAATGTGGTGCCGAAACACCAGTCCCACCTGCAGCTTCCATCCGTCCCCTTCATTAGCTGACCTAAGTTCAGATACAACCATGAGCCATGTGAGCAGCCCAGGATGACAGCCACTTACAACTCCTATTTGCCTGATGCCCGCCCACGGCTCCGCCTCAAAAGTCAAGATGGGCAGGGTAACCTAGTCAGACTTGGGCACTTGCATACATGCTGCAGCATGCACACAAACAGTTCAGTGGAGAAAAAAACTGCACTCGCACATGCGTGGTGCACTCCGTGTCCACGGCAATGTAATGGTAAACAGACGTTTTGGGGGGGTTCAATACCCACCCACCCCCACTACGCCCCCATCTGTCCCATTTGTCTCCTGTACCAACCCGAATGGGTGGAGAGCAGAAAACTATCATTGTAACACCACCATCTGGATTTCCACATATTTTTAGCTGTAAAACCCTTCCTGGTGCCCTGGATCCAGCCATGTAGGGTTGTTTGGACTGCATACTATTGATAATCCTCTGGGTGTATTTGAGATGGGGGATTAAGTAATACAGCTGCCAAGGGGACCCTGGCCTGTGTCCTAGTTTCCATCGGTTTCCAGTGGGGGTGAAAGGGTGCATCGAGGGAAGAGCCATCTTCATCTGGGCTACAAGCCCATAATCCTGCAAACTGGGGCTGGCCCGAGCTCCCTCCTGCCTGGGCAATAACAGGGTTTTCCTAGAAACTCTCGGATATGAATGTGCCCAGAGACATGTCCATATTTTTTTCTGACAGATTACAATATCTCTCTGTGGAACTGGACAAGGGACAGCTTGAAATAAAAAATGGAGATGGGAAAGTATGTATGTTTTAAGGGTTTGTAACCTGTCTTGAGTAACAGGGTAAGGGTAAAAGGTACCATCTTTGTAAGTCAGACCATATTGTCCTAAGGGGGTAGTTATCTTTGTACAGATTATGCAGTGATTTGCCTAGGCGGACAACTTGGTATTTGATAGTCATGCAGTCCCAGTTCATGAGGTATTTAGGAACTCAATCTGCCATTATCTGGGATGTCAGAGCTAGAACCTCGGTCTTCGTCCAACTGAGTCTATGACTTCTCAGAAAGCCTTGAAAAAGTTTCTATCTGGTCAAAGACTGCAGTCAATGACTTCTCAGGGTTTGTCAAGTACAACATATAATGCAATTCTAGGACAGGTGGTACCCCAGGTCACTCCCCCCCCCATCTCTGTGCTCAACCTGACACTTGGAGCTAAGGACTCAATATATAGAGCAAACAGGAGGGGCGACATAAGGAACCCCTGCCTAGTACCCCTAGTGAGCCCAAAGGACTGAGAAATACAGCCATTCGTCTTGACATTGGCTATTGGATTGGCATACATCTTTGCTATAATTTGGCAAAACAAGGGGGTTGGGGATCTGAAGCCGGCCAGGGAGCCCTGAAGAAATGCCCAAGAAAAATGGTCAAAAGCTTTCTCAGCATCTAGACTCATTATATATGCTGGATGGGCTGAATTCTATAAGTATTCTATAATATTAATGAATCACCTAATATTGTCCACTGTCTGTCTCCCTGGGACAAAACCTGTCTGATCTTCATGTATGAGACAAGGGAGAATCCACTCCACTCTCCTGACTAGAATACTAGCCATGATTCAGAATGGAGACAGGGCGGTAGGATGAACAATTGGTGGTGTCCCTGACCGGCTCCAGAATAACAGAAATAACTGCATGGGACCAGGATGGGGGCATCTTGCCTTCCTCCTAACAGACATAGTTATACGCCCTGCACAGGGCTCTCGGTAGGATTTTTTGATTGGGGGTCTGGGACTGGGTATGGAAAAAAAAAAAAAAAAGGAGTCTACAGCCTAAAAGTGGGAGTCCTCGGAAAGTTTCTAGGGGTCCCCATTTAAATACATGGGAGCCGCGCCCCTGCGCCAGCACTGCTTTTACTGTGGTATTCTACAGAAAGCTCCATTAGTTTTTGTTTGGACATTTTAATCTAGATTTTTTTTATGTTTTAGAGGGTGTATTTAAACAATATATGGCCACTGCTCAACTAACAAGGGCTTTGTTGTTGAGCAGTGGCCGTAATTTGTTACAACTCCCCCTGTATAATATAAAAAAATGCCTTAAAATGACTCCTGGGGCTTGGTGGCTAAGCGTCCCGGGGACTTTTGTGAAAAAAGTCCGAGTGTCCCAACGCGCAAAATGTGCGTAAAGGATGCGGGCGCCTGCGTCCCCAAGAGCCCTGCCTGCAAAGCAGCAGAGTTATACTAACATACTAAAATGCCAGCAGAATAGGCCTAACGGTCTTTCGTGTCTGCTCGTTTGGTCAGCCCCTACCCTGGGAGCTGACCTTGCTGCCCCCCTCGCCTTCTCTGGCTTCTCCCTTCCCAGTTCCGGATATTCTCGCTGCACTGGATTTTGCTTCCAGAACCCTTCCCCTGTACCTGTCCCACCCCCTCTTGAACCCCTCCACCGTCTGTGCCTCCACCAGACCCCGAGGCAGCGCATTCCATGGCTCCACCACCCTCTCAGTGAAGTAGCACCTCCTCCTTTCTCCCCTGAATCTTCCCTCCTCCAGCTTCCACCCATGCCCTCTAGTGGTCCCTTCCTCCTTCCTTCAAGCACCTTGACTGTTCCTCCCCTAATTACCCCCTTCATGTACCTGAAGACCTCTATCATGTCCCACGGTCCCTTCTCTCTTCCAATGTGTACATATTTAGCTCTTCGAGCCTCTCCTCATAGGTCCTGTCCCCCAAGCCCCAAATCATTTTGGTTGCCCTCCTCTGGACCCTCTCCAGGAGTTTAATGTCCCTCTCTTTAAGTGTGGCCTCCAAAACTGCATGCAGTACTCGAGGTGCGGCCTCACCAAGCAGTTATACAGAGGGAGTATCACTTCCCTCCTTCTGGAGGTGATCCCCCTAGCGATGCATCCCAGCATCCTGTTGGCCTTGGCTGCTGCCCTCCTACAAGTCTCCGAGTTGTTCACCTTGACATCCACCACCACCCCAGGTCCCTCTCAGCCATCGAGACTTGTAGCATTCTCCCAAGGTGTACACTTGGCCCGGGTTTCTGGCCCCCAGGTGCAGTACCTTGCATTTCCCTGCATTGAACCTCAGCTTCCACTTTCTAGACCATCTTTCCAGAGCCTCCAGGTCCCCCTGTAGGGCCACCCTCCCCTCCTCCCCATCCACCACCGCCCTCAGTTTGGAGTCATCCGCAAAGAGTCTCATCTCACTCCTGATTCCTGACCTTATGTAAAACAATTGGTTCCTATGTTAAAGGGAACCGCAATTCAACGGTTCCCAAATGTGAAAAAGTAAGGTTCCTAAGGAGAAAAGGGAACCACTAATGTTTAGAAATGTTTTTAAATAAAACCACGGTTATTTGCCACAAGCCTAATTATTTACCTCGGAAAAATAGCAGGAACCACTGAAAGAATCGTAAGTGAAATGGAATTTGCGGTTCCCTGGAACTGAAGGGAACCACGAAAAACTGTTAAAACTCGCAAAAATAGACTTCCGGTGACACTGTGGAAGAGAAAGCAGCGGGTTTTCATGAGCTCTCCCTGAATACAGATTAAAAAGCCTCTAATTCTCAAGATACAACCGAATATTTTACTAACAATTAAACAGTGAGGCTTACCTAATAACAGATACCAATGGCAAAAAATATTAGAAACTGATTTCAGGCGCTAGTGGAATAAGGCAATGGCACAGAAAGCGGCCTCTAGGACATGGAAGCATCAGCAGTGACAGAGCAGGCCCTTGGTGCTGATGAGCTAAAAAAGGCTAAATCATCTAAGTAGGGGCAAAATAAAACCCAGCTGAAATGGTTCTCAAGGCCATACAAGATTTCAGGTCGGAAATGAAGGGCTCACTTAAGGATTTTATGTCGTCCTTAAATTGTTTAAAGAATTCACTTGGCAGCCCGTCTGATCCTGGACACTTACCAGTCTTAATTTCAGCTAAGATTTCCCCTTCTGAAAAAGGAAGAACAAGGGTCTCTCTCCGCACCTGCGTCGAGTGTGGGAGTTGCAATGGTTTTAAAAACTCCTGAATCTAATGTTCAGTGGGAGTGGGCCCCTCCACTATACAACCTCTCATAATATAACCTGAAGGCTTCAGCAATGCCCTCAGTGGTATGTATGCTTAACTGGGTCCTTGACTTCAGTAATAGTGGCCTTTGTTCTTTGTTGTCTGAGTCTACTAGTAAGTAGCTTAAGTGCTCGAGGCCCGCCCTCATAATAGTGCTGACACAAGTACATCAAGTGTTGCTCCACCTGTAATCCAAAAGTTTTAAAATTCCATTTTCAGCTTTCGTAGCGGCTTATCCCTAGTCTTACTGGTTTTCTGCTGCTGTTGCAATTCTAATTCTTGTATTTGAGTCTGCAGAGCTTTACTTCTCTGTTCTCTCGTTTCTTAAATCGAGATGAGAGTTCAATAAACCTCCCGCTTATCATAGCTTTTACCGTGTCCCATAAAATTCCAGGGGAAATGTCTGGGTGTTGGTTAATTGTATAGCTTGTTCAACAGTTTGTTGAATTATTTCCTGGGTTGTTTCTTTCTGCATGAGAGAGACGTTAAGCTTCCAGAATGATGAGCATTTAGGGGGTCCCACGGACAGTTTTAAAAAAAAAAAAATCTGCGTGTGATCTGACAGGGTGCCAACACCTATCTCAGAGGATTTATAGAGTCCCATGGATTCTTTAAGTACTAAACAGTGATCTAACCTAGAGAAGATTTGATCCGAGTGTGAGTAAAAAGTACATTGTCTATCACTCTTGTTCATTTGACGCCATACATCCGATAAGCCTATCTCCCTCAATAGCTTTGTTACTTTTCTACCCACCACATTGTCTCACCTTGTATTTGCGGCGGAGGAGTCAAGGGTCAGATTAAGTCTGAGATTCAAGTCCCCTCCCCCAATAGCCAGGTGCCCTCTGCCCAGTCTATGACTTTCAGAAAAAATCCCTGAAAGAAGGAATAGTCTGTACTTGGTGGAGCATATAAAGAAGTGAACGTAATCATGGAGCCATTGAAACTGTCCCTTAATCCCTACAAATCTACCCTCTTTATCTATGAGGGAGTCCTTTAATTCAAATTGGGTTTTACGACGGATCAAAATCACTGTCCCACGTCTATGACCTTTCCCATATTCAGATGAGATGATTCTCTGGTAGCCAGATTTAAGCAGTTTGTTATGCTCTGCCTTACTCATACGTGTGTTTCTTGTAACATCATAAAAGATGCCCCAGTTTTCTTTAAAAATGCCATTACTCTGCTCCTTTTACTAGGATAGGCTAACCCATTAACATTATAAAATAGCATCAGGGTCTCTGACTTAGCCATGAGGATTGGGTACAATTTCTACAGTGTATATCACTGTTGCATAACTTGATAATGCAGTGATATTTACAATCTCCCGAGGAAAGGGGTTAGGCACGACAAAAAAAAGTTTCTCCCTCTAAAAACATAATAGTCAGTTGCACAACTTTCTTAACTGTTTTAACTCCTTGAAACATTAACACAACCAGCCATTTGGCTTCCAAATGTGGAGATCTACAAGAATCTATGTAGATCTCTATCTATTTGATTTCCCATCCCAAAATAGGGAAGGTTGCCACAGCCAGGAGATTTTTTTTTTGGGGGGGGGGGGCCTTGCCACTGAAAAAGTAGCTCCCCTGCTGAGCCCAAGGTGGATCAAGATGGTTCTAAAAACGGAATAACCAGCAAACGTGTGACATCACTTCACTGTAAAAATTCAATAGGACAACCTCTGTGTTGAGGTAGCTATCAATACAGCCTCAATAGCAAAGATCTCTTCCAAGCAGTACTCCCCCAGCCCATTATCTTTCACCCAATGTAAGTTAAACTCCAATTAACCAACAAAGGCAACATACAATATGCACTGATCAATTGTCATAACTGAGGTCAATATATCATTTTGAAATGTAAATTTATATCGAAACCAGCATGGTAAAACCAGAGAGTTCTATAACCAGTCCTCCTATAAGAAAAGGGTAACGATAAGTCCCCTGCAGATTGTCGCCACGAATTCAACCACAGCAATTAAACTTTTCGGTGACCTATAAGTTCAGTGGTCAGAAGCAAGCTGTATGGAGATCAGTACATTTATTTGAAGGCAACAGCAAGGTTTTGCCATATTAGACTGCAGACAAGCTCACCCGCTCGTCCGTGGATGAATGAAGGCAGACTGCTGTTTAATCCTGGGTGTCTGTGATGCGTGATCCCTTCCCTTCCTGTATTTTCTGCACAGCGGATTTGATGGCACCTACGGGTAACAGTGATGACGTGGACATACCTCTGCCTCTCTTCTTTTTACTTAGGGCAATCAATCAGAGTGGGGTAGTGGGTCACGCTGGGAATCTGAGTTCGGGGGGGGGGGATAGTCTCCTTGTCGTCCAGCACGCCCTTCTCAACTAAAGCCTTCTTCGCCTCCTCCGGAGAATCATACATTTTAACCCCATCTGCTCAGAAAACACGCACGCGAGCAGGGTAAAGTGTGTTGAAATGAATGTTCTTTGCCCTAAGAATTTTCAACAGATCGACATACCTAACCTAAGCCTTTGTTTCTGCACTTCAGTCGGGTAGTCATGATCGAAATATAGTCTGCTCGTCAAGTATTTTCATTTCTTTTTGTTGCCAGGCTTTCAGTAATATTTCTTCCTGCACTCTGAAGCTGTTAAACTTTAGGATAATAGAGTGAGGTTTGGCATCTGGAGGAGGTTTAGGTTGAAGCGCTCTGTGAGCCCCTTCTATGTCAAGTTGAAATCTAGCAGGTAATTAAAGGACATCAATTAATAAGTCCATCATACGGCCGGTCTCTGCACCCTCATGAAGACCATGGATTAGGATATTCTCCCTCCTTGACTGACCCTCCAGGTCCGAACATTTTTGTTGTAAATTTCCAGTGTGCTGGAGGAGGACCTGGAGTATAAGGTTCAGCTTAGTGGTGTCTTCCTCCATAGTACCCACTCTTCAACTTCTCCAACTCTTTTTCCTAAGCCCATAAGATTTTGGATAAGTTGTTGGAATTCTGCCCTGGTCTCAGCCCGCATTTCTTTGAACTCCTGAAATAGTTTTTCAAATTTGGAGCGCATGAGTTTATCTTGTTCTTCCTCAGTGTTGGCCATGCTCGTGGGAGAAGGGCTCCAGCTACTCTCGCTGGTGTGCACTTGCAATCCTAAGTCATCGGGACCTTTGGAGGCAAGTTTCGCTCTGGATCTGCTCTGGCAATCTTTGCTGCGGCGATTGCTAGCCATTTCTATCACTTTGGTGCCTTTGTTGATGTTTTTTAATGCTTTTAGGGCTCTTGGGGAAGGGAGCTGTATCTAATGAGCTGCCGCAGAGTCCGTGACATCACCGGAAGTTCCGAATTTTAACAAAAATAATAAACATTTAGCACTGCTATTACATGTGTATTTTACATAAGTAAAGCTTGCTGCAGAGACCTTCAGGGTGTGCCTTTCAAATTTGCCCCCAAACCTGACATTGTCCCTTATAATCTGTCACCAGGATGCTCACCCTCCGTGTCAGCATTCAGAGGCCCCCCCTAAACACTGTTCGACACTGGAGAACCCACCCACACTGATTCGAAATATGTCTTTAGTTTACTCCTACAAAAAGAAAACAGTCCCCAGACATCTTTTTTAACCTGAAAAAAAAAAAGGTCCCTCGTCGTCCCTGCTGCCCCTCCCCCATTCTGACTCTTCTACTGAGCACCCACCACCCGACATCCTCCCTTACCCTATACTTACCACCAGGGGGTCGTAGGCTGTCATTGTCTGTTGACCGAGACACGTCTGCACTCTTCAAAGCCGCACTGTGAACTGAGGAATCAAGGTAAGTGCCGTATAATGTATTTCAATGGTGTTTTGAACTTATGTTCATAACTTTGCCATTTTTGGGAATTTTTTCACCAAATTTTCAACATATCCTTTTTGGGACCCCACCTCATGAACACTGGCACTCTCATTTCATTAATCGGGCCTGGACGGTGAGTTCGGTGTTGCTGTGCAAAATCATCTTTCGGGACCGAATAACGAAATTTCACCACTAGCGTTCATGAGGTGCGGTCTTCAAAAAGGCCATGTTGGAAATCTGGTAAATAATTCCTAAGAATGAGCGAGTTATGAGTATGCATTGAACATTTTCTACACACGCACATAACTTTGGTAATTTTCAATATTTTAAGTCTAAAATGTCAACACAGCAATTTTTTCACACCACCTCATAACAGTACAGCTGTCATTTTTTATATCCTTTCTGAATCATGTTTTTGCACCTGTGGTGTGGAATAGTGTTTTGGTACAGATCTGAACATTTTCACCTGTGGGGTTTATTTTTTTGGGGGGGGCCTTGGTGACTATGTTGAAAATTTGGGGTCAAAATATGAAAAAATAACAAAGTTATGATTCGTTGCAATTTCAATACACCAGCTCAGAACTTCGGAAATGTTCTTTTTAACCCAGATTTTCAACATAGCCTTTTTATTACCCCATCTGATGCATGTCACAACTACTATTTTTCAAATCCTGGCCAAAATGTTTTTTGGCATCGGTGGCACGGAACAGCACTGCAGTTGCGCAAAATTATGTTTTGGTGAGGATTCGAACATTTTCTGTACCGGGTACATGAGGTGGGGTAATAAGATGGCTATGCTGACAATTTGACTACTGTTGTCCTATAAATGGAAGTGCAGGGCCTGGAGGGCCCTGTGCTTCCACAACTACATACATATACGTATCAATGGAGGGATGCAAGCACAGGGTACGAAGCTCCCATAGTAAAATAAGGATACTATCTCAGTAAGTAAGGAAATAAGTTGCAAAAAACTTGATTAGTACTCCAGTAAGGGTCAAAGCGACAAAAGTTGGGAGATGGGGTGTTAGGAACCCTGCCAAAACCAGGCTGGAGAACAGGTGTGGGGTGTGCCTTGGGATTCTCAAGCTTAACGCTCACCCTGTTCTCATAAAGTCTGCACATCTGAACTTATTTAGAGATGAATGGGGTTTGCATTAGGTTTAAGAAGCTCAAGGCACATGCCACACCTGCTTTGCTGCCTGGTTTGGGAGGATGGGGTGTCACAGAAACCCAAACGCCTCATTTCCCAACTTTTGTTGCTTTGACCCTAACTGGAGCAAAAGACAAAGCTTCCAAACAAAGTACACATTATAAAACACAGTAGCTCTGCAGAAAACAGCCCCGTCTACTACCTATGCCAGCAGTAGAGGGACTACTTTGCAAAAAAACAAACAAACAAAAAAATATATATATATATATATATAAATATGTATATATACACACACACACACACATATATGTTTACTACTTTAAACAATTTTTTTTAAATGTTAGTTTTTCTTTTCCAACCAAAGGAACCAAATCCCATGTTCTAAGCACAGTAATACTCTCCAGGGTGAGCGGTATGGGCTAGAACCGCCCCTACAGAAGATGTAGGGCCCTCCACCTGTGGCGTCAGGCCTCGCTATGCCCAGGGTGGGGGACATAATATATTTATTTCTGTTCATCTAATTTCTGTGCATCCTACAATGCATTTACTAATTAGATTTTATTTTTGTGAACTGTTCACAACCAGAAAAAAAGAACAATCACATGTCCGGCACTCTCCACCGCTCATCTTACTTCCTAACAAACACTACATTTATTCCTGAACCTGCTCATCAAGTATTTAATGATGACAATAACAATTTATATAATTACCGATCATCTCCAAATACATCCAAGTCATCCTTTTATGTTCGCTTTTTGACTTTGATCTCACTGAAAATATCACAATCGTGTGTTCATTCCCACTGCAGCCATTACAACCAGTCATCTACAAACCTGACCTAAAACTGCCACCAAAAAAAAAACTACTCACAATGCTGCCATCTCTGTCCCTTGATGCAGACACACAGCTGACACTCTCTTACTCTGCTCTCTCTCTCTCTCAGTGCACCCTTTCATCGAACACTGTTTGTCACGCTGACTGCAGTGTAATACTTAGAATGGCCCCAGCCAATACACTGCAAGTCGTCTCTCTCAATCCCTCGCACAAACATCTCTCTCGCTCTCTTTCACTACACACAACTAGCACACTGCAAGGGTATTTGCAACACACAGTTGGCAGATGGATTTTTCCATCTCTTTCAATGTATCAGTACAATCAGCATTATGGGAGTGTGCTCAAAACTACAGTACTGTACCCTCAAAAACTACAGCTATGAGGGCAACGGTAGCCAGTAGGACAAATGTCATCAGGAGGAAAAAAAAAAAAAAAAGTTCCAGCAAGCAGAAGAGCTTCTTAATCAAAAATTAAGCTAAACATTTTAATGCTTATATAATTGAACCTTTTTTTAAATCCTTAACGACATATTAACAAAGAAACATTTTATAAGCACAATAAGACACTTCTGGATGAGCACTGAATAGATATAATCGCACTTCCAGGGGCTGAAGGCATGCGGCCACAACAAACCCTGGCGTGTGGTTACATCTTCTGTCAACACCCCCCCCCCCATGCCCTAATTGCTCACTTAATGCCCTCCCTTACTCTATTGGATGGGGTTATTAAATGTCCCAGTGTGACTTATGTGGCAGATGTGTTTAACGTACCCTTGCTAAGCTTGTGTTTCAGTACTATTATTTTAAAAATCATGAAAATATTAGTACAAAACAATGAATAGCAAGGATTAACACTGGGAATTTCTCAAGAGTGTACAATGCACAGTATAAATGGATCAAGGCCATGCTGTGGCTTTACTCTACTCTGATTTCAGCAAGGTTTCAACTCACTGACTCACAGAAGGTTGTTGAAGAAGTTGCAGGATCTGGATACAGTGAAAGACGCACTTAGATGGGTGTGAAACTGACTGGAAGGGAAGGACAGAAAGAGGGTTGTGGTTAATGAAGTAAAATCAAAGGAAAGGGAGGTTTCCAGTGGGGTGCCATAAGGATCTGTCCTGGTTCTGGTCCTTTTTACTATCTTCATTAGCAACATGGGAGAAGGAATCCAGGGCAAGATATCTCTCTATGGATGACACTAAGCTCTGTGGCAGGGTAGACAGTGAGGATGGAGATGCAGAGAGGCTTGACAGAGGTGGTCAAAGGTTTGGCAGTTGAAATTCAATGCCAAAAACTGCAAGGTGATGCACACAGGGAACAAGAACACAAAGACAGCATACTGATGGGATTTTGGGGGGGCGGGGCGCATGACCTCTGGAGGAAAGAGACCTAGGGGTCATCGTCAGTGACTTCCTAAAACAACTCAAACCAGTGTAGCGAGGTCCACAGTAAGGCAAACAGGATGCTGGGATGTACAAGAAGAGGTACTGGCAGCAGAAGGAAGGAGGTATTACTGCCTCTTTACAGATCACTGGTGAGGCCCCACCTGGAGTACTGCACCCAGTTCTGGGAGTCCTCACCTAATGAAAGGTAAGGACAGGTTGAAGACCTAGCAGTAAAGGGTGACCAAAATGACTCAGGGCCAGCAGGGCAGATCTTACAAGGATCCGCTCATGGCACTGAACATGTACTCACTGAAGGCCGGCAGATACAGGGGAGATCTGATAGAGACCTTCAGGTTCCTCAAAAAGAAATGAACAAGGTAAACTGTGAGGAATTACTTAGTGTAAGTAGCGGACCAAGAATAAGGGGGCAGGCATAGAAACTGGTGGGGGGAGGTTCAAGAGAGAAGTGAGAAAGTTTTATTTTACAGAAAGGGTGGTGGAGCCATGGAACAATCTGCCAGCTGATGTGATGGGCGCCAAAACTATCTATGGTTTCACACAGGGCTGGGACAGAGTGAAGGGCTTAGAGGTTGCTCAGGGTGACAGCAGTAGGGCGGGGAGCACAGGGGTGGATAGTGTGGTCTAGAACTCTGTATGGACAACATGTTCCAGGTTTAATAGGGTTTATGGGTAGACTGGATGGGCCACTGTTTTTTTCTTCCTGCTGTCACTGTCTATGTTTCTATAAAGAATACAAACAAGCATTTATTTTCATGAACTAGTGATTTATTGGACAGAAAGAAGTTTGACTTACCAGAAATACTGTAAAATAATAGTGGCGATGATCACAAGTTGTACTTCAGAGGCTGACGTTAACCATGCTTTCATTTCTATTTAATAGGAGTCACTTCCTGGAAATGAATACAGATCATAAAGGCCAGGCTCTCAAAATGAGAAGGACAGTGGCTCCCACCCATAGGGGTAATGATTTCCTGAAAGCCATCGGGAGAAAACTATCAAAGTCCCCCCAACCCCGGCTTGAAATCTTGACTCTTAACAGATGAAATCTTACACAGATACAATACATTGATGTCTACAGACAGAAAAAGGCTCATGATCCTTCCAGTCTGCTTGGGTCCTATCTATGCCTTCACCAGTCTAGCACTGGCAATTATACCATAATGCTGAAGTAACACCCCCCCCCAACCAACCCCATCAGTGCATCTATCACAGCCCCTGTTTAAGCTTGCCATCATGTCACACTGACCAGCTCCACCGGAAGAAGGTTCCAGTTTTCCATTACTCCCTCTATGAAGAAATATTTCCTTACATCCCTACTGAATTTCCACCCTGCCAGCTTATAGCTGAGGCCCCTTGTGAGGGAACCCTCAACACTGCTGGATGTCCATCCTATTTATACATTTCAGATACTACTCCCCTCTCGTCCTGACTTCCACTGAATACATATTGACGTCAGCCAGTATATAAGCAATAACAACAGAGAAGCCGGTCATTTCTGAGGATTAACGGCCGATTGGACAGATGGGTGGCCCAAAGCACAGCCCCCGGGCCACCCCCTCCAGACGGTTGTTAAGTCAAGGAAATGACTGGCTTTGAGGTTGTTATTGCGATTATAAGTCTAATTGCAATAACAATTTCCTTTTTCACCGTTTATTTTTTAAAATTTGTTAAAGTTGCAAGCAGGGTAGCGTGAGTGTTCAGTTGAGGGTCTCTGCTGTGCCGGGTATTTCTAAGAGATTTCAGACCGGCATGGCAGCCAGTCAATTAGCTACTTTAGCTCATGAATTATTAATTAGACTTACATTTCCTCTTAATTCTACTCCTGCTGGCCATAACCCATTTAAGTCGTTCTCTCCTTTGGATCAACTCCAGGTGGCCTGTGTCCTTTTTTTTGGTGAGGGTTCCAGAACTTCACACACTATTCTGCGTGTGGCCTCACCAAGGGCATGTACAAAGGTATGTTCACCTCTTTCCATCTGCTTGAGAACTCCCTACCTATGCACCCCAGCATCATGCTAGCCTCCCCCACACTATGTTTCACTGGGCCAAGGTCGATCTAGAGGCTGTCATTAATCATAACCCCCAGATCCTTCTCTTCTGAGGCCTGCTCCAGTTGTACCCCCTTTAGCCAATATTCAGTCCTTCGATTCCCCTCCCCAATGCATAACCTGGCACTTTTTGGCACTGAATTTCCATTGCCAAACCATGGACCACCTTTCCAATTTGCCCAGGTCTCCTTTCCCCCTGCTCACGACCTTACTTGTTTAGATAAGGTAGAGCTCTCTGCTTGTCTCAGTCTGTCTGGCTTTGTACACTGTGATGGCTGCTGTTTATTCCCTTCACTGCTATCCCTACCTCCTTGGGAAAACCCCATAGTCCTCTTTTGCCTCTCCCCCGTGCCCATTTGACCCTTGATTTTTCTCCTTTCCCCGACATGCTTTTTTTCCCCCAAAATGTTCTTAGCCTTCACCCCCCCCCCCCAGCCACAGGTGAGGCCCCTTTCAACCAACTCCTACTGTGCCTTTATCCCACTTGAGATCCTGCTATCCAATCTTCCAGGGTCCCACAGTCCACCCACGACACATCACTGTGCTGCCCCCCCCGGGGTTGCCCCCCAAGGGCCAGGTACGCCTGCAGCTCCTTAGGCATTTCTTTCCCACTTCAATCTGGCCACCCACAGCAGAGGTTAAGATTGGAGGGGAGGTATCCCTGGGAGGCGATCGCTAGGATCCAATTAAAGTGTGGTGGACCGGCAGAGATTTCCTCCACTCATAACCTGTGCCATTTTTTTTTTTTTACCCTTTAGTATCCCTACCCACCCCCAAGAAGCATACTGACATCACCAGCTGCCGGCACATCTGATACACCCAGATGACAGAGCTGTGCACCTATGTCCCCTGCTGTGTTCCACTACTGCCCTGCACTGCCACCTATGGTCAACCCAGGTGGAAGCAGAGCAATGGGTCTCAGAACCTACCTCCCAAAGAAGGGCATCTGATGGAATGCTCAATCCTCCTCTCCAGCAATCCAGGCTCATTCATGAACTCCAGTTGTCGGTGTCACGAGCGGAAGCACTACTGCTGCACCAGCGAGCCAGCTTCCCTGACATACATAAGTAGGCCTTGCACTCCCATGGCAATCTTTTGTTCTACCTCTTCCTTGCCTCTCCTCACTGCCTTTCTAGCTATCATCATTTAGACAAGTTAGAGCCTGCCGCTTACCTCCATCTGCTCAGCCTTGCACACTTTGTTGGTTGCCTTTTATTCTCCTCACTGCCACCCTAACCTCCCTGGGGAAAGGGAAAAAAAAATAGGCCTCTTATGCCTCTTCCCCATGCTCACTTGTCTGAGGCAACCTTTAGTTAGACCTAGAATCACTTACTTGATATGCTCCCACTTGCTCTCTGTGCCCAATCTTGCTACCCCTCCACATAGCAGACCAGCTTCTTGAGTACCTGAACCAGTACCAACTCCTCTATCCTGAACAACATGGCTTTCAACCAGGACACAGTACCATCACAGCATTACTGGAGTTCACAGGTTACATTCACCACTCCCTAGATCAAGGTCTTCTGGTAGGAGCAACAGTTATTGAGCTATCAAAAGCTTTTGATATGGTGCACCATGAGCTCCTTCTGAATCAGCTGTCTGCTGTTGGTCTCTCTCCAGAATCTGTTTCATGGTACAACAGCTATCTTCACAACCGATACCAAAAGGTTAGGCTAGGAGACACCACCTCTGTTAAGAGACCTGTCCGCTCCAGGGTGCCACGGGGGTCAATTCTGGGCCCCCTACTATTTAGTCTTTTCCTAAACCAACTGCTGGCCTCCTATCCGATCCAGATGCTCCTTTACACAGATGATGTGGTCATCTTCACCAGAAACACCCATCGGGAACAACTAACAGCACTACTCCAAAGGGGATTCTCATCTGCAGGGAAATGGTTTAAGGAGCATAGACTAATCATGAACTGTAAAAAAACAAAGACAATATTGTACTCCAGCACCCCGAGTAAGTTCGAAGCATTACCCCTTGCAATCAGAAATGAAAGCAGTGACACCCTGGGGCATGTCCAGTTTTTCAGATACCTGGGTATCACAATAGACTCCACTCTGTCTTATGTCTGACACATTGAGAACACTGCCAAAGCTATCAATACAAGAATAGGGATTCTTTACCACCATAAGCACTGCTTAACCAATGAAGCATTGAGTCTGGCCATCAACAGTTCAATAGTTTCCCTTGTCAATTATGGACTGGCTATCTATGGATCGGCAACTGACACCACTCTACAATGAATTTCCATCGTGCTTAATAAGGCGTGTTGCCTTCTCAAATGTGCTGCAAGAATCACACACACCTGTGACCTCTACTCACAAGCTGGTTGGCCCCAACTAAAGGAAAGAATAAGATACTAATCTTGCCTCCTTGCCAAGAAAAGCTCTCACAATCTACTACCAGTAGGGGTCCAGAAACTCCTAACCATGCACTCAAGCTCCCGTTTCCCAGGGAACTCCACCACCCAGATCTACAAAATTCCTAGACTCCGGACTGCCTTGGCACAATGCGCATTCTGCTACCATGCTCCTTACTGGACCAATATCTTATCACCCAACATTTCTGGTGCTGCAACTATTGGTGTTTTCAAATATAAACTATGACAGCACCTTATCTCAACCAGCAGCTGTGGCTGCCTCCACTAACACCCTAGCACTCTTATCTAAAGTCTAACATACTCATCTGATGTGACCTATCCTTAGCACTTTGGGTCACCACCCTATCTCACAACCTTTGCCACCTCTACCCCACCCATTCTGTATACTCCCCCCACTCCCTACCCACCCTCTAGTACCCTTACCACCATCCTTCTATCATCAAATGAATAACACTGAGAATTATCGAAGAGCTGCAGCAAAAGCAAACAAGATACTGGGCTGCATAACCAAGGGGATTACCTCCAGGAGGAGGGAGGTGATCCTCCCTCTGTATAGTGCCCTGGTTAGGCCGCATCTTGAGTACTGTGTGCAGTTCTGGAGACCCCATCTTAAGAGGGACATGGTGCTGCTGGAGAGGGTCCAGAGGAGTGCGATCAGGATGATTCAGGGCATGGAGGGTAGGCCCTATGAGAAGAAACAGAAATATATCAATCTGTATGCATTGGAGGAGAGGAGGGACAGGGGGGACATGATGGAGGTTTTCAAGTATGTGAAGGGGATAGATAAGGGCAGAGCCGGGGAAGTGTTCAGGCTTAAGAAGGGGGAACTATCAGGGGGCACGAGTGGAGGCTTGGGGGAGGAGAGTACAGAGGGGAGCACAGGAGACACTTCTTCACCCAAAGGGTGGTGGAGCCATGGAACGCACTGCCCAGGAGTCTGGTGGAAGAGAACACAGTGGAAGGATTCAAGAAGGGTTGGGACAGGTACAGGGGGATACTGAAGCCGGGGAAGACCACCTCTGAGGCTGGGGGGGGGTGGAGGAGCGAGCTCCTAGTAGGGGGCTATCTTCTGAGCAGACACGATAGACCACGGGGCCTATTCTGCTGGTTTTTACTATGATACTATGATCTCCTCTCATGCAACCCAGTAGGGTGCCCTAACTTTGACTCAGGCAAATTACTTGCTGCCTATGATCCTAAATTTGGTGTGTTCATTATAGGAACTTTGTCTAAAAATGTACTACTGTATTACTGTATCTTATTGTTACCCTGTCTAAAACATATACTACTGTTCTGATGTACCTTTGTCCTTGCAACTGACGTGGGACCCATAAATGAGCAACCGCTCACAGGTGTAATCCATGAACTCAACAAATAAATTTTAACAAAAATATTACAAATCTGTCCCTTCACAGACTGTACACCTTTTACTTCTGCAGTAACACAAGTTACTTACAAGCTTTCCCCAGACTGACAGGTAGGTTTCTAAGAGTGAGTGACAAGCAGACAGGCATGTACCCATACACGTGAAGAGATACTGATCTCCAATACTGGAAACTATATCGCAATTCAGTGATTTGCTGCTCAAAGTTCACAGGCAGACACACCACCCTTATCTGTTTGCACAATAGTCCTGCTGCAACAACTAGCAAGCTCTTTTGCAATGTCAGTGGCTAAACAAATTTGCCCAAATGCCTAGAACAAACGTCTAAATCGAAGTCTTCATTCCCGTGGTCCAGGCCTTGGAAAATACTGCCTGCTACCAACATTCTACAGCTAACATGTCCTCACTGCAGACCAACTTTCAGACTGGCACTCCCCCCAACCCCAATTCTAGTCAAGTCAGAAGAGAAGCTGTCAGTCAACGTTCTGGAGTTCAGGGCTTTAGTGCCATGTTTGATAAAGTACTTCCTATGTACTGTTGTTTCCATGCATTAGAAATAGCACTATCCCCTGCTGACAGGAAACTGCTAGATTGGACACCAAGATACAACTATTATGTTATGTCAGACCAAATAAATAATTTCTTCCCTCAAGACTTCCAAATGCTCCTTATAGCTGGGTTTAAAAGGTTGGTGTGGAATAACATTCTGTACACTATTGTGATATGCTGCTGCACTAGCGTGTGGAATAAAGCAGAGTTAAAAAATAAAAAAAAGACTTCCAAATGCTTTTTCTGAATTAGCAAGCAAATTTGTTTTCTTTTTAAGTTATATGTCAGCACAAGACCTGTGGTAAGCAGGACAAGCACAAAAACTGTCAGAGACTGAAATCCCCGCTGGAAATGGGAAAAGCACTAAGAATGAAACCTCAACTGTCAGATGGGGCTCAACCCTGACATTCTGTGGTCTCTGCCCTTGACAGGATGCTATTTTGCACCCTGTAATCTGCATCAGGCTACTCACTCAGAGAAGAGGGTATTGTTGAAAACAACGAGGAGACCAGCAAAACATGTCAGGTGACTGGGCGTTATGTTTGCATGTTCCCTGCTGGCTGTTTCTTTTTTTATGTGGATTCACATGGATCATATGGATTTTGCACTTTTTTCAACACAGGCGTGGACTACATGAATAAAGGACTTAAATGCTAATCAGCTGGTGAAGTGCTTGCAATCCTTCTGGCAGAACCTTTGTACCATTTGAAATTGTGGTGAATGATGCGAATACTGGCTCTGTGACTTTAAAAACACCATTTCTCTCAGCATATGCCGACTTGGTTTTGAAGTGGTGTTGGTCTCCTCGTTGTATTCAACAATAATCTCTTCTGATGTGTAATTGAGCTGTCACGCTCTATCCTTGGTGCTCGAGTTCTACTTTGTAACTGCTACTCACTCAGAGACTGGAGGTGGGAGGGATATTTAATACCCTGTAATCTGTACCAGGCTTTCCACACTTGGTGGTGATCATCAGCAATAAACTGCTCAGGTGGGCAGGTGGATAGCAGGTTCTTCTTCCATACAGGTCACTGCATATTCTGAACTGCTTCTCCACCTACCCCTCCCCAGGATGCATCTGGAAAGGACTTATTACAAGCTCAGTATGGCTTTCCTGGTAAAACTTTTCAAAATTAATAAAAAATAAATAAATGATGTCAGCGGGCCACACCACTACAGAAAACAGAGTTCCAAAAACTAAGCTGAGACAAACACGATGTCCGCCACTCAAAGGTACAAAGAAACAGGAGACGTACTGTATCTTTCATCAAGGGAAAAAACTCTACAAACATGTGAGAGACTACAACCCATTCCTTGCCCATCGGTTACTGGTGGTCACCAATATGCAACACTATGCAACAGTCACGCAGCAAATTTTTTTCTTTCTTTTCTTTTTTTTTTTTCTTTCAAGGGGAACAGTCAGCACAAAGGGCCCCCACACAAGTGTGGCCCTGGTCCCAATGTGCACTGGATGCTCGGATGTATAGGAAATGGGATTAGCAGCTGGATGAGTGAAGTGATTCTGCCACTCTACAGACCCTTTGTCTGTCCTTATGAACATATGAAGAGCCAGCAGAAGAAGACTACCTGGTTTATTGTGTCTGCTCAGTAAGTGATGCATGGTCTGGCCTTACAATTTAAACCAATGACCCTGCCCCCCGAACTGTCCCTCTCCCTCCTCCCCTTCCTTGGTCCCAAGGGTTCCCTTTGTGCTTGTCCCAGGTTCTCTTGAATGCTCCCACCGTCCTTACTGATACCACCTCCTCTGGCAGCTCATTCCAGGAGGACACCACCTTCTCTGTATAGAAATGCTTCTTTACATCCTTTCTGAATCCCTCCCCCCAAAATAAATTTCAGGTTGGGCCCCCTACTGGTGCTGTTGTCACTCATTTTAAAGAGACCTTCCCTTTTCACTGTTAATTCCCTTCATGTACTTGAAGGTCTCCATCATATCACCCCTCTGCTTCTTCCCTTCTAGGGAGTACATCCACAGGGCTCCCAGCCTCTCTTCATAGGACCTATCCTGTAAACCCCTCAAGTCATCTTGGTTGCTCTCTTCTGGACCCTGTCCAGCATGCTGATGTCCTTCTTAAGGTAAGGATGCCAGTACCTTATCCCATATTCTAAATGTGGTCTCACCAACGACCTGTGCAATGGTAAAATAACCTCGCTCCGCCTACTACTGAATCCTCTTGCAATACACTACAGCATTCTGTTATCCTTCGCCACTGCCTTTTTACACTGAGAGGTAAATTTCAGGACACTCATAATCAGAATCAAAGGCCTTGCTTAAAGTCCATGTATATGATGTCCATCGCCCTCGTGACCCAATCGAAGAACTCAATCAGGTTTGTTTTGACACGATCTGCCTGCCACAAACCCATGCTGTCTTTCATGCTGCAGACCATTCTCCTCTATGTACCTCACCAGCCTTTCCCTTAGTGTGGTCTCCATGAGTTTATATACTAATGAGGTCCGGCTGACTGGCCTATAGTTACCTGGGTCATCCTTGGGTCCACTTTTGTGGAGTGGCACCACATGTGCCATTCTCTACTCTAGCAGCACCACTCCACACTCCACAAATCTATTGAACAGAACAGCCAGTGACCCCGCCAGATCCTCCATTGACTCCTTCAGCACCCTGGGGTGCATTTCGTCTGGCCCTGGGGATTTGTCCACCCTCAGGGTCATCAGCCCCTCCCTCACTCTTTCAATCCCAGTTACCCCTAGAGTTTCTTCCCTTGTTCCCTTCCTCCTTCTCCCTTCCCGTGGCACCGGTCCATCCTTTTCCTTTGTAAAGGTGGAGCAGAAGTATTTGTTTAATACCGCTGCTTTGCTCCCATTTTCAACCTAACCACCCCCCTTCCTCAGTCTAACAATGCCATCCTTCTTGTCCCTCCTTTCCCTTATGTAGCGAAAGAAGGCCTTCTCCCCATTCTTTATTCCTTTGGCTATTTGGAGCTCTTTCTGTGCCTTTGCCTGCTGCACCTCCCTTCTTCCCACCTTAGCAAGCCTCCGGTATTCTTCCTCATCCTTTGCTGTTCTTCTGAATTTTCTATAGGCCGCCCTCTTTTCACTTACCACTCTGGCCACCTCCCAATTAAGCCAGCTTGGTGGTCTGGCTTCCAATTTTTTTCTCCTCATTTTGATACAGCTGCTTGTGGCCTTCTGAAGTACATGGAGTAATGTGTGCAATCCTGAAACTCGCAGCTGAAGACAAATGGTGCAGTTCCTCACAGCATGAGAAAGGCTCAGGCAGCAAACACAAAGTATGTGAGTGTCTTCACTAAATATTTTCAAGCTACTCCCAACAGAATTGAAGAATCGGAGGCTTCTTTGGAGTAGCCGATGACAGCATGGAATAATGACCAAAGTAAGTAAAGAATTGTAATTTGAATCGAACAATATCAACAAAGGTATTTCCTATAAATCTGATGAACAATTGACAGTGGAGGTAAAAACAGAGGTGGCATGAAATCACCCATGTTATATATGTGGTATATATGCAGTGCCCATGTACATTAAGGTGGACGGCCCCAGCTAGGCAAAAATTTCCTAGTGATACGGCTAACAGGTCCAAAAGTTTTGATACGGGGCAGATGTCCTTTAACAATATTGGCTGCTATAAGCAGAAATGGCTGATGTTGGTCACAAAAATACTTTTCCAGATGCAGCTCATTCAATTGAAGCAGAGTGATAGTGCAGCACCTCCCCAAAAAAAATGATTAACTTAGCTAGGAGGCCTAGAAATCACAAGACCACTACCGTCCCTGGCAGACAAACTGAATACAGAGCCTATCCTGAAAAAATAAATACTACCAGTTCAGAGATAGATACATCTCCACTACCCCCAGTCTTGAAAGATCTGTGTAAACATTACACTTTCTGGGTTGATATTTGGGTTCTTTGTTCCTCCTCCCCAACCACAAATCCAAATTATAAACATGAGTAGCTTCTGGCTAACCAATCATTATTAAAGATGCACAGTCATGGAAAGAAAGTTGGTCTGTTGTGCACTTCACAGGAAGCTGTGGTCTTACTGATTACACTGTAACACCGGCTACCCTACAGGCCTACAAAGAGACAGATGCATTGGTCGGCAGCATCTTTGCTAACAAAAGGCTTCCAGCGACACACAACAGCTGGATTTCTGCAATCTGTCTTTTTAGAGTGCTGACTGGGAGATAATTATGGGGTGACATATGACAGTCTGTAGATTGGGGAGAGAAGAAGAGACCTTGTCATGAAACCTAATTTAAATGTTACAACATAGTCCGGAAAGCTGGGGCGGAGAGGGAGCTGATGATCATTTCTTTTAGATAGTGTAGCAGTTTCTTTATTTGAGCTACCAGTACCAGGATACAGAACTGTCTTGAATTCCTGCTTGCTTCAGAGACGCCTCTCTGACAGCTGCCCTGTGTGCAGTTCTACATGAATGAGTTTTAGCAATTAGCATTTCCCAGAGTACAGGAAAAAAATGTACTTTTCCATCTCCCCAGACAAAGCTCATTTGACTGCTTGGCTTGTAGGCATCCACTCTGGCTCTCCTTTACACAGCAGGTTTTCTTAAATACCACACTGATAAGGTTTTTAAGTCCACGGTTGTCATGCTCTGCCCTTCCAGAGAGGCAAAGCACTCGCTGCAGTGAGAAATGGGCTTTGGTTACCCTTGTATAAGTTTCATTACATTTGCCAAAGAAAAGAGGAGGACATGCCTAGCTAGACTGTCCCCCACCCTTCAAACCAAGGCAGGCATCCAGCCAGATTCTGCCTTCATTACCTCACTTGGCAGATTGTTCCACTGCCCGTCAATAGTGTTGGTAAAAAAAAAAAAAAAAGAAAGGTTGCTCAACATCCCCCGTGTTGTAACTTGCACATTATAAGATACAGACCGTTCTCTTCCTATACCTCCACTTTGTGTGTGTGTGTGTGTGCGTTTGTAGCTGTGGATTTTTCTGTCACAAGTCATATTTGGCAGAGCTGCAATCTATTGAGCTTGAACGGGTAAGTCTTCATGTCTCAGTGGATCCAAGACAGCTCCCCACTCAATGGGTCAGGTGGCCACCAGGATATCCTAATATTATGCAGCCCCGATGGTTATCACTGTGGCCATTATAAACAATGGATATGCATGCACTACCTTAAGCGATATGGCCATTTGAAATGATCTGCTTACTCTCCAAGGAACAAGGGGCTACATCCCTCTCCAGTATCCTCCCCCACAGCAGGGCAGGGAGTGCAACTAGGGGAGGATGCGTGTGCGAGGGAAGAAATGGGGGGGGAGGGTGACATGGCGGTTCCTTATATACATAGTTTCACACTTCTTTTTTTTTATTATGTTTTTTCCTTCTACCCTGGCCCCCAGCCCGCCACTCCTTTAGGCTGCACATGTCCCGGATGCCTACCAGTCTCACCCCTGCTGCCAGTTCCCACATTATTTGTGTTCAAAGAGTTCCGGCCTATCCCTGCAAGGGGACCCCCTCCCACACGGGGAACAGCAGTAACAGACTCTGATCCCTCTGTAACTACAGGCTAGGGGGACGTAAGTGGTGTGCCTTGAGGACTGTGGTGTGGTGGGACAGAAAGCTATATCTCGCTAGGGCATTTTTCTGTCCCACACACCTCCCATTAATACACGTTGTAGCAGCAGTGTCCTGGGGCCGGGACGTCTGGCAGCGTGTGAACACCCATGGCAGCGCCAAGGACAACACCACAAGCCCCCACCAGGAGCTGCTGCGGAAGTGGTGCAGCGCAACCCCCCCCCCCCACACCAGGAGGGAAGCTTCTAAAGGATGCTCTGAACTCCCTCCCCGCCAACCTCCACTCCTGACATCTGGGCTCGGAGCGCAAACCCAGATCGCCAGCAATGCACCACTGCTCGGCGCCATGGAGTCAGCTAGTTTCACACTTTTAATAGGTTCATACCCCACAGCTGACAGTTGGAGGTTTGCAGGTACAGAGGATATGAATCCATAACAGCCATTCAGCTGGAAGCAGAAAACCCAACAGTATTTTGGCTCATCATCATCTGAATTGCTTAGCCCAAAGATACAGCTCTTCACGTAACCTTTCCATACTATCTGTGAACCTGAATCTGCTGTCTATGGGACTGCATTAATAGTTTGGCCACTTTAACAATGTTATTTGTAGTTAAATACTTCACAAAAAGCTCTTTGGCTAGTGACAGTTTAGATTCTGCCTTATTTTACACAGTCCAAAAGACACCCTTTTCTGGCCCTGTGCAATCTGTCCTCCTGTTGGCCGACCCTTTATGATCTCCAAAGTAAGTGTGAAAAACAAACAGCACCACACCGAGTCAGAATCTGAAACCTCAAAATGACTACGTCAGGAGACGTCAGATTAGAGGCCTATGACGTGTAAGAAGTGTGGTAACCGTGTGTAAGCAAACCTATAAACACATGATAGGGTGTGGTTATGCTGTAATAAGTACACACCCAGTGTGGGTTGGGAGATATGAGGCACAGCCGAGTGGCATGAACCAGCCAATAAGTGTGGTTATTACATTATAACTGCACAACCTGAAGTGTGTTTTTATGCTTATAAAACTGGGGGGGGGGGGAGAAGATTCCCAAACACTCAAAAGAAAATACAATGTAACTGACCTGTGAGACTATACTGTAATGATCTCATGGTCATGCGACCGGATTATACCAATCATAGTGCAGGGCTTTTAATGCCAATTTGCGAAATAACCAATGAGTATCAGTATCTAACCTGGAAATAAGGTCACTGATGGTTCTGGTGACGAATCAAGTGGTTGTTGGACTATCAATAAAACCCTGGAGATTTGTCTATTTATAATCAATATTTAATTTTTGTATGTAGGCCCAGATATTCGGATGCGCCCCGGCGCGATATTCAAAAGGGAAAAGTGCGCGGCACAAATCCCAATGTGCCGAAGTGCATCAGTAATGTATGCAGGCACAGGTAGTGGGGGCATGCCCATGCATAACCTGCACAGCCCGATGTTCAGCCAGCACAAAGTAACGCCCCAAAAAAGTGATGGCCACTCACAGGTGAGCTGCCACATTGCAGGGCGCAACATGGCAGCTGCCACCTGAGTTCCGGCTGCACCTGGCGGCGCCCCCCCATGCCCGATCATGGGCATTTGTATAAACAAAAAAGATTAATGTCCTATATCCCTGGTGGTACAGTGGACTGCTCTCTGCCCGATCGCAGGCATCTGTAAAAAAAAAAAAAAAAAAAGTCCTATATCCCTGGTGGTCTAGGTACCCCCCACCCGTCCACTTAGCCCCACCACCCGCTCCCCTCCCCGGTCAGCGGCAGGCAGCAGCACCCCACCCGCCTGCTGCCCCACCGCCTGACACCGGTGAGGGCTGCACGCCATTGGTTCACAGCCCGACACCGCGTGGGCTGCACGCATTGAACACAGCAGCTTGATTGAGCACGCCTACTGGTTCAGCTTGAACCAATGGGCGTGCAGCCCTACCGCGAGGTGTCATTGATGCAAGTGCAGGCGTGGTGGGTGCCGCCGCTGACCGGGGAGGAGCGGGCAGTGGGCTCAGTGGGCGTGGTGAGGGGGGCACCTAGACCACCAGAGATATAGGACTTTTTCTTACAGATGCCCGCGATCGGGCAGATAGCGGACTACTGGACCACCAGGATATGGACGAATTATTCTATTTTACACAAATGCCAGCGATCAGGCAGATGGAGTCCACTGGACCACCAGGGATATTGGAAGGGATCTTTTTAAACAAATGCCCGCGATCGGCTGCAGGGGCGTCGGTCCCGAAGGCTGCTGCCTGGCAGGGCAGGGCTTGTGCTTAAGCTGCCGGAATCGCACACCTGCATGTAATGAAGATACTGACATGCAAATGGCCCCATGTGCGCCTTGCATACATTATATCCCCATTTGCATGTCAACTTTGAATATCGCGTTGCTGTGCATGGCGCAATGAAACTTGCGCTGGTGCATCTCCATGCTCTGCTCTGGCCACTTGCGCTGGCACAGTGCCACTGCGCCATGCACACTGGGGGTGGCCAGGGTGCGATATTCAAAGCTGCTGAGCCATGGCGCAGCTCCTTTGAATATCGCTTAGTCCACACCCCTGCGCAGCCAAGCTGAGCTGCACCCAAGCTTGCGCTACAGCCTGGCGCAGTTTGAATATCTGGGCCGTAGTGTAATATAAATAAACAGTCTGTCGGAAAGGAGGAAGTAATGGGTGTTCTGCGGCAGAGAGAACATCAGAAATACATTCTGTGGATTCTATGGGAGAGTTGTGGATTGGGGGAGAAAGAAACCGTAGCTGGAAAGTGGGAGAGAGGAGCAGTTTGACTTCACATTGATGTAATAAATGCTATTGCAAGTAAATGGTTACGCTCCCCCCTCCCTTGCTGTACATAGAGTTCCATCCTAACTAAAAAGCTGTTATACCACAGTTCAAGGGGCCTAGAACGCTGCTGTACCCCTGTGGTATAACAGTTTTTTTTGTTTTGTTTTTTAATTAGAGCGTAAAACTATGCCACCAGCAGTTAAGTGAAGATTTCCTGGGAAGGAAAAATAAAACAGCCTTTTATTTTGTTTTAAACCATAAACTATACAAAATGACACGTGGAGGTGATGGGGCGAACCAGCGGAGGTGCTGGGGGTGAAGACAGTGGCAGGGTTCAAGAAGGCATGGGACAGGCACAAGGGAAATCATAGTGGAAAGGAAGGAGGGGAGGGGAAGGGAGGGACAAAGAGCAGTAGATCAAGTACGGTCTGTGGTAACAATGTAGATAGGGGAAAAAGGGCAGACAGGGTAGGCCAAGCGGTCCTTATCCATCAAATTCTATGTTTCTATGGCCAATTATACACAATTCAGGTGCATTTCTATCACTAAGGTTCTGGTTATATCAAGGACCTCTCAAGCACTGCTCCAGAGTGCCCTACGATGTCATCAGAACTACTCAATGAAACACAGCCTTGTTGTGCATGGTTGCCCATACATAATTCTTTATGTATTCTATTTGGCAACTCGAAAGGGGCATGACATGGGCACACACACATGCTTTTAAATCTGTACCGCTGACTCACATCTTTTAATCCCAGGCAACGACTCAGAGAAGTTAGACACCTGTACCACCATTACTATGGAAACAGATGCTTGCGTCTGTCTCTAACTTTGCTGGGCTACCAACTCAACGCAAAAAGATTTGTGAATCATAGAATCTTTTCATAGAAGCGTGTTGGCAGAAAAGGACCATACTAGCCCATCTAGTCTGCCCTTCCCCCCCCCCAACACCTCCCCATCCCTGCCATTCCCCGCCCCTCCCGATACTCAGCCCCATATGCTTGTCCCATGCCCCCTTGAATTCTTCCACCGATTTAGCCCCCACCACTCAGTCTGGTAGTCTATTCCAGGGCTCCACCACCCTCTCCGTGAAGAAATGCCCTCTCACATTGACCCTGTATCGTTTTCTTTGCAGTCTGAGGCTGTGCCCTCTAGTTTTGACCCCCTCCTTCCTCTTACGTAAACCCTCTTCTCCCACTTTATTGAGCCCCTTTCCATATTTAAAAGTTTCAATCATGTCTCCCCTTTCCCTCTTTGTCTCCAGCATGTATAAATCCAGCTCCTTACACCTCTGCTCATATGACGTTCCCTGCATACCCTGCACCATCTTGGCTGCCCTTCTCTGAACCCTCTCTGACACAGCTATATCCTTGCGGAGATGTGGCCTCCAGAACTGGACCCCATACTCCAGGTGTGGCCTCGCCATTACTTTGTAAAGGGGTATTATTACCTCCCTCTTTCTCCTAGTGATGCCCCTGCCTATGCATACCAACATTCCACTGGCCTTTCCCACCACCCTGCTACATTGGATTCCTACCTTAAGGTAGTAGTTTAGATTTTAAACAAAGTAAGGTACAAGGAGAAAACTGAGGTGTTTGCCAGTTGTGTGATGGTGGGGAATACTGCACAGAACTGATCAATTACTACCTTTTGCATTTACATAGCAGATTTGTACCCACGTTGCCAATATGGCAAGATGGATTTTTGTCCTGCAAGGGGCAGCTGTATGTGTGCATACATTTACTTGATCTCCCCATCCACCTGACCTACTGATGAGAAGGGCTAAAGGTACAAGTCCTCAAGTGTGTGTGCTGGTCAACTAAAAATGTGTAAGAATGCTCTTCGCTAATGAGTGGAGGAAGATTATTATTTGAATAGAAATGACAAGAATTTTCTTACTCATTTTAGAAAGAAAATGGATTCCTAGTCACAGCTACCTCATTCATCTAGCTGAGAATTACAACGGCTCGCTTCTAAACATTCCTGATGTCCTTTCTGAAGCGCTGCATAGCCGTGTTCATATGGCACTGCTGTGGATCGATTCAATGCATCACCTCCTCGATTGTTTTCAGGCGTTTTCACTAGTATTCCGGTGTTGGTGGGGTGGTGGGAGTTTGGGGACGTTGCTGGATGCTGCACAGCTAGCCATGCCTAGAACACATCCTCAGCCCAGTTGTAAACAGAAAGCCAGCAATTTTAAAGTTTTAGTTGTCATTTTCCCTACTTTTACCCATGATTTTCAGTATTCTGCAGCCACAAACAATTTTTTAAATCAGTTGTCCTCACTATATTTGCCCACATTAAGGGTAGTTTCATTCATCAGTTTACATTCTTTCATTTGTCAACTGTCAGAAATTAAATTTTTTTTGCAGTGATCCTCCTTCTGCAGCTGCAAGTAAGCCCCAACGTCTGTCTCCAGCGATCACTCCAGGCAAGAAAATCTGTACAAGTTCATAGCATCGGCACATCTGTATCGTGGGTATGATCATCACAAAATCTTTCTGATTTAAAAATGCTGCATGTCTCCTCAGTGATCACTGGACCTTTGATTCAGAGAAAATACATAGTTTAACATGCTGGCTTCTGAAAACTTACTGGTGGGAGTACAAAACAAGTAAATATGCCCTGTGTCAGTGGACAGTAGATGAAAACACCTTACCAATAAATGCAAAATGTGGGACAGGAACAATCAGACAAAAAAATGCCACAACACTGTCAGGATACAAGGCCACCAAAGACTTCCACGTTCAGGCTAACTTCCCGTGTATGCAGAATTGCAGCCGGGTGGGGGTGGGGGCGCAAAGTGCACACTGGGAAAAGCATCTAGTGCCATTGCAGCTGTTGACAGCAGTCACATGGCCAGAGAAAACTCCTATGGCAGAACGCGATCCCAGGGAAAGAGGGATCGTGTCCATATCACTATGCTGCTTGAAAACTGTACAACACGTGCATTCATACAGGAACAGCAACAAACATGCTGGTGTGTGCCGCCGGAATTGACCGATTTGTGACCATGTGAACGGGGCTAAAGACCACTTCTGCCAGTAAACCCTAGCACAAACATTTGCATTAAGCGTATAGTCCATAACAAACAGGGATTAACAGATTACCTTTCAGTGATAAAAACATCTCAGAGCACTTGACAACCCTAAAGTAGGCAGATTATTATCCCAGTCATTAGCACGAAGAGCAGTGAATCTCGACACAACCAGACTGAATCCTGCTCTCTGACCCTCAGCAGGTCACTTAGCCTCCCTGTGCTTATCCTTAGTTACCGCTCCCCAGTCTATGCGTCTACGTTCAGTCTACGTTCTATGTAAACAGTCTATGTTTTCATCTCCCAGTGCATCTAAATGGTGTCAAATGTCTCTCCCCTTCCTCTCCAGGACTGCAGTTCTTTGGGAGATTTTGTTTTTAATGAAAGGTGCTGTATAAAACAAAATTCTTCTCTCTCCTTCTTTAGAAACCAGTGAACTCGGGCACTGATAATACAGTGACTTTAGGCAAGTCAATCTGTGTATCCTGTATTATCCGCCACATACAGCAGGCACAGAGAACTGCAGCACGAGTTTGTCTGTCTCCTATCTAAACTGAAGATGTTGCTCCACTACTCCCACATCTTTATTAATGCAGAAGCCATCTGAAAATAGCCCCCAATCTTGAGCGAACTGTGGCAACAGGGTACATTAACAGTACATACTGTGCTTACTTTTACAATACTGAAGGTTAAGGTTGCCGGTGAAGCGTATTGTTAGTGCAAACACAGGGTTGATACTGTAAATACAGATATACTATAAAAAGCAGTGCTGTAACAAAAGAGGGTTATTTGGCATAGCATCTTGTCACTATTTAAGAACAAAAAACAATAAACAGATTTTTCTTAAATATTATGTGTGTTTGGTTTTAGTGCAAAGCACGCTGCTTTGCACTCAACTTAGGGGAAAACTACAGAAAAAAAATGCTATGCTGAACTGGCTACAGACTTCAGCTGAAGATGGCTTTAAGTTTCTCTGACCTCTAATATGTGATAAGGAACAGCTGGGATACCATATGGGCATTCTGCTTGTCTGTGTGCATTCTTAGGGTAACAGAACTGTAAACTGAGGGTAAGCAGTTCTGGCACCGTAAAAATTAAACTGAACATACTCCTATACCCACAACTGTTATCTCGATTGTCCCCATAAACTTGAGACCGTATGCTAACAAAAAAACAAAAAACAAACAAAAAAAAAAAACCATCTGGCCCAGAGGCAGCAGTCGGTAGTGCACTGCATAGCTACATGGAAGACATGGGACGGAGTCTTTGTCCTAACCCGCACTGGCTGCCAATGCAGCACCTAGATTTTGACTGAAACTTGATTTGGGCCAGTTAGATTTCTAAACGGTTAGTAATGGCATAGTCCCCAATTTGATCCAGTCACATATTTCTGTTGTTCTTTTTATTCTGATAATATAACTTTACACCCCTTTATCCTAGCCATGACCCCTATCTGCCTGGCCACCGCTCCTGAACCTTAGCAAGCACATTTCCTGTGCCGCAGGTAACCCCCCTCCAGTAACTCTGTTTGGTGGCAGGGACTCCGAGCGCTGTACAGACAGGTGGCACAGGACGTGAGCATGCTGCAGCCCCATTCTGTTGGACCAGGGTTCTTCTTCCTGTGTTTCCTGAGCAGCCAGCTGATAATGCATGTCAGGTGTGCACATCATTAAGCCCAGATCTCCTTACATAGATACACAGACAGTCTCGGCAGGTAAGGGCCTACATCCCACCCAGTCTGCCCACTTGAGCTTGTAAGTTCACTTTATGTTTTCCTAGAAGTCTGTTGCCCCTTATCCCCGACCTCCAGAATTCCTTTATGTCTATCCCATGCATTCTTAAATCCTGTGATTGTTTCAGTGCCCACCACTTCCTCTGGCAGGGTGTTCCACTTGTCCACCACTCATTCTGTGAAGATATTCTTCCTCATGTTTCCTCTGAATCGTCCTACCTCCAACTTCATCCCATGCCCTCTCGTCCTGGAACTTCTTTTTTGCTGGAATATAGTATATGTCTGCACCCTGTTCCTCTATGTAAGATACTTGTATGTCTCTATCATATCCCCTCTCTCCCTCCTCTCCTCCAGGAAGTACATATTCAGGTCCTTCAACCTGTCCTCATAGGCCTTGTGATGCAATCCATGTACCATCTTTGTTGCCCTCCTCTGAACCTTCTCTACCCTGTCTATGTCCTTATGTAGGTATGGTCTCCAGAACTGTACACTGCACTCCTGGTGGAGCCTCACTAGTGTCTTGTATAGCGGAATTATGACCTCCCTTTTCCAGCTGGTGATGCCCCTGCCTATGCATCCTAGCATCCTATTCGCTTTACCTGCTGCCTTGTCGCACTGATTCCCTACCTTGAGGTCACCAGAGATGATAACCCCAAGATCCCTTTCCCTGCTTGGTGCATGCTACAGTCGTGGCCAAAAATATTGGCATCCTTGCAGTTTTTTCTAATAATGCACCATTCCTTCCAGAAAATTGTTGAAATTAAAAAATATTTTGGTATCCACATATGTATTTCTTTGGTTTGCAGTGGAATAAAACACAAAAAGCAGAAAAATTTACTAAGTCTTAGCTTATTCCACACAGAAATCCTTAAATGGCCCAGACAAAATTATTGGCACCTTTTAGAAGTAGTTAGAAATAATTAGATTTCAATCAGGTGATTCTCCTTCACTTTGGAACCGAACTCACCTGTGGTGAGTTGCAGGTGCCTGCAGTATAAAAATCACTCATTCAACCAGTTTGAATAGAGAAAAGGACTCATTCTCCTGTTTTGTGTCACTGTGTATACCGCAATGAGCATAGAGAAAAGAAAGACAGCCAGAGAATTGTCTGAGGAGGTCAGACAGAAGATTGTAGCCAAACATGGACAATCTCAAGGCTACAAATCAATCTCCAGAGACCTTGATGTTCCTGGTTCCACCGTACGTAATGTTATCAGGATGTTTAAGGCCCATGGCACTGTCGCCAACCTCCCTGGACATGGCCGCAAGAGAAAACTTGATAGAAGATTGCAGCGCAGGATTGTTCAAATGGTGGAGAAAGCACCTCGATCAACTGCCAAACAGATTCAAGCTGACCTTCAGACACAAGGTACGACAGTTTTAACTCGCAACATCCGTCGCCAACTCAATGAAAGGGGGTTATATGGTAGTAGGCCCAGGAGGACCCCACTGCTGAGAGAGAGACATAAGAAAGCCTGACTGGGGTTTGCCAAAACACACCTGAACAAGTCAAAATCCTTCTGGGAGAATGTCCTGTGGACAGATGAGACCAAATTAGAGCTTTTGGTAAAGTACATCATCTCTATGTTTACAGAAAACAAAATGAAGCCTTCAAAGAAAGAACACCTTTCCTACAGTCAAACATGGAGGAGGTTCAGTGATGTTTTGGGGTTGCTGTGCTGCCTCTGGCACTAGGTGCCTTGAACGTGTGCATGGCATCATAAAATCTGGAGATTACCAGGCCATTTTGGAGCGCAATGTTGAACCCAGTGTCAGAAAGCTGGGTCTCCGTCGAAGGTCATGGGTCTTCCAGCAGGACAATGACCCCAAACACACTTCAAAAAGCACCCAGGAACAGAAACATAGACTTTGACGGCAGATAAGGACCACTTGGCCCATCTAGTCTGCCAATTTCCCTACCTACAGGATAGGCTGCAGAGCCTAGTTAACCAACAGCCTATTTCTTCCTACCCCCCACAAGAATTGCCTTATGTCTGTCCTATGCATTCTTGAATTCTCCCACAGTTTTAGACCCCACAACCTCCTCAGGAAGGCTGTTCCATGCATCCACTACCCTCTCTGTGAAATAATACTTCCTCACATTGCCCCTGAACTGCCCCCCATCTTTAAATTGTGTCCCCTTGTTCTTGCACGTCTCTTTTTCTGAAAGATGCTACCCTCTTGGACTTTGTTGATTCCACTGAGGTACTTAAAAGTTTCTATCATGTCCCCCCTCTCCCTTCTTTCCTCAAGGGTATACATATTAAGCTCCTTTAGTCTCTCCTCATACGGCTTCTCTTGCAAACCCTGCACCATTTTAGTTGCCCTCCTCTGGACTGCCTCTATCCTGTCTATGTCCTTGCGGAGATGGGGTCTCCAGAACTGGACACAGTACTCCAGATGGGGTCTCACCAACTGTCTGTACAGAGGGATAACAACTTCCTGTTTTCTGCTGATGATGCCTCTCCCTATGCATCCCAGTATACCCCCAGCCCTCCCTACTGCCTTCTCACATTGCTTGCTAACCTTAAGGTCATCTGATATGATTACCCCCAGGTCCCTTTCCTTTTTTGTTGTTGTTACTACCCCCCAATTGTGTATTCTTCCCCTGGGTTCTTGTTTCCCAGGTGCATTATTTTGCACTTCTTTGCATTGAATCCAAGCTGCCATACTTCTGACCACTCCTCCAACCTTGCCAAGTCCCTTCTCATCCTTTCCACGCCTCCTTGTGTGTCAACCCTGTTGCAGATCTTTGTGTCATCTGCAAAGAGGCATACTTTTCCTTCCAGTCCCTCAGCAATGTCACTTATGAAGACATTAAAAAGGACTGGACCCAATACTGAACCCTGCGGTACCGCACTAGTAACCCCTCTTTCTTCAGATTGGACTCCATTTACAATTACCTTCTGTGTCCTGTTGTCCAGCCAATGTTTTACCCAGGCTACCACCCTGGGACCCACTCCCAGGCTGGTTAATTTGACTATTAATCTTTTGTGTGGGACTGTGTCAAATGCCTTGCTAAAGTCTAGGTAGGCCATGTCCACAGCCCCTCCCTGGTCTACTACTTTGGTCACCCAGTCAAAGAAATCTATTAGATTCATCTGACATCTGGTTCAAGACAAGACGCTGGACTGTTCTGAAGTGGCAGCAATGAGTCCAGATCCAAATCCCATTGAAAACCTGTGGAGAGATCTGAAACAGCAGTTGAGAGAAGGCACCCTTCAAATCTGGGAGAACTGGAGCAGTTTGCACAAGAAGAGTGGGCCAAACTGCCAGTAGAGAGGTGCAGGAAGCTCATCCATGGCTATAGGAAGCAGTTGATTGCAGTTATTTTGACCAAAGGCTGTGCTACCAAATATTAAGTCTAGGGTGTCAATAATTTTGTCAATGCCATTTCTTTTCATTTTCTGATTTAAAAGGATATATTAAATTCTGAATCAAAAACAAAGGTTCTGTAATATTAGCAGAGAAATATAGAATTGTGGAGACCAAATACTGTACTGTTGTTAATTTTAACTTATGTTTAGAGGAATTGTGAATTATTTGAAAAAGTGCAAAGGCGCCAATATTTTTGGCCACAACTGTATATCCTCACCGCCCAAATTGATATATTGGGCCAGGGTTTTGTGCCCCATATGCATTATCTTGCACTTCTTTGCATTGAATTTCAACTGCCAAACCCTGACCATTCTTCAAGTTTCCTTCCCACTGCCAACGCCATGCGGTGCTCCTGCAGCAGGGAATCAAAAGGCCTTCCACCCCAAGGAGGCAATCCCTCCCCCCAATGCCTTAGGCTTCCTCCCAAACCGGGGTCACTGGGATTGCAAGCAACAATGATGTTGATGCTATACTCTGTTGTTCTGACTGTGACAATCCCCAAACCAAGCTGATTTTGATCCAATGAAACAAATAGGTTTTTTTTTGTCTGGGGGGGATTTTAAATACAGAATATACCTGTTTAATTAACCAAACCACTTTTTTTGTTAGGAAAAAATGTATTTTAGTGGTACCAAGAGTCCAAATTAATTAGGAACACACTAGTACACATAGTTTAAAACTTAGCCCTGTGTACGAGACTTGGTGTGTGATGCTAGCAGGCACTGCACTGCCTAGGATTGGGGGTCTGATCTTGTTTTTGTTTTTTCAGTCACACAGACTCACAGCACACCACCATGCTGTAAACCGAAGTGGACACCTTGACAGGTGGCTTAGCAGGAAGCAAGCACGACAGGTGATTTTCTGTTTGTTTTAAGGCTGCTTGTGTGTCTCAGCATGCCTAGTGGGGCTGGGGGTAGGAGGAAGGATTCCAATCATAGCAATGGGGCAGAGGTAGGATATTGACTTCTTCAGAGTGCCTGCATGCAGTCACTCACCTCACACTCATGGATGGAGTCAATGTCTCTGGGCTATTACTGTGACTGGCACCGCTAGCAATAAAAACACAGAAACAGAGAATCTGTTGGCAGAAAAGGACTGCTCGTCCAACCCACTCTGCCTAGTCTGTTTCTGCAGACCCTAAGTAGTCTCCAGCAACACTCCCTCCCTCCTCCATGCCTATTTACTAACATTCCCTATGTCTATTCCATGTCTGGGACTTAGCAGGTCTTCGGAAGAAAACAACTGAATTGTGCCTTTGTGAATGAGGTCAGGCTCAGGTGCCCAGGGAGAAAAGGAGGACCTAGGGTGGGTGGGTGGGGGTGTGTGTGTGTGTGTCTGTAGTGGGGTCCTCAATGAACTGATACTGAGAGTACAGTCAATAGCACATAAAATTAGTAAAACTCTGGTAACTTGCAATAACTGATAGTGTGATTGTCAGTGGCTCAGCAGGCTGTGGGTTCTATCCCCACACCAGGCCCTTGGGTTAAATCGTAATACGAACACTGTGATGCAGCATGAGTGGTGTGCTGCACTCCTGAGGTGCCGTCTTTCGGATGAGACGTTAAACCGAGGTTCTATCTATCTGTTCTGGTAGTAGTTCAGGTGGATGTTAAAGATCCCATGGAAGTTCTTGAAAAGAGCACAGGAATTTGCCCGGTGCCCTGGCCAAATTTCCCCCTTTCATTTAAAAAAAAAAAAAGATAACACCAACAGCTTAATCTGGTTCAGTGTAAGTTGGCATTCATCTGTATCCCCATCCCCAGAGACAAGGCTGAAAACAGGCAGAATTGTCTAGTCCTCCTTTTCAGGTCAACAAAAACTGAAATAATAAATCTATCTTAGGCGACCAATTAGGATAGCGGAGGTATTTGTTTGAGTTTTGCTCTGGAGAGTGCCTGTGGCTTGGGTAACACTATATGGCAAATGCTGTTCAGCAGCATTCAGAGCCCAGAATTGACGATGGGGTCGGAGTCTGGATGACAGACATAAGAGAGAGTACAGATCTTTGGCACAGTTCACATTTTGTCACAGTTTAATTTCAATTATTTTAATCATGTTTTTGACAAATGCAGATAACTTGACTTTGGTGCTTATAAATACTACCAAAAAAAAAAAAAAAAGTACATTTCCTCAAGGGGTATGAGCATGATTTATATGCCAGAAATGATCTGTGCCATTACACAGGGAGCTCTGGTTTGGTGTTACAACACTGTATTGGTATCACTTCTAATCATATTTAACTGAACACAGTCTTTAGGCTCATTCACACAGTGAGAATGTTGGATCGCCACTGTGTAGATGGTTGCAGCCAAGTGACCTGAAATGCTGTGGAGCAGCGTTCACACAGCACAGCTCTAGAACGCTGCAGGTGCTACAAGAGAAGTTCCAGCATTTTGAGGAGGGTTCCAGTGGGGGTGCAGTCAGCGAGTGGACGGATTGGGACAGTGGGGACAAGAAGACGCCCTGGGGCAAAATGGGTTCACGAGAGGGGTCCTCCCTGCCTGATTCCCATACCCAAGGGCTCTGCATGCGGCAGGCAGGTGGCTCGGTCTTCACCAGTGACTCATCCTACTTGGATGGAGTTATGCAATGCCAGGTCCATTAAAAACAAGACTGCTATAATAGCTGATCTTGTTGGGTCATTGGACCTGGCGTGCATCACCGAGACCTGGCTGGATGATAATGCTGGCCCTGTTTTGGCTTCAGCTATACCAGCCGGGTACTCGGGGATACACCGTCCAAGGTTGGATCGTAGGGGTGGGGGAGTGGCTATCTGCTTTAGAATGGAACTGAACTTGATGGAGGTACCAGTGAGAATTACCAACTCCTTTGATGGTAGTGGGTGAGGGTGTGGGGTGCAGGATTCTTCTCATTTACCGTCCACCAGGTAATGGGAATGTTTTCCTGCGGGAAGTTGCGGACTTCATTGTCGACATGACATTGGGATCCTCCAGATGGCTGATCCTGGGAAATTTCAATGCCTGGGTCGACGATGAACTCTCGCAGTTTGGTCAGGACTTCCTCCAGCTGATGAATTAACTGGGCTTCACACAGGTTATTTTCTCCTCAACCCATATAGATGGTCATTCTTTGGACTTGGTGTTCCTCCTGGGGATGGAGATATCTGACTTGGTGGTGGAACCAGTTGGGTGGTCTGACCATCACACCATTCGGTTCAGTTTCCTGGCCCCCTGGTAGGCCGGCCCCTATGGAGATGGTCCGGTACCACCCTTTGAGGGGTGTTACCCTGGAGGGTCTGATGGCAGTGCTGGACCTATCGAGTCTACCGAGTGAATGCATGAATCCTGGGGGCCTGGTTCTTGCCTATAATAAGGCAGTAGTTGGGGCCCTGGATTCCACTGCTCCTGTTCGAGTTTGTCCCCTCACTCATCGTCCAAGGTCTCCTTGGTTTGATGAGACCTTGAGGGAGTTGAGGAGGGTGGGAAGAAGGCTTGAGAGGTGTTGGCGGAAGTCGGGTCTGGAGTGCGACAGGCTTAGTTTTATGGACCATTATAAGGTCCATCAATCAGCAATTACCCGTAACAAGGCAGAATTCCTGTCCAGAGAAATTGCTGCTGCGCAGAATCGACCAGCCCAGCTCTTCTGGACTGTGGACAGATTGTGCAATCCAATCTGTCTTCAGCCAGAAAGTGCTTTTTCACAGGAATGGTGTGAGGAGTTTGCTCGATTCTTTGCAGATAAGGTTGCCACAATCAGGTCTGACCTCCTCCTAACTCTCTCAAATTGGAGTTGTGGTGGTCGGCAGGAGATGTCGGACACTGGGTTTGTGTAGTTTGACTCTGACCTACCCACAATCAATGACATAGTGATGACTGTCCAGTCACTGCGACTGACCAAATGTAGTCTGGACCTGGGCCCCACATGCCTTTTAGTAGGATGTGTGGATAAAAATCCGCCCAGTCCTTGCCAAGATAATCTGGTTGTCATTGGAGATGGGGATCTTTCCTGATCCCTTGAAGGAAGCCGTGATTCGGCCCCTTCTTAAGAAACCTTCCTTGGACCCGGACTGTCTGGTGAACTACAGGCCTGTCTCTAGCCTACCTTTTGTGGGTAAGGTTATTGAGAAGGTGGTTGCGTCACAGCTGGATGATCATTTGACCAGCCACAATGTCTATGATTCTCTCCAGTCTGGATTTAGGAAGAGACATAGTACCGAGACGGTCCTTGTTCATATACTAAATGACCTCCTAATAGCGAGAGATCGAAAGACCTGTTCCATCTTGGTCCTTCTTGATCTCTCTGCAGCATTTGATTCCGTTGACCATGGAGTGCTATTGGAGTGCCTGCGGTTTATCTGTGAATTGTCTGGTTCGGTCCTCAGCTGGTTTCGATCATTACTCGAGGGTAGGACTCAGAGGGTGGTGTCCAGGATTTTTTCCTTGGCATCACTCCCCCTATCCTCTGAGGTGCCGCACGGCTCAATTTTGGCGCCCATGTTGTTTGCAGTATATATGCTGCCGTTGGGAGTGATTATAAGGCGGTACGGCTTGAGTTTCCACTGCTATGCAGATGATACTCAGCTGTATATGTCCTTTGTGCCCGGCCAGGATGATGCTGTCTCGGTCTTTAACAACTGTCTCACCGAGATCCTGGATTGGATGACTGTGAGTTGGTTGCGGTTAAACCCTGAAAAAGCTGAGGTGCTGGTTGTGGACCCAGGCCATCGGGAGGTGGGTTTGCTGACAGGATCACCTTCGGGTCTTTGGCTTGTGGGTGTCCAGTTAGCTATCTCAGACCGGGTGTGGAACCTGGGTGTTATATCTGATGACTGCCTGACCCTTAAACATCAGGTGTCGGCTGTTGTCAAAACTTTCTTTTACCATCTGAGGAATATAGCCCGGGTGAAGCAGCTGGTTCCTGCTGATGATCTTTCAGTGATGGTCCACGCCTTCGTTACCTCCCGCCTGGACTACTGGCCGCTTTACCTAGAGCTACCGGGGGTAGATATCCACTGCTTGCAGCTAGGGCAGAATGCGGCGGCCAGGCTTCTGACTGGTACTTCTAGGACCAGTCATATAACGCCTGTCCTCTGCAGACTGCACTGGCTGCTAGTATTGTGGCGGATCACCTACAAGGTCGGTTTGCTGACCTATAAGGCCCTACATGACCAGCGACCTAGTTACCTGCAAGATCTTCTTCATTCCTATGGCCCCCCCCCCACACCCTCTCCGATACACCGATGAGGGATTGCTAGAGATTCCCAGGGTCTGTCTGAAGACATCTGGGGTCAGATCATTTAGTTTTATGGCCCTGACCCTGTGGAATTCTCTACCTCATCGGGTGCAAGATTGCCTGACCGTCCAAAGTTTTAAATCGGCATTAAAAAAAATCTTACCTATTTAGCTTGGCTTACCTTGATTTCTAAGAATGTTTTAATGATCGATTTTATTATACTGTTTAATTTTATGTATTTGATCTATTTATTGTAAAAGCGCCTTGGTTTTGGAAAGGCGCTTTTAAAAAATAAAGTTGGATTGGATTGGATTGGAACAATACTACAGTGGAGGGGGTCTTCAGACCCAAGTTCAGCCAAAGGTAGTTTTAGGTACATTAAGCACAGCTGAACTCAGGCAAGTAGTTCTTTTAAAAAAAACGAAGTCTGTAAGTTGAGAAAACACGGTCCCATAGTGGAGCCATGACACTGGGCAACGTACTGGATGGTGCTGGCTATTCACACAGCCAAGCAAATCAGTGCAAAACTCCTACTCCACTGCACGATCCCAAGAAAACGGGGATCGTGGGCACAACAGAATGCAAGTGGAAAATGGCAGAATGGTGGCGTTCACGTGCACGAGGCACCAATCTGGGTGCTGTGCACCACCAGCACCGATTCAGAATATACAGTGTGAACGAGCCTATAGGTTCCGTGTTCAAGCCACAATCACTGGGGGGCAACAGAGTGTGTGTGTGTGTGTGTGTGTGTGTCTTTTTCTCTCTCTCTCGTAACCACAGCAATCAGGTAGTGAGTGGGACTCAGCAGGCCTACAGAAGAAGACATCGATTTGTGCCTTCTGTGACTGAGGTCTGGCGCCCAGGCAAGAGAGAAGAGGAGGATCTAGGGACAAAAACATGACACCCACTGTGTGGCTGCTGGAACATTGGAAACATCTCCTATTGGAATAACTGGAGCAGAGCATTGGACACTAGCTTGTCACATAGTGCATCTGCTAATGCTCAGTCTCGTCTCCTGAGATTGTTGATGTTAAATTGAGTGGATATTACAATTCACCAAGAAATGGAAGTGTGCAGCCAGCCCGGTGGCGCTGAGGGTTGGCGCTGGGCCTACACACCTCGCCACAACGTCGGCGACTCAGGTTGGGAAGAGCCCAGGCCGTCAGGGTTCAGCAGGGGAGGGGAAGGATTGAGCGTCCAGAGGACAGCTCTCCTCTCCCAGGAGGGTGGGGGATTCCAACTTGGCACTTGTCTGGCCTCTGGCGGAAGCCGGAGGCACAACAAGCACACAAGCACACAGAGAGGGTTGGGAGTGAGGACGTCGGTGGGGATGCCTTGACGTCTGGGCGCAGTCACTCCCTTAGAACAAAGGGAAAAAGACACCGGAGTGCCGAGGGGAAGGAGCGCTAGGTACAGGCCCTGATGACTGCTGCCTGTCTGACCGCCGGAGGGGTCCCAACGACAGTTGATTGATTGGGGTGTACAGGCCCCACCTAAAGTACCTGCCTGGAGATACAGCCACGGCTCCATAGAGGAGTCTACGGATTTCAGGTAAGGCAGCAGTGGGGTGTTACCCTTAGCGACTCCCAACAGAACGGGGCTCCGGTGTCGAGAGGAGAGGAGACAGATAAATCACAATTTAAAAAAAAAAAAATGGAAGTGTGCGTTCCTCCAAAAGCATTTAGCAAAAATGTTAAGTTAAAAACATGATCTGCTATTTCAATTCCAGAGTGATTCAAAGGAATGTTCTTGCAGTTCCACATTGGTAGCATGTCAACTGAGTGAAGATAAAATAGCGACAAGTCATTTCAGTGGCTGCACATATGGACAAGCACTGAAAAGGTGACAAATGCATTCCCTCCCCTTCCCGAGGTGCTATGACCTCGGAGCTGGTTATTTTAGTAAGAGGGTGCGGAGGGCAAAGCTCCCCACAAAGGGGGGATGGGGGGTGATGTCCCCCACAAAACAAGCACTTGCCAAATTGTCGTCATGTTGGTGCTCGCCCATATGTATGGGCGCAGTAATTGCAGTCGCTGAAATGTCATCGTCGTAATTGCTCTATTTTAACTTTGTTCAATTGACATGGAACCTTTCACATGCTGGCATAAACATATCACTACTCAAAACATGTCTGACTACAAGCCTAGAATATTTGTGTGTTTGTGTGTATGCGTGTGTGTTGTCTCAAGATCTTCACATTCCTGAATGCAAAGAATGTTCAAGTACTGTATATGCTCAGAAATGCCTTCATGCCTGACAAGGTAAGAAAAATAAAAGTAAAGAGCACAGCATATTCTTCAAAAGCAACTTGAACTGCACACATTAATAAAATTACAGCTGCACAAGGCATAAAATAAGTGGATCTGTGTCGCAATTCACCAAAAAAAACATGTAAATCATGAATCAAACTGCATTCTGATGATCAACTATTGCTAACCAAATTTCAGGCTAGTGCTCTATTTCTTTACAAGTGCATTTTATCTCCTGACATACCTGGGAGGCACTGGCATTCTCCATGCACAGCCTCACATACCTGCCTCTTACTGCTTCTCAGTGTATAGCAGAATGGTCTGCCTATGACAATAAATCCATTCGCTGGTTCATTAGGAAACACCAGCCACTCAGTCATTCACAAAGGCAGGTAAGCAGAAACACAACACAGGAGAGTGAGAGAAACAGTAGGGAGACCACATGGTGCAACGCATCACATATGCTGCTGTCAGCCAACTGAACCTATTCAATGAGCCCACTCAACCTCAGACACATGACTGTGATTAAGAGAAAGCCTTCTGACCTACTGCCCCCGACGGCCATGCAATGCCATAGAGTTCGGATTGCAGGTAGAATTTTCGAGGTGAGAACTAAACTCTTTCCATGTGGAGTTTTATTATGCACAGTGAAGTCTGTGGTAACACCGGGCAAATGGGTAGAGTTTGTACTCTATGTACTGATACAGCTGTTGAGAGAGAAATAATCAGTAGTTGTCTGAAGAGAAGTTTGTCAGGCAGGCAGGGTAAAGGTGAACCGACAGGTAATGTGTTGGTAATTCATAGGAATCAGCTAAGAGACAATATTGGTTGAACCAGCTGAACTGTAAAGACACCATGCCTTACAGAAAATGCAGTTATTGTGTTTGTGTACACTCGGACTAATATACAAACTTTGCTTTTTCTCCCACTGCCATGTTGTCGACTCTGCCTGCCAAGAATGAAAGTTATGGCTGGCCCGGTAGCGCTGAGGGTTGAAGCGCTGGATGCCACACCGGCGACCCGGATTCGGATGCAAACCTGGGCACCAGGGGTTTGCAGATGAGGGATGGGATCGAGTGTCCAGAGGTCTGCTCTCCCATCCCAGGGAAGGATCTGGGGAACCACCGCTCTGTAGCAGCCCGATGATGACTGGGGGCACTACTAAAGCGGTGCAGTAAGGGGTGGAGTGCGACAGATGTCGGTGCATTGCGACGTCATTGCATGCTCGCACTCCAAGGATAAAATAGGAGGGAAACATGGTAGCACAAGCCCGAGGCAGCTTGATGACAGCAGCTTCACTGACCGGCGAATGCCTGGATAGAGACGTGTGCCCGTTGAGGGACCCTGGCGGTCGCGGGGCATCAGAGGGGCCTCTCGGCGGTACAGATCATTGTGCCAGCTGGGCGGCGCAAAGACTCCGGGGGCGGCAGTGAGGAGGAGCGGCGGCTGGAGGTATGGCAGGGCTGTGGCTGTAGGAGGATAAAAATAGAGGATAAAAAAAAAATTAAATTAAAGTTACATACTTACTATAACTACTGATCTTCCTGAATATCTTCTCCTTATATTACCGCTAATGGGTCTGTGCCAGAGGCATTAGGACCCTGCAGGAGCCAAAACTTTTCTGGAGGGCTGGCAGCATGAGTTGGCCCAGCGCACGCATCACTACATGCACTAGCTGGTATGCAGTGGTGCCAGCCCCCAACCACCTCAGTACCTTTTTTTACTGAGAAGGTGAGCAGCATGAACCTAACAAGTAAACTATGCACCTACCCTAAGGACACAAGACAGCCTGGTGGCCCTTGTAAGAAGAGCCACCAAACCCAGTAACACAGTGTCTTCACAGCCCAATCCAAAGACAAAGGAATGAAGACCAACGCAATAATACTTGAGTGAGCCCAGGGGATGCTGGGCAGGCATGGTAATCTATAGAGAAAATATTTAGGAAGACAAGTACGTAACTTTCATATCTTCCAAGAATCAATCTTCTCCACATAGTTCTACTAAAACATCAGAGTACCATAGATTCCTGCTAAAAAATAAGAGTACCAAGCTCAGAGAAAATTCCCTAGAACAGGGAGGCTGGAGCTCTGGGCTCTCTCAGGACTGTCCTGCCAAATGTGTCATGCTGCCGGGCACGAACATCCAGGACACAGTGCTTGGTAAAGGCATGCACTGTGCTACAAGCTGCAGCTCTGCAAATTTCTACACTAGGCACAGAGTGTATTTCTGCGAGGGAAGTGGCAAACACTCTGGTGGCATGGGCATGTACCTTGCCCTGCACTTCGTCCTGAGCCAGAGCACAGCAGCGGCGAAGGCAGTTTACAATACAGACTGAAATGCACTGGATTGTGACAAGCTGTCCTTTTTGATTATGGTTGAAAGAGATGAAGAGCTGTTTTGACTATCTAAAGTACTAAGTCCTGTCCAGGTACAGCCCAAGGACCCTCTTACCATGCACTGAATGGAGAGTCCTTTCTTTCTTATTCTGGAAGTTGGCAAAGTAGGTAGGTAACATTCCGACACCACCTTATCTTTATGGAAAATAGTATATAGTGGATCTGTGCCTAGTGCATGAATTTCAGGTCCTCTGTGTGCAGAGGTGACAGCTTCCAGAAATGCTGCATTCCAAGTTAGAAACTTAAAGTCACGATCAGCAACAGGCTCGAAGGGTCTGCAAATGAGCATATCCAGTACAAAGCTGATATCACAGAGAGCTACCAGATTCCTAATAGTAGGCTTTGTGTGCAGAACACCTCTGAGAAACCCCCTGAACAGTGTAAGCTCTGCCACAGAGAGGGTACCTACAGGTTTGTGGTATGCTGATATGACACAGGCAGACCTTAACTGTGGAACACTGCAGGACAGCATTGGAAAGTTCCAGTAAGTACTCCAAAACCTTTTCAGGCGGACACTGACCTTTAAGGGTCCACAGGAGTTTTGGCGGCGCAGAAGGAAAATCTTTGCCACCTGGCTGTGTATGTCTTCTTGGTGGAAGGTTTATGCATAGCCAAAAGTATTTTAGAGACCCTCCAAGATACCTTGAGCTTATGCATTTCTATCTCTTCAAGAGCCAGGCCTAAAGCTGAAGGGAGTGCAAGCTGGGATGGATTAGCTCACCCAGGGTCAGCAAGTCTGTCCAGAGCGGCAGAACCCTCGGTTTGCTTACTCAAAGTTAATCCAAGAGAGGAAACCATGTCTGCAGAGTGCAGCAGGAAGCCACTAAGATCATCTTATCCCTGTACCCCTCCAACTTGAACACTGTCTGGATTAAAGAATATGGAAGGAATCCGTACAGAAACAGATTTTGCCATAGCAGTCTGAATAGATCCTGACAGAAAATGCCATGTCCTGGATTTCTGGAGCAGAATCGAGGTAGTCTGGCACTGAGTTGGGACACAAACAGGTCCACATTTGGGATGTCCCAGCTGTCAAACTGCAATGTCAAGATGCCCGATGCCAGTGACCACTCATGAAGATCTGCTTCTGTTCGACTTAATCTGTCTGCCCGACTGTTCTGGAACCCTGGCAGCTTGACTGCTTGAAGCAAGATCCCCTGCTCCAGGCACCATTCCCATACTCTCACTGCCTCCCTGTAGAGAGGGTAAGAGTGTACTCTTCTTTGCTTGTTGGTATAGTACTTGACAGACTGCCCGTCTGGATAAGAACATTTGGTTGACCAAATCCATTTTCACATGGTACAGAACTGCATGCGTTTCCAGCACACTTATGTGGAGATGTCTGATGGGCCTCAGACACCTTGTGTCTGGAGACACTAGCAGTGGGCTCTCCAACCCAGCAGGGAGGCATCTAAGATGAGCATCACCGCTGGCTCAGTGGGGAGATGGGGAAGCCCTGGCAGAGACTGTTCTTCATTGACCACCACATTAGGGACCTCACCAAGGGCTTAGTCACCTAAATGTTTTGAGGATGTGACGCTTGTGATTACTGGGCACTGATTATCCACAGAGCTGTTCTCATATGCAGCCTTGCCAGAGGTTATTAGGCCCCACATACATTGCGTAGAGTGGGCTAAAACAGTCTTGTGTTCCATGACATTGCATTCCAGCTGCAAGACTGCCTGTAGTCTGATGCCTGGGAGGAAGATCTGCGCCCCCGGCCATGTCCAGAACAGCTGCTCTGAACAGCAGTTCCCGGGAGGGTGCCAGCTTAGACATTGAGGGGTTCAGCAGGATTCCCAAGGACACTAGGAAATGAGAGGCAGTGTTCACTGCCTGCTCTGTCTCCTATATGGATGGGCTTGAAATCAGTCAGTCATCCCAATATATAAAGACTTGGGAGTCCTAGCTTTCTGATGTGTGCCGTGAGTACTACAAAGCACTTTGTAAAGACTTGCGGTGCCGAAGAAAGCCCAAAGGGCAGGACTCCGAACTGGTAATGTTGCCCTTCCACGCAGCATGGAAGGTAGTTGTGGTGGTTGGGTTGCACCACTATTTGCTGGTTTGTGTCCTATACTTGGGAGGCAGTACAGTGTAGTGGTTAAGAGCACTGAGTTGCAAACCTAGAGACCTGGGTTTGAATCCCATAGCCACTACATGTGTACTATGTGACCACAAGCAAGTCATTTAACTTCCCTGTGCTCCGATGCACATGGAAACAAGCCTCAGCTTAATACATCTTTCCTGGCCAGAAAACATAAAATAAATAAATATCCAGTGATGCTAGCCAATCCTGCTGTTTCAGGTAACGTAGCAGGGATCCCAGAGAAATTATTTTTTATTTTTCTTGAGCCATGTATTTGTTCAGATTTTTAAGGCTGAGAATGGGGTGCATGCTGCCTGATTTCTTTGGTACCCGGAAGTAGTGGGAGGAGAACCCTGTGTTCCATTCTGACTCTGGCATTACTTCCACTGCTCTGTTTCTCAGAAGGACCCCAATCTCCTGTGCCAGCTCATACATGAACTGACATGGGGAGTTGTGGTCTGGGAGGATTTTCCAAGGTGGGGCAGGAGTTCAAACAATTCCAGGGAGTACCATTCTCAGATGATCCTTAGAACTCATTTGTCCATCAAGATGGATTCCCACTACTGGTAAAACTGGGTTAGATGTCCCCCTACTGAGGAGTGGTCTGCCTTGGGCAGATGAGGCAAAACTAGGGCTGGTGCTTCAGATGGTGGAACTAAGCACTTTTGACACCTGTGCCTTTGGCTACATTTCCTTCTGGAACAGTGGAGGCTGGTATATATTGTTTTGACCTCCCTTTCCCCTACCATGATAGGACTGCTTGTTATGAAAAGAACTATGTTCCCTACCCCTTTGTGGGTTACAGGGAGTCAGCCAGGAAGTCTTAAGAGTTGTTCTCATTTTGTTAGACTCTTTAAAAGACTGCTCCACCTGCTGTCCAAACAGATAAGTGCCATCAAAGGGCACACTCGTGATCTGTTGCTGGATGTCCGGGGTGAAGCCAGCATTCCTTAGCCAGAAGTACCATCAGATGCAAATACAGTGGAGTCAGCCACGATGAAGCACAGTGACTTGCAATAATTACATGTCACAAAATCCTGCATGACAAAAGGACTTCATTGCCATTGACTTACAATGGCCCCTGCAGTAAACTGCAGCATTCTGTGATATTCTGCAGCATTTCTGTGTTGCATCCTGGCTGTCACATCTGTACCTGCAGCCATGGAGCGAGCTGCTGCATCAAAGGCATCCTTAGAGGGTTTAAGCTGGTGGTTGTTTAGATTCAATACAGTGCTTCACAGCTAGCAGCATTTCTTGCTTTGCCTCTGTGCCTGTCAGGGCCTCTGCCACAGACTGAAGCTTGCACCAAAGGGCTTATTTATACTTGGAGAAGTGACCTGGTAGCTATGTATCCTCATACCACGGGTAGCTAAGGCATAGACCCGCTTGCCTATAGTGTCAACCTGGCATGACTCATTAGTGGGGTGAATGGTGCCATCATTGGGCACTATGGCTTTGTCATTCGCAGCCAGAATAACAATGGTATCTGCTGTGGGCTGAGTGAAAAACATGAGCTTGGATTTATGCACCTTATATTTCTTGTCCCTCTACTTGGGGAAAGCTGCCGCAGTAGCAGGCCTCCACCGAGCCACCTCAGAGAGGGTCTTCAGGGCCAGCTGGGGGAGAAAAACTAGAGAGACCAGGATATCAAGCACATTTAAAAACTTCAGTTGGAAGCAGCTAGCCTGGTCTATGGTTGTTGGCTTGAAATTTAATGCAGAATGCATATTTTTGAGCACAGCCTGGAAGAAGAGATCCTTCTGAGGTATGGTGATAGGAACATCCTTACCATTGGAAATGATGAGGTCAGGATCCAACTCATCTCCTTCCTCACTCGGAGAGCAGTAAAAAGAAGGGGGTAGAAGGTCTGACAGTGCTGGCCGTGGTCCAGCAACACCAGCGATACAAGTCCCAAATGAGGCCTTGGGAACAGTGCATAGCATGGTGGCAGTACTAAGGATGGCCCTGGGGACGGTCCTGACACTGAAGGCCCATGTACCACCATCGATCGCACCAGCACCAGAGTAGGCCCTGAAGATGCCTACCCCAGTGTAGGACGTGGCATCACTATTGGTGTCAATGAATCTGCTGACCCCGAAGTAACTGCTGGTGACACCATAGAAACACAGAAGTTGATGGCAGATAAGGACTGCAAGACCAATCCAGACTGCCCATTTTTTCTACCTTATGAATGTGCCTCAGGCCTTTACTCTGTCAATGGCCTATTTATTCATACTCATCTGTATTGCTCCCTTATGCCTATCCCATGCCTGTTTGAAGCCCTGCACTGTATTCATATCCACCACTTCCTGAGGTAGGTAGTTCCATGCATCCACCACCCTTTCTGTGAAAAATAACTTCCTCACATTACCCCTTAAATCGGCCTCCCTCTAATCTCATGCTGTCTCCTCTTGTCCTGCTATTTTTCTTATACTGAAACGTGTTAGACTCTTTCACCTTGTTAATGCTCTTAAGATGTTTGAATGTTTCGATTATATCACCTCTCTCCCTTCTTTGCTCTAGGGTATACATATTGAGTTCCGGTAATCTGTCCTCAAATGTTTTGTGATGCAGTCCCTGCACCATTTTGGTTCCCTTCTCTGGACTTCCTCCATTTTGTTAATGTCCTTGTGCAGGTGCAGCCTCCAGTACTGCACGCAATACTCCAGATGGGGCCTAACCAAAGTCTTGTAAAGAGGGATTATTACCTCCCTCTTATGACTTGTAATACCCCTACTAATATACCCCAACATCCCCCTAGCCTTACCTACTGCTTTAGTGGTCTGCTTGGATGATTTCAGGTCATCTGTGATGATGATACCCAAGTCTCTTTCTTCCCTTGTGACTGCCAGCAACTCCCCTCCCAGCCTATAGGTGGCTTCAGGGTTTCTCTTCCCTATGTGCATGATCTTGCACTTCTTTGCATTAAATCTCAGTTGCCATGCTTCTGACCATTTTGCTAGTTTATCCAGATCTCTTCTCATTCTTCCCACCCCATCTGGATCATCTACTCTGTTGCAGATCTTGGTGTCATCTGCAAACAGACAAACCTTACCTTCCAGCTCATCTGCAATGTCACTGATGAAGATATTGAAGAGGAATCGCCCCAGGACTGATCCTTGAGGTACCCTACTTGGGACCTGCATCTCTTCTGACTGTAAACCATTTACCACCATTCTCTGTTTTCTGCCCACCAACCAGTTTGCCGCCCAGTTGACCAGCTTCTGACCCACCCCGAGCCTACCCAATCTTCTATGGCCTGACCCAATCCCCAGAGGGAACAGAGGAGACACCAGGTGGGACAGGTACTGGTGGAGCCAACAGCAGCCCAGCCTCAGCCATACACTTAAGTCAAGCGGCACCAAAAACACTGCCAGCTCAACCAACCCAGAGGGGCCAGGAGCAGACACCAAGAATGGCACCATTTCACCGATACACTGCACTTACTGCTCCATAAGAGATACCAAATGGCCAAACTGCCCATCAGAGTCCCTTCTATTGGACAGAAAGAAGCTCCATGATAGAGTCATTGATCTTGCAGGCCCCGGCATCTCTGGTGTCATCTGTGACACTGTGTGGAACCTGGGGCTGCAGAAGCCAAGTGTTTCAGAGCAGAATGAGTAAAAGGCAACATCGACTGGTGCAGTTTCTTCCTCTTAACACTTGTGGAAAGTGGTACAGGCCCAACAGTGCAATCACCCAGATGCAGAGCATGTGAGAGATCTTGACAGTTTATTTTTGTAACTCTGGGAAGACTATCCATCCTCCTGGCACTGGATTGCCTGCTGCCAGAGCACCTGCCCAGATAGAGGTGGTGTCCAGACTCAGCCCCATTGTCAGAGCAACTTGCCTTTAAAGGCTCCCTACCTTCTTCCATGGTTATCGACCATTAGCATGAGGTCAGGCTGACAGAAAACTAACATTTTGTTAGACTAAACTGACACAAAAATAATGAACTCTAATGTATTTTAAACTAGAACTGAAGAACTGAATGCTATCACTGTACAGATGGCGAGGTTCTGCCCCAATGTATTGAGTGGCGATGCTGCCGCTGCTGCTCACTTGACAGTGGGAGGGGGAAAAAAAGGAAACCGAGGTGGTTGGGGGCTGGCGCAGCTGTGTACTAGCAGGCGCATGCAGTGATGCATGTGCAGGGCTACTCGTGCCACCAGCCCTCCAGGAAAGTTCTGGACACTGTGGGGTCCTAGCACCTTTAGCACACATCTATTATTGGGAATCTATGGAGAAGACTGATTCTTGGAAAATTAATTCTGCCCTGCTAAATATAAGTTGAGACTCTTGGGCCCACCTGGTTAAGCAAGAAAGGAGTAGGTGCCTTGCTTAAGAGCACAGTTCAGCATGTAAACCCACTATCCTGCTTTCCAATGAAAAAGGTCTGGTCAAATTAAGATAAAAAGGAAAACTGTCTTATGTTTATTTTATTGATAAATTGGAGAAAATATTCAGTTTAGATATTCTACAGTTACCAGTAACCACTTTTAGAACATGCTAATCAAAATCTCTGATTTATTAGCAAGTCTGCTAATCAACTTGCCGAAACAAATTTAAGCCTTGAAACATCCCAGCATTTACAGTCTATGGTTTTCAAGATTATGCCCATAATATGAGCTTCTTTCAGGAGACTAACTCCACCTCACTTCTACTTGTAAAATCTTGGAAATGAGTAGCATATTCAGAAATGTTTCTAGTGTATTTTGTCAGAGTCCTCTAGTGAAGTGGGGTAAACTCCTAGTATCTCCAATGCTAGGTCTATGGATATGAAATCTAAGCAGAAACTGAGTTTTCCAGCAGGCTTCAAAATAACAAAGGACTGTAACACAGTATTGTGGTTACGAAAAGGACTTGGGATCTGTCTTGTCTACCAACTGCAAGGCAGCGACAATATTCAATACGAGTACAGACAACATTTTTCCATGCATACCTGTTGGAATCATGCTGTGCAACCCTGACTGAACTGCAGTTGCTTTACCACTTGCTGAAATGTCAAGGCTTGTTGCAATCTTGGCTGCAATCATAGTCCACTGGGGATGAAGGAAAGCCAGCCAGAGACAAAGAACATGCAGGGATATACTGCCCAGTCAATGCACCTTGGCATTCAAGAGTAATGTACTCACCATTTTTGACATTAGGGGAGTAAAACATAATTTTTATGCGCAGAAGTGCTTGAAACATAGAAAAACAGCTCATTTTGAAGTATTCATGGAGCACTTCCAAGGGATGGGATAAGGATCGGTACTCACATTTTTTTTTCCTTTTAAAGAAAAAAAAAAAAGAGTATTTCTTAAAAATTTGTGAGTACAATAGACCAGCACTTTATCCGCAGCACTGGCCCCAGTAATCTTGCTAACAAAAAGTCTACCTATGTCCTCAGATAATAACCAGTGCTGAGGTGGTAAGATCTACTGCAAACCTTCCTATCCTGAAAGAATTCTTCCCCAGACCAAAATACAAAATGTATCTGGTTCCCTAATTTGCTTTAGTTAAAGCAGCAATACGTGTTAGTTGGCCAAATATGTTATCATGCAGTTTTTTAGAAATAATGTATTTCTGATAATTAGCTTCATCATCACTATAATCTTGTTCCTTTCTGATGTTTTTATAGAAACTTCTAGGTAGCTTACACTTTTAGGGGTTGGTGGGCTGCGAACCCCTCTCTGGCCACCCAGTATTTTTCGAATCCAAGACTACTATCTCTGCCCACTCTAATTATGTTGCATCTTATCACTATCATCACATAACATGGTTATTTTGTTGTTGTTCATTTTTTAAGCTTGGACCGTTTTCCACTTGCACTAAAAAGGAGTTACGTAAGAACTTACCGTAACAGTAGATCTTCAAGAAAATCTCTTGCAGAAGGTCATACCTTAGGAACCTCAGCCATCAGGAACACACAAAAACTTTTTTCTCAAGTAGTCTAACTGGGACCGCCCCCAGCACCGTCACTACATCGACATCCCCCTATATAGCTGTGGGCGGCCCCAGGCCCTCTTCAGTTCCCTGCTGGAGTCTAATCCGCAAGGACGTGCCACCGAGGGAACAGAGAGAAGGCCCCGCCAGAAGGAGCATGAGAAGCTGAAAGGTCACCATCCTGAGAGAGGGGAACCATGGAAAGGGAAAAAAGGGGGAAGAAGGGAGGGATGGCATGACTGGCTGCAAGAGATTCTCTTGAAGAGCTACTGTTATGGTAAGTACTTATGTAACTGTTCTATCTTCTTCGAAGACATCTCTTGCAGCAGGTCACACCTTCAGGAACTAGTCCCAAGCAGTACTGCAAAGGAAACTAGCATGGGAGGATGGAAGGCAGGTGTCTAGGAGAGGTAGCCCTGTAGCATAGCCAGGCCAAAATTAGCCCACCTTCTCAAGGCGATGTCCATCCTGCAGTGTTTTGAGAAGGTATAGACAGTACTCCCAAGCAGCTGCAGTACAAATGTCCGCTGCAGAGACGCCCATGAAGCAGGCAACTGAAGCTGCCATGCCCTTGGAAGAGTGACCTTTAACAACCCCAGGAAGTTCTTTACCGTACTTCCTGCAACAACAAAATATGATGCAGCTGATCACCCATCTGGACAGGCACTGCTTTGAAACTGGCATACGCTCTTTTCCAGGGGCGAAAGAAACAAAGCGCTGCAAGGATTTTCTGGACTGTTTCGTAAGAGTAACATAACGCAGAATTCTGTGTACATCTAAGGTGTAGAGTAAGGTTTCTCCTGGCTTGGCATACTCTTGGGGAAAAAGACAGGCAGGTGGATGGATTGATTCAGGGTACACTCAGACACCACCTTTGACAAAAATCTAGGGTTAGTACACAAAGAAGTGTGAAAAATCCAATGAGGCTATTCACACATGAGCACGTGCAGCTCTGAAAATCTTTGAGGTAAAGTAATAGCAACTAAAAATAATGCTTTCCTTGACAGAAAGTGTAGCGTACACATTACAATAAGCTCAAAAGGAGCCAATGTAAGAGTCTCTAAAATAAAATTCAGGTCCCAGGTTGGGACAGGATTACAGACTGGGGCCTTCAGGTGTAGGATGCCTTTCAAGAAAGTACAGGCCACTTCCAACTGGACCACTGACAGTACGGCCCCCAATGGGCACAAAGAAGGCTGATATGGCTAACAGGTGTACCTTAAAGGAAGAATACTTAAGGCCAGCATCTGACAGGGAAAGCAGATACTCCAGGATCCGGTTCACTGGGCAGATGAGTGGGAAGCTGCCCACAAAGCAAAATACTTCCACTTCATAGAGTAAGCCAGGAAGACTTCCTGGCGGCCACCAGGACATCAGCCACTTTAGGAGATGCTCCAAATCTAGTGATGGCTAAGTCTTCAGCAGTCATGCATGCAGATGGAGGGACCGTAGATTCGGATGAAGCAGGGTTCCCGGCTCCAGCAGCAGCAGACTGAAGTACAGAGGGAGTGGTACAGGAGGTTCCACTGCCAACTGCTGTAAGAGTGGAAACCTGATTTGATGAGGCCAAAAGGGAGCCACCAGAATTATTGTGGCGCCACCATCTGGAGCTTATCTGGATTGGGGGAGGGAGGGAGGCATAAAGACACCTCCCTTTCCAAGACAGTGACAATGTATCTCGCCAGAAAACTCCAGGCCCTGGATTGAGTGAGAAGAAAAGGGTCAGTTTTGAATTGTGTGGGGACGCAAAAAAGGTCCAACTCTGGATGCCCCTACCTGTCGAACAGGTCTTCGGCGACTGAGGTTAGCAGTTCCCACTTCTACATTTTGGACTGTGACCAGCATAGCTTGTCCATCAGGATGTTTTGAATGCCTGGGACATGGATGGCTAACAGCTCGAGACTGTGGTCCACAGCCCAGTACCAAACCCTCATCGCCTCCCTACACAAAGGGTAAGAGAGGGTGCTCCCTTCCTTGTTCATGTAGTGCACTATCTCAACATTGTCCATCTGCATTAGCAGGGTGCCTGGAAACAGGTGAAATTGGAAGACCTGCAGCCCATACAGTAATGCTTGCATCTCAAGGACACTGATGTGTAACAAGGCCTCAAGAGGAGACCACGTCCCTTGGGTACGGAACTGACCCAGGTGGACACTCAGCCCATCCCCAAAGCATCCAAGGTGAGAATCTGACAGGGAGAAGGGATGAGGAAAGGAACTCCTGCTAGGAAGTTGCAGGGCTCCATCCACCAGAGAAAGACTTTGACGGGGGAGGAGACCAGGACCATCTGCTCCAGGTCGTCAGTCCGCTGATCCCACTGCACCCTCAAAGTCCACTGGGGAATGCACATGTGGAGCTGTGTGAGTGGAACAGTCACAATGGCTGTGGCCATCGGCCCCAGCATTCTGAGTTATGCCCGAGCTGTGATATACCAGCTGCAAAAGAGTTCCCTGGCCTGTGTGATGAGGTGCTTGACCTGATTCAGAGGCAGAAAGGCAAAGCCCTGTGCTGTATCCAGAATGGCTCCAATGTATTGAAGATGCTGGTCTGGGGTCAGAACTGACTTGGTCAGGTTGACCGTGACCCCAGCGGGTGAAAGAGCTGCAGGGTATGCTCCAGGGTAACAAGTAACTGCTCCCGGGAAGGGCCATGAGCAGCCAGTCGTCCACGCAAGGCAAGACATCGAAGACTTCCTTCCTGAAGGCCTCTGCTACCACTGCAAGGCACTTGGTAAAGACCCAAGGGGTTGAGGATAAACCAAAGGGAAGAATCCTGAACTGGAAGTGCTCCCCTAGGAACAGGAATCAGCGGCATTATCCTGTGAGCAGAACAAACTTTGATATGCAGATAGGTGTCCTGCATATCCAAGGAGCAGATCCAGTCGCCCTCCCAGAGCAAGGGTAAGAGACCAGGGAGGGTAATCATCCTGAGCTTTTTGTAGTGAATGAAATCCTTAGAAATATGAACCAGGGGAAAGCCATGGGTGCTGTTTTCGTGGACCTGACCAAGGCCTTTGACCTTGTCAACCACTCCCTTCTACATACCAAACTCCACCTGCTTGGCTGCTCCCATGAAACCTCCCTATGGTTTCAGAGCTATATCTCAGACCGCTCCCAAATCGGTATGCACCAGTTCTGCCATCTCCCCTACACTGCTTGTCTCCACTGGCATCCCCCAGGGCTCCATCCTGGGTCCCCTAATTTCTTCCATCTTTATCAACTCCCTCCCCGACAGCCTCAGCTGCGAAGCACTACTGTACACGGACAATCTTGTTCCCTTCCATAGCAACATGTCACTACCTAACATAACCTCCGTACTTTCCCAAAACTTACCATCAGCCTACAACTGGTTGTCAAATAAGCTCCTGGCAATAAATTAAAAGAAAACCAAAGCCATGCTTCTTGGGTCTAAACCATACTTGGCTAATACCACGAAATTCAATTCCTCCCATTCTGTTCTTACACCCGATGGTCCTGCCCTGCAGAATGTTCATAACTTCAAATACTTGGACGTAACCCTTGCCCCTACCCTCTCCTACACGGAACACATCAACTTCATCGTAAGCAGGGTTAACCAAAAACTTGGGGCTGACTATCATCTAAAACATTACCCGACGCCTGAGGCCCATCTAGCCATTGCCCAAGGTAACCTACTCCCCATCATCGACTACTGCTCACCCATCTACTCTTGTGTGTCCTCTGCCCTAAGTGCAAGACTAACGTCAGTCTACAATAGCGTGTCTGTTGCTTTGCACTCCTGGCCCCATACTCAGCCCACTACTGTGACCCCTACCAGTCACTAGGATGGCTCTCACTCCAAAGCCGCTTTGACTATGCTCTTGGCTGTATCGCTTGAAAACACTCAGAGGAGGTGATGTGTCCCCACACTCATTCCTCCTCAAGGCCAGGGCCATATCCAGGTGCCTCTGTGACTCGTCTACCCCCCCCCCCTTGAGGTCCCTAGAGTCTCCAACTATATGGGAGGGAAAGCCCCATCTGTCACTGCCCCCTCACTGTGAACAGAATCCCCGCAGCCATCTGGTCATCTGATATGCCCCAAAGTGTCAAATCCCATTTCAAAGCCTGGTTGATGGCTGAAGCCACTTGCTCTTGCTCAGCTGGGTAATTCCTGTGCCACCCCCGTTATCTAATCTCCCATGCCTTACCCTCCCCAAAGCCTAAAGCTCCGCCACCAGGGGTGCATTCACTACCTGCTCACCTCTGCTCATTCCTCTAACTTGTAGTAATATTGAGCCTATCTATTGTTTGTTACCCCCCTGGTGCTTCTCTCACAGTTTCCTAGATGCCTGTTGTCGCACTTGCTCAACTATACGCTGACACCTGACCCACTTTTGCATTGTCATCTGTGACTGTACAACCTAACTTATTGTACCTATTCCCTGAGGTGTTGTTTTGACCCCGACACTACTGCTGTGCATTTATAACTGTGTTGTAAATCTTATGTAATTGAATTGTATTCCTTTTCGTGCCATTTTGTGGCCTGGGTCCTGCCTGAAAACTGTTCTTTGTATCAGTGCACCTACCCGGTAGCCAAAAACAAATATATAATTCAAGTAAGTCTAGGATGGGCCACAGGTTCCCGGTGGACTTGGGGACGAGGAAGAAATGAGAGTAGAACCCTATGTTTTGTTGGGCCTCAGGATGAGTTCTATGGCCCTTCTGGTTAGCAGAACCTGTATCTCCACTTGCAGCACTGGCATGTGAGCGGTGGGGGCAAGTGGAGGATCTGGGCAGAAGGTCTGGAGGCCTCTGCATGAATTCTAGAGCATGGCCCTGATGCATTAGCTCAAGCACCCACGCATCAGAAGCAATCTCCTGCTACCCCTCGAGATGGAGGGAGAAACGACCCCCTACGACCTCATTTTGAGTAACTGAATGGGAGGGTTGGGCAAGGAGTCAGGCTGAGGTGGGGCCTATGGCTGGGCCTGCTCCTCCTCTCCTTGTGGACTTTAGACTGGCGGGTGTGGGAAGGGCGGCAACCACCTTTCATTTGTTGGGCTGCTTGGAGGCAGCCCTGGGGCAGTGGGTGGCACACCGAGGGCACACCCTCTGAACGTTCTTCTGGTGGGTGTGGTAGAGGGAATGTGCTGAATGCATGGTTCTACCTGAAGCCTGCAGGTCATTGATGTCCTACACATCACCCCCCTGAAAAGTTTTGTGGTCCTTGAAGCATCTTGTTCTGCAGAGTCAAAGCCCATGGCTGTCTGCAGCTGGTGCATGACCGTCGCAAAACAGGGGTCATCAGGAGGGGAACAAGGCACAAGTTGGAGGAGTCATCCCCTGCAGATGAAAAACTGTGGAGGTGCTGGAAGGGGTTCTGGCCCTGACACCCCCTTGTCGTCAACTTCATCCGACTGGAGAATATCCAGACGTTAATCATCGTTGTCCCCAAGTTCGGTGGGGGGTGAGATTGAGGACATCAACGAGCGGGAAGGAGTGACCCTCATCGATAGGCAGTATGGGGGTGCCTCAGGTGTCTGAGCACGTCCTCCCAACGATGGGGCAGGAGCCGGGGCCACCCACTAAACAAGGTTCCTGACCAAAGAGGACAAAAGAGGACAGTGCATGGACGTCGATGGAGACAGCAGTCAATGGGGTGCTGAGAGGTTCATAGGTAAGGATAAGTCTGATGCCGGTGGGGGGGGAGAGAAGATGGCCCTGTGATGATGAGATAGTCAACAGAGAGTAGGAAAGGATGGGGACAGGCTGGTGAACAAGCTGATGGGCCTGCATCCCAAAAGTTGTAGAGAAGGGCATCGACAGGCCAGGATGAATGCCCGACCAAAAGTGCCTGTCGCCAACCATGAGCAGACCAGTGGTATGCCCTGACTGAGCCTCTTGGGGAGGAGAGGGACATTCAGCAGGGATGGGCGAGTAGGTGGGGGCAAAGGAGGAAGCCCCAGCGTAGAAGACCCATCATCGACAGAGCTGATAGGCTGCACTGCCAGCATCCCCCCTGTGGCAGATAGGGTGAGGAAGGTGGTGGAGATGGCAGTAGGAACCGTCAGTGGAAGCTTGGAGGGGCACGATGATGACAAGGCACCACTGGCCTGGGCTGCACCAGTGGCGAGGGCTGCAAGAGCCTGTCCTGTAGCCAGAAGGGCAGGGGAGGCAGCTGGGAGCATCATCGACGAGGAAGACTATCTTGAAGCAGTTGGCACAGCGCATGGCAACCAGGACCACTCACATGAAGAATGGCCCTTCCCCCCGGTGGCGGTGCATCCCTGACAAGAATCCGTCCCACGATTCGCCCAATGACAGGGCCAGGGAAGCAGAGGAGCTTCTGGCCTGGAGCTCCTTCTCTAAGATGGATACCTTCTACTCCATGAGTTACGCCTTAAGCTCCTTCAGGTGGCATCAACACGCAGCCTTGTTGAAGCCACTGCACATTCCACAGGTGTGGATATCATGGCTGGCACCGAGACAACAGACACAGAAGTCCTAGAGATTTTTATCAAAGATTTTCTGTCCGCAGCTGCAGTGACAGAAATGCAAGTCAGAATGATACATAAACAAGGAACGAGAAAGGGATCACTTTAGATAAAATGAAAATGAAAAAGTAATAGGGAGAGAAAACAACAAACTGGAGAAAATATCAAAGGTTTAGAAATGGTGGTCAACTAAAGAGACAGTGCTCCGCGGAGTCCGATGCGATGGTAGAGGGCAGAAAAAGAACTGAGGAGGGTCTGGAGCCACCCACTGCTATATAGGGGGACATCAATGTAGTGATGTCGCTGTGGGTGGCTCCAGTTAGACTGCTTGTGAAAAAAAGCTTCCGTGTGGTCCTGACACCCGACGGCTGAGGTTCCTAAGGTGTGTTCTGCAGTAAGAGAGATCCTCGAAGAAAATACTGTATTTCTCATGCACAGTATTTATGCTGTTATTTTGTTTTGCCTTTCTGATGTACACCCTTCCTCTTGGATTACATTATGGTAAGGAGACTTGGCTCGGTGTGCCTTTCCCCCATCACCAATTCTTACAAATAAAATTGCTGTTTCTTAGTGTGTGCCTGCTAAAAGCAGTGTAGCACAAGGTGAAGATTTGTCAGAGGTAGGATCCTCCCTCTCTGCCTTGTTCATATATATAAAAAAAAAAAAAAATTAAACAAATACATTTTCCAACCTAAGAGTAGCAAACCAAGATATTCTTTGATCCATCAGTGATGCTAGTGTCTTACAACAAAGCAATGAAATGTTACTTACCAGTTTGTCAATCCTTAAGAATCAGCCAGTATGCTAAGCCTCCCCTTTCCTTTATGTGAATGAAGGCTACAATAAGCCTCCACCTGCAGTAGACTGGACAATGTTGCTACTCAAAACAATAAGGTGGCAAAAATATGAAGCACTTCCTGAAACCACATACTTTGGGAGGAGATGCAGTCTCACTGCCGAGAACCATTTATTTTTAATGAAACTATTTCAAGACTGACAGCACCAAAAATAACACTGATGTTTCCCAAGCTACATGCTTGTCAAACAAGTCTGGCAAAGCTCATACACTGAAAATAAAACTACACCTTACAATTTTCAGATAGCTTTTTACATCTTAGGGCATCCAGAGACCTGCAACTGAATTAAGAACAGTCTTTTGGCCAAGAGGTTGTGCCCTCCAAAAAGGTATAGTCATTTTCTTACAGCCCACTCCTAATGGGTCTCATCCACCTTAAGTGCTTTTAAACGGATACGTCATGATCAATACACAGTTTTAGCAACTGCATCTGCACACAACGAAGGTTCCAGGAAAGTGCTTGGTATACCCTCTAGGAGAGATGACCTTTAGGGGTGCTGGGTCCTGGTTAATATTTAATGTTAGATAGATGCGCTTTAATGAAATAAAAAAATAAAAACAGAAACATAAAAAATGGGTCTACTGACCCAAAACACTTGCACTGTAAGCCTTCCCCTTTCGTATCGCTGGCAGAGGACTCTTCATTCCACGCCAGAGTTGCTGTACGGGGGAAGGAAGCTGGGACATGAAATAACAAGAGTGTTGTGTTGTGATGTGATCTTTAGTGGAATTTGATTTGGGATGGAGGGGCCACATACTGAGTGAAGAACCAGAATGGTAAAGTGCAGGCTGGGCTGGTGGAGTCAGGTTAGGGGTTTCTCAACTATGATAAATGCTGCCCCCTCCCAGTGTTTGTCACATCCAGAATGCAGGCAGAAAATGGGTCTTCCACCAAGCCAACCTCTCCTTCAATCATTGTTCTACAGCATCTTACATGATGCAAAAGGTTTGTGCAATGGAGAAAACAATGAAAGCAATTATGGCACAAAAGATTCTCACAGTGTGTTTGTCCGCATTGTTATGGAAGATGAGCTAAAATGACAAAAGCATAATAAATGTAAGAACAGATCCTGCAGTGAAATAGTAAAGCTCCTTCTTGCATGCTATAAATGCACTGTACTTGGGATTTCTCAAAAACCTAATTTGTAGACATGACTAAGGAGAAATTGCAGTAAGACTTTCATAACATTTTTGCAAATTCCTTTCTTCAGAAATTGCTTTTTTCTGGGAAACACAAAAGCAAAAATGTACACTAAAAATATGCTAAAAAAAAAAAATATATATCGGAAAAGGCCCTGAAGGGGAAACCCGTCATAACAATAAATGCAAACAGACACAAGCATTGCTAGTTAAGTGGTGACTGATTTGTTTTCAATCGTCCATCTAAAATGAAAAAGTATAATAATAAAAAAAAAAAACCCCATTACAGCCTATGGAGTGTGCCCCTGCGCCAGACTACTGCATCATGAAACGTGCAAATGCAGGAGCGGAACTCACAACCAGAAAGCAGAAGAGAGTGGGCTCTTATTTCAACTGACCTAAAAAAAGGTCCCTTGCCTTCCTAAAATCCCAGCTTTAGAAAATGTAAATCTGTACAGCAAATGACTTTGGAGGAGGTTAGGCTCCTTTATGAGGTTTGTTCTTTTGGTGTGTGTGGGGGATGAACAACATAAATGCTATTTGAAGCTAAATATAAAAAACCTTTGATCCTCCTAGGAAGATCATCCACTGAGAGGTCCCGTGAGGTCCTGCGAGAACACCACTGTGTCAGATAAAACTGTCAGTGTATAAAAGTACCTTTCAATAGAACACCGATACACTTTTAACTTATGACACTGCAACATCTTGACTTTAGGGCACTGTATCATCAGTGCTCCAGATAAACTATTCACGACTAAACTGACTCACTATATTTGACATTATGTGAGTAAAATATAATTTTGCTGCGTAAAAGTGTTTTAAACTTGAAAAAACAGCTCTTTGTAAGTGCTCACCTTATCTGGAGCACTGAAATCATATGAAACTGCACAGGTGTCTGACATCTGGTTACCCAACATCAACGGAAGAAAATCTTTTTTTTATCATGTTTTATCTCCTGCACTTACCTCTCCATTAACCTAGACATGACCCCCATCACCTAATCATAAAACTCTACAAGGTTGGACTGACACGATCTCCCGGGAACAACGCCATACTGTTTATCATCCTGGTGCCCTAACCTTTCCAGCTGCCTCCCAAGTCTCTCCTTGATAAAGACCTCCATTATTTTGGCCACCACAGACGTTAGGCTGACAGGCCTATAATTCCCCATCTCCTCCATAGACCCCCACTTTATGAACAGGCACTACATACGCCGCCCTCCAGTCTTGGGGCACTCATCCTGTCCATTAATATTCTTGCCCTGTCCAAGTCCAGGTTGTCCGTTAAGGAATATGTTGCCATGATGAAGTTCACATGACACATATTCGAAAACAGTAAAGTGTCAGCAGATAAAGGCTCATGGTTCAGCTTATCTGCCCCTTTTCCTACATGAGCTACACCCATGGTCATGTCTAGGCTGAATGTCCACTGGTAGTTTAACCCCCCCCCCCCAACTCTTTACCCCATTCGCAGTCTTTATTTGCACCAACCCATTACAGTTGTCCCATACGCTCTCATTTATTTATGTATTTTAAATTACTTCAGCTGGGATAACAACACGAGATGCAACATCTCATTTTCATGTGGGTCCAGGGAGGACAGCAGCAAGTTCTAGACTGGGCTTGGAACATCTGCAAGCATTCCTCAGCTGAAGAGGGAGTCTGTACCAGGTGAGTGGTGCTGCAAATGCAAAGGTCTTTCAACCAAATTCACGCTTCATACTGGGAACTGAGAAGGTATTTTTTATTATTTTATTTTTAATTTTTATTTAGCTTTTGTTGACCGGGTAAGTGCACTAGACAAATCCTGCCTATTTTCAGGCACGACCCGGGGTAGGGGGATACAGATGAATGCCTAATGACTTTGAACCAGATTAAGCTGTTGCTGGTATTTTTAGTAAATGAGGGAAATTTGGCCAGGACACCGGGGAAATTCCCCTACTCTTTTCGATAAGTGCCATGGGATCTTTAACATCCATCTGAACTACCACCAATCCAGGCAGATGGGACCTCGGTTTAACGTCTCATCCGAAAGACGGCACCTCAGAAGTGCAGCACCCCTCTCATGCTACACTGCAGTGTCAGTACTGGGATATTAACCCAAGTGCCAGATGTGGGAACTGAACCCACAGCCCTCTGATCTCCCAGCCTCAGAGGCGAATGTGCTACCTACTGAGCCACTGACACTGACAAATGTATGTACTGCTGATGAATGGAGCGAGTAGGCACTTAACTGTGTGAAGAGGGCTAGGAGATACTCGGGGGGGGGGGGGCTTTCCTTGTGCATGGTTGTACAACACAGAAAGCCAGTGGTAGTCCTGTCTGCTTCAAGGACTTGCCCAGTTAAGCTGGTCATACAACAGACAATGATGGGTAGACCAGTCACAGGAGAAGATGAACCTGCATATCATGTTGTATAAACAACCCAGGGGCGGCAGAGTGGTTTTGCTTGCACAGCAGTATATGGTATCTTCATAGTCGATGGAAGGGAGCAAGAAGTGGGAGACTACCAGCTTCCTCAAGTCAGCACTGTGTTTAGACCTATAGAGAAAGTTCAGCTTTGGCCCTACAGTTGATAAGATGTGATCAACAATGCCTACTGTCTGTAAGTGATACATCAATCCTGATTCCTAGATATACGAATATGGTGGCTTGCTCAATAATGTTGACATCTGATATTATGACTGCACGTGGATCAGCAGAATGAGTTAGCAAGTTCCGGGATCAAAACACCACAGACTTATTTTTGGTGGCATTAAGGATCAGGTGGTTGTTGCTGAACCAGGAAAAGACTGTGCTGAAACAAGACTGGAGTACTGCATTAACCACGGACACTGTTGTTGCATTGTAGCAGAGTATGGTGTCATCTGCATACATATGTAGATGACACCTCCCGCTGTACTTCAGTTGGTAATTACCAAAAACAGAGAATAGAAAAGGCCAATGACTGAGCCTGAGGAACCCCAACATTTAAGACAGCAAAGTCTGAAGTTATGCCTTGTATCTGACACTGACTGGGTATGGTTACTCTGGTCGTTTTTAAACCATTTGATAGCTCGTTGACCGAGACCTAATGTCTCAACCTTGAGAATGAGTACTGCTTGATCCAACACATTGAAGGTCATGGAGAGGGCCACAAAGATGGCCCTAGTGAAGAGACCATTATCCATAGCTGTGTGGAGATCACTGGTGACCTTGAGCAATGCAGATATAGGAAGGGAAAGGGAAAGGGAACATTGGGTAATGAGGAGTAGCACACTAAGCCAAAGCTTGTTTCCAGATGTGACCTGGGAGCTCAAGAAAATTAAGTGACTTGCTCAGGATCACACAATATGCAGCTAGGTGGCTGTGGGATTCAAAACCCAGGTCTCCAGATCTGTAGCTCAGAGCCTTAACCCACCGCGCTATACTGCCTCCTAATATACTGAATGCCACTTCCTGAAGCCAGACTGCACAGGACTGCAGATTGCTGACACGTGTCACTATATTCGCATTTAGCAACCCCCTTGCCCTTGGCAAACAATTCCATCTATCCGCCACCCCTTCTGTGAAAAAGCAGTGTCTTGTGTCCTTCCTGAATCTTTCATCAATCAGTTTATACTTGTGTTCCCTAGTTGCTGATCCCTCATTATGCTTAAACAGGACATGACACTCTACACTACTTCTCTCTTTCATCAGATACTTAAAGGTCTCCATAATGTAGCAAGTACATGTTCAGGCTGGCTAAATGCTCCTCATAAGATTTTCCTTGCTGACCCTGCATCATCTTTGAGGCCCACTTCCAGACAGATGCTATGCAGTCTTTATCATTTTTCAGGTGCGGGCTCCAAAACTGGACACAATACTCCAGGTGTGGCCTCAGAAATGATCAGGGAGGAGCAAAGTACCAGGCACAGTACTCCAGGTGTGGCCTCACCAGTGATCCATAAAGGGACAACACCACCTCTTTTCTCTTACAGGAGAACCCTCTTCCTATACATCCCAGTATCCCGTTTGTCTTCCCCTGAGTACTCTGGTTACATTAGGTCACTGACTTCAGGATATCCCTAAAGATCATCCCAATCTCAGTGGTCAGACTGATTGGTCACCCCCCTAGCCAATACCAATAACCCATCTCCTGGTCACCCTTGCTAAACTTCAGTTGCCATACCATGGAACACCTTTTCAACTTTTCTAGGTCTCGCTTCGTGTCCCTAACCCCTCCTTGGAGACTACCCTGCCAGAGTTTAGGGTCACGTATAAAAAGGAACATTTTTCCCTTTATCTCTTCTTCTATATCTCCGATGAACACATTAAACAGTAATGGTTCCCACAATGACCCTTGTGGTACCCTACTTGTGACCTTCCGGACCTCTAGATGTCCCCCATTTACCATTACCTGAGTTAAAAGGTCTTATCGAAATCTGGATACAGCACCTTGATTGCCTGACCCTTGTCTGCTGCTCTTGTTAGAGTCAAAGAACTCAAACAGATTAGTCAGGAATTAACTTCTCTTAATGAATCCATATCTACTCCCGTGTTGAAGCCCATTCACTTCAAGAAATTCCACCAGATGCTCCTCAGTGACTGTCTCTAGGAGATTTCCCACTGTAAATGGCAAACTAACGGGTTTATAGTTCCCTTGGTCCTCCTCCTTCTTCCAAGCATTGGGACTTGTCGCAGTGCTGTATCTCTGCAGTCTGGACTACAGGGATGACTTCTCCCCTCTGTAGAAGGAAACGGAGAAGACTGAAGGATTCTGTTGAGGACCTCTAATTTCCCAATGTGTTTCAGTCTTTCATGGTCTCCTTGGTAAAGGAACAGTCATTTCCTGTAGCTCCATATTTAAGACTTTTTTTAACTTTATTTAAAGGTTTTCAACAGGCTCACAAAGTTAAACAAGTCCAATGTTGTTGTCACATATACAGGAAACTCTATAAAAGCCATGCTTTTGGCATTATATACAAATACATCACCTTTCCTTTTTGGATACATATGTCACCAACCTAATCCTCAATGTATATGGCTAAATGTGCTTTTCCATTACTTGAGTGGGTTTAAAAGTGGAAAATGGAAGCCCAGAGAGAAAAGGTCTGATATTCTTATTTACAAGTTGCATATTGTTCACACTGCTGATGATAACACAAACAGAAATTCCAAATATTGGGATCACTTCAACCCCCACCAGATCTCCTCCTATCTTTGTGGAATCATATGAGAGGAAGCCAGGGCTCCAGCAACGCCTGTTCAAGTGGACCTCAGATTTTTTGGAATAGCTCTTCCCTACCCGATGTCATGTATTGCGTGTGTTCAATTTTCATACACTGTAGGAGCCTGGTTGCATATTCTCTCACCAAGGGCAGAAAGACCCCCTTCCCCAATGACAAGACAAGACAAGGTCTGCTTTCCCACTGCCATGGCAAGATGCCGCAGGGGATGGTCAGTTTCCTGGCTCAGTCTCGATTGGCCAGGTAGGCCTAGTATAGTTTCACTCAGGCCCACACTTTTATCTACTCCCAAGGTTAAGCTCATTATTTCTGTGATGCCTTTCCAAAGGGCAAGACCTTTGGACATGACCATAACATGTGTATAAAAGATCTTGGGGTGCCTCTACATTTTGGGCATTCATCTGGTTGCACAGGGTCTATTTTATGGGCCAACGCTGGTGTAAAGTACAATCTGTGTAGAATGTGGAAATGTATAGCCCTAATGCAATTATAGACTGAGCACTGCATGCCTTTCTTCAAAATTGCCTTCCAGTCACCCTCTGTGAGAGGCTCCCCTCCCAGGTCCTCCTCACATCTAGCCCTGAGTGAGTCCAAGCTTACCATATTTAAGACTTAACATTAAAAAACAAAACAAAAGAGACAAGTAGTAGATAGGAGGGGTGGTCACTGCATGTAACTCAGAGGAAAGGGACCTGGGGTGATCATAACGGGTAACATGAACAACTCAGCTCAGTGCAGGAAGGTGGCAGCTAAGGGCCAACAAGATACTGGGATGTATTGCGAGAGCAATCTCATCCAGATATAGGGATGTGATCCTGCCGCTGTACAGGTCACTAGTCATGCCAAATTTGGAGTACTGCATGCAATTCTGGTGTCCCTTTCTGAAGAAGGACACCAGATTGCTGGAAGGGGTGCAGTGTAGGGCAATTAAGATGATCCAGGGGTTGGAGGGCAGAACCTATGAGGACAGGCTGACTGAGTTGAACATGTACACCCAGGCGGAGAGGAGGGATCGGGGGGATATGATTGAGACTTTCAAATATTTGAAAGGTTTTAAACAAAACTGGCACAGAAGGGACATTTAAGCTGAGGAGAGGAAGGGACATCAGAGGGCATGGTCTCAGGTTGGAGGGTGTAAGGTATCGGAGAGAGATGAGGAGGCATTTTTTCACAGAGAGGGTGGTGGAGAAATGGAACACTCTACTCGAGGAGGTGGTATCCTGTAGCACAGTGGGCAGTTTTAAAAGGGCATGGGACAGGAGTAGAGGGGGGTAAAGGTGAGGGGGTGAGAGGAGGTGGGGCAGCTGCAATATAAGGGTGCTAGCTGCGCATTCGAGCAGACTAACTTGATAGACCGTATCCGTAAGGCCCATTTTCTGCTGGCAGATTCGTATGTTCGTATAATGGATGACCTAAATATAGTGACCCAGTGTTCAACGGCAGTGAAGAGAGCAAATAGAACGCTGGACTGCACAGGGAGGGAGACAGAAGCAGAAAGAGGAAAGTCATAACCCCCCTGTACAAGTCATTGGTTCATCCCCACCTTGAGTACTGTGTGTAATTCTAGAGCCTTCACTTTAGAAAGGACTCAGATAGGGTGGAGGCTGTGCAGAGGAGGGCAACCAAGACGATACGTGAGCCATATAGGGGAAACCCTACAAGGAAAATCTGTATGGCCTCAATATGTCATCTTTAGGGAACAGAAGAGCAGAGGAAAAAAACATAACTGAGATCTTGTAAATACCTCGGGAGAATAACATGGTGGAGTAAGAGGAGCTTTTTGGGCTAAGCACTAATATAGTTACAACAAGAAACACAATGCACTTAGTGGAGAAAAGTTTTAACAGGGAAGTGGGGAAGCACTTCTTCATGGAAAGAGTAGTGGACAGAGGAACAGGCTGCCTAAGGGGGGGAGCTGAGACAGTGATGGGATTCAAGCATGAGTGGGAAAGGAAAAATCTCTCGGAGAGGGTAGGAAAGGTGGGGGCTGCATATGGCCCCTTGCCACCAGATAAATTCCCACCAAACTGGTGAAGGAAGGAACTCTATGTGATGCAGGGCTTTGTCCTTTTCTACTTTCTTATGGTCATGTATTAGAATGGTAGATTATCCCCGATTCTTCTGGTTGTGTGTTGTAACTACCATAGTGACAGGCTGCACTGCCACTTGTTAAAAACATTTTCTGCAATCCAGCTACAACTTACACAGTTCTATATCGGAAGTTGGCAATACTCTGTGTGCACAATTATCAGAATTTTTGGTAAATCCAGCAAGGGGTGGGAAGGTATCTTATTTTGGCCCTGATGAGGTGGCCTGTTTCCTATCACTCAGATCTGCCCTCGTGCTCAGGCACGTAATGACTTGTGCCCATCTTAGTCGAGTGGTGGTCTTGAATAAACTCAATGTAGCCATTAATATGCATTTTTTTAATCAATTCTATTTATTCACTTCTGTCTGGCTCTGAGGATGTACCCCACAGTCAACCAAGTCCTGAGAACCCTCCCCCTTCCCCAGCATCCTTCCTGCCCGCCTGCTTGGGGAGGCCAGTGAATAATCCCTTATGGTGGGGCTTCCCTGGGCAGTCTGGGGAGGGACTGAGATCAACCTGTGATCTCTGACAAGCGTGGCAGGGCGTCATTTGGCTGGCAAGGTTCTCCGTCGAACTCGGCTTCACACTGCACAGCTGAAAAGAGTTTTTTTTCTTGTATGGTGCCCCTGAGGTGCAGACATGCAGTGATATCAGTGTGAAGCGTCCGCACTCCCACGCACGCTCAACAGACGTGTGCCACTGCCTCAACTGTAATGTATGGTCCTGGTTTGGTGTACCCCAGTCACCACTGGGTGCCCCTCAAATGCCGGGTGCAACTGAATCTCCCAGAGGTGGAGAGCCGTCCCTGGGATGCTCATCCAGTCTCCACCCTGGCCGATACTCTGATGCTCCGGGCTCGTTCCCTAACCTGGTTCATCAGTATCGCAAATGGAAGCGCTGCTGCAGCACCGGTGGGCAGGTCGCCATTAGTATGTATTTAAAAACACCAAAACATTACCCCCACTGACTACAATAAGACGTAACCCCAGTGCTGTTCCTGAGCACTCATCATTACGTGCCTGAACACAGAGATACAGCAGAGCAATAAGGAAGTGGAAGGGATCCGCTGGACACCTCGTCAGGGCCAAAATACGATCCCTTCCCATCCTGTACAGGCTTTACCCAAAATGTTGAAAATTGTACACACAGACTATTGCTGACCTGTGGTACCGAACATGCAAGTTGTAGTCATAGGTAGTAAGCTTGGGAAAAAAAACATTTTAAGGGATGTGATCTGTAAGTAAGTAGGGCCTTAGAAGGGTGTCTCTTATGGTACAGGAGACACTGGGCAAGAGGACTGTGACTATGTGAAGCGAAGCAGAGTGGTTCTGCCTGTCAAATCTCACAAAGAAGTCTCTTCTAGAGACACTCCTACAAAATCCTACTGTCTTATTAGAAATCACTTGTATTTAGTGCCAGTTATAAGTTCTGAGTCTTTTTTTCATTTCATTAAGTAATCCTCCCCCTGGCGCTGAAGTAGAGTGCTCCCTCCCAACGTTACAGCACAAGATTGTACTATACACAGGATTCTAAGAACAGTGGCTCTGCATGCTAACTGGCTGAAATTACATTAGTGGTTTATTAAGCAATATACCCTGACAGGGAGTGGGTATACAGGTGGATTTACCACGGTGGAGTGGGCCCAGCGGCGATATTAATATATTTATCGATTGAGATTGATCAATAATACATTAACATTTTCAAAAATCTTCCATAAACATGCCTGTTTCCAGGGCAGCTGCACATTTTATTTATTTATTTAGTTTTTGTTGACCGGATAAGTGCACTAGACAAATCCTGCCTATTTTCAGGCACGACCCGGGGGAGTGGGATACAGATGAATGCCAACTGACCTTGAACCAGATTAAGCTGTTGGTGGTATTTTTAGTGAATGAGGGAAATTTGGCCAGGACACCGGGGAAATTCCCCTACTCTTTTCGATAAGTGCCATGGGATCTTTAACATCCACCTGAACTACCACCAATCCAGGCAGATGGGACCTCGGTTTAACGTCTCATCTGAAAGACGGCACCTCAGAAGTGCAGCACCCCTCTCATGCTGCACTACAGTGTCAGTACTGGGATATTAACCCAAGTGCCAGATGTGGGAAATGAACCCACAGTGAAACACTCTTCACAGAACAAGCATGTTTCACACGCAGAGGAAGGGAGCGCTCCGACTGGTCGGGAGCGCTCCCTCTATCTGTAATAAAGATCCAAGTCCTTACAGGGAGTTTTATTGTATTAGAATGGCTGGCATCCGATAAGGTCAACGCAACAGCCTAGCTTCACACTGCTGCCAAGCAAAGACTGTTAAAGAATTTCAAGCATGCAGCTCTCCTTCACGGAGAAAACAGCCTTAAACTTTGTTCTTAGAGCGATTCCCATGTTTCTAATTATAGGGGAGGGAATAAAGACAGCTTTTTAGAAATAAGTCTCTGCCAAATCCAGAACTCAGTGACAAAGAACTCAAGGAACTCCAGAGATAATCTAACTAGAGCTTTTGACTCCAGGGACAAATTTCCCAAAGTGAAACAACAGATTTACCCATGTTGCCTCTCGCCCTCTTGTATCGTTGAAAACTGGGTGTACTATGTAATTTGAATTTTAGGCCACCAGGGTTCTATAAGAAATACCTTGCCATATGTAGACTGCACAATCCCCTAGCTCTCGCCCTCCCCACACTCATAACTGATGCACTTTGCAAACTTTTTACAGTTTTTTTCTTTTTCTGGCATTTATTACTTGTGCCTTGCTGTTATTGTTCCTGTACCTGCATCTGTTGTCACTATATTTATTACTGCTCTAGCACTCCCTTGCTGTATCCCCTTCCCTGGGTCGCACCAGGAAATGAGCTCTGGCTCAGTGTGCCTATCCCAGTCACCAAATTTTAAACAAACAAATAACTAAATAAATAAATGCATTGCCAAATGGAAGAAAAAAAAAAATCTTGTCACTATTTATGTGCCCTCCCCCCCCCCAAGCTGGTACCACTGTACAGCAGAAAACTAGCTGGCCAGAATCTGACATGCTGTCCTCTTCACACATCCGTTAGGATACTCAGAGAATGTTAACGCTGTACAAAATAGAAATACTTATTTCAGTCACTGATGATAGCACTGAAAAAAGCATACAGAGAAGAAACAATCAGCGGTAATGGAATAGGAAAAGGCACTATGACCCTGTATCCTGCTGATAATGAAACTGCTAAACAAAGGAATTTTACGCACACACACACACACACACACACACACACACACACACTTAGTTTAGCAAGCTGCAGGGTGGACAGAGGTTATCCAGATGCAAATCAACACAGCCCAGTTCTAAAAGTGTCCTACTTGAGGTGAGCTTTAAAGCCAAACCTGGCAGTTCTAAAAACAGTTTGTCTTCTACACTTTTTCTTAAAAAAAATTATTTTGTAGCACCAACCTGATGGCTTCAAAGCCTCGGATGAAAAAAAGTACCTGCAGGAATGCTTAATTTTATAATTTATTTATCCAGGACAGACCATTAGAGGTGTTAACATCTCATTTTCACGGAGGTCCTACTTCTAGCTACTATTACTGCTGGGAGAGACTGAAACATTGGCCAATCAGGTGACCAGTTCAGAATCAAACAGCAAGTGGGGGACTCAAACCTGGAATCTCAGTTCACAGTTCACCTCAGCAGCTAGACCACAATACCTTCCTAAAGATAATTATTGTCACTGAAAAAATTACAAATGGATGCCCTCAAAAATTACAAAGTATGGGCTCAACTGACAGCACAGAGGCAGGGGGGTGGGGTGAGGAATCCACTTGTCAAGCCAGCATTCAGGGTTTCTGCTTCAAGCCTGTAATACAATACAGTGGAGTGGCAGGAAGAGGGCTACCTGGGTGGGGGCAGGTAGAAGCCTTGCGAACATACAAACTTGCCAGCAGATAAAGGCCCTACAGTCTATTAAGTCTGCTCGATTGTGCAGCTAGCAGCCCTTATTCTGCAGCTGCCCCTTCCCCTCCTCCCATGACCCTCCCTCTTGCCCTGTCCCAGCCCCTTTTGAAGGAGCTCACTGTTCTACAGGATACCACTTCTTCTGGCAACACGTTCCACCCGGCCACCACCCTCTCTGTGAAAAAGTGTCTTCTCATCTCCCTCCTGAATCTTCCCCCCTTCAATCTCAGATCATGGTCCTGGGTGTCCCTCCCCTCCCTTAATTTGAAAAGACCCTCTGTGCCTGTCTTGTTTACTCCATTCATGTTTGAAGGTTTCAATCATATCCCGTTCCTCCTCTCCTCCAGAGAGTACATGTTTAATTCCCTCAGCCTGCTCTCATAGGGTAAATCCCCCAGCCCATGGATCATCTTTATTGCCCTGCGCTGCACCCCCTCCAGTAACTTAGGCCCTGTCCACACTGCAGCCCGAAAACCCTTCTGTAACGTTACAGAGGGTGTAAACCGCATCGGTAACGTTACAGGGGCGTTGAACCGCTTGGAAACCACATATGAGGTGGTTTCCACAACGGTTATGAAATCGTCTCATTGGTACCGCTATCGCGGTAGTGTGGACTGTCATAACCCGTCCCTTTGCAAGGCACAGATAGCGCCGAGCAAGCGTATTAGGAGATCGGGCGCCGCTGTAACGGTCGCCGGATCCTGATGTGTGGACCGGTGGTGCCGGTCCTGTAGCGGACACCGCCGAGGTGCGGACGCACTGCACCGCTCCGCGGCCGTAATGGATTGCATCCGTTACCGGGCGCAAGCGGTGTAGTGTGGACGGGGCCTCAATGTTCCTCTTTAGGTACAGGTGCCAATACTGCTCGCAGTACTCCAGATGTGGACTAACCAGCAATCTATGTAATGGCAGAATCACTTCCCCACTCCTCGAAGATATAGCCCTGGCAATACAACCCAGCATTTTGTTGGCCTTTGCAGCTGCTTTCCTACATTGTGCTGAGTTGTTCATTGATCCTGTAATGAGCACTCCCAGAACCTTCTCCTCCGACTAGCTGCACCCCCCCAGCTCGTAACTCCTCCTTGGGTTTTTCACACCAGAATGTAGCACCTTGCACTTTTTGGCACTGAACCCCAGTTGCCAGGACTCTTGACCAGTTCTCCAACCTTGCCAGATCATCCTGCAACCCCTTCGATCCTCCTATGTCATCCATTACTGCTCCCATCTTGGCGTCATCAGCAAACAGACTGATCTTGCTCCTGATGCCCAATGAGATGTTTGCAATGAATATCCCAAACAACACCGGACCCAGCACCGAGCCCTGCGGTACCCTGCTCGGCACCGCCCTAGGAAATGAGAGCTCCCCACCCACCACCACCCTCTGCTTTTCCTGCAGCTATTTCACTACCCACCCCCCACCATCTTCACCCCTGCCCCTGTATATGCTAACTTACTTCCCAGCCTCCCTCATGGCACAGAGTCGAAAGCTTTATTGAAGTCCAGGTACAGGACATGCACTTCATGGCCCCCATCTAATTGCCCAAGTTACCCAGCCGTAGTACTCCACCAGGTTGGTCTGCCAGGATCTGCCAGCGACAAACTCATGCAGCCCACTGGCCTGCATAAGGGACACCAACCTCTCCTTCATGATTGTCTCCATCAGTTTACACATGATGGATGTGAGGCTCACCGATCTGTAGTTCCCCAGTTCATCCTTGGGACCGCTCTTATGGAGGGATACCACGTGAGCCATCCTCCAGTCCTGAGGTACACTCCCCGAGTCCATGGAGGCATTGAACAGGTCTGCCAATGGCCTCGCCAGGACTTCTGCCAGCTCCTTCAGTACCCTGGGATGAATGCCATCTGGCCCTGGCGCCTTGTCCACCCTCAGTGCCCTCAGGCCCTCCAGTACCCTGTCCTCTGTGATTTCCCCATCTGTCACCTCCTCCCCTCCGTGCCTGCCCTCCCCCCGGGTATCGGGCCCGCCCTTTCTCTTTAGTAAATACTGAGCAGAAGTAGTCATTAAGTGCCTCAACCTGCTCTCCCCCATTTCCAACCACACTCCCACCCTCTTAATCCTTATTATTTGGTCCTTACAACTCCTCTTCTCCCTGATGTACCTGAAGAAGTCCTTCTCCCCCTCCTAGATGCCTTGCGCCGGCCTGAGCTCCCTAGACACCTTGGCTGCCCTTACAGCCTTTGTCACCTCTTTAGATTCCTTCAGGTAAACCTCCCTGTCCTCTCCCCTCCCTATTCTTTTGTACCTCCTAAAAGCAGCTCTTTTCTTCCTTACTCTTTCCATGACCCCCTTCCCACTCACCCAGCTAGGTTTCTTGACCCTACCCCCTTACTCTACACCCTGCTGCAGGATTTGGTTGCCTCTTGAATCCCCAGCTTTATGAGCTCCCACTTCTGGTTAGTGTCCATATTAAGTTGAATTTCAGCCAGGTACCCTTTTACTACTTCGCCCATCCTCCCAAAGTCAGCCCTCCTAAAGTCTAACACCCCTGTACCTGATTCTACTCCCTCATTCCCCATATACAATGTGAACCATACTGAGTAGTGGTCACTCCTCGCCAGCAGTTCTTCCACCCCCAGGTTCCCCTCAAATTCCCCATTAGCCAGCACTAGGTCCAGGGTGTTCCCTAACCTGGTTGGCTTGCCGACCATTTGCAGCAAGAAGCTATCCTGGAAGGTATCCAGCAGTACCTGCTCCCTTCTATTTGTGGTTGGCTGGGGTACTGTAATCTACTCCCAGCAGGTTGAAGTCCCCCACAATCACCACATTACCCCTCCCGCAGGTCCTTCTGATCTGTCCTGCTAGTTTTCTGTCTACCTCTTCCATGTGAGAGGGTGGCCTGTACACCACTCCCATCCTGAGAGTCCTATTCCTGAAATCTTGGATTTGCATCCATAATGACTCCGTACTGCCCTTCTCCCCCTCCTCCCTCTCTCATATACAGTGCCACCCTCCCTTTCCCCTTTGCACTATCCCTGAGAAATATCCTGAACCCTGGTATCGCCAAGGTCCCAGTCATGGTAATGGGTGGCCTATGTTTCGGTGATGGCCACCATGTCCACCTCCCCCCTCAGCCATGAGAATCTGTAGCTCCGCAGCTTTGTTCCCCAGGCTCCTAGCATTCAAGGTGATCACCCTCCACCCCTCCCTTTCTAGCAACCCCTACAGTACCCTTCCTTGGTCCTTTGTTTCTGGTATGGGGAGTAAGCTCGTTCAGCTTCCCTACCTGTGGTTTCTGCATGCCTTCTGCCCACTTGCCACCCCAAACTCTCAGATTAAATTCCATTTTATTTTGCTATGTAACCCTCAACCCTGTTTCAACACCCACCTGCCCTCCTCGCTTAAGTGCAGCCTATCCCTAGCATAGAGATCATGGTCTTCCCAGGTCCTTCCC